>CM055118.1:717921726-719121726 GCA_029206835.1 Rana muscosa | reverse complement strand
ATGCGTTCCAAGCACTCCTCATGGTAGAGATCACAGAGTCTGACAGGTCCCGGTCTCTTAGCACCTGGCTCTCAAGCCATGCCCTCAAGCCAGTGACTGTAAAAACAGAATGGCGTATGGGACCTTGCGACAGCGGGTCCTTCCTTAGCGGCAGATGCCAAAAGTCGTCTGCTACCAGACGCACTAGATTGGCGTACCAAGGACGCAGAGGCGGAAAGGCATAGATTAGGCGGTACTGACTCCACAGTGCCATCAACGCATCTGTCGTGTTTGCCCATGGGTCTCTTGACCTGGCCACATACCTCATACTTTTCGAACGAGTCGAGAAGTCAGGAAATATACGACTGGTGTGCTTTCCCTCTAGTAAGGGAGGCCCCCCTTAGGAGGTGTGCGACCTCCGATGCTGCAGCAGAGCCGCTTGTTCCTCCTTGATGATTGACATACGCCACCACTGTGGTGTTTGTCCGACTGGATTCTGACTGGACACCCTAGTAGCCTCTGAGACCATGTGGAGAGGCAAAGCCAGATCGCCCAGATTTCCGGCTAATGATCTGAAATGGGCCTCCAGAGTCCAGCGACTCAGGTTGACTGAGCTCTTCAGACTCATCTGCAACTGGGAAGCCGGGCGTCCGCCGTGACCACCCCCCAGTAAACAGGAAGGAACAACTTCCCAGACAGAAAAGCCGGTGATGTCGGCCACCAACTAGAGAGGTCCTGATTAGGTGGCTCACCTGGATCTTGATAATCCAGGGATGAAGGGCACTTGACCCTTCAGGACAGAGTTACCTTCTGTAACACTCGCGTGTGAAATAGTGCCTATGGTACCGCCTCGAAGGAGGCTACCATGAGGCCCAGGACTCGCCTGAAAAAAGTGGCGTGACAACCCATCTTTGGGATGTCCACTGCCGCACCGCAGCCCGAAGGGTCTGCAACTTTCCCCTAGGGGAAAACTTTCACAAAGCAGTTGAGGGTCTGAGATCCAAGATTGGACGAACCCCCTCCAGTACTAGGAACAGATTGGAGTAAACCCCTGAACCCGTTCCTGTACTAAGACAGGAAAGTCTACCCTGCGTCTCAGCAAGTCCTGGAACGGCCTCCTGTAGGGCTTTCCGACAAGTCGGCTGAAGCTGACGGTTAAGAGGGAAAAAAATCTGTTTGGTAGGCAAGCAAGATTGGGCTTTTCAAACCCAGGGACGCTTCCGTCCCTCAGCAGGCGTTTTATCGGCCTGGGATCGTTTACCTGCCGCACTAGGCGGCGAAGGGACCTCTTGTGCGCGGTGAAAGAGGGCCCTAGCCTATGGCGTAGCTCCTTACCTCTTTGGGATTGCAGAACCTATGTGCTCTTACCTCCTGTGGCATCTTAAATGTCATCCAGAGGTGCCCCAAAAAGTCTGTTGCCTTAAAAGGACAGATCCAACAGGACCTTCTTGGAAGATTGGTCCACAGACCAGCACCTTAGCCAGATCAGTTGGCACAGCGCCACCGCATAACCCGAGGTCCAAGACAGCAAGGGGAAAGTATCCAAGTCCGATTCGCAGACAGACGCAAGGCCCTGTGCCAACTGGTCGGCCAGAGCTACCTCGTACGGAGGAGCCTCCCGTGCTTTTAACCCTTGGAGTAGCATCTTTGCCTACTCGGTAAGTTTTTGAGGAATCGGACAAACCAATGCTGGACGTACCTCTGAGCCCCCCACTGTGTATAGGTAGCGACTGTCCCTGAAGACAGGAGCCCCTTCCACTGGAATCGTGGTAACTTGTTAAGTCTGGACACAGGGGAGGGGGGGGGTCTACTATCGGAGGAGAGGTCCCTCTTAGGAACTCTCCTCAAGGGGTACCGGACTGCCACAAAAAAGATAAGTAAAACCCTTTTTGGGGCTGCCAATGAAAAAACCTTCAGTGGGTTTTTCCACTCCTTGTACAAGGGCTTATCAAAATAAGACACAAGGAAACACCTGAGCAGTGCGGGCTGGCTTTAGGGAACCCGAAAGGGGACCGGGGTCTCTGCTGCTTCTGCAGCATTCTGTATTCTTAGTGTGTTCCGCACTGCAGTAGTCAGATACCAAAGCCTCTTCGCGTGCTGACCTGGACCATTCTCACTGTCCAACCGGTCACGGTCTACAGTCTCTGATGCATCAGAATCCGGGCCATGAGCATAGCTGGGCCTGTTTTTGCATCAGAATTATCCCTGGAGGATATCAGGGGACGGGGGCGTTTACTACCTCCCGTGTACCGCTTCCACCCTGGCAACAGACATAGCGTCCACGGATACCTCAGGGACACCAGCTGCCAAATCAGGTGTTTCAGGGGAAAAAGGGCCTGCTTCAAACGCCATGCTAACCCACGCGCTGACACCCACAGGGCTCCAGGCAAGGTATCAATTGGCCACCCTCCTAGCCGATACAGAGATGCAGGGTCTCCCGGAGGACTCACCACCCTTGGAACGGTACCGCTGTGCTGCCGTGTGCTCCGCATGTGATGCTATCCCACCGCTGCCTGTGTCCGTCTGATATTTATCAGCCTTTCCTGTGTAAATTTGCGCCAGTGCAAATGCACCCTAGAGGCTGGAGACTATCGCAAAATGGCCGCCAAGCGGCTGTATGGAACCATGTGGGCTTCAAGAAAATGGCCGCCGTGCCGAATATAGAGGCCAAAGTGGCCGCGGACCACAAAAGAATGGCTGCCGAGCGGCGGTCTATTCATGCAGCAAAAAATCCTAGGAAACATGGCCGCCGAACATACGATAGAGGCCAACGCGGGTCCGGATCACAAGAAAATGGGCATCGAGCGGTGATATTTACATATGGGCGCGAAACAAGAAAATGGCCGCCGGACAATCACTAGAGGCCGAAACAGGCATGGACCACCGCAAGATGGCCTCCGACAGCATGGAGGGGGAAAAGCACACACAGGTAAGCAAAATTACATCTTTTAAGTGATAGCTACAACCAGCCCCGCTCCAGGTGGAACCACTTAGGTGACCCCCAGCAACCTTAGCTCAGAGCCCAGGGAGGAGGGAAGGCAGGGAGAAAGGAAAGAAAGAAGCCACAACCACTTACTTGATCTCTCCAGGAATGTCCTGGAAGCAGGGGAGCTACTTACCTATCCTGCGTGTCTCATGCTGGAAGACATTCCGGACAGATCATCATCCGCGCACGTAAAGTGACTGTCGGCCAGGCATGCTGTGATTGAACCCTAGGGAATGATCATATGCATGCCCTGGAGCACTAGCTCACCGGACAGGCTACTGCGACTCGGCCGTAAGGTCAGCCGAAGCTGAGCGGTCCGATGCAAGCCCTGGAGCGTAAGCTCACCGGCCAGGCTGCTGCGACTCAGCCGTAAGGTCAGCCGAAGCTGAACGGTCCGATGCAAGCCCTGGAGCGTAGGCTCACCGGCCACCCATAAAGCGCCAGGCATGTCGTGGAAAACCCCAGTGCGTAGCTAGGGTCTGCACACGCTCGGTGGCCGAAACTGGGGGGACAACAAGGATCGAGGACCCAGTCTGTCACCCAGTCGGCAGTTGATCGATGATCGCAGGAAACAAAAAAATAATAAAATAAAAGAAATTCCCACGGACCAATGGGCCTGAAGGTAGCCATGTCCTACTCCTTGCTAGACAGAAAAAAACTGATCTGCTGAATGCAGAGAGAGGGATTATACCCAGAGGGTCCGCCCCCTGGGCGGGACTGTAGAAGGTGTGATGCAACACTTTTTACAAGTTTTTCTGCCTAGTCACTCCTAAATAACGGATAATACCCACTATGTCAACAGGAAGCTGTGTCGGCCCATGAACAAAAGAGTATATGAAACACCCTATTGTGGGGGTCTGCGGGTGGGGGGCTTATCGGAATCTGAAAGCCCCCTTTAACAAAGGGGACCTTCAGATCCCAACCCCCCCCCCCCTATGTGAATTGGTAGGGGTACATTGTACCCCTACCTTTTCACAAAAAAAGTGTCGAAATGTTAAAAACGACAGGAGACGGCTTGGGACAAGTCCTTTATTTAAAAAAAATAATAATTCCAGCGATGTAATCCATTTTCGATCTCCAGCGATGTAATCCATTCTCGATCTGCAGCAAGGATACGAAGCACAAGATCCTGCCTCCAACGGAGGCACCCGACGCAGATCATCGCTGGAGATCGAGAATGGATTACATTGCTGGAATCTTTATTTTTAATAAAGGACTTGTCCCAAGCCATCTCCTGTCGTTAAAATTTTGACACATTTTGTGAAATGGTAGGGGTACAATGTACCCCTTACCAATTACCTAGGGGGGGCGGGATCTGGAGGTCCCCTTTGTTAAAGGGGGCTTCCAGATTCCACTAAGCCCCCCGCCCGCAGACCCCCACAACCACCAGGCAAGGGTTGTGGGGATGAGGCCCTTGTCCCCATCAATACCCTCCCCATTAGGAGGGCATGTAGCCTGGTACGGTTCAGGAGAGGGGCGCTCTCTCGTCCCCCCCCCCTCTTTTCCTGTGGCCTGCCAGGTTGCGTGCTCGGATAAGGGTCTGGTTTGGATTTTTGGGGGAACCCAGCGCCATTTTTTTTTATTTGGTGCAGGGTTCCCCTTAATATCCATACCAGACCTGAAGGGCCTGGTAATGGATTTTGGGGGGACCCCCACACATTTTAATTTTTTTATTTTTCAATGACTTATCTGTATTGCCGGGACCCGACAATTCATTATAGCCGCGAGAAGTTTTAAATTACTTTTTTTCCTTTAGAAATGTCATTTTGTGCAGAGACTGTTATAAACACGGGAAACATGCGCTACTTTACAGGCATACTATAGACACCGCCCAGGTACGAAATTTAAAGGAATATTTCACTTTTATTGTTTCACTTTAAGCATTATTAAAATCACTGCTCCCGAAAAAAACTTCAGTTTTTAAACCTTTTTTTGCATTAATACATGTCCCCTGGGGCAGGACCCGGGCCCCCAAACACTTTTTATGACAATAAGAGCCGGTTCACACCAGGGCGACTCAGGATCCGACTTCAGGTCGCCCCGAGACGCCCCAAGTCGCGCTGTAATGTTAGTCTATGGAGCCGTCTTTATGCACACTACTGAAGTCGCTCCGACTGCAGAAAAGGTTCCTGTACTACTTCAAGGCGACTTCTAGGCGACTTGTACCCATTGATTTCAATGGAAGTCGCCTCCAAAGTCGGATCAGTGTCTTAACTGAAGCAACTTTACAGGAAGAGAAAATAGTTTTCTCAGGCAAACCCCTCCCTCCCACAGAGCTGATTATTGTTTGATTGGCCACTGGCAAAGTCGCCTGTCCTGGAGGAAACTTGAAGTTGCCTCGGAGTTGCCTCGAAGTTGCCTTGTAAAGTCGCGCTGGAAGTCGTGTTGCCCCAGTGTGAACCGGCTCTAACTTGCATATTAACCTTTAAAATTAGCACTTTGGATTTTTCTCGTTCGTGTCCCATAGACTTTAAACAGTGTTCAAACAAATGTTTTGCCTGTTCGCATGTTCTGCTGCGAACTGGCTCATTCCTAAATACTAGTAAAAAAAAAAAAAAAAAAATTATATACATCTATCCCCTATTTTGTTGACGCTATAACTTTTGCGCAAACCAATCAATATACGCTTATTGCGATTTTTTTACCAAAAAATCAGGCCTAAACTGAGGAAAAAATTGGTTTGAAAAAAAATAATAATTTGGATATTTATTATAGCAGAAAGTAAAAAAGTGTTTTTTTCAAACGTGTCACTCTTTTGTTCATAGCGCAAGAAATAAAAACCGCAGAAGTGATCAAATACCACCAAAAGTAAGCTCTATTTTTGATACACATTTTTTCCAGGAACACTATGCACTTTTTGTGCACAAATAGCCTATTGGATCAAGCTGTGACCACCGTGTCATGCTCTGGGTGCTGTTCTTCGTCCTTGGAGGGTTCCCCCGTCTCAACCCCGGGGGAGACATCATGCCTGTCACCCCCATCTTCCCTGGCGGACACCGGGCCTGGCCTTGGGGCTGTGCAGCGAGTATCCCAGATTGTCCCCACTTTGTTGGGACACATTCTCTCTGTCCTCCCTTATTCTAAGAGTATCATTATTAATCCTTGTCCCTTTCCTTTCCAGTATAATATGTTACAACACTCCTGATGAATGGCTGTAATGCCAGGAAACGCCTTGAGTGCCCCTAGACACCCCAAGTTATCTGTCCCTACAATGTTTTTTAACCCATTTACCTTATTATGTACAGTTATGTTGAATTTTTTTGTATTGCATGCTATATATATAGCAGCATATTTAGTGTAAGTCATGCGACTACCTATTTATTTGATACAATATTTTTTACAATGTAACAATAAATTATGTACTGTAAATTTTATGTTTCTGTTGAATATCTGACATGGTGGTAGCCTCACTCAAAGTCCCACAGCTCTCCTTTTTCTACACATTGTGGGGGAAATTGTCAAAGTGTGACAGCGCTGAAAGCTAAAAAAAATAGGATTTTTTGTACTCACCGTAAAATCAATTTCTATGTCGTCCATGGACGGACACAGCCTTCTTAACCACTTAAGCCCCGGACCATTTGGTAGCTAAAGGACCAGAGGTGAATTCAGAATTTTGCACTGCGCTGCTTTAACTGTAAATTGTGCGGACATGCAATGTTGTACCCAAACAAAATTTGCGTCCTTTTCTTCTCACAAATAGAGCTTTCTTTTAATGGTATTTGATTGCCTCTGCGATTTTTATTTTTTGCGATATAAACGGAAAAAGACCGAAAATTTTGAAAAAAAAAGATATTTTCTACTTTTTGTTATAAGAAAAATCGAATAAACTCAATTTTAGTCATACATTTAGGCCAAAATGTATTCAGCCACATGTCTTTAGTAAAAAAAATGTCAATAAGCGTATATTTATCGGTTTGCGCAAAAGTTATAGCGTTTACAAACTAGGGTACATTTTCTGGAATTTACACAGCTTTTAATTTATGACTGCCTATCTCATTTCTTGAGGTGCTAAAATGACAGGGCAGTACAAAACCCCCCCAAATGACCCCATTTTAGAAAGTAGACACCCCAAGGAAATTGCTGAGAGGCATGTTGAGCCCATTGAATATTTTTTTTTTGTCCCAAGTGATTGAATAATGACAAAAAAAAAAAAAATACAAAAAGTTGTCACTAAATGATATATTGCTCACACATGCCATGGTTATATGTGGAATTGCACCCCAAAATACATTCTGCTGCTTCTCCTGAGTACGGGGATACAACATGTGTGGGACTTTTTAGGAGCCTAGCCACGTACGGGACCCCGGAAACCAAGCACCGCCTCCAGGATTTCTAAGGGCGCAAATTTTTGATTTCACTCCTCACTACCTATCACAGTTTTGAAGGCCATAAAATGCCAAAATAGCACAAAACCCCCCCAAATGACCCCATTTTGGAAAGTAGACACCCCAAGCTGTTTGCTGAGAGGCATGGTGAGTATTTTACAGCTCTCATTTGTTTTTGAAAATGAAGAAAGAACATTTTTTTTTTTCTTTTTTTTTTCAATTTTCAAAACTTTGTGACAAAAAGCGAGCTCTGCAAAATACTCACAATACCTCTCAGCAAATAGCTTGGGGTGTCTACTTTCCAAAATGGGGTCATTTGGGGGGGTTTGTGCCATCTGGGCATTCCATGGCCTCCGAAACTGTGATAGGCAGTGAGAAGTGAAATCAAAAATTGACACCCTTAGAAAGCCTGAAGGCGGTGCTTGGTTTTTGGGGTCCCGTACGCGGCTAGGCTCCCAAAAAGTCTCACACATGTGCAATCCCCGTACTCAGGAGAAGCAACAGAATGTATTTTGGGGTGTAATTCCACATATGCCCATGGCATGTTTGAGCAATATATCATTTAGTGACAACTTTGTGCAAAAAAAAAAAAATTGTATTTTTTCCGCAACTTGTGTCAACATATAAAATATTCCATGGACTCGACATGCCTCTCAGTATATAGCTTGGGGTGTCTACTTTCCAAAATGGGGTCATTTGGGGGGGTTTTGAACTGTTCTGGCATTTTATACACAACATTAGGAAGCTTACATCCACTCTTCTAACCACTTGAAGACAAAGCCCGTTTTGACACTTTGTTTACATGAAAACATATTTTTTTTTGCAAGAAAATTATGTTGAACCCCCAAACATTATATATATTTTTAAAGCAAAGGCCCTACAGAATAAAATGGTGGGTGTTGCATTTTTTTTTTCTACACAGTATTTGCGCAGCGATTTTTCAAACGCATTTTTTGGGGAAAAAATACACTTTTTAATTTTAATGCACTAAAACACACTATATTGCCCAAATGTTTGATGAAATAAAAAAGATGATCTTAGGCCGAGTACATAGATACCAAACACGACATGCTTTAAAATTTCGCACAAACGCGCATTGGCGACAAACTACATACATTTTTAAAAGCCTTTAAAAGCATTTACAGGTTACCCCGTTAGATTTACAGAGGAGGTCTACTGCTAAAATTACTGCCCTCGATCTGACCTTCGCGGTGATACCTCACATGCATGGTGCAATTGCTGTTTACATATGACGCCAGACCGACGCTTGCGTTCGCCATTGGGCAAGAGCAGGGCAGGACAGGGGTGCTTTTTTTTTTTTTTTATTATTAATTTTGCTTTTTTATTTTATTTTTAAACTGTTGCTTCCATATTTATTTATTTTTATCACTTTTATTGTTATCTCAGGGAATGTAAATATCCCCTATGATAGCAATAGGTAATGACAGGTACTCTTTTTTGAAAAAACTGGGGTCTATTGGACCCTAGATCTTTCCTCTGCCCTCAAAGCATCTGACCACACCAAGATCGGTGTGATAAAATGCTTTCCCAATTTCCCAATGGCGCTTTTTATATCCGGGGGGGGGGACATTCCCTCCCACTGCTTGTAAAAGCAGTCCAGAGGCTAATTAGCCACTAGGATTGCTTTTACATGAAAGCCGGCCGCTGGCTGAAAAGAATGATACCAAGATGATACCTAAACCCGCAGGCATCATTCTGGTATAAACATTCAAAGTCCAGCAACATACCAGTACGTTGCTGGTCCTTGTTGGACATGTATTGTAATCTTTTTTTTCATGCAGCCTGTTGGCTGAACGAAAAAAAAAGATTGATCGGTGGGTATGCCCACCATTAGAATACCGCCCTTCATCCACCCACTTCTAATGATGGGCATACATGCACCATTTATATATGCCGAAGCATGGGGGCATCTTCTCGCAAAAGTTATGCCGCGTACACATGGTCAGACTTTTCCACGGGCAAGCCTCCGTCGGAATTTCGACTGTATATACGCGGCATTAGGAGCAAAATCGCTCCTCCGCTCCTGCTGCCCCAATGCTTCGGCATATATGCTTTTTTTTTTTTTTTTTAACTGTGGTGGTGAAATCACCTCCTACAGCACTGGAGTCGCAGGGATCAGGCCTGTCTCTGCGAACGCTGCAGTTGTGTGTTGTGTTTTGCAAGTGACAGTGATCAATCGATACTGCACTTCGGTGGCCTGGGCTGGACGGAGGGGCAAAACGCAGGTGCTAGCAGGTATCTGGGCTGATCCCACTAACAGTGCGTTTTTGGGAACCCTAAACTGCTGGGGACGCTAGTATAGATCTGATCAGATCCGATATTGAGCTGATCAGATACTATACCACTAAGGGGGGTGTATGCTTCACGTGTGGGTGTTAGCGCTACTGGCACTAACCTGACGCTGCCTGGGGTGTGACGCAGACCCTCTCTGACGCTAAAACCTAACTGATATCACACGCCGGGCGATCAGGGGGTTAAACCTTTATTGGGTTATATACGGCGGGTGCCCTGACACTATAAAAAGCAAACTAACTAACCAGCGTCACCCGTAACACTTATATGATGATCACTGGTGAAAGGGTTAACTAGGGGCAATTAGGGGGTTAAAACCTTTATTAGGTAATATATGGGGGTACCTGACGCTATATAAAAACCTGACGGCGAACCTAAAAAAAAATTACTGGCTACCTATCGGCATCACCGACGCTAAGACATCGATCAGAAAAATGATCGCATAGTGACGGCGGTGCTAGGGGGTGAAAGGGTTACCTGGGGGGTGATCAAGGGGGTTACACCTTTATTAGGTAATATATGGGGGTACCCGACGCTATAAAAACCTGCGGCGAACCTAAAAAAAATTACTGGCTACCGATCAGCATCGCCGACGCTAAGACATCGATCAGAAAAATGATTGCTTAGTGACGGCGGTGCTAGGGGGTGAAAGGGTTATCTGGGGGGTGATCAGGGGGTTAAACCTTTATTAGGGGGGGGTTAGGGGGCTACACTGGACCTAAAACTAAATGTAGTGACACTTTTACAGTCACAAATGTCACTGATTGCAGTGATCACTAAATAAATGGTCACTGCAATCAGTGACACTGTGACTGGGGGCTGGGGCTGGGGGGTGATCTGGGGGGGCGATTTATGTGCCTATGTGTCCTGGTGTCAGTGTGCCGTTTTGTGTACTAACCTGCATCTTCTCCTGTACCGCGCTCGGTATATGTGAGCGCCCCAGGAGAGATGACATCACTTCCTCCTTCCTGGCAGGCAGGGGAAGCTCTCTCGCCGGGAGCGATCGAGAGGGGGTGGCCGGAATCGAACGGCCGTCCCCTCATGCCGGATCGCTCCCGAAGGTAAAACGACCACCCACTGTAAAGAAGGGGGGTCCGATCGGACCCCCCAACTATACAAAGGCAATCACGTATATGTACGTGATTCTGCCTGTCGGTGCCATTCTGCTGACGTATATTTACAGTGGGCGGTCGTTAAGTGGTTAAAGTGGTTGTAAAGGTTCGTTTTTTATTTTCTAAATAGGTTCCTTTAAGATCGTGCATTGTTGGTTCACTTACCTTTTCCTTTGACTTACCTTCTAAATATTTTTTTTCTTTGTCTGAATTTCTCACTTCCTGTTTCTCCTCACTAAACTTCACACCATCATCTGAGTGGTGTGGAGTCAGCCAGAACAGCTTACTGAACAGCTTACTGAGGAGGAACAGGAAGTGAGAAATTCAGACAAAGAAAAAGAAAAAAAATATTTAGAAGGGAAATCTAAGGAAAAGGTAAGTGAACCAACAATGCACTAGCTTAAAGGAACCTATTTAGAAAATAAAAAACGAACCTTTACAACCCCTTTAAGTCTTGACAGTTCGGTTATGTTCCTGTTCATAGGAGAGGACTAGGCAGACAAGTTAGATATATTTCAATAAATGTTACTTTAACACAGTTGAACAGCCCCGCCATGGGGGCGGTCCCTCCAGCATGCAGCCTCAGTTCGTAACAAGCAGTAGAAACCTAAAAAGGAGGGGTGGGTGCTGTATCCGTGTATCATCCATGGATGACAGAGAAAAGGATTTTACGCTGAGTACAAAAAATTATATTTTCTCTTTACATCCATGGACGGACACAGCCTTCTTAAGTCTTGACAGTTGGGACATCCCAAAGCAGTGTCAAAAACGAGGGGTGGGAACAGTAATCAAAAAAACAATTTCACCCCAAGCAAGCAGAGCTCCTCAACGGAGGAGTTGCAACCTTAAACAAAAAAACTTGCGCCGAAGGAAGCATCTGAAGATGCACTCACATCATCCTCGAAAAATTTTGGCGAATGTGTGCATGGACGACCAAGTCGCCGCCCTGCACGAGAGAGGAGAGAGAGGGCAGAGAGAGAGAGAGGGCAGAGATAGGAGAGAGGAAAGAGGAGAGAGAGCTTTATGTCGGAAAGCCCAGGAAGCACCTGGTTGCCTGGTTGGGAGCGCCGTGACCGGAAAGGAGGGCGCGCACCTCTTAAGAAAATGGTGGCCGACGAGACCGCCAGGCACTTTTGTGGACCAGACACCGACACAAACAGCGAGCCAGACTTCCGAAACGAAGCCGTAGCAGACCGGTACACCCGCAAGGCACGTACCACGTCTAAAAGTGTGAAGTGCAGACTCTCTGGCATGTGATGACCGAGGACACAAGGATGGAAGTACAATGTCCTCATTCAGGTGGAAAGCCAAAAACACCTTTGGAAGAAATGAAGGTCGCGGGCGTAGTACCGCTTTATCCTTATGGAGGATCAAACATGGGGACTTGCAAGGCAAGGCCGCCAATTCAGAAACCCTTCTGACAGAAGTAATGGCCACTAGAAAGGCCACCTTCTGAGATCACGTCAAGAGAAGAATCTCTCTGATGTTCTCAAAGGGAGGTTCCCGAAGAACCGAGAGCACCAGGTTCAAATCCCAAGGAGGGAGAGGTGGTCTAATTGGGGAAAGCCCCAGTCGAACCTCAGGTACAAAGATACCCATCAGGGAATGGGACATGAAAGGAAATTGAAAGAAAAAACAGCCAAGGCTGAAACTGACCCTTATTGGTGCTTAAAACAAGCTTTTGATCCACTCCATGCTGCAGAAAAACAGCAGGACCCCAGAAACCGATAACGTCCGTTAACGGCACTCCATCTCAGCGAAGATTATTGTGCCCTCAGCCTGGTCGAGATAACCGAATCCGAAAGACCTCGGTCCCTTAGTACCTGGCTGTCAATAGCCATGCCATAAGGCCAACGGCTGTAAGGCAGGATGAAGTATGGGACCTTGAGACAGAAGGTCCTCCAACATTGGCAGCCGCCAGTGTGTTTGCCACCAGGCGTACGAAGTCGGCGTACCAAGGACGATCACCGGGATCCCCTCGATCTGCACATTAAGGAGCGGACGAGGAAGCAACATCAGTGGGGGGTTGGGCATAAGTTAGCTGACACTGACCCCACGGGGCCACCAACGCGTCTGACGCGTCTGCCCAGGGATCTCTGGACCTGGCAACGAATCTCGGCATCATTAAGTTGAGAAGCCAGGAGGTCCACGACCGACGTCCACCTCTGGCAAAAGGAGTAGACAACCCTCTGGATGGAATGAGCATTCCCCTTGGTACAGCAACTGGCGACTCAAATAGTCCGCCAGTTAGAGTTCTACACCCTGAATGTAGACGGCCAACAGAGCCGGCACGCTTCTTACCGTCTACCGCAGGATGTCCAGATGGTTGACATAAGCCACAGCCGTGGCATTGTCCGACTGGATCCTGATCAGGCGCCCTTGTAGTCTCCATGACTACGAAGAGACATATCCTAATTGCCCGAAGTTCCAGAACCTCGACCGGCAGACGGGATTCGTCCAGAGTCCAGCGACCTTGGACCGACTGGACCCTCCAGACTCACCCCCCAGCTTGTGAGGCTGGATCGTAATCACAGCTCAATAGAAAAAAAAGAAAAAACTTCCCGGACAGAAATGCTGGGAATGTCAGCCACCAAGTCAGAGAGGCCCTGACTAGGCTATTCTCCCGAATCTGATAATCCAGAGACAATGGGGATGAGTTCCAATAGGACAGAAACTCCCCTCCAAATGTGGACCTGGGCAAACGGTACTGCCTCGAAGGAGGCCATCATGAGATCCAACTCACTGCAGCCTGGAGCATCCACAACCTCTCTGGGAGGGAGAAAACTCTTGCCTCTGATGAGCACAGAGCCAGCCCCAGGTATTCTAGGCACTTAGTCTGAACTAGTACCGACAACTGGAGGTACAGCATCCATCCGAAGTCTTGGAGAGTCTGACTGACTATAGACACGTCTTCCTCTAATTCTAACCTGGAAACAGGTTATAAAAAGAAGACCATGCAAAGAACCAACGATGACAATGCAGCGCTGACTCAGCAAGGCTAAAATCAGGGCGAGCACCCTGGTAAAACTCTTGGTGCTACCACTAGGTCAAAAGGGAGAGTCATAAATTAATTGTGGTTCCCCTTGACCGCTAAACGCAGGAACCTCTGGTGCCCTCGCATATGGGGACCCAGCACGCATCCCTGAAGTCTAGGGATGTCAGAAGGTCCCCTGGATGGAGCAAACCGACTCCATCCTGAATTTCCGAATCTCCAACAAGTCTTGAACTACCCCATCAGGGCAGTCCGATGAGACGGTAGGGCAAAGAAACCATTTGGTGAACAAGAAAGAAAACATTGATCTTGTATGAAGAGACCACTTCGCAAACTCCGTGGCCGGAAAAACCGGAAGGCTACACAAAGGCATTAAGGGCCTTGATGCCTAAGATTGGACGACTCCGTCCTCTTCTGGGACCATGAATAGATTCGAGTAGAATCCCTGAAACCTGTCCTGCGGCGGTATGGGTATGACAACCCTCAAAGATACTGCAATATATTGGTGAAGGAAGGTCCCGTCTTACGGGGCGCCCCTTCTCTTACCCTTTGAAAGGCAAATCTGTCAGAGCTTCCATAGAAAATCGGTCAGCGGACCAGTATATCAGCCCCCTCAGGTGGCGCACCTGCTGGTCAGCCAGTGTCACAACTTTTAGAGGAAGCAGAAGCTCCTCCACTGTCTGGTACAAAAGTTATGCCGATTCAGTGAGTGTCAGAGACACCAGAGACGCAGCCACCAACGGGCGCAACGCTGACCTCAGTGTGGCGAACATGGTCCGAGCCACTGCTCCTGATCAACTCGTAAAGGCAGGTGTGTCCCTATCGGGATAGTGGTACCCATGATACCAGGGGGTCAACTTCATGGGGAAAAAAACCCATATTTTTTTTAAATGCTCTACAAAGGAATAACGGACCGCTGTGCGCTGAGGGACCAAAAAGGACCTCTGCGGCAATCCCCCAGTCCTTAAAAACCTATATAGAGCGGGTCGGTCAACGCGACCCCAAAAAAAAAAAAAAAAAAGAACTGACACCTTAGTGGATGTTCCAGCAGCTACTACATTGATAAGTGCTGATTGTACAAACACATAGTTTATACTGTGTATTGCGCCAAAGCGCGCAATTGGAGTGTGGGAGGAAACAGAGAACCCAGAGGAAACACACGCAGACACAGAGTATAGTACACACACATACCGTGTATGTATTTTAGTATGTGTGAATAAACATATTGAACATGTTTATGCTGTGCAAAGCGCCGAAGGCGCGCACACCATTGAGGTGTGGGAGGAAACCGGAGTACCCGGAGGAAACCCACGCAGACTGCATACACATTGTGTAGGTATTTTAGTATGTGTGAAAAAACATATTGAACATGTTTATGCTGTGCATAGCGCCAAAGGCGCGCATACCATTGGAGAGTGGGAGGAAACCGGAGTACCCGGAGGAAACCCACGCAGACACAGAGTAATAATACATACATATACTGTGAATGTATTTAGTGTCGTGTATAAACATAGTGTGTATGTTTATACTGTGTATGGCGCTGAAGGTGCGCACGTCATTGGAGCGTGGGAGGAAACCCACGCAGACACAGAGCAATAATACATACATACACTGTGAATGTATCCAGTGTTGTGTATAAACATATTGTGTATGTTTAAACTATTGCGCCGAGGGCGCTTAATCTTCTCTGTATCGTTCCAATCTGAGTATATGTGCTGCCGAAACAAGCACCAAACTGCAGGTGGAAAAGGAGAAAAATCGCGCTGACCCATGAATACAAACTTAATAATTGGTCATGTGAAACCATAAAATTAAATTTAAATGAATAAGTGAACCCTAATAATGTGACTTAAATGGTGCAAAAATGTTGTTCCCCTTTGGAACACACAAACAGTGAACCATACTTCAAGGAATAAATTTGATAAATGCAACAATAAAAATTAAAAAATCATATAGTCCATATATAAATGTGCAAATAATGTCCATATTACAGCACCAGTGCTCAGTGAAAAAAATTTAATCCACAAGTGAAAGGTTGCATCCAAAGACATGTGAAGTTCCACCACCAATCAGCAGGAATTCCTCCTTACGAGCTAGTCACGATCCCCCGTGACAGAGGATCAATGAATGCATGAATACAGGCAGCTCTTCCCACAGACCAGTAACCACATAACCAGTTAATAGGGGTGAACATGCAACTAATTTTATATATTTTTAAGAAAAAAATCTATATATTGCCCTCTGGGTGCCGCTATTGCACCTGAGATGATGAGTCTCCCCCAGTCAAATTTGGCTTCAATCCGGTGTGAGTTGGGCAGGAGCACAACTTCGTTTTTAACAATTTGAACTTTTTATTGATTTTTTAGTGCTTGGACATTTAGCTCTCCATGCACGATGGACACTATGGATCAGGATGGGGGCCATGCATAACCCAGTCTAGCCAGATAGGCTGTTCTTTTTTGTTTATGAGCCTGCCATTCATATCACCTCAGTATACGGGCGGGGCATAATATGTCCTGTCTGGATGCTTTGGTGAGAGATTTCAATGTTGTCCATTAGGTGTCGCTCTAGCCTACGGCCAAGAGTGACCCCTGTGTCCAAAATTACCTTTTTTCCAGTGTTTGTATACAGACACACGTTTTTTTATAATATTAATTTAGCCTGTGAGGATCTCCTTATGTTGTAATGTGCTTATAGACAAGCAATTGCAGGCGGAGATTTTTTGTTAACCATAGCCCCAATGACCAACCATTCACACTCTAGCATGCTGGTGAATTAGTAAGACGAGCGCTGCTACCAATATCACACTGGAGTGGTACTTCATGACATTGCGCATGTCTATTGGATGGTGGTGACCCAGAGTGAGGCTTGGTTGTATTCTATGTACTATAAATAAATATTTTTTTTTTTTTGCTGTGGCATGTCATTTGTGCTTTTGTTTTAATAAAATAACCTTTTTTGGAGTGCGGCTGTCCAAGCGTTTTCCTCTGATTTTTGCAATGTCATATGCATTGCCTGCACCCACGGCTCTGGATCTTGTGAATGAGTCACCAGTCACATATGAGCGGTAACTCTCTCGTACTATAAATAGAGGTGACGCAGTGCGCCGCCCGTGCCCCTGGAAGAAGTTTTTTACGAAACGGACGTAGGGCGGCGCGACGCGCTGACGTCACCTTGAACGGTTCCCAGAGAGACGGGTGTCTGTTGTATGTGCACCGGCCGGCACACCAGACGTAAAGGCTATTAAGAACTGCATAATTGTAAGTGCATTCTTTTATTCAAATAAAACAATTTTATACGTTTAATGCACTATGTGGAGTGTATATTATCTCTTCCACATATGCATCTGCTGACACTGTCGGAAGCTGTTGCCTCAAGAAACTTATATGTGGTGTGACAGCAGGCAGGTAAAATCACCAGGTTGCATCCAGGATGGTAGGCATGTATGCCCTAGATTCAGGCTTTATGCAAATTCATACCACTAGGGGGAGTGCTGGGAGTCTTGCGGGGGAAGAGTTAATGAGCCCAGCTGAATCAAGTGGCTCATTAAGGCCTCTACAAGAACTCCCAGCATGCTAAGGGAGATGCTCCATCCTGGAACCAGTTCTGTGTTGTGCAAGACTGGGGAGTGTGTTTCTGTCCTGTGCGGTGAGACAAAGCCTGTATGGCTAAAACCTTCAAAAACAGGGAGATAGGGGCTGGGGCAGCACAAGGCTGCACCTAGTTGTCAGACAGGGAACCTACGTGTGTAGTAAGCGGTCAAGCTGACCAGGATTTCTTTTGTATGTTTCTTTTTGTTTTGCTGTTTTTCCCCTGTAAATAGTTTAAATAAACCGCACCTTTTGTTTTTGCAACTACAAACTCTGTCTGCTGTGCCTGTTTTTGTGTGGTGAACCCATCCAGGGGGTCACACACACCCGCTGCCGAGCTAACCCCCTCACAGTTGGTGGAGAACCAGTGGCAGTTTTTTTCTAAGGCCAGCATGGAGGAGATATTGAAACCGCTGGCTCTAGCAAATGCCAATCAGCAGCAGACAAATGCAGGTTTGCAAAAGAGCCTTGCAGCTCAACAGAGCTTTGCATCCTACCATCAAGCTTATCAACAGAGCCTTGCAGCCCAGCAGCAAGCTCACCAACAGAGTCTGGAAGCTCAGCAACAAGCCCTGCAGCAATCGGAGGCCCGTTTCATAGACCTGTTGCAGAAGCAAGAGCAGAGACTACAACAAATGGAAACAGTAATGCAGAAACGTCCGCAGACCAGTGAGGAAAGTCGTTCCACTAATACCGCGTCCTTTGGGGTGAGTCGTTTGACAAAAATGACTGGAGAGGATGATCCAGATGTGTTTTTGACCACATTTGAAAGGACTGCTGAAAGACAAAAGTGGCCTAAGGAGCAGTGGGCTGGACTGGTGGCTCCTCTTAACTGGTGAATCGCAGAAAGTTTACTATGACCTAGAGCCTGACCAAGCAAAAGACTATGTGATGCTAAAAACTGAAATATTGGCACGGCTGGGTGTCACCCTGGCTGTCCGGGCATAACTGGACTTTCCGGCTTGGAAAACCCCCCCAGGTCTCAAATGTATAATCTCATTCACCTGAGCAGGAAGTGGCTACAGCCAGAGACTTTGTCCGCACCAAAGATTGTGGAATGTGTTGTGATGGATTGTTTGAGAGCTCTTCCCACTGCCATCCAAAAGTGGGTAAGCCATGGAGACCCAGAAACGGCCAATAATCTTGTGGATCGTGTAGAGAAGTACTTGGCTACAGAGAACCAGACTGCTTCTTCCAGAGACTCACAGACTTTCCACCCTAAGACCAGACCATCCCCAGTGGTGGGTAAGATGATTCCAAGAGGTGAGGGTGGAGAGAGAGAGAGAGAGGGTGGGAGTTCTACCCAAGGTTTGGCGAGAACAGCCTGGGAAGTCAGGGGCTCAAGAGGCAGCAAGGAGGTTTGTTTGTTTGTTACCGCTGCCGACAAGAGGGACATATTGCAGCAAATTGCCCGGTTGTGGATGAACCCATGCAATGTGACTTTCTAACGGACAGACGTCAGTCGCTATTTGCGACAGTCGCATGCACTGCCATTCGGGGAACTGAGAAACATTTATGCAAAATGTGTGTTAATTGTAGAAATGTTGTGGTATTGCTGGATTCAGGTACCCTCGTGACACTGATAAAGACTGAATTAGTTACTACAGAGGTCTCTGGGAATAACAAGGTAGCGGATATTTGTGTGCATGGGGACACCCGAGAGTATCCGGTGACTACAGTGTGTTTTGAGACCCCCAAAGGTACCCTCTCTCATCGGGTGGGATTAGTGTCTCACTTGCCTCATGATGCCATTGTGGGAAGGGATTTTCCAAAGTTCTGGGAACTATGGGATTGTCCTGAGCCCCCCACTGGTGCCCCTATATACCAGGAATGTGATAGCCAGAATTCCTCAGAGTGGTGAGGACTCTCCAGAATTTCCCTTGTCGGTATTGGCAGGGGAGACTCGAGAAACTGGGGAGGAGCCAACATCCTCAGAAGAAAACATGCCGTCTGTGGAGTTTTCTGATCGAGGTTCACAAGGAAAATTTTGCCACAGAACAGTTAAAAGAGCCCACCCTAATAAAGGCACAGGAAAATGTAGTGGAAATAGATGGCGAGTTAGTGAACCCAGATGAGACCTGCACTTACCCATACTTCATCGTGGAAAAGGACCTACTGTATCGGGTGGCTAAAAGGGCAGAAGAAACCATTGAGCAGCTTGTGGTGCCCAAACCTTACAGGAAGTTGGTGTTAGAGTTGGCCCATGGGCACATTCTTGGAGGTCATCTGGGGACAGAGAAAACCAGAGAGAGAGTATTGCAGAGATTCTATTGGCCTGGGGTCATGAAGGAAACAGAAAATTATTGTTCCTCCTGCCCTGTGTGTCAGAGGTCGGCACCGATGCCACATTTCCGTAACCCGCTGGTACCTCTTCCCATCATTGAGGTCCCCTTTGAGAGGATCGTAATGGATTTGGTAGGTCCGATAATGAAGTCCTCTAGGGGGCACCAGTACATCTTGGTTATAATGGACTATGCCACCCGTTATCCGGAAGCGATTCCTCTCCGAAATACCTCGGCCAAAACCATAGCCAAAGAGCTATCTCATGTTTTTAGCCGTGTGGGTATTTGTAAAGAACTGCTTACGGACCAAGGTACACCCTTTATGCCCTGGGTTATGAAAGAGCTGTGTAAGTTGTTCAAAGTGACACAATTGCGTACATCTGTGTATCACCCCCAAACAGATGGGTTGGTTGAAAGATTCAACAAAACCCTAAAACAAATGTTAAAGAAAGTGGCGGATAGAGATGGAAAGGATTGGGACTGTCTAATTCCCTATTTAATGTTTGCTATTAGGGAGGTACCCCAATCCTCTACGGGTTTCTCACCCTTTGAGTTACTTTATGGGAGACACCCCAGAGGGCTGTTGGATATCGCCAAGGAAACCTGGGAAAGTGAGAGTTCTCCCCACAGGAGTGTGATTGAGCATGTCGCCCTGATGCAAGATAGAATTGCACAGGTAATGCCAATCGTAAAGGAACATTTGCCCCAAGCGCAGTTGGCACAGCAGAGAGTGTACAACCGTGGAGCCAAGACCCGTACCTTTTCCACGGTGGAAAGGGTATTGGTACTTGTCCCTACGGTTGAAAGCAAATTCCTCGCCAAATAGCAAGGCACCTATGAGATAATGGAAAAAGTCAGTGAAGTGAATTACAAGGTCAGACAACCAGGAAGGCGAAAGCCCCAACAGATCTATCACGTTAATGTGTTGAAAGCATGGAGGGATAGGGAATCCCTAGTCGCGGAAACTTTTAATGTTCACTCTGATTGCGTGATTCCTGAGGTTGGAATAGCAGTCACCTTGTCAAACCCCCAACAGGAGGTTAAGGAGTTTGTGCTTCGCAACAAGGAGGTTTTCTCTGAGCTGCCGGGACAAACGTCTGGGGTAAAGCATGATATTATTACCCCGCCCGGTGAAAGGGTGAAACTAAAACCCTATCGGATCCCGGAGGCCCGACGGGAGGAAATTTGTGAGGAAGTACAGAAAATGCTTACGTTAGGGGTGATAGAGGAGTCCCAAAGTGATTGGTCAAGTCCCATTGTGTTAGTGCCTAAACCGGATGGGAGCTGGCGATTTTGTAACAATTTTCGACAACTGAACAAAGTTACAAAATTTGACACCTACCCCATGCCACGTATAGATGAGTTGATCGACCAGCTGGGAACAGCCCGATACATGACAACTCTTGATCTCACAAAAGGGTATTGGCAAATTCCCCTGGCCAAGTCGGCCAAGGAGAAAACAGCATTTGTAACCCCAGACGGGGCGTTCCAATATAAAAGAATGCCGTTTGGGTTACAGAATGCGCCGGCCACATTCCAGCGGAAAATGGACCAGATACTGAGGCCCCATCAGAAGTATGCTGCGGCTTACCTGGATGATGTAATTATCTATAGCACAGATTGGGCCTCACATCTGCCAAAAGTGCAAGCAGTCCTAGACTCTATCCAGGAAGCTGGGTTTACGGCCAACCCCAAGAAGTGTACCATTGGGCAGGAGGAGGCCAAATATCTTGGGTACACCATTGGGAGGGGAGTAATAAAACCCCCAAGTCAACAAAGTCGAGCCCATACAGAATTGGCCACGTCCCAACAGCAAGAAGCAGGTACAAGCCTTTCTGGGAATCGCTGGTTATTATCGGCGATTCATTCCCCACTTTGCTTCTCAGGCTGTGCCCCTAACCAACCTGACAAAAGGGAAAGAGTCGGTCATGGTTAAATGGACCCCAGAGGCTGAGGCAGCATTCCAATTCTTAAAAAAAGCCTTATGTAGCCAGCCAGTGTTGTACTCACCAGACTTCTCTAGGGACTTTGTCGTACAAAGTGATGCATCCGACGTTGGGTTAGGAGCAGTATTGTCCCAGGTCTGGAACGGGGAAGAACACTCAATCATTTACCACAGCAGGAAATTGAAGTCCCATGAGGTAAATTACGCCACGATTGAGAAGGAGTGTTTAGCGGTGAAGTGGGCTCTAGATTCCCTTCGGTACTATCTGCTAGGTAGGCACTTTGACATGATTACTAATCACGCTCCTTTAAAGCGGATGGCTCAAAACAAAGAGACAAATAGAAGAGTGAATAGGTGGTTCCTGGCACTACAGGAATTCAACTTTACGGTAAAGCATCGCCCTGGTGTTCAAATGGGGAATGTGGATGCTTTGTCTCAAGTACATGCATGCCTGATTGCTTGTGTTCCAACCCCAAGGTTAAAACAAGAGGGGGGGGTATGTGACAGCAGGCAGGTAAAATCACCAGGTTGCATCCAGGATGGTAGGTATGTATGCCCTAGATTCAGGCTTTATGCAAATTCATACCACTAGGGGGAGTGCTGGGAGTCTTGCGGGGGAAGAGTTAATGAGCCCAGCTGAATCAAGTGGCTCATTAAGGCCTCTACAAGAACTCCCAGCATGCTAAGGGAGACGCTCCATCCTGGAACCAGTTCTGTGTTGTGCAAGACTGGGGAGTGTGTTTCTGTCCTCCAGTCATCCAGAACACGGCTGCCAGGCTGGTAACGGGAAAAAAACCTTGGGAATCCATCACCCCATCACTAAGGACCCTTCATTGGCTAACCGTAAAGGATCGGATCACATTCAAGACCCTCTGTCTCACCCACAAGTGCACACAGGGAAACGCTCCACTATATCTATGCGAGAAGATAAAACACTACACCCCCAATCGCAAGCTCCGATCAACCAACCAAAACCTCCTTCACATCCCCAAGTCCCGCTACAAATCAAAGGGAGAACGAAGATTTGCAGTCCAAGGACCACGGCTATGGAACGCTCTACCCACCAACATCCGCATGGAAGAAAACCACCGGGCCTTCAGGAAAAAACTTAAGACCCACCTATTCTGAAGGGTCAGGATGTCACTGGATGCAAAGCGCCTTGAGGCGATTTAGTTCGCATTTGTAGCGCTATACAAGTTATTCACTCACTCACTCACTCCTGTGCGGTGAGACAAAGCCTGTGTGGCTAAAACCTTCAAAAACAGGGAGATAGGGGCTGGGGCAGCACAAGGCTGCACCTAGTTGTCAGACAGGGAACCTACATGTGTAGTAAGCGGTCAAGCTGACCAGGATTTCTTTTGTATGTTTCTTTTTGTTTTGCTGGTTTTCCCCTGTAAATAGTTTAAATAAACCGCACCTTTTGTTTTTGCAACTACAAACTCTGTCTGCTGTGCCTGTTTTTGTGTGGTGAACCCATCCAGGGGGTCACACACACCCGCTGCCGAGCTAACCCCCTCACAGGGGTTACTGGTCTGTGGGAAGAGCTGCCTGTATTCATGCATTCATTGATCCTCTGTCACGGGGGATCGTGACTAGCTGGTAAGGAGGAATTTCTGCTGATTGGTGGTGGAACTTCACATTTCTTTGGATGCAACCTTTCACTTGTGGATTACATTTTTTCACTGAGCACTGGTGCTGTAATATGGACATTATTTGCACATTTATATATGGACTATATGATTTTTGATTTTTTATTGTTGCATTTATCAAATTTATTCCTTGAAGTGTGGTTCACAGTTAGTGTGTTCCAAAGGGGAACGAAATTTTTGCACCATTTAAGTCATATTATTAGGGTTCACTTATTCATTTAAATTTAATTTTATGGTTTCACATGACCAATTATTAAGTTTGTATTCATGGGTCAGCGCGATTTTTCTCCTTTTCCATATATGTTTTCTGTATTGTTGTTTACTTAGAAATCGCAGCTTCCAACTAGCAACTGTGATATCAGCCCAAGATATCCTGTTCTCTTACTTTGAATTTTTCAGCACCGTTTTTTACATTTTTTCCATACCAAACTGCAGGTAAAAGGCAACCTCTGAACGGTGGTCCTGTCAGAGTCAGAGAATTCCTCAGGATATGGCAGGAAACCACAGGTGCAGGGGCTCTGCTGTTGAGTCTCAGATACTGACTCCATGTTACACAGAAAGCTCTCATCGACTAGACAAAATTAATGAATAATGTCCCCCCACCATGCTGCACCGACCGGGGGGGGGGGGGGTTCACCCAGGGGACTCACGAGCCCAGAATGAGACCGCTCAGTGCCACTGCCCGCCTCTATACACTAAGTGTATCACTGTATTATCCATGCTGTTCTAGAAGCAGCGTGTGAGGAAACAGTGAGGAGAATCGTGCTGCGCCATCCAGGAGCCAGCACTAGAGGCCAAACCTCCACCAAAGATGGCCGCCAGACGCCCAGGGAGAAGGAAAGGGCGTGACCACAAGAAAATGGCCGCCCGCAATAACAACTGCGCCATAGCGCGGTCACGGAAGATGGCCGCCAATGGGCAAATCAATGCAATAAAAACACATACCGAAAATGGCGGCGGCACCGCCAAAATTGCGCCCGAGTACCGCGATGTGGACGAGAAGGCCCAGCATGGCTACCCTGGAGCAGAGTATCCCCCCCCAGAGAAACGGGCCCTGACACCCCCGGACCACAACCAGGACCTGGAGTCCTCACAGATACGCCCCGGTCGCAGACAGCCCCGTTAGGACAGAGGGAGTAAAAGGTGACAGAGCAGGAAAAGGGAGGACCTGAGAACCCCCTTTTTCTAGTAACACCCAGCTGTTCCCACCTGTCGAGGCATGAGGAACTGTACTTACCCGTCCTAACGAGGACCTGCTGGTGCGTTCCTGACAGGCCTACAACCGAGCAGTACGGAGTAGCCGTCGGCCCAGTCCACTGTGATTGAGACAGCAAGCAGCCCAGTCATATGTGAACCCCAGAGCACAAGCTCACCGGCCACCCCTGGAGCCATGGGTTATGCCGTGACAGACCTGACGCCTATTTGCAAGGGACTGTACACGCTTGCTTGCCGGACTGGGAAGACTACAAGAATCTATATGTCCAGCCTGTCGCCCAGCCGACTGTTGATAGAAGAATCACAAAATTAAATAATTTTAAATAAAATAAAAATTTTCCTCAGGACTTTGAGCCCAAAGGGAGCCACGTCCATCTCCTCTGCTAGGCAGAACAAAACTGTGGCTGCATGCTGCAGGGCGGAGGGTTATGTCTGGAGGGACTGCCACCTGGGCGGGGCTGTTCAACTCTGTTAAAGTAACATGTATTGAAATATCTAACATGTCTGCCTAGTCCTCTCCTATGAACAGGAACATAACCCAACTGTCAAGACTTAAGAAGGCTGTGTCTGTCCATGGACGAAAAGAGAAATGGGATTTTTGTACTCACCGTAAAATCTCTCTTTCTCTGAAGTCCATGGACGGACCAGGAAAAGAAGGCGCCCGCCCTTTAAGGGCAGAGGCCTGAAGCACAATCTGTCTGATCCATAGAGAATGGTGTCCGACGACACCGCCAGGCCGTTATGGGCCAGTCACAGAGACAAACAGTGAGTCTGACCTCCGAACGGACCCGTAGCAGACAAATACACCTGCAGAACACGTACCACGTCTAAGGAATGTAACGCAACCTCTTTGGGATGCGACGGCCGAGGACACGAGGATGGAAGTAAAAATGTCCTTATTCAAAATAGAGGCCGAAAACACCTTCGGAAAAAACAAAGGCTGCGGACGTAGCACCGCTTTATCCGGATGGAGGATCAAGTAGGGGGATTTGCAAGACAATGCCGCCATTTAGAAACTCTGACAGAGGTGAAGTCACCAGAAAGGCATCTTTCTGAGAAAATGTCAAAAAAGGAATCTCCCTGATATTCACAAAGGGAGGTCTCTGAAGTACTGAGGGAACCAAATTCAAATCTCACTGAGCTAGTGGTGGCCGAAACGGAGGAGCCACATGTCGGACCCCTTGCACAGACGTACTCACCAGTGAATGAGCCTCCAAGGGCAGTTTAAAGAAAAACAGCCAAGGCTGAAAAAAAAAAAAAAAAAAAAAACTGCCCCATAATGGTGCTTAAGGCAAGTTTCTGATCCACACCATGCTATAACAGCAGGTATCCTGGAAACCGACTATGCCTGTGGGCGCCAACCCATCTCACACAGAGATGTAGGCCTTCCACATGTGATGATAGATCTTCTGAGAAGATGACTTCCGTGCCCTCAGCATGGAGGAAATTACGGAGTCTGACAGGCTTCGGTCCCTCAGAACCTGACTTTCAACAGCCAAGCCGTTAAGCCAGCGACTGCAAAGCCGGATAAAGTATAGGACCTAAGGGGGCATCTGCCACCAGGCGCACTAGGTCGGCGTACCTGGGACGCCGAGGCCAGTCTGGTGCAATTAGAGTCACCGGAATCCCCTCAGTCCCCACTCTGCGGAGCAGACGAAGCAGAAGATTCAGTGGGGGAAAGGTATAACTTAGCCAATACTGACCCTACGGGGCCACCCACGCATCCGTCGTGTCCGCCCAGGGATCCTTGGCCCTGGCCACAAACTTCAATACCTTCCGATTGAATTGAGAAGCCAGGAGATCCTCGGCTGGCGTGCCCATTTCAGGCAAAAGAGTCTAAACACATCCGGGTGTAGCGACCAGTCACCTTGGTTCAGCATCTGGCGACTTAGGTAGCCAGCATGACAGTTTTCATTCAACACCCAGAATGAAACACGACCGATAGAGCCGGCACGCTCTGTTCTGCCCACCGCAGGATATGAGCGACCTCCAATGCTGCAGCCGAGCTGCTTGGTCCTCCTTGACGGTAGACATATGCCACCGTCGTGGCGCTGTCGGAGTACCGTCCAGTGAAAAGGAGGTCTGACTAGGTGGCTCACCCAGGATTGACAATCCAGGGACAACGGAGTGGACAGGATCTCCCTTAGCGAGACTAGAGTATGGAATTTGTGCATACGGTACTGTCTCGAAGAAGGCTACCATAAGACCCAGGGCTCACATGCAAAAAGTGCAGCGACGACCACCAGCGGGATGCCACAGCTTCACCGCCATCTGAAAAGCCTGCAATTTTTTCAATGGGAGACAAAAACCTCAACTCTGAACATACCTGTATCAAGCCCAGGTATTCCAACACCGACTTCAGGAGGTTCAGCACCCAACCAAATATTTGAAGGGTCCAACTGTCAATTGTCACATCCTACTCTAATTCTGAGTACGCAGTAGCCCTCAGAAGGAAGTCGTCCAGGTAGCCCACAATAGCAATTCCTCACTGTCTTAGGAAGGCCAGGATAGTGGTCAACACCTTGGAGAAACCCTTAATTCTGATGCCAGGCCAAAAAGGGGAAACCCCAAACTGGTAGTGAGCGACCCCAACTGCAAAACGCAGAAATTTGATGCCCGACATATACGGGGACCTGTAAATATGCGTCCTTGATTTCCAAGGACGCCAGAAAAATCCCCCGGACGGAGAGCAGCGAACTGATTCCATCCTGAACCTTTGAACATTTACAAAGGAGTTGAGGTCCATGATTGGACAAACCCCGTCCTATTGTGGGACTACAAACAGATTGGAATAGAATCCCTGACAACCTTTCCGGCAGCGACACAGAAGCCATCACCCCGCGCTTCAGCAGGTCCTGCACTGCCCCAAACAGGGCGTACAGACGAGCCGGAGGAAGATAAAAGGATGGAGGGCAAAAATCTGTTTTGTGGACAAGACAGAAAATCTATCTTTTAACTTGAAACCATTTCGCAATCCACTGGTTGGAAAGCAAGGCAGTCCACCGAGCCGCAAAGGCGACCCCCCCACCCAAGAGTCGGGCAAGGGCAGCACGTCATGCAGTCGCAGATTTGTTCGCAGGCCGTCTGGCTTGCGAACCCAGGGACACTTTTGCCCCTCAGCTGGCCTTGTCGGCCTGAGAAGGCTCACCTGCGGGCCCGTGGGATAGAAAACACTGCTCGTGAGCAGAAAAAAAAGGGGAGGCCCCTGGCCTACGGCGTGGCTCCTTACCCTTTCTGGATTGTGGGAGCGCCGTGCTCCCACCCCAAACGACATTTTTAATAATCAAAAAAGAAGGTAGAAGGCGGGACTTTATATGAGGCACACGGACACAAAGAAATAAGTGATGGGGGACAGCTTTTAATTGGTTCAAAATCGCAATACAATTTCATATTTAAATTTTATGCATTTTGCTATATATCAATACTTTTTTATATTTCATCCGAACCAAATATTACACAGTAATAAATATTCCATAAATGATATTTCATATATTTACAGATACAACAGTACATATCCTTCAAACATTGCAGTCGCTACCTATGCAACTTGGTAAACCACTAAATTATTTTTTTACATTTTGAACCAATTAAAAGCTGTCCCCCATCAAACTTATTTCTTTGTGTCCGTGTGCCTCATATAAAGTCCCGCCTTCTACCTTCTTTTTTGAATACCAAACCTGGGATGGAGGAGGGGATCTGAACGGCCCCTGAACCTCATTTAAAGTCCTAAAAATCCCTTATTTTTATCAATTAATTAGGGATGGAGGCACACGGTCGCACTAATATACCTTTGAATTTTCCACATATGTTTTTTTTGTTGGCTGACTCGTCTAGCTTTCATATACTCTACTTGTTAATTAGTTCCCTTAAAACTGGCATATGGCCTTTCCAACATCTTACCGTTTTACTTTCATTTCCTACAACGCTAGGCGTGTGCATGTGGGTGGTTTTGTGCATGTCTCTCATTGGACTTTACCATAGCTGTCGCTTCCGGGAGCTGCGACGCGCACTGGGGTCCCCCCCTCTCCCTCCGCCTTGTTTTGGCCTGGGGTGAGTGGGGGCTCCGCCACTGCGCGTCGACGTCACGCACAGCACACCGGGCGTGCAGTGCCCTTTGGGCACTGCACTACCGATATTAGTGTGTTCCACAGCTGACGCGCAGGGGGGAACGATTGGCTGGCTGGGCGCATCTCACCGGGTGTCCAACTGCCTGGTTGATGGCGCCTTCCCTCCTCTCTCCCCCACTTGCCTGTGTCAGCGTGACGTTGGGGGCGTGGCTATGGCAGCACTTCCCATATAAGCCTCTCCCTCTGCTGGGCCCTACACTCAGGATTATACACATCACCTTCCAGTTTGGATCAGCATTTGCTTTGCACAACTTGCCCTCTTCACCTTACAACAGGTATTTCCTTTCTTCCCAATATCCACACACTATCTGGCTTTTCTATTTTTATGTCTGTCTTTTTCCACACTGCAACAAGCATTTTCGTTTTTTTACTATGCACACACTATTTGGCTTTTTTATCTTCAATCTCTTTTGTTGCTCTTTTTCCCCAGCCTTTTCTCTGCCTACTTTTCTCTTTCCTTGCCTAATTAATGTCCTCTCACTTCACACTATCCTTCCCCACACCCTCACACACACTACCTTCTCACATACAGATACACTTAACTCTTTAGTGTTACAACATTTTTCAACTTGACATTTTTCATGTTATCACTCATTTTCTCTTTTTTCACAGAGGTCCCCACAATTGGGGTTACCCCACATACCTCACAATATTTTTCCCACCCTCACGGGGCGTTGTCTCTGTGGGTCGTTGTTGCCCTGCCATGCCTCCCCAGCTCCCGGTTGTGACGCCCCCTGGCTGGTCTGCAACTTTCGTGGACACCCCCCCAGCGAAGCAGACGCATCCGTAAGTTCTGTGGGTTAAATGTATGGGTGGGGGATTTCTCTCCTATTCTATGTTTGCCCACTAGCTCTCTAGCATTCCCTTAGATTATTAAAATGTATCTGTCTTTTTCATCCCCAGATGACCACTTCGGTTTTTACTCCTGATGAGCGGCCTGAAGGGCCCTAAATGCATAGAGCCAATATCTACCGATAAGTGTATATACTCATCAACTTTTTATGGACGTTCCTTCCAATATATACAAAATCCCCCCCCCCCCCCCTTAATTCATTTAAAAAAAATAATTTAGTGGTTTACCAAGTTGCATAGGTAGCGACTGCAATGTTTGAAGGATATGTACTGTTGTATCTGTAAATATATGAAATATCCTTGATGGAATATTTATTACTGTGTAATATTTGGTTCGGATGAAATATAAAAAAGTATTGATATATAGCAAAATGCATAAAATTTAAATATGAAATTGTATTGCGATTTTGAACCAATTAAAAGCTGTCCCCCATCAAACTTATTTCTTTGTGTCCGTGTGCCTCATATAAAGTCCCGCCTTCTACCTTCTTTTTTGAATACCAAACCTGGGATGGAGGAGGGGATCTAAACGGCCCCTGAACCTCATTTAAAGTCCCAAAAATCCCTTCTTCTTTTGACATTTTTAATAATGTCATCCAGTGAGGCCCCAAAAGGCCCCCAATCCTAGAAGAGCAAATCCGCCAGAGTCTTTCTGGCTGTCTGATCCGCAGACCAGCATTTCAGTCAAATCATGCGGCGTAGCCCCACCGCAGAAAATGAAAGTTCTGGACAGCCAGGGAGCTGTATCTAAGGCCGCATTGCAGACCTACTTGAGGCCATGCACACCAGGGAAGCCTGTTGCTATTCAACCACGGTGCAGCAATCTTTGCCCATTTAAGGAAGCGCCAGTGACACCAGGGTCGTGGCCAACAGTGGCCACAATGCTGACCCCAATACCATGAACAATGACCGGACCACCGCCTTGGTCCTCCTGTCTGCAGGGTACTTAAAGACAGGGGTCCCTACCACCGGACCGTGGTAATTCCCTGGATGCCGGGGGGCCCCATCGGGGGGAGATGTCCTTTTTCAGGAAACACTCCCCAAAAAGGATAACGGACAGCCATGCAATTTTTTTGGAACACTGCGGCCGTTCTATTTTAAAAACCTATCAAATTAACTAGGTAGGAAAACCTAGCGGTGCGGGCCGGCTAGTGGGACCCATAAGGGACCGACATTAATAGATGCCCTCACCTTAACCTCCATTTTATTGGGGATCCCGCATGCAGTGAGAAGTGCTCCAACAAGCACCTGTCTGCGCTGACCCGGAAGCAAGCAAGGACGCAGTTCCGCACTCTCCGAAAGGTCCTGGTTTGCATCGTCTGACAAGTCAGAGCAGGGGACATCTGCCACAGCAAGGCCAGAGTTTGAATCAGAACGGTTTTTCCCGAAGATGGTAGGGGCGTTTTTACCCCCCCTTATATCCGCACACCGCTTCCACCCTGGTAATAAGGGACTCCAGGACCACCGGCAAGGTGTCCATAAGCACCCCAGGTACAGGGCACCGGTTGTCACCACAGGGATGTCAGGGAAAGAAAATACCAGCTTCTGATGCCATGCAAACCCACACTTCCCTGACACCCATAGAGACTGAGGCAAGACAGCAAAAAAATCCACCCCCCTAGCTGCTCAAAGTGAGGGACCCCAGGGGACTCACCGCTCTGATCCAGGTGCTGCCAGCGCCACCGTTCGCTCTCCCCATAGGTGGCGTATGGGGCCACCGTAACAGGCATGGCTACGGTGTCTTCCTGTGCCTGAGGTGTTCTGCGCTGTTCGCGCCATCCAGAAGAGACGTTTTCACCGCTAGAGGCAAAAACTGAGCTGGGGCTACAAGAAAATGGCCGCCCCTGTATGAAGCACGCGGACTACAAGAAAATGGCGCCGCCAAATTGGCCGCCGAGCGCTGCTGAGGGAAACATTAAACACGCTAGGCCTCAGCGCCGAGTCCCCCCCATGGCACCAAACAACACCCCCCATGGAGAGCGGACCCTGGGCCCCCCGCACAGCCCCCAGTCAGGACAAGGAGGCCCCCCCCCAGAGGGACCCCCGGTGAGTACAGCAGGCTCAGCCCCACAGAGCATGGGAAGGCGGGAAATGACAGGGAGAGGGGAAAGGGAGGGTGGGAACCTCCTAATTGACCTCCCCGGGAATGCCCAGCCGTGCCACCCTGCCGAAGCAGGGGGACTGCTACTTACCCATCCTGCATGGACTAGCTGAAGGCATTCCTGTCAGACCCAACGTCCGCGCGGTTACGGCATGGCTGTTGGCCCGGCACACTGTGACACGGACATATAGCCCGGTCATAAGTGTGCCCCGGAGCATATAGCTCACCGGCCACCCCTGGAGCAACGGGGCATGTCGTGGACGACCCAGCACGTAGCTAAAGGTCGACACACGCTCGATGGCCGAAACTGGGGGGGACTACAAGGATCTGGGATCCAGCCTGTCACCCAGTCGGCAGTTGATAGTAGAAAAAAAATAGAAAAAATCCACAGGACCAATGGGCCCCAGGGAGCCAGGTCCTTCTCTGCTAGGCAGAAAAAAACTGAGCTGCTCACTGCAGTGAGAGGGGTTATGCCCAGAGGGACCGCCCCCTGGACGGGGCTGTTCAGCTTTGCTAAATATTACATGTTTAACCATTTACATGTCTGCCTAGTCCTCTCCTAATAGACGGAACATATCCCACAAGTCAAGATTATAAGGCAGCTGTGTCCGTCCATGGACGAAAGAGAAAACTAAACTGTAAAGTTAGCCCAATTTTTTTGTATACTGTGAAATTTTACGCTGCGAGAATCATGATCTTTAGTCCAAGCAAAAAAATTGTGATTCTCATTTTAGCCAGAATCGTGCAGCTCTAGTGTAGAAACAGCTCAGCAATGGTCAAGAGAACCGGGAGCTAAAATTTGAAATGTTGTGGCAAAGGGTCTGAATACTTTGTCCAATGTGATATTTTAGTTTTTGTATATTTAAAAAATTGCCGGACATTTCTAAAATTCAGTTTTGATGTCATTATAAAGTACCGGCGTAGTGAGTGAGAGAGAAAGAAAGCAAGCTTTAGTATTCGGCTTAAAAAAAAAAAAAAAAAAAATAGAAAAAAAAGTGAAGGGGGTCTGAATGCTTTCTGCATGTAAATAACTATAACATATACATACACATATATATATATATATATATATATATATATATATATATACACACATATACACACACACACACACACACACACATATATATATATATATATATATATATATCAGGGCTTGACAAACCCCGGGCGCCAGGTCGCCATTGCGACTAGAATTAGCGACCTGGCGCCTGGGGCAGCACAGCTGGGGAATCCTGTCTCTCTGTGCCCCCCCCCTCCGTGCCGCGGGATCGCGTCGGGCCGCGCCGGCCGGTAATTGAGGCCGCGGCTTTGTGGCCTTCTGCAGGCCTATGCTTCCTTCTGTGAACTAGCGCCATCTTGTGGTGGCAGTTGGTATGACAACCAGTAATGCTAATGGAGTTTCCCTGTCTGTTTTCCCTGCCATCTCCTTCCCTCTAATTAGAACCCCCAAACATTATATATATTTTTTATTCTAACACCATAGAGAATAAAATGGCAGTCGTTGCAATACTTTGTCGCACCGTATTTGCGCAGCGGTCTTACAAGCGCACTTTTTTGTGAAAAAATTCACTTTTTTTTTTAATAAAAAAATAAGACAACAGTAAAGTTAGCCCAATTTTTTTTTAGATCGTGAAAGATAATGTTACGCTGAGTAAATTGATACCCAACATGTCACGCTTCAAAATTGCGTTCGCTCGTGGAATGGCGACTAACTTTTTCCCTTTAAAATCTCCATAGGCGACGTTTAAAAAATTCTAAAGGTTGCATGTTTTGAGTTACAGAGAAGGTCTAGGGCTAGAATTATTGCTCTCGCTCTACCGATCGCGGCAATACCTCACGTGTGGTTTGAACACAGCTTTCATATGCGGGTGCTACTCACGTATGCGTTCGCTTCTGCGCGCGAGCTCGGCGGGACAGGGCGCGTTCCTGGCTCCTAACTTTTTTAGCTGGCTCCTAGATTCCAAGCAAATTTGTCAAGCCCTGATATATATTATATATATTTTTTTTTATTTTTTTTATTTAAAAGTGTCTTTTATGGGAGACAAAGTACAAAATGGGTTTAATATGGTTGTTTACTCCACAGATGTTATACTTTAGAACAGCCTCTTTCAACCAGAGTTCTGTGGAACCCTAAGGTTTCCCCAGAGTTTGGTACGGTTTCCTTGAGCGATGAGCAAATTCTGCCTCTTAGATTAACAACCACTGACAATGATATTTTAGCCATCTGTAAGGGGAATTCTTCTCCATGACTACAAATATAAGGAGCATTCTACCCAATGTCTATCACATGAATGCACTGTGAGCTGTAGATATAGAATAGTAGGGGTTCCCTGGGCCCAGAAAGTTATTTCAAGGGTTTCTCTGTGTTAAAAAGGTTAGAAAAAACATTTTTAGAACATACATGTCCATAAAATCTGAAACATGGATTGAGGAAAATTATATTTTGAACTTTTTAGGCACTCCAACAAATAAAATTATATCATCTTTATTATGTATAGCACAGTGGCTCTGTGGTTAGCACTTCCATCTAGCAGCACCAGGATTGCCAGCTCAAATCCCAACCAGCCCAGAGGGTGCATGTTCTCCCCGTGCCTGCGTGGGTTTCTTCCAGGTACTCAAGTTTCCTCCCACACTGCAAAAACATGCTGCTAGCTAGCTTAATTGGATCCTGTCTAATTGGCCCTAGTATATGAATGCGAGTTAGGGACCTGTATGCTCCATGAGGGCAGAAACTGATGTAAATGTACAATATATATGTAAAGTGCTGACTTTACATTTTCTCATTTTACTCCAAATGGAGAAGTTATACACCGACAAGTAGGGATGAGCTCCGGCGTGTTCGCACACTCCATATGCAGAGCCCGCCAGGAAGTCGGCACACCGCTGCGCTAATCACAGGCAGGGAGACATTGTCCCAATGCGCGGCTGCAGAGATCGGGACATGTCTCCCTGCCTTTGATTAGCGCAGCGCCGTGCCGACTTCCTGGCGGGCTCTGCACATGGAGTGTGCGAGCACACCGGAGCTCATACCTGCTGACAAACTGCAAGAAAAGGTTTCTCCCCATCTGTGTACAATGGAAAAATATAAAGAGGTTCTAAATAACAATTTGTTTCCTGGGTGTTCAACATATTTACACAACTGACAAATACTTCCTCTTCTGAATGAAATTTTTATACATCAGGGAACTAATCAACATGTAACAAAATACTGTGCTGCCCTCTGAATTTGTTGCCAAAACTGCATATTATTTTTGTATTGATAATTTATATTCTTGAAAATAACGGGTCATAAAAAAAACTTGCAACAATTCCTAAGGCCCCTTTCACAGATGCGGACCGTTTGTCATCCATACGTTGACGGATGAAAAACGGACATCAAATGCATCTCAATGGGAAAACTGATGTAAATGGATGATCCATTCACATCAGTTTCCGTCAACATCCGTTTTTTGGAACGGATCTAAGCACTATTTTTCTTCCATTTAAAAAAACGGATTGGATGAAAAACGGTTGAAAAAAAAAAAAATGGATGTTCCGTTTTTGCATGAAAGAATGGGTCTAGGACTCTGGCAGATGATGTAAAAACTGATGACAAGCTGATCTAAACTTCATACTTTTTTTTTTTTTTTTAAAGTGACTGAACTGATGAAACGAATGCTCCGTATGTGTGAAAGGGGCCTTTTTGTGCTAACTACCAACACTACAAATACCACCGTTTTAAAACAAAAAATAAAATGATTATCTGGACTATATTAACCACTTCAGACCAGGCCATTTTTTGCGATACGGCACTGCGTTACTTTATCACATCTGCGGTTTTCATTTTTTGCGCCATAAACAAAAATCGAACCATTTTGAAAAAAAAGTGTTTTTTTTTTACTTTCTGATATATATATATATATATATATATATATATATATATATATTTATATTCTATTATCTCTATCTCTATTCATCAATTTTAGGCCAATATGTGTGCTCTATTTTTGGTAAAAAAATAAGCATATACTGGTTGGTTTGCGCAAAAAAGATATAGCGTTTACATAATAGGGGATAGATTTATGGCTTTTTTTTTTATTAGTAATGGCAACGATCAGCGATTTTTAGCGGGACTGTTAGATTGCGGCAAACAGAGCGGATACCTGACATTGACACTTTTTTGGGAACTAGTGATATTAATACAGTGATCAGTGCTAAAAAAATGCACGAACATTGTACCAACACTGACAGGGAAGGGGTTAAACTTGTTCCCCATTTGTAATTACTAACTGTATGGGAACTCTGACTGGGGAACTCACAGATTTGTCTTCCTGCTTAGCAGGAAGACAAATCTCAGTGTCATCCCCTGACAGAACTGAGATCTGTCTTGTTTACTTTGGCAGATCCGCATTCTGTCTCTGCGGGGAACGATAACGGGCAGCCGATGGATAGCAAATCTGCCAAACCCGCTGATTGGCTCCACCACTGGCCAATTGGAGCGTGCCCACAAATGCTAATGCAGGAATCACCGTATCCAGTATGGCTCATATTGGTGAGAATTCAGGGATATTTTACAACTACTTTTCCAGAGATTCAGTTCCTTGTAGAACATATAAAAACAAAAAATGCAGCGCCTAAGGTATGCAAGATAGCCCAAACGTGAATGTAGATTAGGACAGCAAACAAACAATAAGTATATACGGCCTAAGAAGGCCTGGGATAAGTAAATCCAAATATGTACCACACTAGTATATAACTATACATGTGTATAAAAAAACTTATAAAGTATATAATACAGTGAACTAATAATAAAGTTCAATTAAGGTGACCAATGTGTAGACTGGAAAGAAATCCAAAAAAACTTCAGGAACGTGGAAAACATGTATTCATATATCCATAGCACCCGGGGACGTGACTCCAACACCAGGGATGGGGGAAAGAAATGGATACTCTTACCCCTCTGCAGTCTTGATGGTTCCCACTTCAGTTCCCTCACTTAGTAGAAACAGTGTGCTGCTGTGCTGTTACTTTCTGTGTGTTCACACAGACACTTTACTGATGATGATGATGACAGCCACTGCTGATTTCCCCTCAGAGGGGAAATCAGCAGTGGCTGTCATCATCATCATCAGTAAACCATCAAGACTGCAGAGGATTATTTTTCTCTCAAAAGACGCCTTGGAGGTCTGTATTATTACTTGGGAGAGGACTGGATTCCTTGCGCCTGCTTCATCTGCTGATACCTCGAGAGGACGGATCCAGAGAAGTCTATCTCATAATCTTTGCCTGTCTGACCCACCACCGCTGGTGTGTGTGTCCACGCATAGGGGTAAGAGTATCCATTTCTTTCCCCCATCCCTGGTGTTGGAGTCACGTCCCCGGGTGCTATGGATATATGAATACATGTTTTCCACGTTCCTGAAGTTTTTTTGGATTTCTTTTATGAGGACAATATATTGAAGATTTATACACATTTCTTCCATCTGTTTCCAGTCTACACATTGGTCACCTTAATTGAACTTTATTATACACATGTATAGGTATATACTAGTGTGGTACATATTTGGATTTACTTATCCCAGGCCTTCTTAGGCCGTATATACTTATTGTTTGTTTGCTGTCCTAATCTACATTCACGTTTGGGCTATCTTACATACCTTAAGCGCTGCATTTTTTGTTTTTATATATTTTTTGTGCAACATGTCTATTTGCTGATGCTGACAGCCACGTTTTCACTTTGTTCACTTAGTAGCGCAACTTTTTTCTTTTATTCCTTGTAGAACATAGACAAAGTCACCAACCCATATACTGATATTAGCAGCCAGATTTTCGGTATCTGGAGATATTACGAAGACTGTCTACAACATTCTTTAGAAATCTGTCATCCCTCCTCAAAACAAACGTCATTCCTTGTTGCAAATTCATATATCTGTTGAAAGCAGGTACATTCATTTGGGAAAAGCACTGGTATTTGCCATGCGGAGGCGCAATGAGGCCAGAGTGTCCGAGCTCCCGTTCCGCCACTGCAGCCGTCACACAAGACCGTGCAGAGGCTGAGGAGTTTTGTAGTTGGGTGGAGAGAGCCTGATGAGGATTCAGAGACACTAGTTCCTCATCAGGTCCACTCCCATTATGACCGAGAGCAGGCAGTGGGTGGATTTCCGAAGTCAATAGACAGCCTGCTACCATATAATGCCTGCTGCCAAATCGGACAGAGTGGACTTGATGGGGAACCAGTCCCTCAGCTTCCTCCTCAGGCCCACCTGTCCAATAGCAGAGTTACTGACTATAGGGAACTGTTGACTGTGACACCGACCGCATCCTTGACAAAAAGTGACTGGGTGGGGAGGGGGTATAGCAGCAACAAACCGGATGTCCTAAATACCATAACGGATCCGCGCCGCTCCAAGCTTGCAGTGTCAGTCTCCCAGGTTTACATTCTGTATTCAGGTGCTAGCAGAACTAGAGCACATCTCACTCCAAAATATAACATAGAACTAGGTTGACAATTGCGAGAGCATGGAAAACCCCTGCACTTAGCTTTGAGGCAGTCAAAAACCGCCTGAACTAGGTCATGGTTAACGAGAAACTAACGGCTATTCTTTCTGATACGCATGACAAGTTTCTTAGGGTTTGGCAACCTTGGATCACATACTATCACCCTTCTAGGTTTGACGCTGCATTACTATCACTAAAGGACTCCTCTTGTGCGCACCCTGTGGACCTCCTACTCCCCTCTTCTTTTCCTCCCTCTTCACCTTCTACTCCTTCTCGTTCTGCTGCATTTTTTTCTCTTTTTCCATTCTTTCATAGTCCCTTTCTTTGCTGTTAACCCTTTCTATCCTCCACATGGTCAGGCTGGCATCTGTCGTGATCACAGTCTAATGAAAGGGGAGGAACGACTTCCCGGATCAAAGAGCCCGGGGATCTCAGCCACCAACTTAGAGAGGCCCTGACAAGATGACTTATCTGAATCTGACGATCCAGAGACCACGGTGATTTGTTCCATTTGGAGAGAATCTTCTTTTGCAAGACCAGAGTGTGGAATTGAGCAAATGGCACTGCATCGAAAGAGGCTACCATGAGACCCAGGACTCGCATTCAAAAACAGAGAGACGACCATTCGCGGGATGTCAACTTCACCGCAGTCTGGAGTGTCTGCAACTTTTCCAAAGGAAGAAAAAGACTCTTGCCTCCGAGGAGTCCAGACTCAACCCCAGGTACTCAAGGCGCTGTGTCTGTACTAACACCGACTTCTGGAGGTTCAGTACCCAACCAAACTCCCGGAGGGTCTGACTGGCTATAGACATGTCCTCCTCCAATTCTGAGCTTGAAGCAGCTCTCAGAAGATGATCGTCCAAGTAGCCCACAATAGCAATGCCACGCTGTCTCAACAAAGATAAAAATCGGGGCGAGCACCTTGGTGAAAACTCTTGGTGCCGATGCAAGGCCGAAGGGAAGAGCCACAAATTGATCGTGGTCTTCGCCGATCGCAAAGCGCAGGAACCTCTGATGCCTGACGCAGATGGGGACAAGTATGCGTCCCTGATATCCAAGGATGCCAGGAAGTCCCCCGGATGGAGCGCAGCAACCACCAAACTAATCGATTCCATCCGGAACTTTTGAACCTTTACAAAAGCATTGAGGGCCTTGAGGTCCAAGATTGGACGGACTCCGTCCTTCTTTGGGACCACAGATTCAAGTAGAAACCCTGAAACCTGTCCTGTGGTGGTACGGGCACCTCAACAAGTCTTGCACTGCCTCCAGCACGGCAGTCCAAAGAGCCAGAAGGAGAGGCAGATTTGAGGGGAAGAATATGTTTGGTGGACAAGAAAAAAAACTCGATCTTGTACCCCGAAGTGATCACCTCGCAGACCCACTGGTCAGAGAGTAGGGAGGTCCACCGAGCTGCAAACCGGCAAAGCCCTCCCCCACCCATGAGTCGGGCGGGGGCAAAACTTCATACGGTAGCTGGCTTGTTTGCTGGCTTGTTGGGCTTGCGCACCCAGGGACGCGTCTGTCCCCCAGCTGGACCTTTGTCCATTTCGGAGGGTCTGCCAACAGATCCTGACTGACGAAAATACTGCTTCTGCGTAGGAAAGGAGGGCCCCGGCTTACGGCGCGGCTCCTTTCCATAAGTGGATTGAGGGAGAAGTGTGCTCTTACCTCCAGTGACATCCTTAATGATGTCGTCTAGTGAGGCACCAAAAAGCCTCTCACCTTTGAAAGGCAAATCTTCCAGAGTTTTCTTGGAAGCTTGGTCAGTGGACCAGCATTTCAGGCGGCGCAATACCACCGCAGATGCGGAGGCCCTGGAGATTAAAGGGGCCGCATCCAGGGTTGCATCACAGACATATACAAATCCCTGTACCAACTTTTCAGCCAGAGACACGCATTCTGGAGGGAGCTGATGCTCCTCCACAGTCTGGTGCAATATTTTAGCCCACTTAGTGAGTGTCTGAGACACCAGGGTTGCAGCCAATATAGGCTGCTACGCTGACCCCAGCATGGTGAACATGGAGCGGCTCACCGCTTTCGATCTCCTATCAGTAGGGTCCTTAAAGGCAGGGGTCCCCTCTACCGGGATAGTGGTTACTTTATTTAACCGAGAGACTGGGGAATCAATGACTGGAGGAGAAGCCCATTTTTTCAAAAGGCTCTCTTCAAATGGGTAACGGACCGCAATGTGCCGAGGGACCTCTGCGGCCGTTCCCATTCCTCATCTATGAACTTGTCAAAGAATTCAACATAAAGGAAAAACCTTAACAGAGCGGGTCGGTTTGTGCGACCCAAAATGGACAGACCCTGCTGTGGAAGTCCCAGCTGTATCATCCAGCTTGAGTGTCCCTGTCAGAACATTCCCCAGGAGATGGCGGGGGGAGGGGGCACTTGGTACCCCCCCCTTATGCCCGCAAGCCGCCTCCACCCTGGCAACAAATGACTCCAGGACTGCCGACAAAGCGTCAATGGGAACCGCAGGTGCAGGGTCACCGGTTGCTGCCTCTGGAATGTTTGGGGAAAAAATGCCAGCTTCTGACTCCATATTGCCCACTGACAGCCCTTAGGGACTCAGTCAAGACCTGACAAAAAAAGTCCACCCTCCTTGCTGCACTGACCGGGGAGTTTACCCAGGGAACTCACCACCCTGCAAGAGACTGTTCAGCGCCGCTGCCTGCTCTCCATCCACACACAGCGTGTGTCTGAGGAACTCAGTGAGGTGAATAGCGCCGTTCGCGCTGTTCAGGAAGCCATCCAAGCACTAGAGGCCAAAACCCACTCCAAAATTGCCTCCGGACGCCTCAGAGAAAAGAGTGCGGACCGCAAGAAAATGGCTGCCCACAATGCAGACCTGCGTCACAGCGCGGCCACGGCAAATAGGCCGCCAATGGGATTTTCAATGCAAATCACAGGCACCTGAAAAATGGCGCCTGTGCTTCCAAAATGGCGCCAAATATGAGGTGGACGAGAAAGCCGCAGCAGGGGCTTCCTAAGCAAACAGCTACCCCCCCCCCCACAGAGAGTGGGCCTGGACACCCCCACAGCCGGGACCCGGTGCTCCCCTACAGGTATACCCTGGTCTCAGCGAGCCCCGCAAGGGGAGAAGGAAAAAAAAGGGGTAACAGAGGGAGAGAGGGCGAGGGCAGGAGAACCCCCTAACAACCCCCTTAGGAATGCCCAGCTGTTCCATCCTATTGAGGCATGAGGAACTGTACTTACCCGTCCTTGCGAGGACCTGCTGGAAGATGGAAGGTCGAAACGACCTTAGGAAGAAAAGTCGTCTGCGGACGCAGCACCACCTTATCCTTGTGGAAGATTAGATAGGGAGCCTTGCATGACAAGGCTGCCATCTCAGAAACCCGTCTTAACTGACAACAGCCACCAAAAGGACCACTTTCCGAGAAAGTGTCATCAAGGGAATCTCCCTAATGTTCTCAAACGGTGGTTTCTGAGGCACCTAGAGGCCATGCCGTTAAAGCCCTTAACTGTAAAGAAGGATGGCGTATGGGACCTTGCAACAGCAGGTCCTCTCGTAGCGGTAGACGCCAAGGGATGTCTGCTATACAAGCCCCACAGGGGGTAGTGGAGGGCAGACCGGAGGGGCCGCATGCCGAACCCCCTGTACAAACATTTTCACTAAAGAGTGAGCCACCAGGGGTCATTGAAAAAAAAAAAAAAGACAGCCAGGGCCGATATCTGCGCCTTAATTGTACTTAAAGTAACATTTTTGGTCCGCCCCATGCTGTAAGAACAGCAGGACTCTGGAACCAAATAATTACGCGGATGCCACCTCATTTTCTCCAAATGGATATGTAGGTCTTCCAAGTGCGATGGTAAATCTTCCGGAGGACGATTTCCGAGCACTTCTCATGGTAGAGATCACGGAGTCTGACAGGCCCCGGTCTCTTAGCACCTGGCTCTCAATAGCCATGCCGTTAAAGCCAGTGACTGTAAAACAGGATGGTGTATGGGACCTTGCGACAGCAGGTCCTTTCTTAGCGGTAGGTGCCAAGAGGCGTCTGCTACCAGACGCACTAGATCGGCGTACCAAGGACGCCAAGGCCAATCCAGAGCAATTGGGATCATTGGAATCCTCCAGTCTGCAAAGCAGATGAGGAAGGAGCTTCAGAGGAGGGCAGGCATAGATTAGCCGGTACTGACTCCACAGTGACACCAACGCATCTGTCGCGTCTGCCCATGGGTCTCTTGACCTGGCCACAAACCTCAATACCTTCCGATTGAGTCGATGGCGGTCTCAGATGCTGCAGCCAAGCTTCTTGTTCCTCCCTCATGGTTAACATACACCACCGCCGTGGCATTGTCTGACTGGATCCTGACTGGACGCCCCTGTAGCCTCTGCGACCATGTGGAGAGGCACACAGCCTGATCACCCGGAGTTCCAGGGCTCCAGGGCATTGATCGGCAAGTGGGATTCCTCCGGAGTCCAGCGACCCTGGGTCGACTGAACCCCCCCAGACTCCCCAACCAGTAAGGCTGGCATCCGTCGTGACCACCATCCAGTAAAAAGGAAGGAACGACCTCCCGGACAGACGTGCCGATGATGTCAGCCACCAAACTAGGGAGGTCCTGGCTGGGTGGCTCACCCGGATTTGACAAACCAGGGATGATGGGCACTTGTCCCTTCTGGACAGAATTACCTTCTGTAACACTCGCGTGTGAAATTGCGCATACTGTACTGACTCGAAGGAGGCTACCATGAGGCCCAGGACTCGCATGCAAAAGCGGCGTGACGACCATCTTTGGGATGTTAACTGCCCGAAGGGTCTGCAACTTTCCCATAGGGAAAACTTTTGCCTCTGAGAAGTCCAGAATCAACCCCAGATACACTAGGCGTTGAGTCTGTACCAATACTGGCTTCTGAGTGTTCAGCACCCAGCCAAGTATCGGAGGGTCTGACAGGTTATAGACACGCTCACATCTATTCTGAGCTTGAGGTGGACCTCAGAAGAATATCGCCACGCTGTCTTGGTAGGGCCAGAATCAGGGCGAGCACCTTGGTGAACACCTTCGGTGCTGATGCCAGGCCAAGGGGGCGCCACCACTTGGTAGTGGTCTTCCCCGGCCGCAAAGCGCAGACATGTCTGATGCCTGGTGCCTATGGGGACCTGCAAGTATGCGTCCTTCAACAGAGCGAACCAAGTCCCTCCGGAATCATTGTACCTCACAAGCAATTGAGGGCCCTGCGATCCAAGATTGGATGAACCCCCTCCTTCTTGGTACTACAAACAGATTTGAGTAAAACCCCTTAAACTGTTCCTGTACTGCAACAGAAATTATCACCCCGCGTATCAGCAGGTCTTGAACCGCTCCGTATAGGGCTTCCCGACGAGTCGGCAGAAGCTGGCAGTTGGAGGGGAAAGGAATCTGTTCGGAGGGCAAGAGAGAAACTATCTTGTACCCTGAGGAAACTACTTTGCAAACCCACCGGTCGGGGATCTGAGATGTCCACCAGGTCGCGAACACGTCCACCTACCTGAGAGATGGGTGGGGACAGACCTTTTGCGGACGTAGATTTGTTCGCAGGCTTGTTGGGCTTGCCAAACCGGGGACGCTTCTGTCCCTCAGCAGGCGCTTTATCGGCCTGGGATCGTTTACTTGCCGCACTAGGCAGACGAAAAAAACGCTAGTTTGCGGTGAAGGAGGGCCCTAGCCAATGGCGTGGCTCCTTACCTCTTTTGGATTGTGGGAGCAGCATGCTCTTACCTCCTGTGACATAGTTAATAACGTCATCCAGGGATGCTCCAAAAGTGTCTGTCGCCCTTAAAGAGCAATTTATCAGGGCCTTCTTGGAAGATTGGTCCGCCGACCAACCCTTTAGCCAGAGCAGACGGAGTAACACCACCGCATAGCTTGAGGCTCTGGACAGCAGAGGAATAGTGTCCAAGGCTGATTCGCAGACAATTTTAAGGCCCAGTATCAACTGGTCGGCCATAGCCACCTCGTCAGAGGGAGCCTCATGTGCTTTAAACCCATGGAGCAGCATCTTTGCCCCTTCATAGAGTGTCAGACACCGGGGCCCCAACCACCGTTGGGTGCACAGCCGAGCCGTATAGGTAGCGGAAGACCGCTTCAGTCTTCCTGTCCACAGGGTCCTTGAAAGCAGGAGCCCCTTCCACCGGAATTGTGGCTACCCTTTTTAATCTAGACACCTGAGGGTCCACTATCGGAGGAGAGGTCCATCTTTTCAGGAAACCCTCCTCAAAGGGGTAACCTTTTTTGGGGACCAAAAGCCTTTTGAGGTTTGTCCCGCTCCTTGTATAAAAGCGTGTCTAGATAAGACGCACAAGGAACACCTTAGCAGTGCGGGTCGGCTTGCGGAACCCGAAATGGACCGACGCCTCTGGTGTTTCTGCAGGCTCCTCTATTTTTAGAGTATCCCGCACAGCGGATATAAGGTCACCTATCAGAGCCTTATCGCGTGGTGACCCGGACCGTCCGACCGGCCATGGTCTGCATCCTCTGATGTGTCAGAACCAGGGCTATGAGCCGTAGCTGGGCCCGGCTCCGCATCAGAGTTATCCCCAGAAGATGGCGGAGGGAGGGGGCACTTTTTTACCCCCCCCCCGTGTTCCCACGCGCCGCTTCCACCTTGGCAACTAGGACGCCAACCTAGCGTCTGACACAGCGGGTGCAGAAGCCCAGATGCCAATTCAGGTGCATCAGGGGGAGAAGCGTCTGCTTCTGATGTCATGCTGACCCATGCACCTGACACAAGGACTCCAGTTCAAGGTACCAACAGCCCACCCTCCTAGCTGCGACAGACGAGGGGTTCCCCCTCCCAGAGGACTCACCACCCTAGAACAGTAGTACGGCTGCCATCCGCTTTCTTAGTAGAGCTGCTTCCTTGTCAGCCATCAGTCTCACCACTCTGCAGCGTGTGTCTGAAGGTTTGCGCCGTTTAAATGCTATTTGATCGGCGTGGACCATGAGAAAATGGCCGTCGAGCAGCAGCTAGAGGCCAAACACAACGCGGCCCACAAAAACATGGCCGCCAGCGCAGAAGGGGCCAAACAGCATGGCTCGCAAGAAAAATGGCCGCCAAGCGACCAATAGAGGCCAAACAGCGCGGACCACAAGAACATGGCCACCACGCAGATAGAGGCCAAACACAGCATAGATCACCAGCAAAATGGTCGCCGACAGCATGGAGCAGAACACACAGGTAAGCAAACTTTTTTCATGGCAGCTTATAACATTTATCTAGCGGACATACATGCACAGTTCCCACACAGGAGGAGCCCCCCCCCGGTGAACCCCCGCCCCAGCAGCTGGCTCAAAGAGCCTAGGGAGGAGGGGAGGGAGGAAGGGAAGGATAGAACCTCTTACTCACCTCTCCAGGAATGCCCAGCTTTGTCTTCCTGCTGAAACAGGGGATTACTACTTACCCTTCCTGCGTGGATTGTGCTGGAAGCAACCCAGACAGACCACCTTCCGCATGGTGACAGAGGGGACTGTCGGCCTGGCTGCTGCGACTCGGCCCTATAGACCGGTCTTTTGCATGCCCTGGGAGTGTATAGCTCACGGCCACCCGTAGAGCGACGGACATGTCGTGGAAGACCCAGCGCGTAGCTACGGTCGACACACGCTCGATGGCCGAAACTGGGGAGACTACAAGGATCTGGGACCAGCCTGTCACCCAGTCGGCAGTTGGTCGAAGATCACAGGAACAATCATAAAAAAATAAAGATTCAATCTGGAACAAAAAAAACCCTAGGCCTATGGGCCAGAAGGGAGCCACGTCTTCTCCTTAGCTAGGCAGAAAAAAAACGGATCTGCTTAGTGCAGGCTGAGGGGATATAGCCAGTAGGACCGCCCCCTGGGCGGGGCTGTTCAGCTTTGAAGTTAACACTTACTGCCTAGTCACTCCTGAAGGAAGGCCAATAGCCACTTTGTCAAGATTAAGGCTGTGTCGGTCCATAAACGAAAGACAAATTGCCTTTTTTTTTCAAAATTGTCGCTCTGTTTATAGCACAAAAAAAACAAAAACGCAGAGGTGAACAAATTAGCACCAAAAGAAAGCTCGATTTGTGGGGGGGGGGGGGGGGGGACACATCAGTTTTGTTTAGGTACAATGTTGCAAGACCGCACAATTGTCAGTTAAAGCGATGCAGTGCCGTATCGCAAATCCTTCCGGTCCTCAAGTCGTTAAACCAAACAATTGGGGTACATTTTTTATTTATATTTTCCAATTCATTAAAGTGTATTTTTTCCCCAAAAACGCTGCGCAAATGCCCCGTGACATAAAAAAAAAAAAAAAATGCAACAATCGGCATTATATTCCCTCCGCTATTAAAAAAAATGTTTGAGGGTTCTATATAATTTTCTAGCAAAAAAATACAGATTAAAGCGGAGGTTCCGCGGTCCCTCGTTTTTTTTTTTCTAGGTGCATGTAATGGGGTTACAGAAAACATGTAAGCACTCACTTGTCCTGCGATTAGAAACAACCCCCGTCTATTTCAGTTATAAATTCTGACTTTTATAAATTGATCTTCTTTTTGCCATTTTGCTTGTGGGCACTGTGAAGCCCACAAGCAGAGACTTCCGGGATGCGGTGAATGCATCCCAGCATTCACCGCTGTATCATCAGTATTGTCGGCGAGCGAGCGAGGTTGCCATGATAACGGGTGACGTCATTCAAAGGGCGCCGGGGAAAGAAAAAGATACGCCCACTCCCGCGGGAGGAATACCCGGAAGTCCTGATTCGGAACGACTGATTCACGGTAAGTACAAACGCAAAAAAAAAAAAACAATAGGCATATGTATATGTATCTGCTACATAGATTAGTATAATATAATGTCAGGATTTAGGGTGAACCTCCGCTTTAAGCGTAAGTGTAAACAAAAAGTGCCAGAAAAAGCTTAGTCAGCAAGTGGTTAATTACCTTCAGTTTCTTTATTCATATACTGGAGATAATTCCGTTTGAATTTGGTGCAGCCAAAGCTTAAATTTTGAAATAGTGGCACTATTAAGAACTACATGAAAACTGGCAGCAGGGCTTTTCTGAATCTGGAGCAGGATTTTTTCAAGGGCCATACCACAGGAAAACTGGCACAAATGCTTTTTTAAATATCGCTGTCTGAATTGCCCTATTGTTTGTATATTTGCATCACACTGCAACGCTTTCAACAGCAGCATACTAGCACTCCTTAAAAAAAAAAAAAAGCATTCTGTTTTTGTAGTTGTGCCCAGTTTACAACAGTCAAGTTAAACAGCATTTTATAACTCATGCATTTCATCAAGTTAACTATCCATTAATATTTTTTGCAGCAGTTCACTGCATAGGGTCCTCCAATTTCATCAACGTCCCAGCATTCCATGTAGGCAGAAATTATTTCCTGATCAGTGTTGCAAAGGGGATACTTGAAGCAAAACTAAACAAATACTGTGAACAGGCAGCTCTTTACTGTAGAAGAAACATGCTATATCTTCAGTAATACACACACCTGCTTGCTCGAGGTCTTTTATTGAATATACACAGAACTGCAAATGCGCAGCTCATTGTGCATTGACCACACACTGGCTGTGCCAGAATCACTGAATCTCCCCCCCCCAACCCACTGAAAACCTGGCACCCGGGAGAAAATAACAGTGACCGGCGACAGATGCAACCGCTGCTGCGCTGAAAGGTTGAGCAGAGTGTTTTGGGAGTTTAGTTCCACTTTAAATTGCATCATCCACTGTTTCAATGATGCCGACAAGTGAGAAAGTTCTTACATCATCCAGAGAGCGATTTCCTTTCCACTGTTATCTCCACTATATCAGAGTGCAAAAAATAATAAAAAATCTACAAAATAAAATTTCCAGCACTGCTTCTGAAAAAATTAGAACATTTTCTAACTTTAGAGCAGCTCACACCTATGTTAAGTCACTAAAAGCAATGTTCAAATACATTATATGTGCAGCGCTCCTTAACCACTTAACGATGCGCTCACTGTATATATACACACGTCGGCAGAATGGCACGGACAGGCACAATCACGTACCTGTACGTGCCTGCCTTCGTATAGTTGGGTGGTCCCAGCGGACCCCTCTTCTATGCAGTGAGCCGTCTGCATCATTCCGGGAGCGATCCGTGATGAGGGGACGGTCACTCATGCGGCGCTCACATATACCGAGCGCCGCATGAGAGAAGACACAGAGGTTAGTGCACTAAAACAGCACACTGACACCACACACAGACACACGATCGCCCCCCCCAGATCACCCCCCAGTCACAGTGCCACTGATTGCAGTGACAATTTATTTACTGATCACTGCAATCCGTGACATTTGTGACTGTAAAAGTGTCAGGGCAGAGTGTTTTAGCCCCCTAACCCCCCCCCTTGATCGCCCCCCAGGTAACCCTTTCACCCCCTAACACCGCTGTCACTAAGCGATCGTTTTTCTGATCGCTGTATTAGTTATGCTGGTGCCGATAGGTAGCCAGTTATTTTTTTTAGGTTTGCCGCAGGTTTTTATAGCGTCAGGTACCCCCATATATTATCTAATAAAGGTTTTAACCCCCTAATTGCCCCTAGTTAAACCTTTCACCAGTGATTACCGTATAAGTGTTACTGGTGACACTGGTTAGCCAGTTAGTTATTTTGTTATTTAGGTTCCCCATCAGGTTTTTATATAGCGTCAGGTACCCCCATATATTACCTAATAAAGGTTTAACCCCCGATTGCCCCTAGTTAACCCTTTCACCAGTGATCACCATATAAGTGTTACGGGTGACGCTGGTTAGTTAGTTTGCTTTTTATAGTGTCAGGGCACCCGCCGTATATAACCCAATAAAGGTTTAACCCCCTGATCGCCCGGCGGGTAATATCAATTAGGTTTTAGCGTCAGAGAGGGTCTGCGTCGCCCCAGGCGTCAGGTTAGTGCCAGTAACACTAACACCCATGCGTGAAGCATACACCTCCCTTAGTGGTATAGTATCTGAACAGATCAATATCTGATCTATACTAGCGTCCCCAGCAGTTTAGGGTTCCAAAAACGCAGTGTTAGCGGGATCAGCCCAGATACCTGCTAGCACCTGCATTTTGCCCCTCCGTCCAGCCCAGGCCACCCAAGTGACGTATCGATCGATCGCTGTCACTTACAAAACACAACACACATAACTGCAGCGTTCGCAGAGACAGGCCTGATCCCTGCGACTCCAGTGCTGTAGGAGGTGATTTCACCACCACAGTTAAAAAAAAAAGAGCATATATGCCGAAGCATGGGGGCAGCAGGGGCGGAGGAGTGATTTTGCTCCTAATGCCGCGTACATACGGTCAAAATTTCGACGGAGGCATGCCCGTGGAAAAGTCCGACCATGTGTGTGCGGCATAACTTTTGCGGGAGGATGCCCCCATGCTTCGACATATATAAATGGTGCATGTATGCCCATCAGAAGTGGGTGGATGAAGGGAAGTATTCTAATGGTGGGCATACCCACCGATCAATCTCTTTTTTTCATTCAGCCAACAGGCTGCATGAAAAAAAAGATTTCAATACATGTCCAACAAGGACCAGCAACGTACTGGTATGTTGCTGGACTTTGAATGGTTATACCAGATTGATGCCTGCGGGTTTAGGTATCATCTTGGCATCATTCTTTTCAGCCAGCGGCCGACTATCATGTAAAAGCAATCCTAGCGGCGAATTAGCCTCTGGACTGCTTTTACAAGCAGTGGGAGGGAATTTCCCCCACCCCCCCCGGATATAAAAAGCGCCATTGGGAAATTGGGAAAGCATTTTATCACACCGATCTTGGTTTGGTCAGATGCTTTGAGGGCAGAGGAAAGATCTAGGGTCCAATAGACCCCAGTTTTTTTCAAAAAAAGAGTACCTGTCACTACCTATTGCTATCATAGGGGATATTTACATTCCCTGAGAGAACAATAAAAATGATAAAAAATAAAAATAAAAAAAATATGGAAGGAACAGTTTAAAAATAAAAAAGCAAAATGAATAATATATAAAAATAAAAAAAGCAACCCTGTCCCGCCCTGCTCTTGCGCAATGGGGAACGCAAGCATCGGTCTGGCATCATATGTAAACAGCAATTGCATCATGCATGTGAGGTATCACCGCGAAGGTCAGATCAAGGGCAGTCATTTTAGCAGTAGACCTCCTCTGTAAATCTAACATGGTAACCTGTAAAGGCTTTTAAAAATGTATGTAGTTTGTCGCCGCTGCGCGTTTGTGCGAAATTTTAAAGCATGTCGTGTTTGGTATCTATGTACTCGGCCTAAGATCATCTTTTTTATTTCATCAATCATTTGGGCAATATAGTGTGTTTTAGTGCATTAAAATAAAAAAAATAAAAAAGTGTATTTTTTCCCCAAATAATGCGTTTGAAAAATCGCTGCGCAAATACTGTGTGAAAAAAAAAAAATTAACACCCACCATTTTAATCTGTAGGGCCTTTGCTTTCAAAAAATATCTAATGTTTGGGGGTTCAACATAATTTTCTTGCAAAAAAAGAAAATGTTTTCATGTAAACAAAGTGTCAGAAAGGGCTTTGTCTTCAAGTGGTTAGAAGAGTGGATGTAAGCTTCCTAATGTTGTGTATAAAATGCCAGGACAGTTAAAAATCCCCCCAAATGACCCCATTTTGGAAAGTAGGCACCCCAAGCTATATACTGAGAGGCATGTCGAGTCCATGGAATATTTTATATGTTGACACAAGCGGAAAAAATAAACAATAAATTTTTTTTTTTTTGCACAAAGTTGTCACTAAATGATATATTTGCTCAAACATGCCATGGGCATATGTGGAATTACACCCCAAAATTTTGCTTCTCCTGAGTACGGGGATACCACATGTGTGAGACTTTTTGGGAGCCTAGCCGCGTACGGGACCCCAAAAACCAAGCACCGCCTTCAGGCTTTCTAAGGGTATACATTTTTGATTTCACAGTTTCGGAGGCCATGGAATGCCGAGATGGCACAAACCCCCCCCCCCAAATGACCCCATTTTGGAAAGTAGACACCCCAAGCCATTTGCTGAGAGGTATGGTGAGTATTTTTCAGATCTCAATCAATTTTTGTCACAAAGTTTTGAAAATTGAAAAAAAAAAAATATATATATTTTCTTTCTTCATTTTCAAAAACAAATGAGAGCTGTAAAATACTCACCATGCCTCTCAGCAAATAGCTTGGGGTGTCTACTTTCCAAAATGGGGTCATTTGGGGGGGTTTTGTGCCATTTCGGCATTTTATGGCCTTCGAAACTGATAGGTAGTGAGGAGTGAAATCAAAAATTTGTGCCCTTAGAAATCCTTAAGGCGGTGCTTGGTTTTCGGGGTCCCGTACGCGGCTAGGCTCCTAAAAAGTCACACACATGTGGTATCCCCGTACTCAGGAGAAGCAGCAAAATGTATTTTGGGGTGCAATACCACATATAACCATGGCATGTGTGAGCAATATATCATTTAGTGACAAGTTTTTGTAATTTTTTTTTTGTAGTCATTATTCAATCATTTGGGACAAAAAAAAAATATTCAATGAGCTCAACATGCCTCTCAGCAATTTCTTTGGGGTGTCTACTTTCTAAAATTGGGTCATTTGGGGGGGGGGGGGTTGTGCTATTTTGTCATTTTATGGCCTTTGAAATTGTGATGGGTAGTGAGGAGTGAAATCAAAAATTTGCGCCCTTAGAAATCTTGAAGGAGGTGCTTGGATTTTGGGGTCCCGTACGCGGCTAGGCTCCCAAAAAGTCCTACACATGTGGTATCCCCGTACTCAGGAGAAGCAGCAGAATGTATTTTGGGGTGTAATTCCACATATGCCTATGGCAAGCAGATGGTACAAATATTCAATGTAATAGGACAGGGGACAAGGTTTACACCAGAAACGTTGAAATCACATATCACTCTTATACCAAAGGAGGATAAGGATCCATCAGCATGTGGTAGTTATCGTCCTATCTCTCTACTAAATGCAGATCTAAAAATCTCTACAAAAATATTGGCCACTCGCATGCAACCACATCTAATAGAATTAATCCACCCAGATCAGGTAGGCTGCCCGAGATAATACCATTAAAACTTTGAACCTTATCCATGTAGCCGGCCTCTCCAACATGTCCACTGTGTTTTTAGGAACAGATGTCGAAAAGGCATTTGATCGGGTTAGCTGGCTTTTTTTGTTTTCAGTGGTACGATATGTGGGTATGGGGGAGAGGATGGTTGGATGGATATCGAGTCTATACACAAGACTTGAGGCACAAATCAAAGTAAACGGATACTTATCTGATCCTTTTTCTATTTCTAATGGCACCCGTCAGGGGTGCCCTCTATCACCCCTCCTTTTCGCGCTTTTGCTGGAACCCCTACTTTGTAAAGTAAGGCAAAACCCCGATATATCAGGGATAAGAATTGGAGATACGGATTATAAGGTCTCCGCTTATTGACAAAGCCAACAATATCAATGCCGAATTTGGTGGGAGAATTGGATCGATATGGTGCCCTATCTAATCTAAAAATCAATATGATAAAATCAGAAGCAATGGGGGTATCTATGTCACAAACACAAATCAGTGCCCTGAAAGCAAATTTTAAATTTAGATGGTCCCCGACGGCTATTAAATACCTGGGTACCTATATGCCACCTAAACTGGATCAAATTTTTACGTTGAATTTTTTACCATTATTAAGTAGAGTAAAAACTTTATTGGCTAAATGGGACAAGGGTACCTTCTCGTGGTTTGGTAGATGGAACATAATAAAAATTTCAATTTTGCCTAAATTATCTTACCTATTCCAAACACTGCCAATCCATGTCCCTTTAGAATTTTTTAAACAGACGAATGCATTGAAAATTGACTTTGTCCGGGGACATAAGAGGCCAAGATTACAACGCCGAATATTGACCATGCCCAAACAATATGGGGGGGTAGCAGTTCCAGATATCCAGAAATACTATCAAGCGACCCACATGGTGAGATTAATAGACTGGTGTAGACATACAAGTCTTAAAATATGGCCAAAGATCGAGCAATCACAGTGTAGAGTCCCATTGCGTCGAGCGGTTTGGTGCTTTGGAGACCTCAGTTCTGAAATCAAAAAGCACCCAACCTTGGGCCCTACTCTGCGGATTTGCTCTCGAATATGCACCACTACCGGATTATCATCAGCCAACTCCCCCCTGTACCCCATTGTGGGGAACCCACGTTTCCCCCCGGGATTACAGGAGGGCCCATGGAGAAGACTTTTAGACTCACAGATATTCCAGGCCTCGCACTTCGTGCAAGGAACGACGCGTAATTGGCCTTCATTGATGGAATTAACTTCATCCAATGGTCGTTTTTGCCTGGATTTCTGGAGTGGAGCACAACTGAGACATTTTCTTAATATTCTTCCACCTTTGGAGGATTTCTTAAGACCATTGACCTCCCTAGAAAAGTTGTGTGAAGAAACTGGCCCCAGTTATCATACACTTTCGAAAATATATGGACTACTGATGGCCCCCCCAGAGGACTATGTTCCTCCATATATAAGGAAGTGGGAAATAACTTTGGACAGGACATTTACTCAGGTACAACATAGGCAGATCATAAATTTGGCGTTAAAATCTTCTATATGTACGAGAGCCCAAGAAACGAACTATAAAATTATGACAAGATGGTATCAAACACCCTCGTTGATTAATAAATATTTGCCGGAGATTCCGGATAAATGTTGGAGATGCCAGGAAGAAAGAGGGACGTTACTCCATGTTTTTTGGTCATGTTCGAAGCTACTACATTTTTGGAGGGAGGTACGACAGATAGCACAAAAATTTACTGATTATAACCTCCCAGAAGACCCGGCTTTATTCTTGCTGCATGTATCCGAGATACCAGGGGAAATATACAGTAAACTAATTTTACGTCATCTTATTAATGGGGCTAGAGCATGTATTGCTCGGCAGTGGAGAGACACGAACCCCCCAACAATTTTCTCATGGTTCGATAGAATTGAAGAAGTAAATTGGATGGAGGATTTGACACTTTCACGTCAAAACCGACATGAGATCTATTCTGAAACTTGGGCACAATGGAACATATTTAAATATTCGGAAGAAGTGAAGTCCCTTTTTTGTAACTTGAGAGGAGTGGGGGGGAGCTAGGGCTCCTCTACCTCCCTGGCCGACTAGGGATAAATAAATTAATTATTATAAATTATTTTTTGTATTTTTATTCTCTCTCTTAGGGGTTAAAGTGAGTTAACTGGAGTTTTTCAGAAAGAGGGGGGGGGGGAAGAACCAATGGAGAAGGAATATCTCAAAATAACTAGATTTATGTTGTATTTAAGTTAATACGAAGGTGGTATATTGAATAGACCTGTGGGGTACTTATTGGTTTAAACTGAAACAGTAAACGTATTATTTGATTACTTCCCTTGTATGTTGGGAAAATTAGATAAATAAAAAAATTGAAAAATAAAAAAAAATAAAAAATTTGCGCCCTTAGAAATCCTGAAGGCGGTGCTTGGTTTTCGGGGTCCCGTACGCGGCTAGGCTCCTAAAAAGTCCCACACATGTTGTATCCCCGTACTCATTTAGTGACAACTTTTTGTAATCATTTAATCACTTGAGACAAAAAAAAAATATTCAATGGGCTCAACATGCCTCTCAGCAATTTCCTTGGGGTGTCTTCTTTCAAAAATTGGGTCATTTGGGGGGGTTTGTACTGCCCTGCCATTTTAGCACCTCAAGAAATGAGATAGGCAGTCATAAATTAAAAGCTGTGTAAATTTCAGAAAATGTACCCTAGTTTGTAGACGCTATAACTTTTGCGCAAACCAATAAATATACGCTTATTGACATTTTTTTTACTAAAGACATGTAGCTGAATACATTTTGGCCTAAATGTATGACTAAAATTGGTTTTATTCGATTTTTCTAATAACAAAAAGTAGAAAATATTTTTTTTCAAAATTTTCAGTCTTTTTCCGCAGAGGCAATCAAATACCATTAAAAGAAAGCTCTATTTGTGGGAAGAAAAGGACGCAAATTTCGTTTGGGTACAACATTGCATGTCCGCACAATTTCCAGTTAAAGCAGCGCAGTGCCAAATTCTGAAAACACCTCTGGTCCTTAACCTGCATAATGGTCCGGGGCTTAAGTGGTTAAAAAATAAAAACTAATAATTCCAACATAACCTACTGTCTAATTACATACAACCCCCAAATGATATGTGCTCCCAAATATACTTTGTGTATGTATAATCCCTCATACGTGTGAATATTCAAAGAAGATATACGGTGTAAACACTCAAACCAATATTTTTTCTCTCATCTGTGCAAGAAATGTAAACAGTCCAGATATACGACACCAAAATAAAAGACCATTTGTATCTTTCTCCTCCATGTGAAGTGCATAACATCACCTTGTACTAATCAAGTATTTTACAAGATCACCTTGCATTAATCAAATATTGTCCAGAATAGTCCTACACTGGTAATATTATAGAAAACGTATAAAAATGTCTTCAGGTCAGTTCACAGCACATGCAGTCCAGTGCGTTTATTTCTGCATCAAAAACGCACGGAAAGTAGGCTAGAGTGGAACCTCGGATTACGAGCATAATCTGTTTCAGGAGAATGCTCGTAATCCAAAGCACTCGCATATCAAAGCGAGTTTCCCCATTGAAGTCAATGGAAACAAAAATAATTTGTTCTGCATTGACTTCAACTTCGGAGAGCCTCGGAAACGGACGAAAAGGCCCGAGGACACTTTGGCTGACCTCGGAAAGACTTTGTTCCCTAGATTTGCCAAGGTCAGCCAAGCTGTCCTCGGGCCTTTCCGTGAATTCCCAAAAGCGCAGATCGGCTGCGTTCGGCTCGGCTCTGGCGCCCCTCACCTCAGGCCAAACGCGGTACTGCACACCGCTTTGGCCTGAATCGTGCTTGTTTTGCGAGACAATACTCGCAAACAGAGTTCCGATTTTTAAAAATAAAGTGCTTGTATTGCGAAACGCTCGTTAATCGCGTTACTCGCAATCGAGGTTCCACTGTGTATGGTTTTCATTGGCATAGTTCACACAACTGCGCTTTTTTCCTGCACTGGACTGCTGTAAAAACACCAAAAACTCACAATAACACACATTTAAAGTTAAGAAAAAGGGGGGGGGGGGGGTACACTGGACTGCATCAAAAACGTGCATGCAGAAAAGCATCAAAAACGCATCTAGACTGCGTTTCTATGGTGTGAACTTACCCTTAAAGTGGTTGCAAACCCTCCCCCGGAAGTTACACCCACAGGTAAGCCTAGATTAAGGCTTACCTGTAGGTGCTTGCAATATCTCCTAAACCTACACGGTTTAGGAGATATTTGCCAAAAGGTATACACCGTTGTCTACGACGCATGCGCAGTGAAAATCCCATTCATAAAACCGGCAACGCCGGTTTTGACGGCTCCCGCGCGCATGCGCAGAGTGACGTCTTTGCCGCTCCGGCCAATCACAGCGCTGGAGCAGCGATACCCAGAAGTAACCTTCCGGAGAGATGACTGTGGCCGGAGGGGGAGACGTGGACGGCTTCGATCTAAGGTAAGTACTGCATAATGAGCTAGTATGCTAGTCATACTAGCTCATTATGGCTTTGTCTTGCAGGTGGTTAGTTTTAAAAAATAATAATTTTTGGGTTTACAACCACTTTAATGACAGGATATCTATATTCATAAACAAAATGTGAAAATTAAATGGTCAAATCAGGGAAAATATTGAAAACCTTCTTACTGTATAGCCATTTCCATCTTGTGCATTTATATCAGCACCATGAGCAATCAGAAGTGTAACCACCTGAGTATGGCCTTCCCTTGAAGCAAGCATAAGTGCAGTAATCTTCTTCCTGAAAAAATCGATTACAATAATTTTAAAATGCAAGAATATTTTATAAAGAACAAGTATATTTTTAGCATATATTCAAATTTACATAGCACTGAACCAAACATTAAAACTGCACTTCACACAAAACATATTTCAGTCTTGGGGCAGATTTATAACATTGCTTGGAGCTTCCAATGGTAAGAAATCCCATAGCATATAAATTCTATATGGGCAATGCTTAGTCTTCATTTTGCTTGCTTAAGCCTAGTACACAGGTGCTGAATGCCGGGCGACATCAGCCAGTTCAATAAAAAAAATGGCCCTTTTGTATGGCAGACGGTCCAACAGAAGAAGAAGCCAACAGAAGCCAGTCCAGCCGGGTTTTGGCGGATGTGCATGCTAGAAAACCAGCAGATGACCAGCCAATGGATGCGAGTGCTGACCGGAGAGTTCTGGCAGGGAACAGCAGGGGAGATCGCCTCTGCGATTACAACCAATGCTGGTTGTAAGAGAGGTTATCCCTGATCTGGCCTACATTATTTTTTGTCAGACAGTGTTTAAATTTTTTTAAGAGTATGTACAGCTCAGAAGATGGCTAAAAAGGCCAAAACTGAAATGGGCACCGGAAGAGGCCAAACCCCATCCTAGAAAGAAAGTGGCAAGACCAAGAACAATCACTCACCAGTGAGAACAGCAATGGATTTTACAGTGCATACAAACAATAGGATTTTTGTACTCACCGTAAAATCTGTTTCTCTGACGTCCATGGACTGAGACAGCTCTAATACTGTAAATGTGTGGGTATATGTCCCTGCTTGCAGGAGAAGATCTAGGCAGAATGTTAGAAACATTCTAGAACAAAACCAGAGCTAAACAGCCCAGCCCAGGGGGGCGGTCCCTCCGGACATACCCCTCCTACCTGCAGCCTCAGTTCGCAACAAAACAGTACAAACCTTAAAGAAGGGTGGGTGTTGTGTCAGTCCATGGACGTCAGAGAAACAGATTTTACGGTGAGTACAAAAATCCTATTTTCTCTTATCGTCCATGGACTGACACAGCTCTAATACTGTAAACGTGTGGGACGTCCCAAAGCAGTATCAGAAAAGGGTGGGAGCAGTAGTAAAGGAACAACCAAAACTTCACTCCAAACAAGCAGAGCTCTTAAACGGAGGAGTTGCAACATTAAACAGCGGCCTGCAACACTTTGTGACCGAAGAACGCATCCGAAGATGCAGCCACATCAACCTTATAGAATTTTGAAAAAGTATGAACGGACGACCAGGTCGCCGCCTTGCACACTTGTGCAACCGACGCTTGATGTCGGGAAGCCCAGGAAGCACCAATTGCCCTGGTGGAATGCGCCGTAACCGGAAAGGGAGTCGCCCGCCCCTTAATGGCATAGGCCTGTATAACAGTCTGTCTGATCCACCTAGAAATGGTGGCAGACGACACCGCTTGGCCCTGTTTTGGACCAGAGACAGATACAAACAGTGAGTCAGACTTCCGAATAGAAGTAGTAGCCGCCAGGTACACCCGTAAGGCTTGCACCACATCCAAATTGTGAATCGCAAACTCTCTAGGATACGATGGGCAAGGGGAACAAGGACGGAAGGACAATGTCCTCATTAAGGTGGAAAGCCGAAACCACCTTTGGAAGGAAAGATGGTCGCGGGCGCAACACCGCCTTATCCTTATGGAGGACCAGGTAAGGCGACTTGCATGACAAGGCCGCCAACTCAGACACCCGTCTCACAGAAGTAATAGCCACTAAGAAGGCCACCTTCTGAGACAAAGTCAAGAGAGGAATATCTCTAATATTTTCAAAGGGAGGTTCCTGAAGAACCGAGAGCACCAAGTTCAGATCCCAGGGAGGGAGCGGAGGCTTGGCAGGGGGAATCACATGGCGAACCCCCTGCACAAAAGTGCTAACTAAAGAATGACCTGCTAGGGGCTGTTGAAAGAAAACGGCCAAGGCCAAAATCTGACCCTTAATTGTGCTCAAAGCCAGTCTTTGGGCTACACCACACTGTAAGAACCGCAGGATTCTAGGGACAGAGTACATCCGTGGACGCCAGTCTAGCTCTTCGCACATAGCGATGTAAGCTCTCCAGGTACGGTGATAGATCTTTCTAGAAGAAGACTTCCGAGCCCTCAGCATGGTTGAAATTACGGAATGCGAAAGGCTTCAGTCCTTCAGCACCTGGCTCTCAATAGCCATGCCGTTAAAACCAGACACTGGAAAGCAGGATGAAAGATAGGACCTTGAGACAGAAGGTCCTCCCTCAAGAGTAGTCGCCAAGGGACGTCCGCGATGAGACGTACCAGATCGGCGTACCAGTGACGCCGAGGCCAATCAGGGGCAATGAGGATCACCGGAATGCCCTCGGCCGCTACCATGCGCAGCAGACGAGGAAGCAACTGCAGCGGAGGGTACACATATATCAAGCGATACTGACCCCACGGGGCCACCAATGCGTCCGAGGCATCTGCCCAGAGGTCCATGGACCTGGCCACAAACCTCGACACCTTGCGATTGAGTCAAGACGCCATCAGGTCTACATCCGGCGCGCCCCACCGCCAACAAAGGAGTTGAAACACCTCCGGATGCAAGGACCACTCCCCCTGGTCCAGGGACTGGCGACTCAGTCCGCCTGCCAGTTTTCTACGCCCGGAATGTAGATGGCCGACAGGGCCGGCACGCTTCTTCCCGCCCACCTTAGGATGTGGGCGACCTCGGATGCCGCAGCCGAGCTCCGAGTGCCCCCCCCCCCCGATGGTTGACATACGCCACGGCCGTGGCGTTGTCCGACTGGATTCTGTTCGAGCAGCCCTGTAGCTTCGACCACGCGGAGAGACACAGTCTGATCGCTCGCAATTCCAGAACGTTAAATGGTAGATGAAACTCGTCCCCAACCCGTCAGGCTGGCATCCGTCGTGACCACCGTCCACTGGATCGGAAGAAAGACCTGGGGATCTCAGCCACCACGTCAGGGACAACTTGACAGAATGACTCACTAGGATCTGAAGATCCAACGACAACGGGGACTTGTCCAAAACAGACAGAATTCCCCTCTGCAATGCCCACGTGTGTGATTGGGCATACAGAATAGCCTCGAAGGAGGCCACCATTAGTCCCAGGACTCTCATGCAGAAACGTATTGACGACCATTTACGGGACGTCAGGACCCGTACTGCCGACTGAAGTGTCTAACTTCTCCGAGGGTAGAAACACCTTCGCTGCCGAAGTGTCCAGGATCAGACCCAGATACTCTAAACGCTGAGTCGGGACTAGAACAGACTTCTGCATGTTCAGGAGCCACCCGGAGGGTCTGACTGACTATTGTCACATTTTCCTCCAACTCAGCCATTTTCTGCTCTTAGAAGGAGATCGTCCAGATAGCCCACGATAACAATTCCTCGCTGTCTCAGCAAAGCTAGAACCGGGGCAAGCACTTTGGTGAAAACCCGTGGTGCCGATGCCAGGCCGAAGGGAAGAGCCACGAACTGATAGTGGACTTCGCCGATGGCAAAGCGCAGAAACTTCTGGTGACTTGCACAGATTGGAACGTGCAAGTAAGCGTTCTTGATATCCAAGGACACCAGAAAATACCCTTGGTGGAGTGTCGCAATCACCGTGCGAATGGATTCCATCTGGAATTTTTGTACCTTCACATAGGCATTCAAAGCCTTGAGGTCCAGGATTGGCCGGACCCCGTCCTCCTTTGGGACAACGAACATGTTCGAGTAAAACCCCTGAAACCTCTCCTGTGACGGAACCGGCACAATCACTCCGCACCTGAGCAAATCCTGTACGGCCCCCAAGATGGCCGCCCGGCGGGCAGGGAGGAGAGGGAGGTTTGAGGGAAAGAACCTGTTTGGGGGGCCACGAGCGAAACTCTATCCTGTATCCCGAGGTGACCACCTTGCACACCCACCGGTCGGAGATCCGGGAGGTCAACCGAACCGTGGACCTGCAAAGATGCCCCTCCACGCCAGAGTTGGGCAGGGGCAAGACTTCATGCAGTGGCGGGCTTCGGCGCTTGCTTGGTAGGCTTACGCACCCAGGGACACTTCTGTCCTCCAGCTGCAATTTTCAGTCTGGGCGGGCTTATCCGTGGATTATGACTGACGAAAAAACGTCATCTTCGCCAGAAAGGAAGAGCCCGGCCTGCGGTGGGACTCCTTTCCCTTAACGGACTGAGGAAGGAAGGTGCTCTTATCCCCTGTGACATCCTTAATAATGTCATCCAGGGCGGCCCCAAACAGTCTACTGCCCTTAAAGGGCAAGTCAGCCAGGAGCTTTTTGGAAGCTAGGTCGGCCGACCAGCATTTCAGCCAGATAAGGCGATGCAGCACCACAGCAGAGATAGAGGCCCCAGATATTAAAGGGGGCCGCATCCAAAGTGGCATCGCACACATAGACTAAACCCTGCGCAAGTTGGTGAGCCAGGGCAATGGTCTCAAGAGGGAGATTATGCTCCTGTACCCTCTGGGACAAAATCTTTGCCCATCCTGTAAGTGTCTGAGACACAAAGTGTCGCCGCCACTATAGGGCGTAAGGCAGACCCCAACAAGGCAAACATAGTCCTACTCACCACCTCTGACCTCCTGTCAGTGAGATCCTTAAATGCAGGAGTCCCTTTCATTGGGAGCGTGGTAGCCTTATTCAGACGGGCGACCTGGGGGTGGGGGGAGGTTTGTCGACCACTGGAGGGAGAGCCCACTTTTTAACCAGGTCCTCCTCAAGAGGGTACCTTATGGCAAGGCGCAGCAGGACCATCAAAGTCTTCTGCGGCTTATCCCAGACTGACGATGAATATCTTCAAAAAAGGTCTTTCCATCATATGTGCCCTTTTTTGATAAACAGCTTTAAAGGAGCCAAAGGAGACAGCCTCCACCTGAGGCTCCTCAGACGCATCATTCAGCTTGAGTGTCCCTCACAGCATCAATGAGTTCACTTACAAGCACCCTGTCAGTTACTGGTTCAGAACTGGGGTCTTCCTCACAAGGAATATTATGTTCAAAAACATTAAAATCCTCAGAGCTAGGGTCCTGAGCAGCAGTAGCTAGGCCCATATCTGAGTCAGAGCACTCCCCTACTGGAGATTGTGTGGGGAGGGGGCGCTTTATAGCTCCCTTGCGCTCGCACACCGCTTCCATCCTGCCAAGAAATGATTCCAGGACTGCCGACAACTAGTCCATAGGGACCGCAGGTGCAGGAGCTCTGCCAGTTGCCTCTGACAAATGTGGAGAAGCAGGTGAACCAGACTCCATACTGCCACCCTCTGAGACCTTATACACTATTACAGTGACTAATACAGTTCACCCACTGGCTGCGCTGAGGCTCAGTTCCGCTGTATGAAACCGTGCTGTCGGCGCGAGTGCCTGAGGAGAGTTTTAGGAGATTGTGGGGAGATTAGCGCCGCAGCAGCGCCAATAGAGGCCGAAAGCGCCGCAGCGTCAAGAAAATGGCCGCCGGCCGCTTTAATACTGCGCCAGAGATCCACGGCAAGATGGCCGCCGAGCACAGTATAAAATCACCCGCTAATGGCACACGCAATGAATTCTCCAAACACCCACACATCCCAGAACACTAAAACTCTCCCAGCACACAGACATGAACGCCCCCCGCCAGGCCAGTGTGACCCCCAAGTACCCCCACACAGCACCAGTACAGGGTGCAGAGAGCAGCATAACCGGGGGGAGACAGGGAGAAACCCCATATAAAGAAACACAGCCAGCATGTACTCACCTGCAGCAGGAGAGACTGCTTGTTTCAGACAGACCTATCAGAGTAGTACTGAGTAGCTGTTGGCCCGGTCCACCGCGAAAGATACAGACTGGTACTGTTCAATCTCGAGAGGACGGCGGGAGCATAAAAGCAACCCGGCCACCCCTGGAGTCATGGGGCATGTCGTGAACTGAGTCTCACGCACACAGGGCGAGGATCAGCACGCTCGATGGTCAGACAGGGAAGACTATGAGGATACCAGTGTACCCAGCCGACAGTTGATTGAAGGTCTCAAAAATAAAATAAAATTCCCAAAGGAATAAAATTTAGAGCTGCAACTAACGATTATTTTCAGAATCGATTAGTTGGCCGATTTATTGGTTAGATTAATAACCTCAAAAAAAAAAAAAAAAAAAAAGGTGATTTTGCGGAGATTTGCATATTTACATTTTTATTTGGCCAATTTGTTGTTGGGCAGATTAAAAAAACACAAATTGCCGCAAAAACACATTACATGCTTTTCTGCAGCTTCTCCATTGAAGAAGTATATTGAGCCAAAAAACCAAAACAGTTTTGCATTAAAGAAAAGTCCTTGCCCTTTCCAAATACGCAGCAGCTGAAAAAAAACATGTATGTGAACATGTCCCATAGGAAACCATGTAAATTAACTGTAGTGTGTTTCTGCAAAAAGTACCAAAAAAACACAGAGGTATGACCCAGGCCTGAGATGTTTAGTAACATAATGGGGGATAAAAAAACTAAAATTAGTACAAAAAGAGCAAATAATCGTTACTGTAAGGGGTTCAATTTTTACTGTGGGACAGTGAAAGTAATATTTACAGTAGCGATTTGCTCTTTTTGTACTATAAAGGGCTAATTTTAGTTTCTTTTTAACCCCATTATGTTACTGGCCGATTAATCGATTATGAAAATAGTAATCGATTAATTTCATAATCGATTAGTTGTCGATTAATCGATTAGTTGTTTCGGCCCTAATAAAATTTAAAAGTAAAATCTTCCAGGAGACTGGATCCTGAGAGAGCCACGTCGTCTTCTGCTAGGCAGAAAAAAACTGAGGCTGCTAGCTGCAGGTGGGAGGGTAATGTACGGAGGGACCGCCCCCTTGGGCGGGGCTGTTCAGCTCTGGTTTGTTCTAGAATGTATGTTTCTAACAATCTAACGTTCTGCCTAGATCTTCTCCGGCAAGCAGGGACATATACCCACACGCTTACAGTATCCAGCTGTCAGTTCATGGACGATAAGAGAAATGCAGTTTTTAAATAAATCGGCGTCGTGGCGGGACGACATTAGCTGCGCATGCGCCGCAGCGATTCGCGGCACCCGACGCCATCTTGAAGACTGGCGAGAGAGGAAGTTGCCTGTGTCACTTCCGGTCGCACAGTGAAGCCGATCAGGCCGCCATGATGAGAAGGGAAAAGGAAGCCTGAGGAACTACAGCGCTCAGCGGGCCAAAGGACGGGAAAAAAAAAACAAAGAAATGAAAGTGGACAGAAGATGTGAGCAGGGAAGTAGAAGTCATGAAAAGGTAAAAGAGGTGGCGACCACTGCAATCAGTTTAAGTCTGTTTAAGGCTTATGATGTACAAAGAAAATGTCATACCCCTGAGACCATCAGAGTGGGGTTCCATGCATAAAGCTCATTTAGAGACTGTACAGTCAGGGCTTCCATCTAGGAGAGGCTGAACCTAGCTTGGGCGAAACGGTAAGGGGTTCCAGGCTTTAACCAGTCAGACCAAACAGGTGAGGGGGGGGGGGGGGAAGAATGCAGTGATGGACTCCTTTTCAAACTTATAGCTAACCAATCCCATCAGGTTGTGAAGGCGGAGTCACAACCCCAATGTGTGTGTGCTGCCATGATGCGTCAGAAAAGGAAGATAGGAGGCATTTACAAGTGGCCTTTAGCAATGGCTAGGAATCCAACAAACTTTAGAGGATCCTCACACAGATTGGTTTTAGATTTCCTTCATCCACTCCCTGTCGAAAGAGGGGTGATTGTAGGATGAAGGGTTATACAAAAATTTGGATACCGCTAGAAGAAAAAAGTTGTACGATGTAAAAAGCCAAGGAAGCATAGACTTCTGTATTGTACCAATTCTTTACTAAACAGAAAAGCTGCACATACAACTGTAGGATACAACACACAAATCATAGCTTACAAAATATGCCTACAACATGCACAAGCCAAATATCCTTTCTAGGTTAAAAAAAAAAAAAAGTATATAATATATATATATATATACATACACACACACATACACACACACACACCCCTCAAAAATTCCACTCTGATCGCTTCTGGCAGAAGCGGTGCAGGCTTTTTTTGCAGGACATCAGAGCGGCCCGGAGGGGGGATTCCCTGATATATATACACCCACACACACCCCCCCCCCCCCCTCTGTATTCAATTACAAAAGCCTGCACCCACCATGGGTCCCGAGCGGTACTTTCGCCCGCAAGCCGCTGCTGTTAGAGGTGACAGATTACAGACACTACTTTATTGCATGCTCATCGCTGTAGATGGGGACTGGAATCTCCGCCCCTGTACCGCCCCCCTACCTCTCTCCTTCAGCTGTTTTTTTCAGCACGGCCACTGTCCTGCAGGAATACAGTGACTTCCCTGAGGTGGAGCCTCCTGGCCTCTGCTGTTTGAGTGGGCGGGATGGGGGTTCAGCTGACCTACGAAATCGCGCCCGTCTGGTGTGACAGTGATCAGAGGGAGACAAGCCAGTGTGTGTGTGTGTGTGTGTGTGTGTGTGTGTGTGTGTGTGTGTGTGTGTGTGTGTGTGTGTGTGTGTGTGTGTGTGTGTGTGTGTGTGTGTGTGTGTGTGTGTATAAAATCATCTTGCCGTACCTCGTGTAACTTGCAAGCACCTCTATGCTAAATCTGCTGGATTACTGCAGAGTGCTGCCTGTTAGCTGACAATTGGGCTTAATGATTGTCACTGTCTCCAGGTTTTCACTGCCCCCTGGTGTATACCCTCCTGATCCCTAGTACCCTCCTGACCCTCCCTGGTGTATACCCTCCTGACCCTTCCTAGTACCCTCCTGACCCCTCCCTGGTGTATACCCTTCTGACCCCTCCCTGTCTCTGTCTGAACCCCCCCCCCCCCCACCACCATCACCACTGCCTCTGTATGAACCCCCCCCCCACCACCATCTGCCTCTGACTGAATTCCCCACCATCGCCTATGTCTAAACCCCCCCCCCACCACCACTGCTGCCTCTGACTGAATTCCCCCACCACCATCACCTCTGTCTGAACCCCCCCCCCCCCCCACCATCACCACTGCCTCTGTCTGAATCCCCCACCATTACCACAGCTGCATTGGATGGAAACCCCAACCAACACCACTGTTGCATTTAAATGTAACTCCCTAATACATTACATTTTCGTTTTAATTGTCATAATATAAAATAATGTATGTGGGGGCCTTTTGGTGGGCGTAATTTTTTATTTTTTTTTGGGGGTGGGGGCAGCATTTAATTCTTGGGCCCAGGCAGCACAATGTTTTGGGCCAGCCCTGCCTGCACAGCTTCTGCCAGAAGCGATCAGCTGGAGGACTGAACTGGGGCCGTTTTGAGCGGAGGCTGCAGCGCTCCCCTCCCTCTCTCCTCCTGTGTGTCACAGAGATGCAGGCTGTGTGTTACAGAGCCGGGTCTGTGTTCGGCAGCGGTGTAGCAAGCGTCCGCCCCCCTAGACCGGCTCTTGTGATAGTAGATTAAATCAGTGTTCTGCCTATCACACGAGCCGGTCTAGGGAGGTGGGACCTTGCTACAGCACCGCCAAACACAGACCCGGCTCCATGACACACACCATGTTGAGTCCGTATTGATGATGGGCACAGTGAGCAGTATTTATGGGCACAGTGAGCAGTATTTATGGACACAGTGAGGCTGCATTTGATGGGCACAATGAGGCTGCATTCATGGTCACTGTAAAGCTGCAATGATGGGCACAGTGTGGCTGCACTAATGAGCACTGATGGGTACTGATATGCTTTATGTTAATATTGTTAATATTTATTTTTGGAACTTCATTCTGCATAAAACATTTAACAATGTAATTTCATGAGATAATTTATGAGGGCGTGTTTAGGGGCGGACTTAGGGGCGGGGCAACTGGTGGCAAGTAACTTTTAAGGCCTGGCTAGTGGCTTGGGACTTGAAATTTTGAGTCCTGTATACACACACAATTACATACACACACTATAACTAAACAGTTACTCAACTTCCATTGATGGAGTCATCTCATGGTTCCTTGCTCAGGCCAACTCAAAAACGTCTCCAGCCTCAAGGCTAAAAGTCTTTGAGCTTCCAACACACGTCTGGTCTCTAAGGCCTCGTACACACGGCCGAGATTCTCGTTGAAAAAAACATGTCCTTTTTTTCGACGAGATTCTTGGACAAGAAACTTGTCCCGGCCGAGTGTACACACGCTCGTTTCAAAGAACCCGCGGTTCTTTGAAAGGAGTGTACGCGGTGACGTCATCGACTACGTCGAGCATGCGCTCGTCACATTCGATGCCGTCGCCGCCATCTTGGTATACCCTACGTATGCCTAGGAAGCTACCGCGCATGCGTCGAATTCATTTCGAACATGCGCGGGCTTCCGGGCGGACAGGTAAGTGTACACACACTCACTTTTCTCGTCGAGAAACACGCCGAGGAGAATCTCGACGAGAAAATAGAGAGCAGGTTCTCTATTTTCTCGTCGAGGTTTCTTGTCGGTTTTCTCGACGAGAAACCCGCTAGCAGCGTACACACGACCGATTTACTCGGCAAGACCTCTCTGCCAGCAAGTTTCTTGCTGGTTCTTGCCGAGAAAATCGGTCGTGTGTACGAGGCCTTAGTCTTCCAAAAAACATCTTTTGTCTCACCACATGCTGGTTTCAAGACCGAATCCCCTCCCCCTAAACTCCTTCACCCTATATCCTGAAAAGAGCTTCCTCTGAGATCAGTCCAACTGTCACATTTGCATATCAATGGTTAAACCCTTAGCTTGTAACATATGGTCTGAAAATCTAACTTCATATTATTGCTATAAAGTCACTACAAAATAGCCATGGCAGCATATCTTCCCATCACTCAGGTTTTAGTTTACACTCAACTCTGCTCTCGGAGCTGTGCAATGTGTGAAATCAGATCCCCACACCCTGCCTCTGGAAGCTCAGAAAAGATGTGTACATTCTGGATTTGATATGGATGTAGAGAGGAGATGGCACATTCTGGACTTTATATAGATATTTTGAAAGGAGATGGCTGCAAATAAACTGATACAACTTATGTAGGAGGGCATGTTTCGTCTCGGTGTATCACTTGAGGCTGGTCACTTCACTGGTTAATGTAAGGTCTTATAACCACTTTAAACACTTGCCGACCAGCTGCCACAGTGATACTGCGGCAGGGTGGCTTTATTGTGCAAATCGCCATACTGGTACATCGCTTTGTGTAATAGATACTGGGACAGTGGGCCCAGTACACGTAGCCTGCGGCCACCCGCAATTGGTCCAGAGGCAGAACAGGGATCTGCCTGTGTAAACAAAGCAGATACCGTTCTGACAGGAGAGTACAGTGAGATAGTCTGTTCCTAGTGATCAGGAACACTGACTAAAGGAGTACCAACTGTACTCCCAGTGAGTTCACTCCCCCCACAGTTAGAAACACCTCCCTAGGAAACACTTCGCCCCTTGATCGCCCCCTAGTGTTAACCCCTTCCCTGCCAGTGTCATTTGTATAGTTAGTGCATTTTTAGTGCACCGATTACTGTATAAATCTCACTGGTCCCAAAAAAGTGTCACGTGTCCAAACTGTTCGCCGCAATGTCGCAGTCCCACTAAAAATTGCTCATCACCGCCATTAACTAGTTTTTTTTTATTTAAAAAAATCCATAAAGCTATCCCCTATTCTGTAGACGCAATAAATTTAGCGCAAACCAAATAGACGCTTATTGAGATTTTTTTTTTACCAAAAAATATGTAGCAGAACACATACTGGCCTAAAACTGAAGAAAATCGTTATTACCTTTTTTGGGATATTACAGCAAAAAGAAAAAAGACCCTTTTTTTTCTTTTTTAATTGTCGGCCTTTTATGTTTATATGGCAAAAAAATTAAATCCAGAGGTGATCAAATACCACCAAAAGAAAGCTAAGGGAAAAAAAAGGACATCAACATTGTACCCAAACAAAATTGAACGATCGCACAATTGTCAGTTAAAGCAACCCAGTGTCGTATCGTAAAAAATGGCCTGGTCATTAATGGGGTAAATTCTCCTGGGGCAGAAGTGGTTAAAGAGGAATTTTAGTCAGAAAATTAAGACCCAATAGAATCGAATGTCATTTTTTTTATTTATTTTTATTAATTACACAAAGTTGTCACTGAAATGGTATATTGCTTACACATGCCATGGGTATATGTGGAATTACACACCAAAATAAATTCTGCAGCTTCTTTTCAGTACAGAGATACCACATGTAAGACTTTTTGGGAGCCTAGCCGTGTACAGGGGCCGCGCCCCCCCCCCCGAAATCCAAGGGTTTTAATTTGTGGATATCACTCCTCGCTACCTATCACAGTTGGAGGCCACAAAATGTAAAGAAAGCACAAACTCCCCCCCCATTTTGGAAAGTAGACACCCGAGCCATTTGTTGAGGCATGTTGAATCCATGGAATATTTTAGCACAAGTTTTATTTAATTTTTACACACTACACAAAGTTAAATTATATATTGCTATGCATGGGCATATGTGAAATTACACCCCAAAATACATTCTGCTGCTTCTCCTGGGTATGGGGATACCACATGTGTGAGACTTTTTGGCAGTCTAGCCGCGTACAGGACCCAGAAAACCAATTACCGCCTTCAGGCTTTCTAAGGGCCTAAATTGTTGATTTCACTCCACACTACCTTTCACAATTTGACAAAATTACCCCTTTTCGGAAAGTAGACACCCTAAGCCATTTGTTAGAGGCAAGTTTAGTATTTTGCAGATCTCGCTTTTTGTCAAAGTTTTGAAAGTTGAAAAAAAAAAAATATTTTCCTTTTCTCTTACTTCTTCTTTCCATTTCATGTGTGAGCAAATATATATCAGTTAGTGGCAACTTTGTGAGTTTTTCGGAAACTCGTGGCAAAATTTAAAATATTCCATGGACGCAACATGCCTCAGCAAATAGTTTGGGGTGTCTACTTTCCAAAAAGGGGGTCTGAACTTACCTGGCATTTTATGCCCAACATTATAAGCTTATGCCACACATCACCCACTCTACTAACCACTTGAAACAAGCCCTGACACTTTGTTTACATGAAAAAATTTATAAATTTTTTGCTTGAAAACTGTTTAGTACAATATAAAAGATATTATGCCGAGTACATAGATGCCAAACATGACATGCGTTAAAATTGCGCACGCCCGTGCAGCGGCCACAAACTACATATATATTTTTAAAGCCTTTAAAATCCTTTACAGGTTACCACTAAGATTTTCAGAGGTCTACTGCTACAATTTCTGCCCTCGATCTGACGGTTGCGGCGATGCCTCACATGCATGGTGCAATTGCCGTTTACATAGACACTAGGCCGATGCTTGCGTTCGCTTTTACGTGCGAGCACGGGCAAATTAATTTTTTCATTTAATTTATTTTTCTTTTACACTGTCCCTTTCCTTTTTTTTTTTTTTTATCATTTTTATTGTTATGACAGGGAATGTAAATATCCCCTATGATAGTAAAATGTAGTGACAGGTACTTTTTTTTTTTTTAAATGTGGGGTCTATTAGAGCTCTCCTCTGCCCTTAACCACTTAACGACCGCTCACTGTATATATACACGTCGGCAGAATGGCACGGACAGGCACAATCACGTACCTGTACGTGCCTGCCTTCGTATAGTTGGGGGGTCCCATCGGACCCCCCTTCTATACAGTGAGCGGTGGTCATCGTTCCGGGAGCGATCCGTGATGAGGGGACGGCCATTCGTTTCCGGCCACCCCCTCGCAATCGCTCCCGGCGAATGAGAATCTTCCTCTGCCTGTGTAATGTAAACACAGGCAGAGGAAGTGATGTCATCTCTCCATGCGGCGGTCTTTTCGTTCCGGCGCGAGGAGAGAAGACATCTCACAGTAAGTGCACCAACACTACACTGACACCAGTACACGTAGGCACACTTACAACCCCCCAGTCACCCCCAGATCACCCCCAGTCACAGTGCACCGTTTGCAGTGGTCATTTTTTTACTGATCACTGCAATCAGTGTCATTTGTGACAGTAAAAAGTTGCAGGGCAGTTAGGTTTAGGTCCCTTTAAGTCCAGGGTAGCCCCCTAACCCCCCCTAATAAAGGTTTGACCCCTTGATCACCCCCCAGGTAACCTCTTTCACCCCCTAACGCCAGCGTCACTAAGCGATCGTATTTCCGATCGCTGTATTTAGTGCCGGTGGTGCCCTAGATAGCCAGTTATTTATTTTTAGGTTTGCCGCAGGTTTTTATAGCGTCAGGTACCCCCATATATTTTAACCCCCCGATTGCACCTAGAGTTAACCCTTTCACCAGTGATCACCGTATAAGTGTCACTGGTGACACTGGTTAGCCAGTTATTTAGGTTACCCGTCAGGTTTTTATATAGCGTCAGGTACCCCCATATATATATATATATATATATATATATATATATACATACACACACACATACACCTAATAAAAGGTTTTAACCCCCTGATTGCCCCTAGTTAACCCTTTCACCAGTGATCACCATATACGTTTTACGGGTGACGCTGGTTGGTTAGTTTGCTTTTTATAGCATCAGGGCACCCGCCGTATATAACCCAATAAAGATTTAACCCCCTGATCGCCCGGCGGCTGATATCAATCAGGTTTAGCGCCAGAGGGTCTGCGTTGCCCCAGGCAGCGTTAGGTTAGTGCCAGTAACGCTAACACCCACGCGCAAAGCATACACCTCCCCTAGTGGTATAGTATCTGAACAGATCAATATCTGATCAGATCTATACTAGCGTCCCCAGCGGTTTAGGGTTCCCAAAAACGCAGTGTTAGCAGGATCAGCCCAGATACCTGCTAGCACCTGCGTTTAGCCCCTCCGCCCAGCCCAGCCCTGCCCACCCAAGTGTAGTATCGATCGATCACTGTAACTTACCAAACACAACACACATAACTGCAGCGTTCGCAGAGACAGTCCTGATCCCTGCGATCGCTAACAGTTTTTTTTTGGAAGCGTTTGATACATTTGCTGACAGTCAGGTGCTTTTTTTTACCTGTGAATCTTACTAGTGTACCCCTAAATTTAGAGCCCAAAATGGCAAATCGAAGATACACTAGTAAAGAGGCCTACGAGATTCTGAGCATGACAGATGGCGAAGAGGCGGTCACGCATCTGTCAGATTCAGGCTCAGAATATCTTCCCGTAGATGACAGTGAAGTCAGCGGCTCCATGTCAGATAGCTCTGACGACGAAGATGAGGTCCCTGCTAAGGTCAGGCGTACCCGATCCCGATCTTCTGAGGTTGTTGAGGAGCAAGAACCGCAGGGCTCTGGTATCATGGAGCAGAGGAGTACTAGCGCCGCTATTCCTTCTGGTGAATTGGCAAGCACCAGCGGCCTAGTACAGCCTGGGCGTACATCCAGCACTGCAGTATCACTTGGTGACGTGGCGAGTCCCATAATTGCAGTTCAAGCTGGCGAGGTGGCAAGCACAAGTAGTGTCCCGCTGCCACCAAGAAGACAAAGGCAGGCCCGTCGTGCCCATAGTGCCCTTCCTGCAGAATTTGCCGATCCTGATTGGGTCCCCACCACTTCTGCAGAACCCGTACTTCCCCCATTCACTGCCCAACCCGGTATTCAGGTGGAAACAGCTGATTTTATGCCAATTCATTTTTATTCACTGTTTTTCACGGAAGATCTCTATAGATCTATTGTGGACCAGAGTCATTTATATGCTGGTCAATTCATCGCCGCTAATCCCCAGTTGCCTTCCATTGCCAAAGATTGGAAACCAATTACGGTTTCCGAATTTAAGACCTTTCTGGGCCTTTCCCTCAACTTGGGCACACAAATTCCCGTCATTGCGTGCTTATTGGTCCACGCACCCAATTGACCACATGCCTGTTTTCTCTGCCTCCATGCCCAGGAAACGATACGAGCAGATCTTGCGGTTCATGCATTTCAACGACAATGAACTTTGTCGGCCCCTCATAAACCACTTCAACTAACGTTTTGCAGCCTTGTTTATTCCTGATCAAGTTGTCTGCGTTGATGAGTCCCTGATTAAATTTTCTGGCCGCTTGTCTTTCAAGCAGTACCTTCCCAGCAAGCGTGCCAGATACGGGGTCAAGCTCTATAAGTTCTGTGACAGGGCAACAGGCTATGTATGGAGCTTTACGGTTTATGAGGGAAAAGATAGTCAGGTTGAGCCGGTCAACTGCCCAGATTACATAGGGAGCGCTGGCAAGATAGTGTGGAACTTGGTGTCACCCTTATTCGGAAAGGGGTACCACTTGTATGTGCACAATTATTACACGAGCGTGCCACTGTTTAGTCACTTGTTTGATCATCAGATTGGAGCATGTGGCACCGTGCGACCTAATCGCCGGGGCTTTCCCCAGCGGCTTGTAGATGCCCGTCTTAGGCTGGGGGGAGAGAGCCTGCTTGAAGTGTAATAACTTGCTTACAGTGAAGTGGAGGGATAATAATGTTTTCCTTCTTACCTCCCTTCATGCAGACACGACAGTCCAAATTCGTACGGCGACTGGTGTTGTGGAGAACCCCCTCTGTGTCCACGAATATAACCAAAATATGGGAGGGGTGGACCTCAACGACCAGTTGTTGGCGCCGTATCTAATTGACCGTAAGGTGAGACGCTGGTACAAAAAAGTGTCTCTATCCTTATTCCAATTGGCTTTGCTGAACGCTCATGTGCTATACAGAGCTTCAGGCGGGACGTTATCTCTCCTAAAATTCCAGGATGAGATAGTCAAAGAACTCATGTATCCAGGCGGTTCTGCACCTCAACATCCCCAACCAAATGCAGTAAGCCGGCTGCATGAGAGGCATTATCCGTATGTCCTCGAGAGTACCCCTACCCAACGAGCCCCCCAAAAAAGATGATGCGTCTGTAGCAAGCGCGGATTTAGGCGTGACACCCGTTATTTTTGTCCACGCTGTCCTGACAATCCTGGTCTTTGCATTGGTAAATGTTTTGAACGCTTCCACTCAAAAGTGAAGTTTTAGCGTAGGGTACAGCATTGCACAGAACAGGACACACTTACACAGGGTCTCCCAAGATGCCATCGCATTTTGAGAGACCCGAACCATTACAGTTGTTAAAGTTACAAAAAAAAGTGTAAAAAAAGAAAAAAAAAAAAAAAAACGTAAAAACAAAAAACACAAAAAAATATATAAGAAAAAAAAAACAAAAATAGTTGTCGTTTTATTGTTCTCTCTCTCTCTCTATTGTCTCTCTATTTTCTCTCTATTGTTCTGCTCTTTTTTACTGTATTCTATTCTGCAATGTTTTATCATGCTTGCTTTTCAGGTATGTCATTTTTTGTTTTCAGGTGCGCCATTCAGCTGCAGCGCGGAATTATTTATCTTGACAGCAACAGCGCTTGCTCCCACGATACATAAAGCCGTGACTCCAGTGCTGTAGGAGGTGATTTCACCATCACAGTTAAAAAAAAAAAGAGAGCATTTATGCCGAAGCATAGGGGCGGAGGAGCGATTTTGCTCCTAATGCCGCGTACATACGGTCAAAATTCCGACGGAGGCTTGTCCGTGGAAAAGTCCAACCGTGTGTACGCGGCATAACTTTTTTGCGGGAGGATGCCCCCATGCTTCGGCACAGGTTGCGTTAAAAAAAGTGTTTTATTTTTTACTAGTTTTTTTTGGGGTATTTGCTTTGCAGGTATGGTAAGGTCTTACTGTTATACTGTAATGTTACTTTGTTTTAATGTTAACCAATATTTGCTTAGCAGGTACACCATTCAGTTGCAGCGCGGATCTATTTATCTTGACAGCAACAGCGTTTGCTCCCACGATACATAAAGCCGCGACTCCAACGCTGTAACAGGAGGGGATTTCACCACCACAGTTAAAAAATAGAGCATATATGCCGAAGCATGGGGGCAGCAGGGGCGGAGGAGCGATTTTGCTCCTAATGCCGCGTACATACGGTCGAAATTCCGACGGAGGCTTGCCCGTGGAAATGTCCGACCGTGTGTACGCGGCATAACTTTTTTGCGGGAGGATGCCCCCATGCTTCGGCATATTATATATAAATGGTGCATGTATGCCCATCATTAGAAGTGGGTGGATGAAGGGAGGTATTCTAATGGTGGGCATACCCACCGATCAATCTCTTTTTTTCGTTCAGCCAACAGGCTGCATGAAAAAAAGATTACAATACATGTCCAACAAGGACCAGCAACGTACTGGTATGTTGCTGCATTTTGAATGTTTATACCAGAATGATGCCTGCGGGTTTAGGTATCATCTTGGTATTATTCTTTTCAGCCAGCGGCCGGCTTTCATGTAAAACACAATCCTAGCAGATAATTAGCCTGTAGACTGCTTTTACAAGCAGTGGGAGGGAATGTCCCCCTCCCCCCGGATATAAACAGCAACATTGGGAAATTGGGGAAAGCATTTTATCACGCCGATCTTGGTGTGTGGTCAGATGCTTTGAGGGCAGAGGAAAGATCTAGGGTCTAACCCCCCCCCAATTTTTTTCAAAAAAATAGTACCTATCACTACCTATTGCTATCATAGGGGATATTTACATTCCCTGAGATAACAATAAAAACGGTAAAAAAAATGGAAGGAACAGTTTAAAAATAAAATAAATAATAATAATAAAACAAAAAAGCACCCGTGTCCCCCCCTGCACTTGCGCAAAGGCGAACGCAAGCGTCGGTCTAGCGTCATATGTAAACAGCAATTGCACCATGCATGTGAGGTATCACCGCAGTGTCAGATCGAGGGCAGTAATTTTAGCAGTAGACCTCCTCTGTAAATCTAACGGGGTATCCTGTAAAGGCTTTTAAAGGCTTTTAAAAAATGTATGTAGTTTGTCACCGCTGCGCGTTTGTGCGCAATTTTAAAGCATGTCGTGTTTGGTATCCATGTACTCGGCCTAAGATCATCTTTTTTATTTCATCAAACATTTGGGCAATATAGTGTGTTTTTTTTAGTGCATTAAAAATAAAAAATAAAGTGCGTTTTTCCCCACAAAAATGCGTTTGAAAAATCGCTGCGCAAATACTGTGTGGGGAAAAAAAATGCAACACCCACTATTTTAATCTGTAGAGCCTTTGCTTTAAAAAAAAATGTATAATGTTTGGGGGTTCAACTTAATTTTCTTGCAAAAAAAAATAAAAATTTTCATGTAAACAAAAAGTGTCAGAAAGGGCTTTGTCTTCAAGTGGTTAGAAGAGTGGATGATGTGTGACATAAGCTTCCTAATGTTGTGCAGAAAATGCCAGGACAGTTCAATCCCCCCCCCCCCCCCCCCAATGACCCTATTTTGGAAATTAGACAACCCAAGCTATTTGCTGAGAGGCATGTTGAGCCCATTGAATATTTTATTTTTTGTCCCAAGTGATTGAATAAATGACAAAAAAATTTAAAAAAAAAATAAAAAAAAAATGTACAAAAAGTTGTCACTAAATGATATTTTGCTCAAACATGCCATGGTTATATGTGGAATTGCACCCAAAAATACATTCTGTTGCTTCTCCTGAGTACAGGGATACCACATGTGTTTGACATTTTGGGAGCCTAGCCGCGTACAGGACCCCGAAAACAAAGCACCGCCTTCAGGATTTAAGGGTGTCAATTTTTGATTTCACTCCTCACTGCATATCACAGTTTCGGAGGCCATGGAATGCCCAGATGGCACAACCCCCCCCCCCCCCAAATGACCCCATTTTGGAAAAGTAGACACCCCAAGCTATTTGCTGAGAGGCATGGTGAGTATTGTACAGCTCTCATTTGTTTTTGAAAATAAAGAAAGAGCTGTAAAATACTCACCATGCCTCTCAGCAAATAGCTTGTGGTGTCTACTTTCCAAAATGGGGTCATTTGTGGGGGTTTTGTGCTATCTTGGCATTTTATGGCCTTCAAAACTGTGATATGTAGTGAGGAGTGAAATCAAAAATTTGCGCCCTTAGAAATCTTGAAGGAGGTGCTTTGATTTTGGGGTCCCGTACGCGGCTAGGCTCCCAAAAAGTCCCACACATGTGGTATCCCCGTACTCAGGAGAAGCAGCAGAATATATTTTGGGGTGTAATTTCACATATGCCTATGGCATGTGTGAGCAATATATCATTTAGTGACAACTTTGTGCAAAAAACAAAACAAAAAAAAAAACAAACAGTTTGTCATGTTCCCGCAACTTGTGTCAAAATATAAAATATTCCATGGACTCAACATGCCTCTCAGTAAATAGCTTGGGACGTCTACTTTCCAAAATGGGGTCATTTGGGGGGGGGGGGGGGGTTGTGCTATTTTGGCATTTTATGGCCTTCGAAACTGTGATAGGTAGTGAGGAGTGCCATCAAAAATTTGCGCCCTTAGAAATCCTGAAGGCGGTGCTTGGTTTTCGGGGGCCCGTACGCGGCTAGGCTCCTAAAAAGTCCCACACATGTGGTATCCCCGTACTCATGAGAAGCAGCTAAATGTATTTTGGGGTGCAATTCCACATATAACCATGGCATGTGTGAGCAATATATCATTTAGTGACAACTTTTTGTAATTTTTTTCTTTTTTTTGTCATTATTCAATCACTTGTGACGAAAAAAATAAATAAAAAAATATTCAATGGGCTCAACATGCCTCTCAGCAATTTCCTTGGGGTGTCTACTTTCCAAAATGGGGTCATTTGGGGGGGGGGGTTGTACTGCCCTGCCATTTTAGCACCTCAAGAAAGGAGATAGGCAGTCATAAATTAAAAGCTGTGTAAATTCCAGAAAATGTACCCTAGTTTGTAGACGCTATAACGTTTGCGCAAACCAATAAATATACGCTTATTGACTTTTTTTACTAAAGACATGTGGTTGAATACATTTTGGCCTAAATGTATGACTAAAATTGAGTTTATTCGATTTTCCTTATAACAAAAAGTAGAAAATATCTTTTTTTTTCAAAATTTTCAGTCTTTTTCCGTTTATATCGCAAAACAAAAAAAATAAAAAAATAAATCGCAGAGGCAATCAAATACCATTAAAAGAAAGCTCCATTTGTGGGAAGAAAAGGACGCAAATTTCGTTTGGGTACAACATTGCATGTCCGCACAATTTCCAGTTAAAGCAGCAAAGTGCCAAATTCTGAAAACACCTCTGGTCTTTAAGCTGCATAATGGTCCGGGGCTTAAGTGGTTAAAGCATCTGACCACACCAAGATCGGTGTGATAAGATGCCTTCCCAATTTCCCAATGGCGCGGTTTATATCCGGCGAAACCGAAGACATTAAATGCTCACAGCTTCCAGTTTTTGGTCAGAGATGATTGGAGCCATTCTTGTCTCCGATGAGCTCTATGATCATCTGGTGGAACCATCGGTCTGCATTCTCGGGTTCCCCCGGGACAGGAGAGCCTGCGAAAACCATGGAGGGCAGGAGGAGGGGGGACATGGGGGTTGTCCCCAACCACTGCTTGTAAAAGTAGCCTAGCTGCTAGGATTGCTTTTACATGAAAGTCAACCGCCGGCTGAAAAAAAGGATACCAAGATGATGCTTAAACCTGCAGGCATCATTCTGGTATAACCACTCAAAATCTAGCAACATACCAGTACGTTGCTGGTCCTTGCTGGGCATATATTGTAATTGTTTTTTTTTAAATGCAGCCAGTGGACCGAACTAAAAAAAAAAAGGAGAACCCAACAGATTCCTCCACATCAAGCGGTGGTATGCCTACTATTAGAAAACCACCCTGCAACCACCCAGCGCTGAAGTCACAGATTTACGTATTGTGAAAGCAAACCCCGTTACTGTCAAAATAAACAAATCCGTTCTGCAGCTGAATGTCGTACCTGAAAAGTAAACAATGGTTAACATCAACACAGTAACAGTACTGTAAAATAGGATGACATACCTGCAAAGCAAACACGATAAAACACAGTAACCATAAAACATTACAGTATAGCATAAAATACAGTAAAACAGTAAGAATAAAACTATTTCAGCTATTTTATATATTTTTTTTCTTACTTTTATCTCAACTATAAACGTTCCAGCTTAAAGTTTTCTCAAAATGCGATGGCCATCTAACATCTTTCGACACCCTGTGTGAAAGTGTGCCCTGATGTACCCTATTCTAAATACTCAACTAGTGTGTGGTAGCGACAGAAACAGTCACCGATGCAGAGACCAGGTTGGCCAGGATAAGAGGGACAATAATAGCGGGTGTCATGCCTATACCCGCGTTTTCTACAGACACGACATCTTCTTTAGGTAGCGATACCAAGGAGGACATCTGGAAAATGCCTCATGCAGCCGGCTCACTGCATCTGGATTGTGAATTTTGGGCACAGCACCTCCTGGAAACAAAAGGGCTGTGATGATCTCTTCCTGGAAATTTAGGAAAGATCCACTTCTTCCTGACGCTTTGTATAGCGCATAAGCGTTCAGCAGAGCCCAATTGAAATAAATACACACTTTTTTTATACCAGCGTCTGGCTTTATGGGCAATAAAGTACAGCGCCATCTGGTCGTTGAAGTCCACCCCTCCCACGTTAAGGTTGTATTCGTGGACACAGAGGGGCTTCACAACAGCACCAGTCGCTGTTGTAATTTGGACTGCCTTGTCTGCAGGCTCTCTCACCCCATCTAATTTGAGCATCTATAAGCCGTTGGGGGAAGCCCCGGCGATTAGATCGTACGGTGCCACATGCGCCAATTCCAGAATCAAAAAGGGGACTAAAAAGTGACATGCTTGTGTAATAATTGCCCATGTAATAATGGTATCGCTTTTCGTATAAGGGTGACATCAAGTCCCAAACAATCTTACGGCTGCTCCCTATGTAGTCTGAGCAGTCGGGGGGCTCCACACTGCTATCTTTTCCCTCGTAAATCCAGAAATTACATGTATAGCCTGTTACCCCGTCACAGAGCTTATACATTTTGACCCCATATCTGGCACGCTTGCTGGGGAGATACTGTTTGAAAGCAAGGCGTCCAAAAAACGTAATCAGGGACTAATCAACACAGATAGCTTTGTTGGGGTGTATACAAGACTGCAAGTTTTTGATTGAATTGATTTACGAGGGGTCAAATTTTATGGAGCCGATCATATTCAGGATCATCCCAAGGACGACAGAGTTCATTGTCATTGAAATGCATCAACTGCAAGATTTGCACGTATCTAGTCCTGGTTATGGCAGAAGAGAACATGGGCATATGGTGAATTGGGTCAGTTGACCAATATGAACGCAACTCACCATTTAGTAACACATGAGGAATAGGCCCAGAAAGGTTCTAAATTCGGAAACAGTTATAGGTTACCAGACAAATTCTTTTGAAAGGGTTAAATTTGGGTTTGCGGCAATAAATAGATCAGCATCTAAATTGCTTTGGTCAACAATAGGATTGTAAGCGATTTTCGGTGAAAAGACAGCACTTAAAAGCCAAAGGGAGTAAATTCTGCTGTTTCCACCTGAATTCCGGGTTGGCCAGTGAATGGGGGAAGTACGGGCTCTGCAGAAGTAGTGACCTCCCAATCCGGATTTACTAGCACATCAGGAAGGGCACTATGGGCTCTACGGGCCCGTGTTCAAAATTCTTAGTGGCTGCGGGACACTACTTGTGCTAGCCACCGCACCAGCTTGAACTGCACTTATGGGACGCGCCATGTCACCAAGTGTTACTGCAGTGCTGGTTTGTCTAAGACCAGGATGTACTAGGCCGCTGGTGCTTGCCAGTTCACAAGGAGGTTGAGCAGCACTAGTACTTGCACTCAGTTGCATATGAGAACCATGCAACTGTTGCACCTCAGCAATAGAAGAACAGTGTCGGGTACGCCTGACCTTAGCAGAGACCACTACTCCGTTGTCAGAGCCATCTGTCAGGATGCCACTCTACAGTTTCGAATACTGAGCCTGATTCTGACAGTGAGGCTTCCCCTTCGCTCTCATCTGTAATGCTCAGCATCTTGTAGGCCTCTTCACTAGTGTACCTCTGTTTAGACATTTTGGCCAATACATTTTATGGGTTATCTAGTGAGACTCGCAGGTTAAAAAAAAAAAGAAAAAAAAAAGAAAAAGCACCTGGTTGTCAGAGACTGCTTGAAACGCGACACTTTTTTTTTTTTTTTTAACTGCTAGTGAGAGAGCAGAGATCAGGCGTGACTCTGCCAACACTGCGGTTTTGTGTACTGTGTATTGTAAGTGGCAGTGATCTACTGATCCTACACTTGGGTGGGCTGGGCGGAGGGGCTAAACGCAGGTGTTTGGGCTGATCCTGCTAACACAACATTTTTGGGAACACTACACAATTGGGGACGCTAGTGTAATTCTGATCAGATCAAAGATATTGATCCGTTCAGACACTATACTAGTAATGGAGGTGAACAGAACCGATGAGCAGGCCAGGCAAGAAATCATTGGTTTTGACCTTAAGATAGATCGGTTCTGGAGAAGGCGGGGCACGAGCCCCACTACCTGCGACGTACCCATACGGCGATTCGTGCAGCCGAACCACCCTGGGGCAGGTGGTCGGCGTCTGGTTAAATGAAGGCAGGTGTGTACTGACTCCTATTCAACATGAGTTTGAATATGAATTGCTTAATTCTGAACACAGCTACATCCCCAGTTATAAGAGGGTGTGCACACTTATACAACCACATTTTAGTTTTTCTATTCTTACTTCCCCCCACCTCCCAGCTAAAAGATTTCAGTTTGTTTTTCAATTGAGTTGTACAGTTTATAGGTCACATTAAAAAGGTGGAAAAAGTTTAATGATTTAGGCTACTTTCACACTGAGGCACTTTAGAGGCGCTATAGCGCTAACAATTGCCTGTAAAGTGCCTCTACTGTCACTAGTATGAAAGTCCAAGTGGTGTGCTGGCAAATAAAAGTCCTGCAAGAAGCATCTTTGAGGCGCTCTAGGAGCGGTGTAGTGCCACTTTGAACCCTTTTTCGGCTGCATAAACGACAGTAATGCGCCGCTACAAATAGCGGCGCTTTACCACCAACGCCCCAGTGTAAAAGTGCCCTCAGCTTTGTCTTTTACATCACCACAGAAACCCGAAATTTTAACAGGTGTGTGTAGACTTTTTATATGTATGTATGTACAGTGGGGCAAAAAAGTATTTAGTCAGCCACCAATTGTTTAAGTTCTCCCACTTAAAAGGATGAGGCCTGTAATTATCATAGGTATACCTCAACTATGAGAGACAAAATGTGTAAACAAATCCAGACAGACAATCACATGGTCTGATTTGGAAAGAATTTATTTGCAAATTATGGTGGAAAATAAGTATTTAGTCACCTACAAACCAGCAAGATTTCTGGCTCTCACAGACCTGTATCTTCTTCTTTAAGAGGCTCCTCTGTCCTCCACTCATTACCTGTATTAATGGCACCTGTTTGAACTTGTTATCAGTATAAAAGACACCTGTCCACAATCTCAAACAGTCACACTCCAAACTCCACTATGGTGAAGACCAAAGAGCTGTCGAAGGACACCAGAAACACAATTTTAGACCTGCACCAGGCTGGGAAGACTGAATCTGCAATAGGCAAGCAGCTTGGTGTGAAGAAATCAACTGTGCGAGAAATAATTAGAAAATGGAAGACATACAAGACCACTGATAATCTCCCTCGATCTGGGGCTCCACGCAAGATCTCACCTCGTGGGGTCAAAATGATCACAAGAACGGTGAGCAAAAATCCCAGAACCACACGGGGGATCTATTAAATGACCTGCAGAGAGCTGGGACCAACTTAACAAAGGCTACCATCAGTAACACACTACGCCGCCAGGGACTCAGATCCTGCAGTGCCAGACATGTCCCCCTGCTTAAGCCAGTACATGTCCGGGCCCGTCTGAGGATTGCTAGAGAGCATTTGGATGATCCAGAAGAGGATTGGGAGAATGTCATATGGTCACATGAAACCAAAGTAGAACGGTTTGGTAGAAACACAACTCGTCGTGTTTGGAGGAAAGAGAATGCTGAGTTACAACCAAAGAACACCATACCTACTGTGAAGCATGGGGGTGGCAACATCATGCTTTGGGGCTGTTTTTCTGCAAAGGGAACAGGACGACTGATCCGTGTACATGAAAGAATGAATGGGGCCATGTATCATGAGATTTTGAGTGCAAACCTCCTCCCATCAGCAAGGGCATTGAAGATGAAATGTGGCTGGGTCTTTCAGCATGACAATGATCCCAAACACACCGCCCGGGCAACTAAGGAGTGGCTTTGTAAGAAGCATTTTAAGGTCCTGGAGTGGCCTAGCCAGTCTCCAGATCTCAACCCCATAGAAAACCTTTGGAGGGAGTTGAAAGTCCGCGTTGCCCAGCGACAGTCCCAAAACATCACTGCTCTAGGAGTTCTCCATGGAGGAATGGGCCAACATACCAGCAACAGTGTGTGATAACCTTGTGAATACTTACAGAAAAGGTTTGACCTCTGTCATTGCCAACAAAGGATATATAACAAAGTATTGAGATGAACTTTTGATATTGACCAAATACTTATTTTCCACCATAATTTGCAAATACATTCTTTCCAAATCAGACAATGTGATTGTCTGGAAATTGTTTCCACATTTTGTCTCATAGTTGAGGTATACCTATGATGACAATTACAGGCCTCTCTCATCTTTTTAAGTGGGAGAACTTGCACAATTGGTGGCTGACTAAATACTTTATTGACCCACTGTATGCATGCATGTATGTATGTATGTAAAAATTATATGATATGCATGCTTCTTTTACTTGCCATTTAAAATTACAAAATGTTTTAAAAATAAAACAAACAGTGAAAAATTACCTGCAGCATGCATTTGTGTCAACATTTCTCGACAGCAGCAATTCTACACATTTCTGAATATTTTCCTCTGCTGTATGTGCGGTGCACGCTGCCATGAGCGCAGTAAATAAATCTAGAAAATGAAAGAAGATAAACTTTACCTAGAACTAAATAACTGAAGTAAAGCTGCCACAGACAGGCCCCCGCAGAGCTATGGGTTAGTTGGAGGCAATAATACATGCCACCAACTGCATGAGGTGCTCACTGTAACATAATGCATTAACAAAATTGTCCAATCACTTCAAAAGACATGTAATTGGGAGCAGCAGTGGGATAACTTTTCAGAGGAGGTGATCGCTGGCTAGGAGGCAAAATGTCCCCTCCTTTACGCTTGTTTTAACCCTTAAGCAAAGTACACACAAAAAAAAGACAGACGGTTCAGATTGGAGACACTGTACTAAGGATCCAACGTTAAAGTGGATGTAAACCCAAATTTTTATTTTTTTTGCTGTCACAATGTAGTGTATAAGATTTCCTATCATTTGTGCCAGGTCTTGCCACAAAGAGTTAATCCAGCTCTGAGCAATCCTCTTATTGTTCAGTGAGATAAAATGGACAAACAAACAGTTACCTTTGTCCATTCCGCCCCCTTGCTTTGAGTGACAGGTTATTTACATATCTCGTGCACTAGCTTTAGACAGGCATTATTATTTAATTCCCACCCCCACTCCTTTTCTGAAGTCATGTTATGACTTTTCTGGATTTTGACTGGATGTTAGAGATCATAGCAGAAAGAATACATAGGATAAAATGCATGTTGACAAGGGGAGTGTAGAGGTGGGCGGGGAGTCTACCGACATCACGACTCCACCCACCGAGCTCCAGACAACAGATCCACCCACAGAATCTGCAGTTGTTCAGGTCTCATAACAGACAGAGGGGAGACATTTGACAGATAAGGATACACATGCAGGAGGCATCTATATTCTTATAGATCAGCACTATGGCAGTAGTTTAGAAAGGATGAGAGTGGGTTTACATCCACTTTAAGCTGTTGTGTTCTGACAGGGGGCAGCCTCCCACCAGAACACTCCAGTCAGCGTTCTCTGCCATTGGCTGAGCGCTGATCGGGAGCCGGTTGGCTGACGATTTTCCAGCATGCTCTTCCAACAGAAGTCGGCCAAATTGACGGCATCTGCCGGACTGGATGCCATACACATGGGCCGAACAGCGACCATTTTTTATTGAACTGGCCGATGCCGCCCGATATGCATATCAAGTAGTTGCAGTACAGCTGTATTCACTCGATCCACCACCAGACTTTACATCATATTTAACTCCACCCGAGTTCTTTTAAAGGGGTGGTCAAACCACAGCTCCACCCACAAGGGCAAGCTCCGCTTATATGCTTCCGCCCCTCCGCTGCCACGCTTGGCACCTTCCCCTCTCTGGGAGACACACAGGTCCCAGAAGACAGCAGGACCATTCAGAAAGCACAGAGCAACTCGCACATGCGCAGTAGGCTTTACTTCCCATTTCCCTTTGTGAAGATGCCGGCACCTACACTCTGAGCCAATAGACGAATCTCGTCTTGGGGTGCAGACATCGGGGGCTCCCTGAACAGGTAAGTGTCCTTATATTAAAAGTCAGCAGCTACAGTATTTGTAGCTGCTGACTTATACCCCCCTCCCCCCCACCCCCGCAGGCTGGAATGCCTCTTTAACTTCCTATTACCACACTCCAGTCACATGTGTGAAAGAGCCCTTAGACACAATCTTAGCTCTTAAAAAACAGCTCAGCCTCTGCAACCAAGAAAGGAGGGAGTGCAGTGTGTGCATGTATGCAGTCTGAACAGGTTGGAGCACTAGGGGGCACATACCTGCAGCGTCCAGCCCATTTTGCAAATGGCAAGACGGACAAGGATCTAGGGAACAGCACTTTCTTTGTAAAGGCCACACCACAGCTGATATTCATAGACCCTGGGTTATACGTCGATACCTTCAGGTGACTGGACACTGGCAAAGATTTTAAGGACATGCCTCCCGGGATACCTCCCTATATCCCTACACCACTCCATGAGTCCTCAGTTTGGTAGCAAGCAATGCAGAGTAACACAGAAACAGAGGGGAGGGTGTATAAGGAAAAATATATACTTGCCGCACAAAGGGGAGGATCCTAAAGATCACAAAAGACTATGTTGAAAGCAGCAAGTTCCAAAGCAAGCTAGAAGAAACCACATGGACAAGGGAGAGAGGGAACAGCGCTTCTAAATGTAGTAGGTAAAAAAAAAACTTTAATCATAAAAAGTCAGCAACTCACAAGGATAGGTGAAATCGCACTTGCCAGAGCATGCATGTCCTGCTCTGCAGTTCCTGGGTGGTCCTGCTGGGTATCCCCATGTCTCTGTATCCAGGCTGGTGGCTGTGCAGATGGATTCTGGCACTGACTGCTCTGCTAGTGGAGGCTGAGAATGCGGAGGACAGGGGGGAACGTCACTTTTAGGTCTTGAGCAGAGGAAGATTTGTAGCAGAAAAGAGATACACTTCCTTGATCGGACTATCAGGGTAGTTAACCTCTTCCCGACCAGCCGCCATGGTTACACGGTGGCAGGTCAGCTCTCCTGCGCGAAAGCGGGCCCGCTGCACAAGCGTGTCCGCCGGCGACCCACGATCACGGTATACAGAGGCAGAATGGGGATCTGCCTTTGTAAACAAGGCGGATCCCCATTCTGACAGGGGACATGTCAGATCTACTGTTCCCAGTGATCTGGAGCAGTGATCTCTGTCATGCCCCTGCCAGCCCATCCCTACAGTTAGAACATGCTGAGGGAACACATTTAACCCCTTAATCACCCCGTTAACCCCATCCCTGCCAGTGTCACTTTTACATTGTTCAGTGCTATAAAAATGCACTGATCAATGTAATGTCACTGTTCCCCAAAGTGTCATTTGGGGTCAGATTTGTCAGCCGCAATCCCGCGAAAAAAAAAAAAAAACGCAGATCGCCCCCATTAACAGTAAAAACTAAAAAAATAAAAGTCCCCAAATAGATGCAATAAGTTTTGCGCAAACCAATCAATATACGCCTTTTTTTTTAAAATACATAGAAGAATATATACGAGCCTAAACTGATGAATAAATTCGTTTTTTTATATATTTTTTTGTATATTTATTAGAACAAAAAAAGTGAAAAAAAAAACAATTTTTTTCCAAAATTCTCTGTTTATAGCGCAAAAAATAAGTTGCAGAGGTGATCAAATACCACCAAAAGAAAGCTCTATTTGTGGGGAAAAAAGGACAATAATTTTGTTTTGGTACATCGCACGACAGTATCGCAAAAAATGGCCTGGTTATCAAGGGGGCAAATCCTTTCGGGGCTGAGGTGGTTAATACGCTTCAGACGATAACTTTTTTAAACAAATAGGAACTTGTACCTTGATGCAACTAGTTGATATCATTCGTCCTGGCTCAAGTCGGTACCCAAGCGTCAGTTTCTACATTTATGACTTAATTGTACAGACATTAATTATTTTGCTGCCAGGTACGTACGGCCCTACAGCACTGCTTCCATCTGGCCAGGTCAGTACGCCATACATAGTTAAAAATGGTTCAGCAGACTAGGGCTGCAACTATTGATTACAGGTGCATCTCAAAAAATAGAAACGTTTATTTCAGTAATTCAATTCAAAAAGCAAAAAAACTCCTTTTATATAGATGCGTTACACAGTGATATAATTCAAGTATTTCTTTTAATTTTTCATAATTATGGCTTAAAGCTAGTGAAAACCCCAAATTCAGTATCTTAGAAAATTTCAATATTACATAAGACCAATACAAAAAAAGGATTTTTAATACAGAAATGTTGGCTTATTGAAAAGTATGTCCATCTGTACAGTATAGTCTGCACTCAATACTTTGTCAGAGCTCCTTTTGCATGAATTACTGCATCAATACAGCGCAGCATGGAGGTGATAAGCCTGTGGCACTGGCAGGTGTTATGGAAGCCCGGGTTTCTTTGATAGTGGCTTTCAGCTCATCTGTATTGTTGGGTCTAGTGTCTCATCTTCCTCTTGACAATACCCTACAGATTCTCTATGGGGCTTAGTTTAGAAAAGTTTTCTGGCCAATCAAGCACAGTGATGCCATGATCTTTAAACCAGGTATTGGTACTTTTGGCAGTGTGGGAAGATGCCAAGTCCTGCTGGAAAATTAAATCAGCACCTCCATAAAGCTGGTCAGCAGGGCTCAGCTGACTTTTGACTTGGAAAAAACACAGTGGACCAACACATCATTACTGACTGGAAACTTCACACTAGACCACATGCAACTTGAATTTTGTGCCACTCCACTCTTCCTCCAGACACTGGGACCTTGATTTCCAAACGAAATGCAACATTTTTCGAAGTCTGACTAATTGTTTCAGCCCTACAACAGACACTACGGAACAAAACAATAGCTTTGATTAGCGGATGACAATCTGTTGGTCAGAGATATTCCCCCAAAAACGGTCTTCAATCCCTTTGTCTCAAAAAAAGACAGAGGTCTGTTTAGACCCCAGATGTCTCTCCAAAGCCCCGCCCTCCCCCCAAAAAAATAAAAAATTAATAGGGGTAGATTTAGACATGCGTCTAAAACGTCATTGTCCTCTTAAGTCCAAGGCTACGCTCCAAAGGCTCTTGACAGGCAGTGAGGAAGCGATGCGATACCTCCTCACCGCCTGTTTTAATCCCATTTTTGCTGACAAATGCACGCATTGCACGCAGTTGCAGGGCATTTGCGGTGCTTCCGTATTGATTTGAATGTGTAGCTTTCGGAACTCTGCATTGTTACAAATTGGGTCAACTTTGCCATGGGCGCAAAGCATCGCGGCTCTAGCATGTAAACACCACCGTTCGCTGCCTATTGCAGCTTTAGGGGGTGTGGTAGGCGGGTGACAGAAACGCAGCTTAACCACGCATTTTTGCAGCTCCCTGTGCAAAGACACAGCCACTGCTTCCATGTTGACATCCATGTGGGTGCATGTCCCTGAACTCAGTGTCTGCATTTGAAGCCATGCCCCTACACCCACATGAATGCCAGATCTGTCCTTGCAGTTGATGCATCCCCAATTGACATAGGACTCCCTGCACAGGGATGCACAAAATACCTGTGCATCCCTATGCAGGTAAACAGCCCTCCATGGGCGTGCACTTTAGGACACCCCACTGAACGAGGACTCCAGAATGAGAAATGTGGTTACCGTTATGCGTGCGTTCGATTTTCACCATTTCACAAAAAGGCGCAATTTAAAGTTTACAAATATTTATTTATCAACTCAACACAGGTTAAGCTTTTATAAATTAGTTGGAATTTAGCAGGAATTTTGTAAAATTTGCTGTTTAATTATCTTTTAAGAATTTTAGTGCGTTTTTAGCGAAAATATTGTTAAACATTTGCGAAAATATTGCGGGGCCTAAAAAACAGTAGCGCCTTTTTTATTCTACTGGTCATGTGCTTTCAGAAAATATATGGTTTGGGTTTTTTTTTTTTTTTTTTTTTTTTTTTTTAACAAACTCTGAAAGTTGCACGTCGATTTTCACCATTTTGCAAAAAGGTACAATTTAAAAATTAAATCAATACAGGTTTATCTTTTTATATTCAAAAGGAATTTTGCGGTAATTTTGCTGTGTTTTTATCTAATGGTTTTAATTTATGTTTAGCAAAAACATTGATTTGATAAACATTTGCACAAATATTGCAGGGCCTTAAAATCAAAAATCAGTAGCACCTGCTATTAATTCTACAGACCATGTGTTTTCAGAAAATATATGGCTTGGGAGGTATTTTACAAACAGAGCAATAAGTGAAAAATGAAAACCTCCAGATTGAGAAATTTGGATATTTACATTTTTTGTGCATGTTCGATTTTCACCATTTCAGAAAATGGCGCAATTTAAAGTTTACGAATATTTAATTTATTAATACAGGTTAAGCTTTTAAAATGAGTAAGAATTTAGCAGAAATGTTGTAAAATTTGCTGTTATTTGTGAATAATGATTCTTAGCAAAAATATCAATTTGAAAAACATTTGCACAAATATGGCGGGGCCTTGCAAATCAGTAGCACTTATTTATTCTACTGGCCTTGTGCTTTCAGAAAATATGGTTTTGGGGGGTGGGGGGAGGGACCTTTTACAAACTCTGAAAGCTGTAAGTGAAAAATAAAAAAAGCAATGGAAAAATTTGCCTGGCAACGAAAGGGTTAAGAATTGCCACCTTCAGTCACAAATAAAAAGATTTATGGACAAGGGGTATAATGAAGTGAAATTGGATACCCTCATTGAAGAAGTAGGCACAGAGAGGTTCATTATTAATTGGGCTTTTGCCACATCGTATTTTATCGTTTTTATCCCTGCCGGAAGTGTGAGGTATGCAAAATCAACCAAAGTGGTAGTAAAGTCAGTTTTGTGATTTTTCCCTACAGGTAGAAGCCTATAATAAGGCTTACATGTAGGTAAATATAATATCTCCAAAATGTGCACCGTTTAGAAGATATTCACCCTGGATGTAGCCGGTGACGTATGCGCTCTGAAGGTTTGGCATAAAGGGTCCGACTATGACCCTAAGAGCACCAACCCTACAGTCAAGCATGGAAGTGGAAACATTATGCTTTAGCAGAAAAATGGCCCCAAAAGTACAGGCCGACTTGGCCGAATTAAGGGGCCAATGGACATGTATTGCAAAATCTTCGATGAGAACCTTCTTCCCTCTGAAGATGGGTCTTCCAGCATGACAATGACTAGAGGTCAACAGATATGGGTTTTTCTCTGGCCGATGCCAATATTTAGAAATTGTGACAGCCGATGGCAAATATATGATGCCGATTTTTGTGTCGCTATTTTAGGCCGATTTAAAAAAAAAAAAAAAAAAAAAAAAAACCTTACCCACTCCTCCCTGCTTGCTCCTGTCACTCTACCACACCTTTGATGTCCTCAGTACAGATGGCACTGGTTGGCTCTGGCAGGTGGCTCTGGTTGGCACTGGCAGGTGTCACTAGTTTGGCACTGGCAAGCATTGGCAGGTGGCACTATTGGCACTAGCAGGTGGCACTAATTGGCAGTGGCAGGTGGCACTGGTTTGGAACCGACAGAAGTGTAACTGTGTGTGAAACTGCCACGACCGGGGTGGGCAGGACCCAGCAGCTATCAAAACACCAGCCAATGATTGGGCTGCTTAAGGGGGCGGGGTCACATACACTTAGAGGTCCGCACAGATCCCATCCCATTGGCTGGTGTTTGATAGCTGCTGGGTCTCACCCACCCCTGCCAGGTCCCGCCCACCCCCGACATCTAGCTTGATTCTGAAAGTTCCTCTCTCTCTCCTCTGTTACGTGTCAATTTCACACACAGCGGCTCTGGCAAGCATCAAGCACCATGCTGAGTGTGGAGAAGGGAGGAGGAATGGCGGTCAGTGTTAAATATCAGCCTGATTTTGGTAATAAATCGTCCGATGCCGATCAAAAATGGCCAAATATCGGCCGATGTATCGGTCGACCTCTAACAATGACCCAAGAAACATACCACCAAGGCAACAAAGGAGTGGCTCAAGAAGCACATTAAAGTCATGGAGTGGCCTAGTCAGTCACCAGACCTTAATCATATAGAAAATGTATGGAGGGAGCTGAAGGCTAGAGTAGCCATTATTTACTCACTAAACTGCAACTAAAATTTATAGCACCTCTTTTGTGTTATTTTTTTCTGGACTTTTGGTTGATATGTTATTTAAAATACACACGATACAAAAAAATTAAAGGGTCTATAATTTGTAAGTGGTCAAACTTAAAAAATCTGCAGGGGATCAATTATTTCCTGCAAAATAAATATATACTGTACACAAAAAAAATTACATACACACACAAAAACGGTATAGAAAAAGAATCACCCTCCTTAAAAATAATCACATTTTGTTGATTTGCAGTCTGTAATAAAGACGGAAAAAAAATATTAAAAAAACAGAATCACCGAGTTGGAAAAAGGATCGCTTACTCTTACAGCAAGGCCTCTTTCACATGGGCATCAATTCCTATCCGCCTGTCAGTTTTTTAGGCGGACCTGAACGGACGCTCTGTGCACCTTCTATGGAGCCACGGATGTCAGCGTGACATGCCTGCTGACATCCGACCCGCCAAAGTGTGACGGATGGAAACCCTACTTTTCCATCCGTCTGGCGAAAGGGATGACAACAGACTCTACGGTCCGTCGTTATCCGACCCCCCATAGGGAAGAGTGCCGTTCTGACAGGTTGGTCCCTGCACAGTGAGCAGAGACCGACCCGTCATCTGCCTGCTCAGGGGTGATCGATGGAGCGATCCCCGCAGAGCAAAGAGGAGCCCGAAAACGAACACGTCCATGTGAAACGACCCTAAAAAAGGAAAAACTTTATTTGATCCCCTGCTCATTTTATACGTTTGCTCACTGACAAAGAAAGGATCAGTCTAGAATATTAATGGTAGGTTTATTTTATTTTAACAGCGAGAGACAGAATGACCCCAAAAAATAAAAAAATATCCAGGAAAACCCATTTGAAAAAAAGTCAAATTGATTTGCATTTTAACCACTTAAGCCCCGGACCAATACGCAGCTTAAAGACCAGAGGTGATTTTACAATTTGGCACTGCGCTGCTTCAACTGGTAATTGCGCGGACATGCAAAGTTGTACCCAAACGATATTTGCGTCCTTTTCTTCCCACAAATAGAGCTTTCTTTTAATGGTATTTGATTGCCTCTGCGATTTTTATATTTTGCGATATAAATGGAAAAAGACCGAATATTTTGAAAAAAAAAAAAAAAGGGATTTTTATAACAGCTTACCTGTAAAATCCTTTTCTTGGAGTACATCACGGGACACAGAGCGACTTAGTCATTACTAATGGGTTATATAGATTACCTTCAGGTGTTGGCACTGGCCAATTCCAAACCGGAAGTACCCTCCCCTATATAAGCCCCTCCCATCCGGGAGCACCTCAGTTTTGTAGCCAAGCAATAAGTGTCCCAAAAAGAGGGGTGGGAGCTCTGTGTCCCGTGATGTACTCCAAGAAAAGGATTTTACAGGTAAGCTGTTATAAAAATCCCTTTTTCTTTTTCGTACATCACGGGACACAGAGCGACTTAGTCATTACTAATGGGACGTCCCAAAGCAATGCCAAATGAGGGGAGGGATACATAAGCTGGGCGCCATCAGGCATGAGGATCTTTTGTGGCCTGCAACACACTGCGCCCAAAGGCGACATCCTCCTGACTTCTAACGTCTACCTGGTAGAATCTAGTAAACGTGTGTACCGAAGACCATGTTGCGGCCTTACATACTTGAGCCAGGGAGGCCTGGTGATGCACTGCCCATGAAGTTCCAACTGCTCTTGTGGAGTGCGCCCTAACTTTGAACGGAGGCGGTCTCTTTCTCAAGCCATAGGCTTGTATTATGACCTGTCGAATCCACTTGGCTAAAGTGGATTTTGATGCTGCCTGACCCTTTTTAGGGCCTTCCGGCAGAATAAACAAAGTATCCGTTCTGCGAATCTGAGCAGTGGCTTTTAGATAAGCTTTGACTGCTCTTACTACATCCAAGGAATGTAATAACTTTTCCTCTACCGAGCTAGGTTTGGGGAAAAAAGAAGGAAGAACCACATCTTGGTTCAAATGAAACCTCGATACCACCTTAGGAAGAAAGGCTGGATGAGGACGTAATACTACTCTGTCCTTATGAACAACCAGATATGGCTCCTTACAGGACAAGGCGGCTAATTCCGATACTCTTTTAGCCGAACAAACGGCTACTAAGAAAATCAATTTCCTGGTGAGAAGAACCAAGGAAATGTGTTGCAATGGTTCAAACGGTTGTTTCTGTAGAACCGACAGAACCAGGTTTAAGTCTCATGGACATAAGGGAATACTAACCGGAGGGCTAACACGCATCACTCCTTGTATGAAAGCTTTGACTAATGAATGCAAAGCCAAGGGCCTTTGAAAAAAATATTGACAAGGCCGTCTGACCCTTGATAGTACTCAAGGCAAGCTTCCTATGTACAGCCCACTGTAGGAAGTCCAGAATCCTACCTATTACGTACTTACGTGGATGCCATTTCCTGGCCTCACACCACGTGATGTACGCCTTCTAGATCCTATAATAGATCTGCCTGGATACCGGCTTCCTGGGATTGATCATGGTAGATACCACAGGATTAGAGAGCCCTCTCTTTTTTTAGAATGTGGGCTTCAATAGCCAGGCCGTCAAACCTAGGGCTGGTAAGGAAGGGTAGTATATCGGTCCTTGCGAAAGCAGGTCCGGACAATGTGGGAGGGTCCAAGGACTTCCCACTGACATTTTTACAATCTCCGCATACCATGCCCTTCGGGGCCACGCTGGAGCCACCAGAATCACTGGTTTCTTTTCTACCCTGATTCTGCGGATTAATCGCGGTGGGAATGCATATATCAGCTTGAACTGATCCCAAGGGAACACTAGGGCATCCGAACCGCAAGCTAGGGGATTCTTTGTGCGAGACACAAATCTGTCCACCTTTGCGTTGAATCTGGATGCTAGCAGATCTACATCCGGTGTTCCCCACCGCTGGCATATTGCCTGGAAAACCTCGGGGTGAAGAGACCATTCCCCCGGGCATAATTGCTGGCGACTTAAAAAGTCCGCTCTCCAATTTTCCACTCCTGGGATGAAAACCGCGGATATGGCTGCGACATACCTTTCTGCCCATTCCAGGATGCAATTCGCTTCCCTCTGGGCTGCACGACTCCTGGTGCCACCCTGGTGATTGATATATGCCACTGCTGTGGCATTGCCTGATTGAATTCAGACAGGTGACCCTTGGAGTTTGGATGTCCATGCTACTAGGGCATACCGGGCTGCTCGTATCTCTAAGAGATTGGTGGGCAGGGCCTTCTCTGCTTCTGACCACTTGCCCTGGAGAGACCATTGCTCCAGTACTGCCCCCCAGCCTATAAGGCTGGCAACTGTAGTGACCACCTTCCAAGAAACCGGACTGAAGGGTTTCCCTTTTTCCAGATTCTGGGGCACCAACCACCAATGGAGGCTCTTGCGAACGGAAGGGGACAGGGACATTGGTAAGTCTAAAGCCTGAACTTTTTTGTTCCAGGCTGACAGTATGGCCCTCTGCAAGTTCCTTGAATGGAATTGACCGTAGGGTACCGCTTCGAATGAAGCCACCATTTTTCCCAGCAGCCTTATACACAGGCGTATGGATGGTTTTTCTTTTTTGTACCCACTAAGTGGGTCAAATCTTTCAAAGACGACACCTTCTCTGGAGGTAAGAAAATCTTTCTCTGATTTGAATCCAGTCTTAGCCCCCAAGTATTCCAGGCTTTTGACTGGTTTTAGGGCTGACTTGTCTCGGTTGATAATGCAACCGTGAGATTCCAGATACTTGATTATCTTGTGAACGACCACTTCTAGTTTTTTTCACTGAGTGGTCTATCAGCAACAAGTCGTCTAGATATGCCATTATCGTTACACCTTGTGTTCCTAGTTTGGCCAATCGTAGGGCCAGAATTTTTGTGAACACTCGTGGTGCCGTGGCCAGACCGAAAGGTAAGGCTCTGAACTGAAAATGGCGCCCTTCTACTGCAAGGCGTAGAAATTTCTGGTGGGCCGGACAGATGGGAATATGCAAATAAGCATCCCTTATGTCGATCGAGGCTAACCATTCCTGCCCTTGTAGGGCGGTGGCCACCGATCGGATCGACTCCATCCGAAAAAGTCCTGATATGTAGGAACTTGTTTAGCCCTTTTATATTTAATATGGGCCTCATGTCCCCATTTGGTTTGGGGACTGTGACAAGGTTCGAGTAAAACCCGAACCCGTTTTCTTCCAAGGGAACCTTCATGATTACCCTTGGGGCAATAGTTGCTCTAGTGCCAGAAGGAGGGATCCACTCTTCTGGGGATCGCTTGGCACGTTTGACCTTATAAAATGGGCAGGAGGAATGTCTTTTAACTCCAGCCTGTATCCCAGACTTACTGCGGAGATCACCCATCTCTGATGGTGTCCCGCCAGGTCTCTGTGAACAACTGAAGTCTTCCCCTCACCCGACTGAGTGGGGGCAACCCTTCATGACTTAGGGGGAGGTTTTGTACCTCTCTTGACCCAGGGTTTCTTGTTACCCTGTGATTGTCCCTGATTTCTGCCCCCTGGATTTGACCGCGGAGGCCGTCGGAACTGTTTCACAGCCGATGTGCCAGGGACTGGAGAAGTAGGCCTCTTAAAAGAAGGACTTCTACCCTTGTTCTTAACCGGTAAGAGTGAACTTTTACCGGCAGAAATTTTCTGGATATATTTGTCCAGATCTTCTCCAAATAAGCGTTCTCCATGAAATGGGAAGCTAACCAGCAGTTTTTTACAGGGAGCTTCAGCAGACCAGTTTTTGAGCCACAGAAGCCTACGCATATGTACTATAGACAGCGTAAAGCGGGAGGCCTGTTGGATTGTATCCTTTATGGCGTCCACCGCAAAACACAAGGCTCTAGGCAGGTCAGCTAGGGCAAGAGCCTGCTGATCTGGTAAGTCCCTTAAGACTTGTTTCAACTGATCTTTCACTGCTTGGCAGACTCCAATCGCTGCTACCGCAGGTTGTCACCATGCTTGCTGTAGAGAAAGCAGATTTTAGTAAAGACTCCAATTTTTTATCTATTGGGTCTTTGAACATTGGAACATTATCTACTGGACATGTCAGTGATTTGTTAACAGAAGAGATGGCTGCGTCCACTGTAGGGACCCTCCATTTTTTTATGAACTTATCCTCCATGGGATAGATCACCGGAAATCTCTTGGGGGGAGCAAATATTTTATCAGGATGCTCCCAATCCTGGTAAATAAGCCCTTCTAATAAAGGGTGGATTGGGAAGGAACAGACAGCCTGGGGAGCTTTTAGCGACCCCAGCGAGGAAACCGTAGTGGATGGTGGTTCCGCCAGAGGCATTTTAAATGCTGATCGGACCATGTTAGTCAGAGACTGAACCCATAATCTTTCAGCCTGAGATGCTGAGAAAGGTTCTTCCACTGTTGATTCCTCCATAACTGAATCAACCTCATCCTGATCCCCTTCAGGTAGGTCGATCTCTGTGTGGGGCTGTTCCTCCACTAACAGGCACTCTGAAGGAGGAGACGGAGATCGGACGCGCTTTTCCTGTGACAGGGAAGCAGCGATCAATGCTGTTAATCTCTCTTCCAATCCTCCCAGAGTTGAGGATAAAACCTCCTCTGTTATATATACAGGAGCAGGTGGACTGGGGACAGCCGCAGCACCAGGCATTCCTGCGGGGTTTCTACGGCTACTGACCTCTGAATTCTCAGGGGAGATTGGTGCAGTACAAGCATGCCCAATATCCTCAGAGCCCGATGGAGACCCCTTTGGCTTCCTGGAAGATCTATTTCCGGAGCGTCTGGACGACATATCCTTTAAGCACAAAGCTGAGGTATTCCCGTCGTCATACACCAATTTTTGCTGGTAATAGTCTAACACAGTTGCTGCTATATACCAGCTGGTGTCCACTAAAGTGCCTTTCTATGGGGATGCCTGCATCAACCGCCTCTGTGTGCCACTGTTTGTTGCTAGCTCTGTTTGCATCCAGCTGACACTTGTACTGTGTCTTTTAACCATGCTGGGACGCCTGCACATGCGCAGAAGCGCCGCGGCGCGCATCGAGCGTCATCCACCCGCCCTGCCCCTTTTTTTCATAGGAGGCGCGTGCACGCGCCCGCGCGCCCGTGCGCCATTGGCGCCCTTTTCGAAATCAAACAGGGACTAGGAGCCAGGGCCCTTTTTGCCGGAGGGCCTGTGCGGTGGATGAGCGCAGCAACAGGGCAGAGGAAGTGGATTCCCACAGAGAAACTTACCAACTGCCTGGATCTTTTGACTTGAGAAAACCAAAGATCCACATGACAAGAAAAATGGACTACAGCGGCCTCTAGTGGTTTAACACAGGTACCGCGGTCCCTTTTTTTTTCTTGACTACTATTAAAATTTTACATTTTCAGTAGTTACAGGCAAACACAGATATTTAGCGGGAATACCGTTAGGTAACAGACAGAAAGGTCTGCAACTTCTCCACAGGGAGGAATACCCCGAAGGGTCTGCAACTTCTCCACAGGGAGGAATACCTTTGCCTCTGGAGGAATCCAGAATCAACCCCAGGTACACTAGGCGTTGAATGGGCACCATACTGACCTTTGCGTGATTAGTATCCAACCACAGTCTCGAAGAGTCTGACAGGTAATGGACACGCTTACCTCTAATTCTGAGCTTGAAGGCGCCTTCAGTAGAAGGTCGTCCAAGTAGCCCATGATAGCGATACCTCGCTGTCTTAGAAGTGCCAAAATTGGAGCGAGCACCTTAGTGAACGTCCTGGGTGCTTAGGCAAGGCCAAACGGGAGGGCCACAAACTGGTAGTGGTCCTTCCCGATAGCAAATCGCAGAAACCTCTGGTGTCTGGAGTATATGGGGACATGCAGGTATGCGTCCTTGAAGGAGGCCAGAAAGTCCCCCGGATGGAGAGCCGTGACTACAGATCGAACCGACTCCATCCGAAATCTTTGTACTTTCACAAAGCAATTGAGGGCTCTGAGATCCAAGATTGGACGAACCCCCTCCTTCGGCACAATAAACAGATTTGAGAAAAAAACCCTGACCCCGTTCCTGTTCTGGAACTGGAATAACTACCCCGCGTTCCAGTAGACCCTGGACCGCCCCATACAGGGCCTCCCAATGGGTCAGTAGTAGCTGGAGATTGGAGGTGATGAATCTGTAGCCTGAGGAGATTACTTCGCAAACCCACCTGTCGGAGACTAGAGCCGTCCACTGAGTCGCGAATTTGCGAAGACGTCCCCCCACCTGAGAGCTGGGTGGGGGCGGACCTTCATGCGGGCGCAGATTTGTCCACAGGCTTGTTGGGTCTGCGGTACCAAGGGCGCTTTTGTCCTTGGGCAGGCACCTTGTCGGCCTGGGGTCTTTTCCCTGTCGCCCTAGGGGGACGAAGAAAACGCTAGCGTGCAGTAAAGGAGGGCCCTTGCCCTTGGCGTGGCCCCTTACCCTTGCTAGTTTGGGGAAGCAAAGTGCTTTTACCTCCTGTGGCATCCTTGAGGTCATCCAGAGAAGCCCCAAAAAGTCTGTCGCCCTTAAAAGGCAGATCCAACAGGGCTTTCTTGGAAGTCTGATCCGCAGACCAGCCCTTTAGCCAGATCAGGCGGCGTATTGCTACTGCATTAAACCAAAGCTTTTGACAGCAGGGGAATAGTATCCATGTCTGACTCGCAGACAAACTTAAGGCTCTGGACCAACTGGTCGGCCAAAGTGATCTCATCAGGAGGAGCATCTCGCTCCTTTAACCCCTGGAGTAGCAATTTTGCCCATTCAGTAAGTGTCTGAGACACTAGGGCCCCCGCCAATGCCGGGCGTACTGCCGAGCCTACCACTGAGTGTAGGTAGCGAGCGAGTGCTTCAGCCTTCTTATCCACAGGGTCCTTGAAAACAGGAGCCCCTTCCACTGGAATAGTGGTAGCTCTATTAAGTCTGGACACCGGAGGGTCAACTATAGGGGGAGAGGTCAATTTCTTCAGAAAACTCTCCTCAAAAGGGGTACTGTACCGCAAACCTCTTTGGGGCTGTAAAGACCCTCAGTGGGTTCTCCCATTCCTTGTATAAGAGTTTATCAAAATAAGACACACAAGGGAACACCTTAGCAGTGCGGGCAGGTTTACGAAACCCAAAGGGGACCGGAGTTTCTGCTGCTTCTGCAGTATTTTCCAACTTTAGCGTATCCCGCACTGCAGTAATAAGGTCAGATACCAAAGCCGTCTCGCGTACTGACCTGGACTTGGAGTCCTCCTCACTGTCCGATCGGTCACGCAGTCTCTGATGCGTCAGAATCTGGGCCATGAGCCGTAGCTGGACCTGGTTCTGCATCAGAATTATCCCCGGAAGATTGCAGAGGACGGGGGTGTTTACTATCCCCTGTATTCCCGTGTGCTGCTTCCACCCTGGCAGCAAACGCCTCTAGGATTGCCGACATAGCATCCATAGGCACCTCAGGGGCACCAGCTGCTAAATCTGGTGTTTCAGGGGAGAAGACATCTGGCTCAGATGCCATGCTGACCACAAGCTGACACCCACACAGGGATCCAGGCAAGATATCAATAGGCCACCCTCCTGCACTGCAGAGATGCTGGGTCACCCAGAGGACTCACCACCCTGGACCGGTACCGCTATGCTGCCATGTGCTGCGCCTGTGATGCTGTCCCACCGCTGCTGTGTCAGTCCGCTTCTTTTATAAGCGCTTCCTGTGTGAATTTTTCACGCAAGTGTAATGCACCCTAGAGGCCGGAGACTCTCGCAAAATGGTCGCCAAAACGTCTGTATGGAAGATAATGTGGGCTCTAAGAAAATGGCCGCCGAGCCGAAGATAGAGGCCAGGCAGCCGTAGACCACAAAAATATGGCCGAACGGCAATAAATACATACAGCGTGGATCATTACAAACATGGCCGCCGATCAGTCAATAGAGGCCAGTGGGTGTGGAACTACAAGAAAATGGCGCCGAAACCACAGGAAGATGGCTGCCGGGCAGTCACTAGAGGCCGAACCCGGCATGGACCATGGCAAAATGAAGGAGGAAGCACATACAGGTAAGCAGAAATGAAATTTCTTTAAAATGTTAGTTACAGCCAGCCCTGCTCCAGTGGAACCCCTTAGGTGACCCCCAGCAACCTTTAGCTAGAAGCCCAGGGAGGAGGGAAAGGCAGGGAGAGAGGGAAAAAAGGGGCCACAACAACTTACTTGGTCTCTCCAGGAATGTCCAGCCAAAATCACCCAGCCGAGGCAGGGGAGTTTACTTACCTATCCTGCATGTATCATGCTGGAAGACATTCCAAACAGATCATCCTCCGCGCACGGAAGGTGACTGTTGGCCAGGCATGCTGTGATTGGACCCAAGGGGACGATCATATGTATGCCCTGGAGCGCGACGCTCACCGGACAGGCTGCTGCGACTCGGCCGTAAGGTCAGCCGAAGCTGAGCGGTCCGATGCAAGCCTTGGAGCGTAAGCTCACCGGCCAGGCTGCTGCGACTCGGCCGTAAGGTGAGCCGAAGCTGAGCGGTCTGATGCAGGCCCTGGAGCGTAGGCTCACCGGCCACCCGTGTGGCGACGGGCATGTCGTGGAAAACCCAGCGCGTAGCTAGGGTCGGCACACGCGCGATGGCCTAAACTGGGGAGACTACAAGGATCGAGGATCCAGCCTGTCCCCCAGTCGGCAATTGATCGAAGATCGCAGGAAACAAAAAAAATGTAGCAAAAAAATATGTTTTTCCCCCGGACCAATGGGCCCGGAGGGAGCCATGGCCTACTCCTTGCTAGACAGAAAAAAACTGATCTGCAAGATGCAGACTGAGGGGATATATCCAGAGGGTCCGCCCCCTGGGCGGTACTGTAGAAGGTGTGATGCAACACTTTTTACAAGTTTTCTGCCTAGTCACTCCTAATTAACGGATAATACCCACTTTGTCAATAGAGAAGCTTTGTCGGTCCATGGACGAAAGAGTAAAAGGGAATTAGTAACACAGATTTGGTAGAGCAGACACTGTTTAACACTAAGACACAAAGGAACACAATACATAAGTGCATTAGACCCCCTGTGGGGCCTTTTTTTCACTTTTTTTTATTTATTTATTTTTTTCAGTTTTGGTGTTTGAAGTTTAGATAAAAGGGAATTCGTAACAGACTTGGTAGGGTCGACACTGTTTAACACTAAGACACAAAAAGGAACACAACACAAAAGTACAATAATAAAGATAATCACTAAAAAGGAGATGTTTTCATTTTAGTCACCTACTTCATTTATAGATTTATAAATGGACACAAAGGGGAGGTTGCATGGAATAGGTGGGGGGGAGGCTAAAAGAGCAGAAGCTAGCAAACAGTGGAGTAGAATAGAAGCAGGGGCCCAGAAGTGACATTAGTAGTAGGAATGTGTTAGGGAGAGGAATAGGCTGAAGGGGTATAGGATAGGGGAAGGTCAGAGTAGGGGGGGGGGGGGGGGGGTAGTGTGCCTTTTTTTTTATGGGGGAGGTTTATTATGCAGTTGATACATTTCCCTGTGGAGGTAGACAGGGAGGGGTAGGGAGATAGGGAAAGAGGAGACGGGGGGGGGGGGGGGGGGGAGGAGAGACACTATAGGGCACTATACCCCATGACATATTGCAGTGATGGAGGGGAAAGCTTCCCCCCGGACCCTCTATCTTTGAGGGCGGTATGTTGATATAAGTTTTACTTCCATGAAGATCATATGAAATAGAGCAATGGGCAAGAAATTGATTATATAGAATGGGTGAGAATATAAATGTACAGAGAATAAATGATTATGTATTGACTTAGAGATATAAACACATATTGAGGCGATGATATAAAGGAGCAGGAGTGGGAGGGAGGTCCGGGAGCTCCTCTCCCTGGTTCATGTGCAATCAATCCCCCATAGTAGGTTAGTACTCAACTAGGGTAGGGGGAGTTGAGTGCGTTAAGATATTCTTATATCCCTTCATCTGTCGGAGGGAGAAGTATACCCCACGTAACACATTAGGGTTATTAGAACCCTTTTTGTTCCTTTCTTCTTATCGTTCCTTTGTCTTTTATTTATTTATTTATTTATTTATTTTTTTGCTGCCTTTTGGTAGGGGAGATGGTGGTTTTAAAAGGTCACTTCTCTAAACGCAAAGGGGCTTAATGTACAAGAGAAAAGGAAGATTTTAATGCAAGATTTGAAAACGCTCACACTCGGATGTGGCATACATTCAGGAAACTCATTTTAGAGAGGGTAAGGTACCAATTCTTAAGAACAATTTCTACCCCTATGCATATCATTCATTTAATAGGGCAGCTAAATCAAGTGGGTTTCTATATTGGTTTAAAGACGAATTCCCTGGACATTAATAGACAAAAAAACAGATAGAGGGCAGATTTCTGTTCCTCAAAGGGACGATGGGACGCATAAAAGCGACTTTGGCCACGATATATGCACCCATTAATAATCAAGATCAATTTATCTGCGCTACTATTAACAAGCTGATGAAATTTACTGACCTCAAACTTATCTTGGGGGGGCGATTTTAATCTTCCCCTAGACCCGAAGATGGATACATCAGGGGGTAGCTTCTCCGTAGCTACAGGTATACGTAAACGAGTCTTACAAATATTGCATAACTACCAACTTATGGACGCTTGGAGAGCGCATCACCCCGACGAAAGAGACTACACCTTTTATTCAGTGCCGCAAAGTATATTCTAGAATCAACTTATTTTTCACTTCACAGAGTATGTTAACAGCGGTTAAAGAGGTGGCTATAGGGAGCATTACATGGTCAGACCACGCACCGGTCTCACTGACATTAACTATGAATGAGTATTCCTCTGACAAGAGGAGACAGTGGCAATTGAATGAGAGTCTGATGGAAGATAAGATGGTGGTAGAGGAAGTTAAGGAATTGCAGTACTATTTTCAATATAATACTGTAGAGGACACAGACGCAGGGACAATCTGGGAAGCGCACAAAACGGTAATAAGAGGGGTACTCAGTAAGCATGGCTAAAGAAAGAAAAAAGGAAAGGAAAGGGAGGCCCAATTGTCCCAATTACTGATATGCAGATGTTAAAGACCCAACATAAACAGAACATAAGTTGTACAGGGAAGACAGAACTCCTTAACCACTTCGCGCCTAAGGACGTCCATGGACGTCCTTGACTTTCAGCCGGGATATCTGAATGATGCCTGCAGCTACAGACATCATTCAGGTATCGTTTTTTAGAGCCGGCGATCCTGCGTACCGCAAGAATGATCATAACGGCTGTTCCGCCGCTTGATCGTTCTTACAGGCGGCGAGAGGGGACGTCCCCCCCCTCCCGCCGCCCTCCGGTGCTTCTACCGACTCACCTGAGTGATCGGTGAGTCAGTGACAGGATCCGCCGGCCCCGGCTTCTAACCATAGAGATTTCCGGCGGACCAGATGGTCGCCGGAGTCTCTATGATCGTTCGGAGGCCGGGCGCGATGTTATGACGTCACGCCCGGCCTCTGCATTCAAAAAACCGGCGCCGCTTCTGCTAGGAAGCGGTGATCGGTTTTTTTTCAGGCTTCTCAGCCTAGAGGTGAGATGTGGGGTCTTATTGACCCCATATCTCACTGTAAAGAGGACATGTCATGCTTATTCCTATTACAAGGGATGTTTACATTCCTTGTAATAGAAAAAAAAAAAAATGATCACTTTTATTCCTAACTGTCAAAGTAAAAAGTTAAGTGTAAAATGAACAATAAATAAAAAAAAATGTAAAGCGCCCCTGTCCCCGGTAGCTCGTACGCAGAAGCGAACGCATACGCAAGTCCCGCCCACATATTAAAACAGTGTTCAGAACACACATGTGAGGTATCGTAGCGAACGTTAGAGCGAGAGCAATAATTCTAGCCCTAGACCTCCTCTAACTCAAAACATGTAACCAATAAAAAAATTTAAAGCGTCGCCCATGAGGATTTTTAAGTACCGAAGTTTGGCGCCATTCCACGAGCGTGTACAATTTTGAAGGGTGACATGTTAGGTATCTATTTACTCGGCGCAACTTCATCTTTCACATTATGCAAAAAAATTGGGCTAACTTTAATGTTTTAATATTTTTTAATTCATGAAACAGTTTTTATTCCAAAAAAAATGCGTTTGAAAAATTATTGCGCAAATACCGTGCGAGATAAAAAGTTGCAATGACCGCCATTGTATTCTCTAGGGTCTTTGCTAAAAAAACATATATAATGTTTGGGGGTTATATGCAATTCTCTAGCAAAAAAATTTGGCTTTTTACATGTAGGAGCGAAGTGTCAGAATTGGCCCGGATGCGAAGTGGTTAAACTGCGTAGACAAGTGACAGAGTTACTCCAACATAGAGCTAAGGCAGCACTTCAGAGATGCCGGAAATATTATGAAACCGGAGACAAATGCGGCCGTTCACTGGCGAGAGCTTTACAGTAACAGAGGAATCAATCCTATGTCCCCCACTTAGTGGACCCCGAAGGTAGAAAGGTACACCTTCCCTCCCAGATTGTCTCAACCTTCCGTAGATTTTACCAATCCTTATATAATTTGCCTACCAGATCACAATCTCAAAATATCATGGAGGAATATATTGCCTCTTCAGGTATTTCTCAATTGACATTACAGATTCGAGAAGAGTTGGACGTTGCTATTACCTTAGAGGAATTGCAAGAGGCCATCAGGACATCCAAACCCGGGAAAGCTCTGGGTCCAGATGCCTTTACACATAAATACTACCAGACGGTACAAACATTTAATGCAATGAGACACGGGACAGGATTTACTCCAGAAACCCTGAAAGCACATATTACCGTTATTCCAAAAGAGGGTAAGGACCCATCAATATGTGGCAGCCATCGCCCCATTTCATTATTGAATGTAGATCTTAAGTTATTTACAAAAATATTAGCCACACGTATACAACCACATTTGACTGCATTAGTACACCCAGACCAGGTAGGCTTCATTCCAACGCGGGAGGCCCGTGATAACATTAAAATTTAGAATTTAGTCCACTTAGCCGGTCATTCTAAAAAATCCACTGTGTTCCTGGGAACGGATGCCGAAAATTGGCCTTTTATGTTTTGTTTTCAGTCCTACAGTATGTGGGAGTAGGGGAGAGGATGGTAGGGTGGATCTCAAGCATATACACAAAACCGGAGGCACAAATAAAAAGCCAATGGAGTTCTATCTGAACCTTTCTCTATCTCGAATGGCACCCGCCAAGGGTGCCCTTTATCACCATTCCTTTTTGCTATCACCTTAGAGCCATTTCTTTGTAAGGTCAGGCAAAACCCGGATATTAGGGGGTTAATAACTGGAGATTTACACCATAAAGTATCCGCATACGCGGATCATCTTTTATTCTGCCTTACTAAACCGGTCATATCTATGCCGAACCTACTAAGAGAATTGAACCAATATAGTGCACTGTCCAATTTAAAAATTAACATGTCCAAGTCAGAGGCAATGGGTGTATCTATGGCTACGACTAAAATGAACGCTTTAAAAATGAATTTTAAGTTTAGATGGACCTATTACGGGCATCAAATACCTGGGCACGTTGATCCCACCTAAAATGGACCAAACGTTTGAGTTGAATTTTTCACCTCTACTGAGTAGAGTGAAAGTCTTACTTTCTAAATGGCATCAGGGCCTTTTCTCTTGGTTCGGTAGATGTAACATAATAAAAATGTCAATATTGCCTAAATTTTCCTATCTCTTTCAAACTATACCCATTCATATACCATCATAATTCTTTAAACAGACTAATAAGATAACTGAATTCATTTGGGCCCATAAAAAGGCCCAGAATTCAACGCCGTCTAATGACTATGCCTAAACAATATGGGGGGGGGGGTAGCGGTACCAGATATGCAGAAATATTATCAGGCGGCTGATATGGCGCGACTAGTAGACTGGTGTAGGCATGCAAGCTTTAAAATATGGCCAAAGATCGAGCAATCACAGTGTGAGGTCCCATTGCGTTGTGCGGTTTGGTGCTTTGGAGACCTGAGTTCAGCTCTCAGAAAGCACCCAACCTTGGGCCCTACCCTGCGTATTTGCTCACGAATATGCTCTACCACTTTGTCAACTGTCAACTCACCCCTGTACCCTATTGTAGGAAATCATCGTTTCCCTCCGGGACTACAGGAGGGACCTTTCAGGAAACTCTCAGACTCAGTGTTTTCAGGCCTCGCATTTTATACAAACAGCGACCGGGACATGGCCCTTATTACATGAACTAACCTCATCCAATGACCGTTTCGGTCTTGACTTCTGGAGCTGAGCTCAGTTGCGACATTTCTTTAACACTCTTCCACCTCTGGACAGATTTCAACGAACATTGACACCCTTAGAACAAATATGCGAGGGGACAGGGCCTTGCTCTCACTTAATCTTGCAAATGTATGCACTACTGGCTACCCCCCAAAAGGACTATGTCCCTTCATTTATAAGGAAGTGGGAAATGACATTAGACAGAACTTTCACCCAGGCACAACATAGGCAGATAATAAATCTTGCGTTGAATTCTTCAATATCCACAAGAATCCAAAAAACTAATTTTTTAATAATTCTCCCCGGAGATCCCAGACAAATGTTGGAGGTGCCAGGAGGAAAAAGAGGGACTCTACTCCACATTCTTTGGTCCTGCCCAAAACTGGAGTACTTCTGGAGGGAGATACGGCAGATAGCACAGAAATTTACTGAGTATAACCTCCCAGAAGATCCAGCCTTATTTTTGTTACATGTCTCAAACATACCGGGGAAAACATAGTAAATTTATTTTGCGCCATCTTATCTACGCTGCTAGATCATGCATCGTACAGCAGTGGAGAGATACGAGCCCTCTCACAATTCTTCCATGGGCCACACGAATTGAAGAGGTTAATAGGATGGAGGATGTTCTTATCGGCTCAAAATCGAAAAGGAGACATATTTAGAAACTTAGGGCCAATGGAATACATTTAAATTCTCGGAGGAAGGGAGTTCCCCCTTTGCTCCTGAGAGTATTTGAAAAAGAGAGGGGGCCTTAGGGGTGCCCTCACTTCCCTGGATGATGGTATAGTAAACTTACCTTTACCTCGGTGCATTTCCCCTTTAATTCCGACTCCCCCTCCCCTATCAGTGTTTTTGTTTTTTTTGTTTTAATTTTTGTTTCTCTTAGGGGGCTTTTTACTTTCTCCTTCTTCCTCTTCAGATATGTAGAGGTTTTTATTTTCAGTAAAGTATGTTGTCAGGGCATACAAGAGAAGCAGGTCTAACAGAAGACAGAATGGGGACTATCCCAAACAACTAGTTCTTTTTTCTGTGGATGTATTTAAGATAAGAGTAATGCTGTTAATTGGATTTTGAATGGATTTGTTGGAGCTCATATGATTGATGGATTAATGAAATGGTTTATTTCTCTGTATGTATGACAATTAAAATAAAGAAATTGTAAAAAAAAAAAACACAACAACAACAACAACACGTATCACTTACTCCTGATGGTTTTATCCACTGGTAGATGCAATATCTAGTTTATTATTGCACACTGCCCAGATTTTAACGATATGCTGCATTAGGAGCATTCTGTTATCGGTGTTGTCGTTTAAATTCAAATTATATATATATATATATATATATATTTATATATATATATATTTATTTAAAGATTACTATACCTACCCAGGTAGCACAACACCAACAAATAATGTAGCAAGCTTCCTGTGCATCCATATCACTTTACACATAACCAGAGGCAATGATGGTCCCAAAAATGCCTCTGTGTAAAAGGTATTACCCATGCAAAAGTCATGAAACCTTGTGGGGTGTATACAGTGGATATAAAAAGCCTACCCATCCCTGTTAAAATGTGAGGTTTCTGCAATGTAAAAAAACACCCTCTTAAAACTTGGGATGTAGGTGTGTTCAGAATTAAGCAATCACATTCAAACTCATGTTAAATAGGAGTCAGTACACACCTGCCATTTAAAGTGCCTCTGATTAACCCCAAATAAAGTTCAGTTCTAGTAGGTCTTTCCTGACATTTTATTAGTTGCATCATACAGCAAAAACCATGGTTCGCAGAGAGCTTCCAAAGCCTCAGAGGGATCTCATTGTTAACCACTTCAGCCCCGAGCCTCATTTTGAATTTGTGTTTACAAGTTAAAAAGATTTTTTTTTTTTTTTTGCTATAAAATTACTTAGAAAAAAAATGATGATAATGTTTGGGGGTTCTAACACCCTAGAGAGAAAGCGCACTTTTTTTGGGGGAAAAAAAACTTTAATTAAAAAAACACAACAGTAAAGTTAATCCAATTTTTTTCGTATATTGTGAAAGATAATGTTAAGCCAAGTAAATTAATGGCACGTTTCAAAATTGCGCCTCCTCGTGGAATGGAGATAAACTTTTACTCCATAAAATTCTACAGGTTGCATGTTTTGAGTTAGAGAGGAGGTCTAGGGCTAGAATAATTGCTCTCGCTCCAACGATCGCAGTGATAACTCACATGTGTAGTTTGAACACCGTTTTCATATGGGGGAGCTGCTCACGGATGTGTTGGCTTCTGCACGCGAGATTGGTGGGATGGGGCGTGTTTAAAAAAAACAAATTGTGTCACTTTTATTCCTGTTACAAGAAATGTAAACATCCTTTGTAATAGAAAAAAGCATGACAGGACCTATTAAATATGAGATCTGGGGTCAAAAAGACCTCATCTCATAGATATACATTAAAATGCAATAAAAAAAAAAAAAAATAGGATTTTTGTACTCACCGTAAAATCAGTTTCTCTGACGTCCATGGACTGACACAGCTCTCATACTGATTACGTGTGGGTATATGTCCCTGCTTGCAGGAGAAGACCTAGGCAGAACGTTAGATTGTTAGAAACATACATTCTAGAACAAACCAGAGCTGAACAGCCCCGCCCAGGGGGGGCGGTCCCTCCGGACATTACCCTCCCACCTGCAGCTAGCAGCCTCAGTTCGTAACAAAGCAGTACAAACCTTAAAAAGGGTGGGTGCTGTGTCAGTCCATGGACGTCAGAGAAACGTATTTTACGGAGAGTACAATTTTTCTCTTATCGTCCATGGACTGACACAGCTCTCATACTGATTACGTGTGGGACGTCCCAAAACAGTATAAGAAAAGGGTGGGACCAAATGGTAAACAACCAAAACTTCACTCCAAACCAGCAGAGCTCCTCAACGGAGCAGTTGCAACATTAAACAGCGGCCTGCAACACTTTGCGCCGGAGGAAGCATCAGAAGATGCAGCCACATCAACCTTGTAGAACTTTGAAAAGGTGTGAACGGACGACCAGGTCGCCGCCTTGCACACTTGTGCAACCGACGCTTGATGTCGGAAAGCCCAGGAAGCACCAATTGTCTTGGTGGAATGCACCGTAACCGGGAAGGGAGGCGCCCGCCCCTTAATGGCATAGGCCTGTATAACAGTCTGTCTGATCCACCTAGAAATGGTGGCAGACGATACCGCTTGGCCCTGTTTCGGACCAGAGACACAGACACAAACAAACAGTGAGTCAGACTTCCAAATAGAAGCAGTAGCCGCCAGGTATACCCATAAGGCACGCACCACATCCAAAAATTGTGAAGCGCAACCTCTCTAGGATGCGATGGATGAGGGCACAAGGACGGAAGGACAATGTCCTCATTAAGGTGAAAAGCCGAAACCACCTTAGGAAGGAAAGATGGTCGCGGTCGCAACACCGCCTTATCCTTATGGAGGACCAGGTAAGGCGACTTGCATGACAGGGCCGCCAACTCAGAAACCCCGTCTAACAGAAGTGATGGCCACTAAAAAAGCCATCTTCTGGGACAAAGTTAAAAGAGGAATATCTCCGATGATATTTTCAAAAGGAGTTTCCTGAAGAACCGAGAGCACCAAGTTCAGATCCCAAGGAGGGAGCGGAGGCTTGGTAGGTGGAACCACATGGCGTACCCCCTGTACAAAAGTGCTAACGAAGGAATGACCTGCTAGGGGTCTTTGAAAGAAAACGGCCAAGGCCGAAATCTGACCCTTAATAGTGCTCAAAGCCAGCCTTTGTGCAACACCACGCTGCAAGAACCGCAGGATCCTGGGGACAGAGTACGTCCGTGGACGCCAGTCTAGCTCTTCGCACATAGCGATGTAAGCTCTCCAGGTACGGTGATAGATCTTCCTAGAAGAAGACTTCCTTGCCCTAAGCATGGTCGAAATTACCGAATCCGACAGGCCTCGGTCCTTCAGCACCTGGCTCTCAATAGCCATGCCGTTAAAGCCAGAGACTGTAAAGCAGGATGAAAGATAGGACCTTGAGACAGAAGGTCCTCCCTCAAGGGCAGGCGCCAAGGGACGTCCACGATGAGACGTACCAGCGACGCCGAGGCCAGTCCGGGGCAATGAGGATCACCAGAATGCCCTCGGCCGCTACCCTGCGCAGCAGACGAGGAAGCAACTGCAGCGGAGGGTAGACATACATTAAGTGATACTGACCCCATGGGGCCACTAACGTGTCCGAGGCATCCGCCCAGGGGTCCCTGGACCTGGTCACAAACCGACACCTTGCGATTGAGTCAAGACGCCATCAGGTCCACATCCGGAGTGCTCCACCGCCGACAAAGGAGTTGAAACCCCTGCGGATGCAAGGACCACTCCCCCTGGTCCAGGGACTGGCGGCTCAGATAGTCCGCCTGCCAGTTTTCTACACCCGGAATGTAGACGGCCGACAGCGCCGGCACGCTTCTTTCTGCCCACCTTAGGATGTGGGCGACCTCGGATGCCGCAGCCGAGCTCTGAGTGCCCCCCTGATGGTTGACATACGCCACGGCCGTGGCGTTGTCCGACTGGATTCTGATCGAGCGGCCCAGTAGCCTCTTCGACCATGCGGAGAGACACAGCCTGATCGCCCGCAATTGCAGGACGTTGATTGGGAGATGAAATTCGGCTGGAGTCCAGAGCCCCTGAGCTGACAGGACTCCCCACACTCCTCCCCAGCCCATCAGGCTGGCATCCGTTGTGATCACCGTCCAGCGGATGGGGAGGAACGACTTCCCGGGCCGAAGAGCCGGGGACCTCAGCCACCACGTCAGGGACGCCTTGACAGAGTGACTCACCTGGATCTGAAGATGCAATGACAATGGGGACTTGTCTCAAACCGACAGAATTCCCCTCTGCAATGCCAGAGTGTGTGATTGGGCATACGGAACCACCTCGAAGGAGGCCACCATTAGTCCCAGGACTCTCATGCAGAAGCAAATTGACGACCATTTTCTGGGACGTCAGAACCTGTACTGCCGACTGAAGTGTCAGTAACTTCTCTGAGGGTAGAAACACCTTCGCTGCCGAAGTGTCCAGGATCAGACCCAGATACTCCAATCGTTGAGTCGGGACTAGAACCGACTTCTGCATGTTCAGAAGCCATCGGAAGTCCCGGAGGGTCTGACTGACTATTGTCACATTTTCCTCCAATTCTGAGCCATTTTCTGCTCTGAGGAGATCGTCCAGATAGCCCCCGATAACAATTCCTCGCTGTCTCAGCAAAGCTAGAACCGGGGCAAGCACTTTGGTGAAAAACCGTGGTGCCGATGCCAGGCCGAAGGGAAGAGCCACGAACTGATAGTGGACTTCGCCTATGGCAAAGCGCAGAAACCTCTAATGACTTGCGCAGAGTGGAACGTTCAAGTAAGCGTCCTTGATATCCAAGGATGCCAAAAAATCCCCTTGGTGGAGTGTCGCGATCACCATGCTTATGAATTCCATCCGGAATTTTAGTACCCTCACATAGGCATTCAGGGCCTTGAGGTCCAGGATTGGCCGGACCCCGTCCTTCAGGACAACAGGTTTGAGTAAAATCCCTGAAACCTCTCTTGCGACGGAACCGGCATAATTACTCCGCACCCGAGCAAATCCTGTACGGCCCCCCAAGAGGGCCGCCCGGCGGGCAGGAAGGAGAGGGAGGTTCGAGGGAAAGAACCTGTTTGGGGGCCGCGAGCGGAACTCTATTCTGTATCCCGAGGTGACCACCTCGCCCACGCACCGGTCGGAGATCCGGGAGGTCCACCGCACCGAGAACCTGCAAAGACGTCCCCCCACCCCAGAGTCTGGCAGGGGCAAGACTTCATGCGGTGGCGGGCTTGGGAGCTTGCTTGGTAGGTTTACGCACCCAGGGACGTCTTTGTCCCCCAGTCGCACTTTTTTCAGTCTGGGCGGGCTTACCCGTGGAATCTGACGAAAAAAACGTCTTCACCGGAAAGGAAGGGCCTGGCCTGCGGTGGGGCTCCTTTCCCTTAATAGACTGGGGAAGGAAGGTGCTCTTACCTCCTGTGACATCTTTACATAATGTCATCCAGGGCGGCCCCAAACAGTCTACCGCCCTTAAAAGGGCAAGTCAGCCAGGAGCTTTTTGGAAGCTAGGTCGGCCTTACCAGCATTTCAGCCAGATAAGGCGACGCAGCACCACAGCAGAGATAGAGGCCCCTGATATTAAAGGGGCCGCATCCAAAGTGGCATCGCACACGAAGACTAAACCCTGCGCAGGTTGGTGAGCCAGGGCAATGGTCTCAGGAGGGAGATTATGCTCCTGCACTGTCTGGTGCAAAATCTTTGCCCATCCTGTGAGTGTCTGAGACACAAGCGTTGCCGCCACTATAGGGCATAAAGCAGACCCCAATAGGGTAAACATAGTTCTACTGACCACTTGTGACCTCCTGTCAGCGGGATTCTTAAATGCAGGAGTTCCTTCCATTGGGAGCGTGGTAGCCTTATTCAAACGGGTGACCGGGGGGTCGACCACTGGGGGGAGAGTCCACTTCTTAACCAGGTTCTCCTCAAAGGGGAACCTTAAAAGCTAGGCGCAGCGGGACCGTCAAAGTCTTCTGCGGCTTATCCCAGACTTGGTCAATGAAAGTATCAAAAAAAGGCACAGATGGAAAGACCTTTTTTGAAGAAACGGCTTTAAAAGGAACCAAAGGATACAGCTTTCACCTGAGGTTCCTCCGTCTCAACATTCAGCTTGAGAGTGTCCCTCACAGCATCAATGAGTTCACTTAGAAGCACCCTGTCAGTTGGTGGTTCAAGACAGGGGTCTTTCCTCACAAGGAATGTCCTGTCCAAATACATGAAAATCCTCAGAGCTAGGCCCATATCCGAGTCAGAGCACTCCCCTACTGGAGATTGTGTGGGGAGTGGGCGCTTTACAGCCCCCGTGCGTTCGCACACCGCTTCCATCCTGACAAGGAATGATTCCAGGACTGCCGACAACTGCCAGTTGCCTCTGACAAGTGTGGACAAGCAGGTGAACCAGACTCCATACTGCCACCCTCTGAGACCTTATTCACTATTACAGTGAATAATACAGCCCACCCACTGGCTGTGCTGAGGCTGAGGAGGGGATACCCGGAGGACTCATCACCCTTAGGGACCGCTCAGTTCCGCTGTATGAGCCGCGCTGCAGCGCAAGTGAAGCCTGAGGAGAGTGAAGAATCTGTGAGGAGACTGAGAATTTTGCGCCGTCAGCAGCACCGCTAGAGGCCAAAAACTAAAGTGCCGCGGCTACAAGAAAAACTATTCGAATTCAAAAAACAGCGCTAATGGCGCACGCAATAAAGTTCCACACACTCCACACCAGAACACTGCTCCACTCCCAGAGTTCACCAACAGCCATGAGCGCCCCCCCAAGCACCCCCACACAGCACAGCACCAGTACAGGGTGCAGAGAGCAGCATAACAGGGGTGAGACAGGGAGAACCCCCCACATAAAGAAACACAGCCAGCATGTACTCACCTGCATCAGGAGAGACTACTTACCCGCCCCAGAGGGACCCACTGGCTTGTTTCAGACAGACCTATCACAGGAGTAGTACTGCGTAGCTGTCGGCCCGGTCCACCGTGAAAGATGCAGTCAGTCAGATACTGTTCAATCTTGAGAGGACCGCGGGAGCATAAAAGCAGCCCGATCACCCCTGGAGTCATGGGGTATGTCGTGAACCAAGTCTCATGCACACAAGGCGAGGATCAGCACGCTCGATGTTTGGACAAGGAAGACTACGAGGATACCAGTGTACCCAACCTGTTGCCCAGCCGACAGTTGATTGAAGGTCTCAAAAATAAAATAAAATTCCCAAAGGAATAAAAAATGTAAAGTATAATCTTCCAGGAGACTGGCTCCTGAGAGAGCCATGTCTTCTTCTGCTAGGCAGAAAAAAAACTGGAGGCTAGCTGAAGGTGGGAGGGTAATGTCCGGAGGGACCGTCCCCCTGGGCGGGGCTGTTCAGCTCTGGTTTGTTCTAGAATGTTTTAACATCTAACATTCTGCCTAGGTCTTCTCCTGCAAGCAGGGACATATACCCACACGTAATCAGTATGAGAGCTGTGTCAGTCCATGAACGATAAGAGAAAGGAAAATGATGTCTGTTTAAGAGCTATGGGTGGATGTGATGTTTTGCCGCAGAGACCACTTTTATCTGAAAGCAGACCGCCCGCTGAAGAGGATACCGGGGTCATGGTAGCTAGCTGCTGCCATAATAACGATATACCTCTTCAAAGTGCCGACGTATAACGATGGCGGACGGTCCGGTCCGTAAGTGGTTAAAAGGGTAGCAGTCAGGAGAAGGGTACAAAAGAATTTACAAGGCATTAGATATACCATGGTACACAGTGAAAACAGTCATCAAGTGGAGAAAATGTGGCACAATAGTGACATTACCAAGAACTGGACGTCCCTCCAAAATTGATGAAAAGACCAGAAGAAAACTGGTCAGAGAGGCTGCCAAGAGGCCTACAGCAACATTCAAGGAGCTACAGGAATATCTGGCAAGTACTGACTGTGTGGTACATGTGACAACAATCTCTCGTATTGTTCATATGTCTGGGCTAAGGGGTAGAGTGGCAAGGCAGAAAGAAGCCTTTTCTTACCAAGAAAAACATCCAAGCCTGGGTAAATTTTGCAAAAACACATCTGAAGTCTCCCAAAAGCACGTGGGAAAATGTGTTATGGTCTGAGTAAACCAAGGGTTGAACTTTTTGACCATAATTCCAAAAGATATATGTTTGGTGCAAAAACAACACTGCACATCACCAAAAGAACACCATACCCACAGTGAAGCATGGTGGTAGCAGCATCATCCTTTGGGGCTATTATCCTTCAGCTGGAATAGGGGTCTTAGTCAAGGTAGAGGGAATTATGAACAGTTCCAAACACAAGTCAGTATTGGCACAAAACCTTCAGGCTTCCGATAAAAAGCTGAACATGAAGAGGAACTTCAGCTTTCAGCATAACCCAAAGCATACATCCAAAACAAAGGAATGGCTTCTCCAGAAGAAGATTAACATTTTGGAATGGCCCAGCCAGAGCCCAGACCCGATTCCGAACGAAATCTGCGGGGTGTTCTGAAGAGGGCTGTGCACAGGAGATACACTCCAAATGTCAGATTGCGAGGGCTTTGGCAAAGAGTGGGCAAATATTGCCAAGTCAATACCCAAAAAGACTGAGTGCTGTAATAAATTCAAAAAAGGTGCTTCAACAAAGTATTAGTTTAAGGGTGTGCACTTACTGTATATACTAGAGTATAAGCCGACCCGAATATAAGCCGAGGCACCTAATTTTACCACAAAACTGGGAAAACTTATTGACTAGAGTATAAGCCTAGGGTGTGCCTCACTTTGCCTCACTGTGTCCATGACTAGTCTGACGTTTAACATGGGAGGCTATGGAGGGGGTGCCCGGCTTTGAAAAATCGGTGCTCCCTGGCCGCAAGTCCCCCGGACAAGAAACTTTGCAAACTTGTAGAGGAAGAGTGGGGCTACATGTGTGCCAAGTTTGGGGTCCAGAGGACCTAGGACCGGCCGTTACCGGGTCCCCAAAGTCACCAGAGAAATGACCGTTTAACATGGGAGTCTATGGAAGGGGTGCCCGGTTTTGAAAAATCGGTGCTCCCCGGCCGTAGGTCCCCCGGACAAGAAACTTTGCACACTTGTAGAGGAAGAGTGGGGCTACATGTGTGCCAAGTTTGGGATCCAGGGGACCTACGGCCGGCCGGTACCGGCTCCCCAAATTCCGGGAGATCAGGCGCAAAAAGGTGACGCGAGTATAAGCCGAGGGGGGCATTTTCAGCACAAAAAATTGTGCTTAAAAACTCGGCTTATACTCGAGTATATACGGTATGCAACCATATTTAAAATGTTTTTATATATTTGCTTCCCATCACCTAAAATATATCAGTTTGTTGTTCAACTGAGTTGTACAGTTTATAGGTCACATTAAAAAGGTGTAAAAAGTTCTGAAATTATTTATCTTTGTCGTTTTTTTTTTACATCATAGAAAACCATCATAGACATTTTAACAGGGGTGTGTAGACTTTATATCCACTCCAGCTATTCTGGAAAAAACAAAGAGTGTATAGTTTCAAACATTGTTCCACTCACCCCTTTCACAGTTTGCATTTGCTCCTCGATCCAGAAGAATGCGCACCATTTCAAAATTGCCAATACTAGCTGCAAATATCAAAGGAGTCCATCCAAACTGAAAGCTGCATTCAACACTCAATCCTGAAAGAAAAAGAAAACGTTTCCAAATACAGTACCAAAAAGTGTGCATTTTAATGCAAACTAGTGGAACCAAAAATGTACATGTATTTTATTGGGATTTTATGTGATAGACCAACACAAAGTGGCACATAATTGTGAAGCGGAAGGAAAATTAAATTGTTTTCAAATTTTTATTATTTTTTACAATAGAAAAGTGTAGCATGAATTTGTATTCAAAAAAGTGTAGCATGGGTCAAAACAGGCTTTATGTGGTGGAACCACTCTGGAACCAGGACAATCCTGTGTGTTTCTCCAATTGCTGTATCGAGAGTGACCAAACGCCAGCAGGATGGAATATGCCACAGAGGAAGATGGACGATTAACAGGTGATCTCACAGGGCATGATGGTCCGGGAAATCCCAGGTCAGTATGGAAGGGTTACAGAGAAATGATAGGAGGCATGGAACAGATCAACGATCGGTAGATGCTGGAAAACTTTTGGTCGGGGACTGATTATATATACATATACACTGACATATACAAGGTGTGTATTAAATAACGCAACTTTATATGCATTACAAATTTAATGCTTGTCCCCTTTAATATATTCCCCATTTAGCAACAATACATTGCTGCAGGCTTGTTTTCCACTAGTCAAAGCATTGAGAAAATCAATTTCTGTCAGCCGTTTCAACACATCCGTAGATTTCTTCTTTACAGCATTAACTGACTCAAAACATGTCCCTTTAAAGGGGTTGTAAAGGTTCGTTTTTTATTTTCTAAATAGGTTCCTTTAAGCTAGTGCATTGTTGGTTCACTTACCTTTTCCTTAGATTTCCCTCCTAAATGTTTTTTTTCTTTGTCTGAATTTCTCACTTCCTGTTTCTCCTCACTAAACTTCACACCATCATCCGAGTGATGTTGAGTCAGCCAGAACAGCTTACTGAGGAGGAACAGGAAGTGAGAAATTCAGACAAAGAAAAAAAATATTTAGAAGGGAAATCAAAAGGAAAAAAGGTAAGTGAACCAACAATGCACTAGCTTAAAGGAACCTATTTAGAAAATAAATAAACGAACCTTTACAACCCCTTTAAGTACCGATTAAACTTTTGGGAATTCATTCCCACGTCCCTCGCTGAATCTTGTGCGCCACTCAAACACACACACGCAGGAGACAGGTCGTCATTCACATAAGCTGTAGTAAGCATTTGAAAACATTCTGCTGGCGTTTTGTGCAGTTTTACTAAAAATTTCAAAGCAACAAGTTGTTCAACTTTTAAATTTAGCATTTTTTCAACACACTACAGAGAAAGCAACCAAACTAAATAGCGACTTACAATCAACTGAACGTCAGTGTTGCTGCTTGTCGTGTAGGTTCAAACATGTTCAAGGTCACCATGCATACAGTTATAACTGCTTTGTTTACTAAGTGGGATCAGTCTCATTATTTAATAGACACACCTCATATACAGGTGTGAGGAGCTCTGGGACATATATGTGGTCAGGCTGGGGGGGCCCAGGCCTAAAGCTGTGTAAGGGGCCCAAACATTTCTGATGGCTGCCCTGGCTGTGTGTTTGTGTCCGCGCTGTGACATTGAGCCGGCACACCTTGGAGAATTTACTGTGTGCTGTGAGGTGGAGTAGGGGAGATGAGGCAGCTGGATATGCTTTAGGAGAGTCACCACGGGGGACACACATGTAGGCAGGAAGTGGCTGCAAAGAGGCAGCAGAAGATCAGCAGCACTGGGATACTACTTTCATCCTTTTTTGTATTTTACTTGAAGCGTCTCTAAAGCTTCATTTATACGTGCAATTTGGTGGTAAAAATGTGCAGGAGACACATATTTTGGCCACCCTTAAGCTGCATTAGGCAGCAGATGAGGGCGTTTTACATGCTGCAGTCAAGATGCATAAAGAGTTTCCCTCTATAACAGGGTTTTAGTGTGCCAGGCTGGGTTCACACTATCTCGAACTGGAGGTGGGTTTCACTGCATGCAAGGAGATTGTATCTGGTCCATTTCAGCCAATAATTGGCCCCCTGTAGAAGTGATCGTGTGGCTGTACAGCCACTCGGGTCACTTTATAGAGCATCGCTGCCTCTAAAAATAAATAGATTGATCGATCAATAGATAGATCGAACACACACACACACACACACACACACGTCTGCGCCTACAGCCATGATCCTGGTAGAACCACTGAAACCTGAGGATATACAGATAAGTCCATTGCGGAAAGTGGCTAAATAAAACAAATTTATTTTCATTAAAGTACAGGCATACCCCCACTTAAAGCGGAGGTTCACCCTCATTTGAAAGTTTGCTGTCAACAGTCCCTATTACCATGAAGATAAATAAAAGACTAACCTTTTTTTTTTGTTATGTGCAGTTTTCATTTATTCTTATTTCTTCGTTCCTACTTCCGGGATTTCCTCCCGCGGGAGTAGGCGTGTCCTTTGCTGTGCATTAGTGCTGCAATGTCTCCTGGGAGCAAACTGGCCTGCTTCCCAGGAGTAATATAGTAACGCCTTCCTTGCAAATTTAATCTTCACGTGACTCGTCTACCCGGTCACGTGACGAGGGCTGATCTAATTCCGCCATTTTAAATAAGGGCATGCAGTTGTATTTTGCCCGTTGTGATGGCAACCAGGAAGTGTTGACGGCGCTGCTCGCCGTCAACACTGCGCATGCGCGAGATACAGCGATGAATGCCGGGAGACAAGCATTCATCGCTACCCGGAAGAATATGCTTGTGGGCTTCAAGATGCCCACAAGCAAAATGGGAATAACAGGAAGAGTTTTATAAACTCTTTTTTTATCACAAAACGGACGGGGGATGTTTTAAAGCGCCGGAGACGTGAGTTATTAAAATGCATACGTTTTTGCATAGAATGCTTATAAAAAAAAAAAAAAAAAAAATGTATGGACCACAGAACCTCCGCTTTAAGTACACAATGGTACCAGAGCATGTATGGAAAACGAAAATGTACTTAAAGTGAAGCAATACATTTTTTCACTTCTAGGCAGTAGTGGGGGCGCCAGGGGCTGTAGTGGGGGCGCCAGGGGAACACTCACATATAAATAAGCTCATCCGATGCAAGGGGGGCCGCTCACATCCTTCCCCTGGACATCGCGCTGTGCACAGAGGACAGTGCTGTGGAGAGGCTGAATGGCATGCTGTGGCTGACAGGGAAGCCGGAAGAACCATTGAGTGGATGAGAGGTCACTGGAGGTGGGGAGGATACAGGAAGAGCACACTGAACAGGGCAGGCTACGTGCTCAGAGCGTCAGTTCCGTCTAGTGCGGGTGCATGGCGCAGGAATATTTGTACTTGTGAGGCACTTTACGCACACTCGCGGGTATGTCCGTACTCACGAATGTACGTAAAGTGGGGTATGCCTGTACATTATTTTAGACCCAGCTAGGATATTGCTGGGTCTTTGTGCTCCTCTAGGCCAGTGTTTCTCAAACAGGTGCTGTGTCACCCAGTTTCCCCCAGTATGCCATGAGCAAGGGACCCAGTCTGCCCTGGATCAACATCAAAACAAAAATCTCCTGCGCTCTGGTGTTTCGCTAAACAGGGGTAGTGTAGTCCAGTCTTTAAGGCAAGGTCTATAGTCTTGCAGCCCTCCTCAGAACAATGGGTGTTCATATGGCTAAAGAGAGAAAGAAAGGAGGGCACACCGATCTAGTGCATTACCGCATATAAAAATGTTTATTAATTAGAATAGAATAAAAGCAATGGTCCTACTCACAAAACGAGCATAGGTATACGCTTTTCTGACGAACAAACTGGGCTCTCCTGGCCCCTGCAGGTGGGACTTGATGACGATAGGATTGGACGATCCCTCGATTGGCTGACGCGTTTCTGGGGCGCACCCCTTTCTTCAGAGCCTAGGTGGTCCGTGGTACCTCTCGCGTGTGCTCCCAAATTATATATATATATATATATATATACATACATACATACATACATACACACACACACACACACACACACACATATATACACACACACACATATACACACACATATACACACACATATGCACACACATATGCACAGAGGATCCAAGCTCAGGTGACCATCAATCAGCTAACCCCGCCCTTCAATTTCTGCTTGTCCAGCCCCTGGGGGTGGAACTCCCACGTTCCCACCCCCATGGGTGGTGACAGACTGCTAGACCATGATGGCTAAACCAGGGACATTACAGCACCTCCCCTATTCTTACACTGGCAAATAGCACAGTAGAAGACACCAGCAAATGAACGCAACAAGCTGCATCATAAACACCCCAAGTGTAAAGTGGGGGGGGGGAGGAACGCAGGCAGGTGCAGATCAAATGAAAGGCAATAAGTCCTTACCCCTATGTGTTACTCCTCACGGGGCGGTGGTGGACCAATGACAAGTTGGCAGTCCCAGTTGGTAAACATGTCTGTCCCCTTGTATCCATTGGGACACATACAGACCCGCAATCAGGAAGTGTGGGTACCTCCTGCGTTCCAACCCGCACTTCCGGCTGGGCCGAATGTCATTTCCGCCATTGCGCGCACACTCTTGGTGTGCAGCGCATAGCAGGACCACGATCCGGAAGTGCGGGTGTATTTGCGCTCCACCCGCCACTTCCGGTCCGCATGTGAGCATCACTACTGATTATCCCCATGGTAAATGTTGCTCGCGCAGCTCCCTCTAGTGGCCAAGACTGGGAGGGAGAGGAACACAGATAGCAAGTGTAGGCACCCTGATGCTCACCATAACGCTGGCTGGATGCCCAAATAGTAAATGATGCGCGCTTGCATCTATATTATCTAGAAATGGATTATTCCTGATGACCAATAACCCTAATGCAAATTAGTAAAAACAAATGGCTACCTAAATACATGTGATACAACATATAGGCTATTGGTACGTTAAAATCTCTATACATAGAAGTTCTAAATACACACATCAATGTAAATAAATGTAAATGGGGATATATAAAAACATTGATAAAGATAAATATAAAAATTATATATAAGAGTATATATAGCAAAGGGGTACGTACAAAAAATAAAAAGCAGCAATATAGCTTCTAGAGAAAGAAGGGTTAAATATTTCACCAACCCACTGTGCGCCAGGCCCATGGGTTATAATCGCGCTTTGATAGAAAAACACAAATAGATACTAAAAATAGGTAGGCAAAAGCACCTCGGGTGAATCAACAGAGGCGCAAGTGCCATCTGTTTAAAAGTCGAAGCCCAATACACCATGAGCCTGCAAGGAAACCATTTTCCACCTATTATTCTAATGAATTATTTTGACCGAGTATATGACATTGTTACAGAAGATCCCCCCCATTACAATAAACATTAACCAATAATAATGACTCCCTACCTAGTCCCTAAACCCGATCTAGCTTTTCAGAACGGCACTAATCTATTGAACTACTGTCATAGGGTGTTAGCCACCTGGCAGCGCCATCAGCTGCCAGAGAGGACGCCACCCATAAGCTGGATCTAGCTACTAAGGGAAAAAGCCCATACTGCCGGAGGACATGGCCCATTCACTCATACCGAGTACAGTGGCAAACTCTACATAAAGTACTGGACAAGCAGAGATTGAAGGGCGGGGTTAGCTGATCGATGGTCACCTGAGCTTGGATCCTCTGTGCGCGCGCACACACACACACACACACACACATATATATATATATATATATATATATATATATATACACACACACACATATATATATATATACACACACACACAAACTATATATATATATATATATATATATATATATATATATTTATTAGTGCCTTGCGAAAGTATTCGGCCCCCTTGAACTTTTCATCCTTTTGCCACATTTCAGGCTTCAAACATAAAGATATAAAATTTAAATTTTTTGTGAAGAATCACCAACAAGTGGGACACAATTGTGAAGTGGAACGAACGCTATTGGATTTTTGAAACTTTTTTAACTAAGAAAAAAATGAAAAGTGGGGCGTGCAAAATTATTCGGCCCCCTTGCGTGAATACTTTGTAGAGCCACCGTTTGCTGCGATTACAGCTGCAAGTCGCTTGGGGTATTTCTCTATCAGTTTTGCACATCGAGAGACTGAAATTCTTACCCATTCTTCCTTGCAAAACAGCTTGAGCTCAGTGAGGTTGGATGGAGAGCGTTTGTGAACAGCAGTTTTCAGCTCTTTCCACAGATTCTCGATTGGATTCAGGTCTGGACTTTGACTTGGCCATTCTAACACCTGGATACGTTTATTTGTGAACCATTCCTTTGTAGATTTTGCTGTATGTTTGGGATCATTGTCTTGTTGGAAGATAAATCTCCGTCCCAGTCTCAGGTCTTTTGCAGACTCCAACAGGTTTTCATCCAGAATGGTCCTGTATTTGGCTGCATCCATCTTCCCCTCAATTTTAACCATCTTCCCTGTCCCTGCTGAAGAAAAGCAGGCCCAAACCATGATGCTGCCACCACCATGTTTGACAGTGGGGATGGTGTGTTGAGGGTGATGAGCTGTGTTGCTTTTACGCCAAACATATCGTTTTGCATTGTGGCCAAAAAGTTAGATTTTGGTTTCATTGGACCAGAGCACCTTCTTCCACATGTTTGGTGTGTCTCCCAGGTGGCTTGTGGCAAACTTTAGACAAGACTTTTTATGGATATCTTTGAGAAATGGCTTTCTTCTTGCCACTCTTCCATAAAGGCCAGATTTGTGCAGTGTACGACTGATTGTTGTCCTGTGGACAGACTCTCCCACCTCAGCTGTAGATCTCTGCAGTTCATCCAGAGTGATCATGGGCCTCTTGGCTGCATCTCTGATCAGTCTTCTCCTTGTCTGAGCTGAAAGTTTAGAGGGACAGCCAGGTCTTGGTAGATTTGCAGTGGTCTGATACTCCTTCCATTTCAAAATGATCGCTTGCACAGTGCTCCTTGGGATGTTTAAAGCTTGGGAAATCTTTTTGTATCCAAATCCGGCTTTAAACTTCTCCACAACAGTATTACGGACCTGCCTGGTGTGTTCCTTGGTCTTCATGATGCTCTCTGCGCTTTCAACAGAACCCTGAGACTATCACAGAGCAGGTGCATTTATACAGAGACTTGATTATACACAGGTGGATTCTATTTATCACCATCAGTCATTTAGGACAACATTGGATCATTAAGAGATCCTCGCTGAACTTCTGGAGTGAGTTTGCTGCACTGAAAGTAAAGGGGCCGAATAATTTTGCACGCACCACTTTTCAGTTTTTTATTTGCTAAAAAAGTTTAAAATATCCAATAGATTTCGTTCCACTTCACAATTGTGTCCCACTTGTTGGTGATTCTTCACAAAAAATTAAAATTTTCTATCTTTATGTTTGAAGCCTGAAATGTGGCAAAAGGATTAAAAGTTCAAGGGGGCCGAATACTTTCGCAAGGCACTGTGTGTATATGTGTATATATATATATATATATATATATATATATATATATATATATATATATATACACATACACACACACACACACACACACATATATATATATATATATATATATATATATATATATATATATACACATACACATACATACCACACATTATATATATATACACATACATACATACATACATACACACACCACACATTATATATATATACACATACATACATACATACATACATACATACACACACACATATATATATATATATATATATATATATACACATACACACACATATACATTTATATATATATATACACACACACACACACACACACATATATATATATATATATATATTTGGGAGCACACGCGAGAGAGGTACCACGGACCACCTAGGCTCTGAAGAAAGAGGTGCGCCCCAGAAACACGTCAGCCGTTTGAGGGACCGTCCGATCCTCGCGTCATCAAATCCCACCTGCAGGGGCCAGGAGAGCCAGTTTGTCAGAAAAGCATATACCTATGCTCGTTTTGTGAGTAGGACCATTGCTTTTATTCTATTCTAATTAATAAACATTTTTATATGCGGTAATGCACTAGGTCGGTGCGCCCTCCTTTCTTTTTTTTTGGATCAACATCATACATTGCCATGGTAAGTGTGGGCCAGCACCATTACAACCAATGACCCTCTAGGGCTAGGACACAAGGCATCACACCTGTTATGGTGGCCGGCTACCCACACCTTGGCAGCACGTAACAATGATCCAGGGCAGGCGCCAAGCAGGGCTGCCCCCGCATTCAGAAGACTGTCTGCCTCTTCCAGACCTCCTCCACCTCCTGCTCTCTGCCACACTGCTGGAGCCAAACGTTAGGGCTCTGATATGAAGGTAGGACCCCGATGTGATGGAGGAACCTCTGATGTAAAAGGGGAGCTTCTAGTTGTGTGCATTTGTCCCAGGCTCAGATTTCCCCTTAATAAGCAACATTTACATTCTCCCCCCCATGTTAGTCTGGCGTACCTTGAGATTTTTCATGCTTTTAATGGATGGGTGCTGCAACTTGTAGAAGGTTGAGAAACACTGCTGCTCTATGCAATACAGGCAAATAATTGCTTGTGGGTGAAGCCATCAGGGTATGTGTATAGAGCTTCCTGAAAACATCACACCACCATGTTTCAGTATTTATTTAGGCTGCATTCACACCTGAGCGTTTCGTTTTCAGGCAGAAAGTTGTGCGTTTTTACCACGATTTTTACTGCGTTTTGCACAGGTCAAAAAGGTCACCAATGTAAAAGAAGCAGAAAACCGACTGTAATCTGCCCAAAAAGAAGCGCATGTACTTTGAGCTTTAGGCATTTTGTTTCAGGTGACAAAATGCTCAGATGTGAACAGGGACCATTTAAATGAAAGGGGTTTTGCTTATTGGGCGTTTTTTGACGTCTTTTTATGAGCTGAAAATGCTCAGGTGTGAACACAGCCTCAAAGTAGCCCTCAGTCCTGATGCTAGAAGTTTGCTGGCTTTTGAAAGGAGTTGTGCAAGTATCAAAATGCCTTGAATATCAGTCTGGAGGAATGGCTGTTCTTAGGCAGATTGCATTGCTAAACAGACCCTAGCTAACTCCCACATAGGATACTAAGCCCCCTATGATTAAAACAGAAAATCAAGTGAATTAAAGGGGCGGCCAGGGACAGTAGGGCTAATGAAAGGATAGATGCTGGATGATGTTCTGCCACTAGGATTTCTGTACAATGTAAAATGATTGGAAGTGTTACATATTACTTTTCGTGCATGGTTACGAATGAACAGCTGTTTTGACAAAACTATTGAACTAAACAGAAAAATGCAGTAGTACATTGGTCTCACCTGAATCTAAGAGTTCTTTCACCAACTTCGCATTCCCAACAACAAGAGCATTCTTTAATAAATCTTCTTTGCTTTCAGACACCAAATGCTTCTTTATTTGCTATGGATACAGGGGGGAAAAAACAAAAAACAAAAAACAAAAAAAAAAAAACACATTTCTCTTTATGGCAAGGTCACAAGAGCATTATGTAGGAAATTGTACAAAAAAAAATAGCGTAAAAACGTTGCTCTAATCCATTCCCGCCACCTCCTCCCAGCCCGTTAAAGTGTAATTCCAGTGAAAAATGTAAATCTCCCACAGATTTCCATGCTTTCTGACATCCAAATCTGCAATATTCACTTTTTAGTCTATTGAGTGGTTAAGATACAGAAGCACTCCTCTCCTGTACCAACAACATTTGATGTGTTAAGATAAAAGTTCCTGCATTCGGTCACTTCCTTGTTCCGTTGTCAGAGCTGATTATGCCAGCTCTCCCCCACTCATTCCCCCCTCCCAATTCCTTTTCTTGCGACGAATGCATGTCACATGCTCTGTCGGTCCCCATCTCCCAGCTAGCCAGCTGCGCTCTGCCCCACCTCTCATCTTTCCTTTTTCTCATATTCCTTCTCATGAATGACGAGGCCAGATCATACACATGTCTACCGGCCACTGTGTGCTTGCAAGTGAATCAGAATTGTGGTCATGTGATGGGGAGTAGCACTGCTTAAAAAAAAAAAAAGTTAACCACTTAAGGACCGAGCCTCTGAGATTGGTGTTTACAAGTTAAAAATAGGATTTTTTGTACTCACCGTAAAATCCTTTTCTCTGACATCCATGGACCGACACGGTGGCTCTTATTCACTTAACGTGTGGGTTATGTCCCTGCTTGCAGGAGAAGACCTAGGCAGAATGTGAGATGTTTATACATGCATTCTAAAAGCCAGAGCTGAACAGCCCCGCCCAGGGGGCGGTCCCTCCGGACATAACCCACCCCCTGCAGTCCGTAGACCTCAGTTCGTAACAAGCAGTACAAACTTAAAAAAGGAAGGGTGGGTGCCGTGTCAGTCCATGGATGTCAGAGAAAAGGATTTTACGGTGAGTACAAAAAAATCCTATTTTCTCTTATCATCCATGGACCGACACGGCGGCTCTTATTCACTGAACGTGTGGGATGTCCCAAAGCAGTGTCAAGAGGGATGGGAGCAGTATAAATGGAAAAACCAAAAACTTCACTCCAAACAAGGCAGAGCTCCTCAACGGAGGAGTTGCAACTTTAAACAGTGGCCTGCAACACCTTGCGGCCGAAGGAAGCATCCGAAGATGCAGCCACATCAACCTTCTAAAATTTAGAAAAAAAGTATCAACAGACGACCAGGTCGCCGCCTTGCACACTTGTGCAACCGACGCTTGATGTCAGAAAGCCCAGGAAGCACCAATTGCCCTGGTGGAATGCGCCGTAATCGGAAAGGGAGGCGCCCGCCCCTTGAGAGCATAGGCTTGAATGACGATTGTCTGATCCACCTAGAAATGGTGGCAGACGAAGCAGCTTGGCCCTGTCTTGGACCAAAGACAGTCACAAACAGTGAGTCAGACTTCCGAATAGAAGCAGTAGCAGACAGGTACACCCGCAAGGCTCGTACCACATCCAATGTGTGCATCGCAAACTCTCTGGGAATGCGATGGGTAAGGACACAAGGACGGGAGGACAATGTCCTCAACTAGGTGAAAGGTCGAGACCACCCTTGGCAAAAGAGAAAATTGCGAATGCAACACCGCCTTATCCATATGGATGACTAAATATGGCGACTTGCAGGACAAGGCCGCCAACTCACACTCGTCTAACAGAAGTGATTGCCACTAATAAGGCCACGTTCTGAGACAAAGTGAAGAGGGGAATATCCCTGATATTCTCAAAAGGAGGTTCCTGGAGAACCGAGAGTACCAATTCAGATCCCATGGGGGGAGAGGAGACTTGACTGGAGGAGAGCACATGGCGAACCCCCTGCATAACGGTGCTAACTAAGGAAGACGGCCAAGGCCGAAATCTGACCCTTAATGATACTCAAAGCGAGTTCTAGGGCCACTCCATGCTGCAGGAAACGCAGTATTCTAAGGACGGAATACGTCCGAGGCCGTCAGTCCAGCTCTTCACACATGGTGATGTAAGTTGTCCAGGTACGGTGATAGATCATTCTGGAGGAAGACTTCCGTGCCCTTAATATGGAGGAAATGACCGAGTCCGAGACCTCGGTCTCGCAACCCCTGGCTTTCAACAGCCATGCCGTTAAAGCCAGAGACTGTAAAGCAGGATGAAATATATGACCCTGAGACAGAAAGTCCTTCCTTATTGGCAACTGCCAGGGAACGTCCGCGACAAGACGTACCAGATCGGCGTACCAGTGACGCCGAGGTCAATCCAGAGCAATGAGGATCGCCGGAATTCCCTCGGTCGCCACCCTGCGCAGCAGGCGAGGTAGCAACTGCAGCGGAGGATAAAACGTATATCAGGTGACAACGACCCCTTGGGGCCACTAACGCCTCCGAGGCATCCGCCCAAGAATCTCTGGATCCGGCCACAAGCCTCGACACCTTGCGATTGAGTCGAGAGGCCATCAGGTCCACATTTCCAGGAGACAGGCTCCTGAGAGAGCCATGTCTTCTCCTTCTGCTAAGCAGAAAAAAAACTGAGGTCTGCGGACTGCAGGGGGTGGGTTATGTCCGGAGGGACCGCCCCCTGGGCGGGGCTGTTCAGCTCTGGCTTTTAGAATGTATGTATGTATGTATGTATAAACATCTCACATTCTGCCTAGGTCTTCTCCTGCAAGCAGGGACATAACCCACACGTTCAGTGAATAAGAGCCGCCGTGCCGGTCCATGGATAAGAGAAATAATTTTTTTTTGCTAGAAAATTACTTTCCAAAAACACCCAAACATATTTTTTTTCTAACACCCTAGAGAAAAATGGCGGCCGTTGCAATACTTTGTCATACCGTATTTGTGCAGCGGTCTTACAAGCGCACTTTTTTGTGGGGGGGGGGGGGGGGGTTAGGATTTTTTCATCATACTTACCTGTAAAATCCTTTTCTTTGAGCACATCATGGGACACAGAGTCAGGCTAACATTCATTACCTGCTGGGTTATACTTCATTTATTATAGGGGGGGGGGGGGGGGGAACCACCATAGAGAATAAAAAGATTCTCAGTTTAACATTGCTAGCATCCCAAAATTTGTTTTATGTAGAAAACCAAAAAAGGAAAAAAAGTACCCACCCCCCCCCCCCCTCGGTAATTAAAATGTTCTTAAATTTTGTATATTAATAAACTTAATGATTTTACAATACATTAAATGTATACAATTATCGTAAAATCATTAAGTTTATTAATATACAAAAGTTGGTATTTTAATGCCAACACATTTTACAATAAAGCATATGAATGAAATAACATGCTTATAAAGAGCTACATAGATTCAAGTAAAAAAAAAAAGGGCTAAGGAGATGTTTTTTTTTCTAACTTTAATCGACTTGAATTTTACGATACATTGTATACATCCCATTGTACCGGGGGGGGGGGGTGGTTTTCTACATATACTTCATCATTAGGTAAATGGACACTGTTAGACCAAAGTCTTTACACAGGAAGTGATTACCTATTTAACCCCTCCTATACAGGAAGAAGCACATCAGTTTTCTAGCAAGCACTGAATCCTCAAAAAAAAAAAAAAAAAAAAAAAAAGAAGAGGGGAGGGATCTCTGTGTCCCATGATGTACGCAAAGAAAAGGATTTCACAGTTAGGTATGATAAAAAAAATCCTATTTTCTTTTTTATAAATCATAGGACACAGAGTGTGATCCTCGGATCTCCGCAGATCTAGGCAAATAGACCTTGACTTCCCAGACAACGTCCAAAAAGTGCAGTCGTCTCTCTTCTGCCGAACGAGGCGGAGAGAAAAAAAAAAAAAGGCATAATAATGATGTGATTTAAATAAAAGGCTGACACCACTTTTTGCAAATAGGATGGAATAGTTTGCAACATGACCATGTCGTGGTGAAGGATTAAACACTGTTCCCTGTATGACAGGGCCGTCAACTCCGACACCCTCCTAGCCGAGGTGATAGCCATCAGGAAGGCTAGCTTGCGTGACAGCAAGTCTAATGGAATTTCCTTAATAGGTTCAAATGGTTGTTTCTGTAACACAGACAGCACCAAGTTCAAGTCCCAAGGACACACAGGTGACCTAATGGGGGGGGGGGGGGGAAGCAAGTGAGTTGCCCCTTGCATAAAAGGTTTGAATCAGTGAATGGGAGGCAAAGGGCCTTTGGAAGAATACTGATAGGGTCAAAAAAATTGACCTCTGAGTGTACTCAAAGCCAATTTGATTTCTACAGCCGACTGTAGAAAAACAGCATTCTCCCAGTTACGTATTTCCGTGGATGCCATTTTTTGGCTTCACACCAAGCAATACAAGTCTTCCAAACGTTATGCTAGATCTTCCTAGTGACAGCTTTTCTAGCATTTGACTAGGGTATACACCACTGGTCCCGAGATGTCACGGTCCTTTAACACCCTGGCTTCAATAGCCATGCCGTCAAATTTAGAGACCGTAAATTGGGGTGGAATATAGGAACTGGAGACAGTAGATCAGGGCGCTGTGGGCGTCCATGGCCCGTCTATTGTTAGTCTCACAATCTCAGGGAACAAAGGCTTTCTGGGCCAGGCTGGTGCCACCACAATGACTGGAACTCCCTCTTTCCGAAACCTACACAACAATGTGGAAAGAGAGGGACCAGATGGAAAGCATAAACCAGGGAGTATTGGCTCCATGGAACTACCAGAGCGTCTGCTCCGATTGCCAGAGGAGCTCTTGTTCAGGACACAAACTGCTGTAGCTTGTTGTTGAACCTGGATGCCAGTAGGTCGACCTCTGGCCATCCCCAACGTTGGCAAATTTCCTGGAACCCCCCTGGGTGTAGGGACCATTCCTCCGGGCAGATCTGCTGGCGGCTGATATAGTTCTGCCTTCCAGTTCTCTACTCCCGGGATATGGACTGCCGATAGGATCGGCACATGTCCCTCTGCCCAGGCTAGTCTGTAGTTCACCTCCATCAGAGCATAGCATACTAGCTCATTATGTATTACTTACCTTCGATCGAAGCCCCCGCAGCCGTCCTCGACCCCCCCTCCAGCCACGGACATCTCTCCCGGAGCTTGCTTCTGGGTATCGCGGCTCCAGTGCTGTGATTGGCGGGAGCCCACGATAACGGCACAGCTAACTGAAGCAGCGGCACGATGTGCCATTGCTTCAGTGCGCATGTGCCGATCAAGTCGGCACATGCAGACACAGGGGGATATCTCCTAAACTGTGCAGGTTTAGGAGATCTCCTGGGTAGCTACAGGAAAGCCTTAATTTTAATAGGCTTACCTGTAGCATAAAGTTACAAAAATGGGTTTACAACCACTTTAATGATTCAGCCTAAGCTTTCCAATACCGCATCCAGATACCCGAGCACCAAAATCCCTTGGGCCCTTAAAAGACCCAGTACTGGTGCTAGGACCTTTGTGAACAACCGGGGAGCTCTAGCAAGCTCGAAGGGTAAAAGCCACAAACTGAAAATGATGTTCCTCCACTGCAAGTCGCAGGAAACTCTGATGAGGTTGAAAGATAGGTACGTGTAAATACACATCCTTTATATCGATGATGGCAATATTGATTCATTGAAAAATGTGGGTAGCGCGGGGGGTGGAGTCACGCAGTACGGCACCAAGCAGCTGAATACTGCGACTCCCAATGCACCATCCCCGAGTGAGCGAGCATGAGCCTGACCTGAGCTTGAGCCGAAAGCTGGAAAACTCTTCTGTGACTCTGGAGGTTAATGCCTGCCTTGGATACCGCACATTGCTCTGACAGTGCCTGGTTTGCCTACCCGGCTTGGTCCGGTTTCAAGGGGCTTCGGCTCTATCCAACCAATCCTAACCCTAGCTGGCTTGTGACGTTGAGGCGCTGCAGTTGTTTGCCCACCCGTCTGCCGCTTGATCGTGAGTCTGCTCCCCGTCAGTGAGAGAGGCAGGGAGCGTCTGTGAGAAAAGGCGAAAATGGAGGTCGGGGCTGGAAAGGGAAGGGAGCCCACAAGCGCGGGTGGTCGGTCCTCTGGAGACCCCTGGAACCCCCACCTCCTCTGGAAAATGCTGCGAAAAGTCGCAGATTGCTGGGAGCTGAGCCTCTATCGCCGTTACAGTGCAGTCAGTCTAATCACAGAGGGATTGAGGATTTGGCTGGAGGTATGAGAAATCAGTTGTATTCCAGAATAAGGGGCAAACAGATATAAGGACTGTGGAAGCTTAGAATCTAAGAATGACCATTGCTGGGGAGAGCGGATTGAACATTATATTGTTTGTCTATATATTAGAGGTTCAAATTGCAGTCTGTTGTATATGCTGGATTAGATGTACCATCTGCAGATGTAAAGGCGTATTTACAGCCATTCTTCTATACAAGGAATCTTGCATATCGGAGAGCTATTTATTACTTGCCACTCAGTAGCATAATTCTTGACAATACTTCAGATGACCAAAATAACTGGATGTTAGCTTGATATTATTGGCATTACTATCTGCATTTTTTTTGTACTATATCTGCACCTTACCTGCATCCATAATCATAACTATTTGCACATCCTCCCACATATCTGCCTGTGTTTGGACCTGTATATTCATTTGTATAACTTGCACAATTATTCACACATTTACTTGCACTTTACTTACAAAATATTTGTAAATCAAATCTAGTATAGTTTATATAATTTTTTTTTTGCTCTGTATTTCGCACATAACTGTCGACACTTTATGGTAATAACACTAGGGGAGGGATAGGGCTAGCGAACACGTAATATAAATAAATTCAAAATAAATTAACGGGGAGGAACAATGGTGAAGGAAGGAGCAAAAGCTAAACAAACAGAAAGGGGCAAAAGGGTGTTTCATAAAAACATACATGGTGCAAGATAAAGTAGATCAAAGGGTGGAAACAAACTGTGGAGAGTGTAGAGGAAATGACTCCCCTTTGGAAGGAAAAACGAATAAAAGTGCTATTGGGGGGGGGGAGGCAAAGTCCCCACAGAAGGATCAAGAACAAAAAATGCAAAGAGAAAAAGATGTGGATAACTTTCAGTCACTTCCTACCAAGCAAGACATGGCAGAGATAACTCACTTAGAATGCATGATTAAAGGTGAACTAAATACGACCAGAACGGACATCCATAATGTACTAAAAAGGGTAGAAGAACAGTTGGATGAGCATAAAAATTGGATTTTTGTACTCACCTTAAAATCCTTTTCTCGGAGTTCATGGACGGACACAGCATCTTATTCTTGACTTTAAGGCGAATACCCTAATGTCAAGAATAAGATGCTGTGTCCGTCCATGAACGAAAGAGAAAAAGCAAATTATGGAATTACAGGAGAGGGCAGAACTGGAAGGAAATGAGGAGCATTCGATATAAGCTTGAAGATCAAGAAAATAGAAACAGACAAAATAATTTAAGGATCCGTGGATTGCCAGAATCCGTGAAAAGCACCGATTTAGAAAATATGGTCTGTGAAGTGTTCAATAAAATAATGAAAAAATAAGCATTATCTCCCATAGGCTTCGATAGAGTACACAGAATAAAAAAAACAATGAACTCATCAACAGACATCGTGAGAGATGTAATTGTAAGATTTTCCCAGTATAAAATAAAAAGTTTTGAATAGCACGAGAAGTACTAAAGCAATTGAATTTAATGGAGCCAAGCTACTGATCTTTACCGACTTGTCACAAGAGACATTGGCCCACAGAAGAGCATTGAAACCCTTGATAAATCAACTACAAGGAAAAAAAATCCCTACAGATGGGGTTTTCCAGCATGTCTGTCTGATAGCAAAGAATCAATGAGTATCAGCTACTTTGCGATTTCCAGGAGGACTTGAAATTTTTTTGTCATCAACTAGCCTTGCCATGTATTAATCTGGAAAATTGGGAAAATGACCCACAGAATGGGAGAATCTGAAAGATCATGAAATAGAGTATGGCGTTGTAACAATAATAAAATATAAAATAGGTAGAAAATAAGCAAAACAGAATTTGAGAGGCAGGGATAGGATGGGTTGGTTAAGAGGATGTCTTAATGGGGGGATGATGGGAGGTGAATTGCTGTGTTTTGTTGTGCCGGTTATTGTGGTGCTAATTGAATGGACCATTCCTTGAAAAAGCAAAGAATTTCTCTCTCCCATGTTTAAATGCTTTGGGCAGTTTAGGCCCAACTTATTGGAAGATGGCACCCCTGAAGATGGCTACATACACTGCTCAAAAAAAATTCAAGGAACACTTTGAAAACACATCAGATCTCAACGGGCAAAAATCTCATGCTGGATATCTACACTGATATGGACTGGGTAACGTGTTAGGAATGAAAGGATGGCACATCATTTGATGGAAATGAAAATTATTCACCTACAGAGGGCTGAATTCAAAATGATGCAGCAAGCTAGTCCATTTTGCTGAAATTTCATTCCAACAACTCAAAATGGTCCTGAGTAGTTTGTATGGCCCCCCAAGTGCTTGTATGTATGCCCGATAACATCAGGGCATGCTCCTAATGAGACGACGGATGGTGTCCTGGGGTATTTCCTCCCAGATCTGGACCAGAGCATCACTGAGCTCCTGAACAGGCTGAGGTGCAACCTGGCGGCACCGGATGGACCGAAACATAATGTCCCAGAGGTGTTCTTTTGGATTTAGGTCAGGTGAGCGTGGGGGCCATTCAATGGCATCAATTTCTTCATCCTCCAGGAACTTGCTGGATGCTCTCGCCACATGAGGCCGGGCATTGTCGTGCACCAGGAGGAACCCTGGACCCCACTGCACCAGCATAGGGTCTGACAATGGGTCCAAGGATTTCATCCCGATTCCTAATGGCAGTCAGGGTGCCATTGTCTAGCCTGTAGAGGTCTGTACGTCCCTCCATGGATATGCCTCCCCAGACCATCACTGACCCACCACCAAACCGGTCACATGCTGAACAATGTTACAGGCAGCATAACATTCTCCGCGGCTTCTCCAGACCCTTTCACGTCTGTCACATATGCTCAGGGTGAACCTGCTCTCATCTGTGAAAAGCATGGGGCACCAGTGGTGGATCTGCCAATTCTGGTGTTCAATGGAAAATGCCAATCGAGCTCCAGTGTCCGGCAGTGAGCACAGAGCACACTAGAGGACGTCGGGCCCTCAGGCCACCCCCATGAAGTCTGTTTCTGATTGTTTGGTCAGAGACATTCACACCAGTGGCCTGCTGGAGGTCATTTTGTAGGGCTCTGGCAGTGCTCATCCTGTTCCTCCTTGCACAAAATGAGCAGATACCGGTCCTGCTGTGTTAAGGACCTTCTACAGCTCTGTCCAGCTCTCCTGGAGTAACTGCCTGTCTCCTGGAATCTCCTCCATGCTCTTGAGACTGTGCTGTGAGACACAGCAAACCTTCTGGCATTGACACGTATTGATGTGCCATCCTGGAGGAGTTGGACTGCCTGTGCAACCTTTATAGGGTCCAAGTATCGCCTCGTGCTACCAGTAGTGACACTGACACTACCCTATGTACCCTAAGCTATGGGTACATAGCCCGCTACAAGCTTCACTACACCTTCAACAAATTATCTCCTGTGATCATTTTTTTACATGCACCTTCCAGGACACTTGTACCATTTTATTGTTTTTAGATGTTTTTACTTGGAATAAACTAAGCCTTTTTTACAACAAACCATCCGATTCATCTGCACTATGTGGAGGCTTTTCTCATTCCTTTTCATGGTTCATACTGGTGTCTGGATGTCTGGAGTTCAGAGATACTAATGCTGAAGAGGTTGATACCTTCCACGAACACCGTCTGGCGCAGAAACAGGAAGTCGCTCTGCATAAGATTTCCAATCTACAAGGGAGCCTGAGAGGATAATTTCATTGCCTGTGTATCCACTACAGGGGGTAAGAGTATCCATTTCTCCCCCATCCCCTGGTGTTGGAATCACGTCCCTGGGTGCTATGGTCGACGAGTAGTTTCCATATCCACAGAAATGTCATTGACGCCATACAGTGGATAAATTGGGACATTGCGTATTAATGCATCCTCATATGCACGTTTCCTCTCATACTGGTTCCTTTTTTTGGATGCACATTATTGCCCTGTGGACTTTACACACCCATCTCATATGTTTTGTATTTTATATACACTGTTTTTCATCTGTAGACGTCTACAATACACGTATCCACTTGCTGTTATACGATCACGTTGTGGATCGGTGTATGTGCACCTAGGTTCACCTCACCTTGCATGGTTATCACTACCTCACAGGTTGTGTCCTATTATCTTTTTACACACATACATGTTGATTTTCTTCATTTGATACACCTTTAGGGTGTCCATGTCATAGCGCTGCATTTATTTAATTTTTGAGTTTTTTTGTTCACAAGGTGTCTTATTGTTGATGCTGGCAGCTATCGTTTTGTATACACAGTAGCGCAACTTTTATACTACACTAGCCAAATGCAAAACTAGTGAAAAACAGTCAGAAAAGATGGAGTAGGGAAAAAAAAATGTCAGACACCTCCACCTGAAAAATCATTCCTGTTTTGGAGGTCGTCTCATTGTTGCCCATCTAGTGTACCTGTTAATTTCAATTACCGTATTTATCGGCGTATAACACGCACCCCAAGTTTAGGAGGAAATTTTAGGGAAAAAAACTTTTAGGAGGGAAGTTTAAGGAAAAATAACTTACATTTAAATGCAGCCTTGTCAGTGTCCATTGCAGCCTTGTCACAGTGCAGCCTTGTCAGTGTCCATTGCAGCCTTGTCACAGTGCAGCCTGGTCAGTGTCAATTGCAGCCTTGTCACAGTGCAGCCTGGTCAGTGTCCATTGCAGCCTTGTCACAGTGCAGCCTTGTCAGTGTCCATTGCAGCCTTGCCCCAGAGTCGCCGTGCAGCCTTGCCCCAGAGTCGCCGTGGAGCGTTTTAAAATTGGCGCCGAGACTGCGGACGCCGCGGAGAACGCGGAGAACGCAGGGACTGGGCGGAGCCGCCGCCGAGATACACATAGCCGAGTGTACTCGGCTATACTCGGCTTTTCTCGGCTCCGCTCACAGTCACGCCGAGTCCCGCCCTATGATGGACATAACACAGGTCCAATGGCGAGACTGGGCGTGACTGTGAGCGGAGCCGAGAAAAGCCGAGTATAGCCGAGTACATTCGGCTATGTGTATCTCGCTCCGCTCACAGTCAGCGGAGACAGCTCAGGGATGTGGGTATCGGCGTATAACACGCACCCACGATTTTCCCCTGATTTTCAGGGGAAAAAGTGCGTGTTATACGCCAATAAATACGGTAACAGCAAAGCAGCTGAAACTGATTAACAACCCGCTCTGTATACACCCTTCCCCCTCTGATACTTAACTGACCAGATCAATATCCCAGGAGTTCTGATTCAAAAGTGTTACTTTAATTTTTTGGAGCAGTGTATAACGCGAGAGGTCTAAATAGTCCTAGTAAAAAGGTATCAAATACTGCAGGAATTGAAAAGCTGGCTGATAAAATAGGATTTTTGCACTCACCGTAAAATCCTTTTTTGTGAAGTTCATGGACGGACACAGCACGAGTCTTGACCTTAGGGTTATATGCCTTCTATCAGGAGAGGACTAGGCAGACTCATGTTAAAACATCAAACTTGCACAGTACCGCCCAGAGGGCGGTCCTACTGGCTATAAGCCCTCACACTGCATCCAGCAGCTCAGTTCGTCAAAAAGCAGTACAAACATAAAAAGGAATGGTGGGTGCTGTGTCCATAAATGAACTTCAGAGAAAAGGATTTTACAGTGAGTACAAAAATCCTATTTTCTCTTTCGTTCATTGACGGACACAGCACGAGTCTTGACCTTAGGGACGTCCCCAAGCAGTGTCAAAAAAACGAGGGTTGGGAACAGCAAGCAAACAAACTTCCACCCAAAACAACCAGAGCTCCTCAATGGAGGAGTTGCAACCTTAAACAGCCGCCTGCAGAACCTTGCTGCTGAAGCAAGCATCCGCAGATGCATTCACATCAACTTTGTAAAACTTAGTGAAAGTGTGAACGGACGACCAGGTCGCCGCCTTACACACCTGGGAAACAGACGCTTGATGTCGGAAAGCCCAAGAGGCACCCATTGCCCTGGTTGAATGCGCCGTGGCAGGAAAGGGAGGCGCCCGTCCTTTCAAGGCATAAGCCTGAATCACGATCTGTCTGATCCACCGAGAAATGGTGGCCAACGAGACCGCCAGGCCCTTCTTTGGACCAACCACCGACACAGTTAGTCTGACCTCCAAAAACTGAGCCGTAGCAGACAGATACCCTCGCAGAGCTCGGACCGCCAATTCAGAAACCCTCCTGACTGATGTAATGGCCACCAGAAAGGCTACTTTCTGAGAGAGAGAGTGTCAATAGGGGAAGCTCTCTAATGTTCTCAAACGGTGCTTTCTGAAGTACCGAAAGCACCAGATTCAAATCCCACAGAGGCAGTGGTGGTCGAACCGGAGGGGCCACATGTCGAACCCCTTGCACAAACGTACTCACCAGTGAATGAGCCGCCAAGGGTCATTGAAAGAAGACAGCCATGGCCGATATCTGTCCCTTAATAGTGTTTAAGGCAAGTTTTTGATCCACTCCACACTGTAAAAACAGCAGGATCCTGGAAATCGAATATGTACGTGGATGCCACCCCATCTCCTCACACAGAGATGTAAGCCTTCCACGTGCGATGATAAATCTTCCACAAAGATGACTTCTGTGCCCTCAGCATGGTGGAAATTACCAAATCTGACAGGCCTCGGTCCCTTAGCGCCTGACTTTCAAACAGCCATGCAGTTAAAGCTAGCAACTGTAAAGCAGGATGAAGTATAGGACCTTGCGACAGAAGGTCCTATGGCATCGGCAGTCGCCAAGGAACATCCGCCACCAGCCGCCGTACTAAGTCGACGTACCAGGGACGCCGGGGCCAATTGGAATCATCGGAATCCCCTCGATCTCTACTCTGCGAAGCAGAAGAGGAAGAAGAAGAAGAAGTTTTAGCGGGGGGGGGGGGGGGGCATAAATTAATAAATTAGTCGATACTGTTGCGTCCGCCCAGGGATCTTTGGACCTGGCCACAAACCTCAATACCTTCCGATTGAGTCGAGAAGCCAGGAGATCCACGTCTGGCGTGCCCCATCTCAGGCAAAGGAGTTGAAACACATCCGGATGTAGCAACCATTCTCCTTGGTCCAGCATCTGACGACTTAGGTAGTCCGCTTGCCAGTTTTCTACGACCGGAATGTATGAGGCCTCCAATGCTGCAGCCAAGCTTCTTGTTCCTCCTCGATTGTTGATATACGCCACCGCCGTGGCGTTGTCCGACTGGATCCTGACTGGGCGTCCCTGCAGCCTCTGTGACCATGTGAAGAGGCGCCGCCTGATTGGCCGAAGTTCCAGCACATTGATCGGCAGGCGGGATTCTTCCCATGTCCAGCGACCCTGTGTTGACTGTACGCCTCAAACGCCCCCCCCCCCCCCCCCTCAACTGGTCAGGCTGGCGTCCGTCGTGATCACCGTCCAGTGAGAAGGAAGGAACGACTTCCCGGACTGAAGGGCCGGAGACCTCAGCCACCAGATCAGGGAATCCCTGACTAGCCGGCTCACCTGGATTTGACAATCCAGGGACAACAGAGATTTGTCCCATTTTGACAGGATCTCCTTTTGCAAGACTCGAGTGTAGAATTGACCATACGGTACCACATCGAAGGTGGCTACCATGAGACCCAGGACTCGCATGCAAAAGCGCAGCGACGACCACCTGCGGCACGCCAATAGCTTCAGCGCAGCCTGAAGAGTCTGCAACTTGTCCGAAGGGAGAAAAACCTCTCTCCTTTGGAGGAGTCCAGAATCAAGCCCAGGTATTCCAGGCGCTGAGTCGGCACCAACACCGACTTCTGGAGGTTCAGTACCCAACCAAACTCCCGAAGAGTCTGACTGGCGATCCCCACACCCTCCTTTAATTCTGAGGAGGAAGCTGCTCTCAGGAGGTCGTCCAGGTAGCCCACGATAGCGATCCCTCGCTGCCTCAGCAAAGCCAGAAATCGGGGCAAGCACCTTTGTGAAAACGCTTGGTGCCGACGCCAGGCCAAAAGGTAGAGCTACAAATTGGTAGTGCTCGTCTCCGACTGAAAACCGCAGAAACCTCTGATGCCCGACGCATATGGGGACATGCAAGTATGCGTCCTTGATGTCCAAGGACGCAAGAAAATCCCCCGGATGGAGTGCAGCGACCACAGAGCGAACTGATGTGTCCCATGATGCATTAAAAAGAAATACACTTTTCTCTTACCGTCCATGGACTGACACAGCCTCTTCATACTGAACACGTGGTTTATGTCCCTGCTCGCAGGAGAAGCCTAGGCAGAATGTTAGATGTTACAACATACATTCTAAAGACCAGAGCTGAACAGCCCTGCCCAGGGGGCGGTCCCTCCCTCCTACCTGCAGCCCTCAGTTTTTTTCTTCCTTTTGGAATTTTATGATTTTATTTTTGAGATCTTCTATCAACTGTCGGCTGGGCAACAGGTTGGGTACAAGATATCCTCGTAGTCTTCCCTGTCCGACCATCGAGCGTGCTGATTGCTCGCTCCGGCGTGCGACTCAGTTCACGACATGCCCCATGACTCCAGGGGTGGCTTTTATGCTCCGCGGTCCACACAAAACTGAACAGTCCTGCTGTATCTTTCGCGGTGGACCGGGCCGACAGCTACTCAGTACCGCACTGTGATAGGTCTGTCAGGAACACGCCAGTGGGTCCTTCTGGGACGGGTAAGTAGTATCTCCTGCCTTCGCAGGTGAGTACATGCTGTGTGTTCCTTTGTAGGGGGGGGGATTTTCCCTGTCTCCCCCTTGTTTTTTGTTGCTCTCTGTCACCTTACTCTGGCGCTGTGCTGTCTGGGGGTGCCTGGGGGGGCTCATGGGTGTCTGCATATAGCTGTGGAGGTTTTTCTGTGATTTTGGGCCTGGGCGCCATGTTTTTGTGTCACTTTGACTTTTTTTGCATTGGCGCACATGGCGGCCATCTTGCTGTGGATCGCTATGGCGCAGTTACATTGCGGCGGCCATTTTCTTGGAGCCACACACATTTTTTGTGATTGTTTTGCCTCTATCGCTCCTGCAACGGCGCAATTCTCCTCACTGCTCACTTGCGCTGCATGAGCACAGCCAGCGGAACAAGCTGTCCTATCTGGGTTGGTGAGTCCCCTGGGTAACCCCCCACAGTCAGCGCAGCCAGAGGGTGGATTTTTCTCTTTTATTGGGAAAAGTCTCAGAGTGGCGAGAATGGAGCCCGATTCACCTGCTTCCCCATTCAAGTCAGAGGCGACAGGCAGTGCTTCAGCACCTGCGGTCCCTATGGACCAGTTGTCTGCGGTCCTGGAATCATTTCTTGCCAGGATGGAAGCGGTGTGCGAGCGCAAGGGGGCTATGAAGCGCCCTCTCCCCACACAATCTCCAGTAGGGGAGTGCTCAGATTCAGATATGGGCCTAGCTGCAGCTCAGGACCCTAGCTCTAAATTTTTTGATATTTTTGAACAGGACATTCCTAGTGAGGAAGACTCCTGCTCTGAGTCAGCAAAAGACAGGGTGCTTGTAAGTGAACTCATTGATGCTGTGAGGGACGCTCAAGCTGGATGCTGCGGCTGAGGAACCTCAGGCGGAAGCGGTCTCCTTTGGTTCTTTTAAAGCTAAGCCTTCTAAAAAAGTTTTTCCTTACATGCCTTTGAGAGGTTCATAGATCAGGTTTGGAAAAAGCCGCAGAAGACTTTTGCGCTCCCGCGGCGTCCGTCTACTTGGTACTCTTTTGAGGAGACCCCGATTAAAAAATGGGCCTCTCCTCCGGTGGTCGACCCCCCGGTCGCCCGTTTGAATAAAGCCACAACTCTCCCGATGGAGGGGACTCCTGCCTTTAAGGACCCCACTGACAAGAGGTCGGACGTGGTGAGCAGAGCCATGTTCGCCTTGCTGGGATCCACCTTACGTCCTATTGTAGGGGCGACCCTAGTGTCTCAGACACTCACGGAATGGGCAAAGATTTTGCACCAGACTGTGCAGGAGCATAATCTCCCTCCAGAAACCATTGCACTGGCCCACCAACTGGCGCAGGGCCTAGTGTATGTGTGCGATGCCACTTTGGACGCTGCTCCCTTAATCTCTAGGGTCTCAGTGTATGAAGTGGTGTTGTGTCGTCTCATCTGGTTGAAATGCTGGTCTGCTGACCTGGCCTCTAAAAAGCTCCTGACTGACTTGCCCATTAAGGGCGGTAGGCTGTTTGGTGCTGCCCTAGATGACATTATTAAAGGATGTCACGGGGGGTAAGAGCACCCTCCATCAGGCTACTAAGAGTAAGGAGCCCCGCCGTAAGCCGGGCCCCTCCTTTCCAGCTCAGAAGAGGTTTTTCGTCAGAGTCCACGGGTAAGCCCTTTCAGAATGAAAAAGGTGCGGCTGGTGGACAGAAGCGTTCCTGGGTGCGCAAGCCGACCAAGCCGGCTCCCAAGCCCGCCACCGCATGAAGTCTTGCCCCCGCCTGACTCTGGGGTGTGGGGACAGCTTCGCTGGTTCACGGATCGGTGGACCTCCCGGATCTCCGACCGGTGGGTGTGCGAGGTGGTCACCTCGGGGTACAGGATAGAGTTCCGCTCCTGGCCTCCAAACAGATCCTTTCCCTCAAATCTCCCTCTCCTTCCAGCTCCTCAGGCGGCCCTCTTAGGGGCAGTGCAAGACTTGCTCAGGTACGGAGTAATTGTGCCGGTACCATCACAGGAGAGGTTTCAGGGATTTTATTTGAATCTGTTCTTAGTCCCGAAGAAGGACGGAGTCTGTCCAATTCTGGATCTCAAGGCCCTAAATGCCTTTGTGGAAGTTCAAAAATTCAGCATGGAATCCATTCGCAGGTATTGCTGCGCTCCATCTCGGGGACTTTCTGGCGTCCTTGGACATCAAGGACGCCTATTTACATGTCCCAATCTGCGCAAGTCACCAGAAGTTTCTGCGCTTTGCGATCGGCGAAGACCACTATCAATTTGTGGCACTTCCCTTCGGCTTAGCGTCGGCACCGCTGGTCTTCACCAAGGTGCTTGCCCCGATTCTGGCTTTGCTGAGACAGCACGGCATTGCTATCGTGGGTTATCTGGACGATCTTCTGAGAGCAGACTCTGGCTCAGAATTAGAAGAAAATGTGACGATAGTCACACCCTCCGGGACTTCGGGTGGCTCCTGAACACTCAGAAGTCGGTCCTGCTCCCGACTCAGCGTCTGGAGTATCTAGGTCTGATCCTGGACTCCTCGGAGGCGAAAGTATTCCTACCCTTGGAGAAGTTGCAGACTTGTCAGGGAAATAGCCGAAGAAGGACTGGCAATTCTGCCCAAGACAATCATGGCTGCCATGGTGCACAGCATGACTAAGGTGGGCGGTACTTCCTCCTTGTAACCTGAACAGATCACATGACTAACTTCCTGGTCTATTTAAGCCTGCTGCTGGAGCTGCTCATTGCTGGATTATCTCTTCAGTCTCCTGTGTACCTTGACCTTGTCTCCTGATCCGTGCTTATCCGTTGTGACCCGGCTTGCCTTAACCTCGCTTCCTGTTCTCCTGTGTTTGACCCTCGGCCTGCTTCTGGACTCTGCTTCTGCTTCCTGACCACCCGGCTTGACCCTCGGCTTGTACCTGGACCCTGCACGTGTATGACCCCGGCTCGCCCCTGTATATGCTCTGGACTGATCTCCTGTGTTTGACCCCCGGCCTGGCTTCCGATATCTCCGTTCATCTGAATATAACCAGCTCAGTTCTGCCTGCCTCCGCCATCCCTCAGTGGCTGAGCTCATCAGACTGCAAGCAAGCACCTGGCCAACCGTGCTTCTGTGGGCACCGCGCTCCCTGTTCCCAACTCCAGGGGCGCGCTGCACTCAGCCGCAAGGGGAGCCCTCTTAGCATCTCGATCTCCATACTCGTTCCTGACAGTATAATCCAGCCATGTCAGAGATTGACAGAGGTGCTTCCCCTATAGAGGCTATGTGGCAGCAGATCACTGCACTTACCCAAACAGTGCAAAGACTACAAGACGCCCATGAGCAATTAGAGGGTCACCTGCATCACTTGTCTTCCAATCCTATATCTCCTGATCCAAGACCTACCTCCAGTTGTACTCCCTCTGCTGCAATGTCTCAGGAGGTTCCTCTCACCGTGCCGATCCCGCTTCCTGAACCACGTGTGCCGACCCCTGAACGGTTCTCGGGGGACCGAAGAAAGTTTAGGACTTTTAAAAATTCCTGCCTACTATACCTGGCTCTTCAACCAAGAACTTTCTCCTTGGAGAATATTAAAGTTGGTTTCATTATCTCCTTACTCTTGGACGACCCCCAGGTGTGGGCCCACGGGCTACTGGAACAGAAGAGCCCCATTACTGACTCTGTTGACACTTTCTTCACAGCTATGGCCCAGTTGTACGATGATCCCCATCGTATGACTACGGCCGAGAATGCCCTGCACACCCTGCAGCAGGGGCAACTTCCCGCAGAGGATTACACTGTGGACTTCCGCACATGGGCCGCAGACACATGTTGGAATCAAGCTGCCCTGAAGTACCAATATCGTCTGGGCCTATCGGAGTCCCTCAAGGACGAGCTGGCCAGGGTAGCAGTCCCGGATACCTTGGAGGGCCTCATCCAGTTAGCCATACAACTGGACAGACGCCTACGTGAACGTCTATTCGAGAAGTCTCAGACTCTCCAATCAGCTCAAGGACTGCCAGAATCCTCTTTTTCTCTCGCCTCCAATCAGCTCAAGGACTGCCAGAATCCTCTTTTTCTCTCGCCTCCAATCCACCCATACCTGAAGTCAAGCCCAGACAGATGGGCCTGTTTCGGCCTGCCCTATCACCTGAGGAAAGACTCTACCGTCGAAAGGCGAACCTTTGCTTTTACTGTGGAGACAATGGCCATTTCTTACAAAATTGCCACCTCAGGGCGAAGAAACCATTCTTCAAACCCCCAGTACATTGTCAAGTGTCAGGACTTACCTCATCTCACCCTGTCCTCGCTATCTCCCTATCGGTGGCCAGGGAAGAGATCCGTCTTTCAGCCATCATCGACTCTGGGGCCTGCAGCTGCTTCCTAGACATCAACTTGGCCAAAGGACTTGGAATTCCCCTTGTTACCAAGAAGCAGCAGTTAACAGTTCATTTGGCTGATGGATCTCTACCCAGTTCTGGACTGATAACCCATGAGACCCTGCCAATCCCTATGACAACCAGCTCTGGCCACAAGGAACTGGTACGTTTCGATGTTTTGTGCTCTCCTCTGTTTCCGGTCATTCTGGGAGTCCCCTGGTTACGAGCACACAACCCTCACATTGACTGGCTGAAGAATGAAGTGCTGTTTTCATCTGCTTACTGTCAGCAGAATTGTCTGCCCCCTGGCCCTAAGGACTTTACCAGCTGCCTGACCATACAACCTGTTTCTAGTTCCAATCCTCATGTACCCTCTGCCTACCTAGAATTTCTGGATGTATTCGACAAGAAGGGAGCAGACTCCCTTCCACCTCATCGTCCCTATGACTGCCCTATTGACTTGCTCCCAGGCTCCGAAATTCCCTTTGGTCGTATCTTCCCTTTATCAGAGACTGAACTCGAAACATTACGACTCTATGTCGATGAAAACCTGGCAAAGGGATTCATTCGTCCCTCTTCTTCCCCTGCAGGTGCTGGCATATTTTTTGTCGAAAAAAAGGATAAAACGCTCAGGCCTTGTATAGACTACCGAGATCTGAATAAGATCACTATCAAAAATCGCTATCCACTCCCTCTCATCCCGGAACTCTTCCAACGATTCCGTTCTGCTCGAGTTTTCTCCAAACTGGACTTACGAGGTGCTTATAATCTGGTTCGCATTCGAGAGGGGGATGAGTGGAAAACAGCTTTCCGAACTCGTTTCGGACATTTTGAATATTTGGTGATGCCTTTTGGCCTCTGCAATGCTCCAGCCACGTTCCAGCACTTTGTGAACGACATTTTCCGAGACCATCTTGACAACTTCCTCATTGTATACCTGGATGACATCCTTGTCTTCTCGGCCATGCTGGAGATTCATCGAGTGCACATGAAAAAGGTACTAACTATTCTAAGAACGCATGGACTATATGTAAAAGCCGAAAAATGTTACTTTGAGAAAGAATCTATCCAGTTTTTGGGTCTTGTCATATCTACGAAAGGAGTGGCCATGGATCCCCAGAAAGTAAAAGCGATCCTGGAGTGGCCTGTCCCCTCCGACAAGAAGGGTGTTCAAAGGTTTATTGGCTTTTCAAACTTTTACAGACGATTTATTAAGAACTTTTCAGCCATTATATCACCCATTACCCAACTAACCCGTTTGCATTCCAGATTCCAGTGGTCCCCGGAGGCTCAGGCAGCTTTCGACAGACTTAAAACAGTGTTTGTTTCAGCGCCAGTTCTTCAGCATCCTGACCCTGCATTGCCCTACATTTTGGAAGTCGATGCCTCCGAAGTGGCCACAGGAGCTATCCTTTCTCAACGACAGGGCCCCAAATCATTGTTACATCCTGTAGCCTTTTCCTCTCGAAAAATGACACAACCGGAAAGAAATTACGACGTCGGAGATCGGGAGCTTTTGGCCATCAAAACAGCCCTGGAAGAGTGGAGATATTTACTTGAAGGTGCAGCACATCCCATTATGATCTTTACCGATCATAAAAATTTAGAATATCTGAGGACTGCAAAACGTTTGAGACCGCGTCAAGCTCGGTGGGCGTTATTCTTTTCGAGATTCAATTTTCACATCTCGTTTCGTCCCGGATCTAAAAATGGAAAGGCGGATGCTCTGTCTCGGATGTTCCCAGACACCCCTGAAGAAACCACTCCCGGTACAATCCTGTCCACACAAAATTTCCTTCTGATTCAGCCAGACCTAAAAGCATCCATTGTACAAGCCTCTCTTCACTGCCCAGAGTCGGAAATTTCTACCTTAAGGAGTCACAAGGGATTTCTGTGGCATCAGGACAAAATCTTTGTCCCCCAGGAAGTCAGACTGCAGGCCTTGAAAAGATTTCATGATCACCAGCTGGCCGGGCATTTCGGGATCCGGAAGACGATCGACCTTGTCCAACGTTACCTATGGTGGCCTTCCCTAAGATCAGACTGTAAAAAATATGTTGAGTCCTGTTTGGTTTGCCAGCGTAACAAGGGTCCCAAGACCAGGTCTTGGGGTCTATTAATACCCTTACCAGTTCCGGAGCAGCCTTGGAAAAACATCTCTATGGACTTCATAGTCGATCTCCCTCCATCAGAGAACTTTACAACAATCTTGGTAGTAGTGGACCGACTATCAAAGATGGCCCACTTCCTGCCCATGCTTGGCACCCCCTCCGCCATGGACACTGCAAAAATTTTCATTAAGGAGATAGTCAGACTTCATGGGTTACCCGACAATATAGTCTCCGATAGAGGGGTTCAATTCACCTCTGGTTTCTGGAAGAATCTTTGTAAGATCTTGTCAATTGACTTACGTCTTTCTTCTGCTTACCACCCTCAAAGTAATGGCCAAACAGAAAGAACGAACCAGACCTTAGAGCAATACCTGCGGTGCTTCTGCTCTTTCTCCCAAGATGACTGGGTCTCCTTGCTACCTTGTGCGGAATTTTCATACAATAATACCATACACACGGCCACCAATCAGTCGCCCTTTTGGGCAAACTATGGCTTTCACCCATCCTTTCTTCCCAACACCATTCCTGAATCTCCGGTACCAGCCGTTCAGGATAGGATAAACTTCTTCCAAACCAATTACCGAATCCTTCAGGAGACCATGCGAAAGGCTCAGGAAGACTTCAAGAAACAACATGACAGGAGAAAGAGAGGGAATCCCATCTACAAGGTGGGTGACAAGGTATGGCTGTCCTCTATTAACCTCAGACTTTCTTGCCCTTCCAGGAAGCTTGGTCCAAGGTTTGTGGGTCCATTCGAGATCAAGAAGGAAGTGAACCCTGTGGCTTTTGAACTCGCTTTACCGGCCTCCTACAAGATCCATCCGGTGTTCCACGTCTCCCTTCTGAAACCAGCTGTGCCAAGTCCATTTCCAGGAAGAGAGGAGTTGCCACCTCCACCAGTTATCATAGGTAACGATACCGAATATGAAGTTGAAGCCATCCTAGATTGCCGGAAAAGAGGTAGGCAGACTCAATTTCTTGTTAAATGGAAGGGGTATTCTTCAGAGGAAAATTCTTGGGAACCAATGGATAATTTACATGCTCCAAGACTTTTGCAAAATTTCCGCAACAGGTACCCAGAAAGATGGTCTAGGTTGGGCATCCAGAGGCTGCCCCTCGGGGGGGGGGGGCACTGTCAGGGAAATAGCCGAAGAAGGACTGGCAATTCTGCCCAAGACAATCATGGCTGCCATGGTGCACAGCATGACTAAGGTGGGCGGTACTTCCTCCTTGTAACCTGAACAGATCACATGACTAACTTCCTGGTCTATTTAAGCCTGCTGCTGGAGCTGCTCATTGCTGGATTATCTCTTCAGTCTCCTGTGTACCTTGACCTTGTCTCCTGATCCGTGCTTATCCGTTGTGACCCGGCTTGCCTTAACCTCGCTTCCTGTTCTCCTGTGTTTGACCCTCGGCCTGCTTCTGGACTCTGCTTCTGCTTCCTGACCACCCGGCTTGACCCTCGGCTTGTACCTGGACCCTGCACGTGTATGACCCCGGCTCGCCCCTGTATATGCTCTGGACTGATCTCCTGTGTTTGACCCCCGGCCTGGCTTCCGATATCTCCGTTCATCTGAATATAACCAGCTCAGTTCTGCCTGCCTCCGCCATCCCTCAGTGGCTGAGCTCAGACTGCAAGCAAGCACCTGGCCAACCGTGCTTCTGTGGGCACCGCGCTCCCTGTTCCCAACTCCAGGGGCGCGCTGCACTCAGCCGCAAGGGGAGCCCTCTTAGCATCTCGATCTCCATACTCGTTCCTGACAAGACTCTTCAGTCTGCGGTGCGGGTTCTGATGTCCCGAAAATGGTCGTCAATCCGTTTCTGCATGAGAGTCCTGGGACTCATGGTGGCCTCCTTCGACGCAGTTCCGTATGCCCAATCTCACACTCGTACCCTACAGAGGGAGATCCTGCCCACTTGGGACAAGTCCCCGTTGTCTTTGGATCATCAGATCCAGGTGAGTCACCCGGTCAGGGCGTCCCTGACGTGGTGGTTGAGATCCACGGCCCTTCGGTCCGGGAAGTCTTTCCTTCCTGTCCAGTGGATGGTGATCATGATGGACGCCAGCTTTACGGGCTGGGGGGGGAGTTTGGGAAGTCTTCTCAGCTCAAGGGCTTTGGACCCCGGTCCAATCCGGTCTACCGATCAATGTTCTGGAACTCCGGGCAATCAGACTGTGCCTCTTCTCGTGGTCGGAGAGGCTACAGGGCCGCTCGGTCAGGATTCATTCAGACAACGCCACATCAGTGGCTTATGTCAACCATCGGGGGGAACTCGGATCTCAGCTGCGGCGTCCGAGGTCGCCCACATCCTACGGTGGGCAGAAAGAAGCGCGCCGGCTCTGTCGGCCGTTTATATTCCAGGAATAGACAACTGGCAGGCCGACCATCTGAGCCGTCAGACGTTGGGACATGGGGAATGGTCCTTGCATCCAGAGGTGTTCCAACTCATTTGCCGGCGGTGGGGCACACCAGATGTGGACCTCTTGGCCTCTCGACCCAATCTCAAGGTGTCAAGGTTTGTGGCCAGGTCCAGGGACCCCTGAGCAGATGCCTCAGACGCGTTAGTTGCCCCGTGGGGTCAGTATCGCCTGATGTATGCCTACCCTCCGCTGCAGTTGCTTACCCGTCTGCTTCGCAGGGTAGAGGCCGAGGGCATTCCGGTGATTCTCATTGCTCCGGATTGGCCGCGGCGCCATTGGTAAACCGATCTTGTGTGGCTAGTCGCAGACGTTCCCTGGCGACTACCTCTGTGGGAGGACCTTCTGTCTCAAGGTCCCATACTTCATCCTACTTTACAGTCCTTGGCTTTAACAGCATGGCTATTGTAAGCCAGGTGCTAAGGGACCGAGGTCTCTCAGATTCAGTCATCTCGACCATGTTGAGGGCACGGAAATCTTCCTCCAGGAAGATCTATCACCGTACCTGGAAGGCTTACAGCGCTATGTGCGAGGAGCTAGATTGGCGTCCACGGACGTATTCAGTTCCCAGGATTCTGCTGTTCTTACAGCGTGGTATGACCCAAAAGCTGGCTTTAAGTACCATCAAGGGTCAGATTTCGGCCCTGGCTGTCTTCTTTCAACGACCGCTAGCGGGCCATTCCTTGATTCGCACCGTTGGTGCAGGGGGTTCGCCATGTGATCCCCCCTGTCAAGCCTCCTCTCCCTGGCTTTTTAAAGCCAGGTGCTGAAGGACCGAGTTCTCTCGTATTCGGTCATCTCTTCTATGTTGTTGACACTGGAATCTTCCTCCAGAAAGATATCTCACCGTACCTGGAAGGCTTACATCGCTATGTGCGAGAAACTTGAGTGGCGTCCTCGGATGAATTCCGTTCCCAGGATTTTGCTGTTCTTACAGCGTGGTGTGACCCAAAAGCTGGCCTTGCATACTTTATTTTTTATTTTTATTTTTTGAGGGTCGGATTTCGGCCCGGGCTGTCTTCTTTCAACGACCGCTAACGGGCCATTCCTTGATTAGCACCTTTTGTGCAGGGGGTTCGCCATGTGATCCCCCTGTCGAATCTCCTCTCCCTCCTTGGGATCTGAATTTGGTGCTCTCGGTTCTTCAAGAACCTCCTTTTGAAAACAGAGATATCCCTCTTGACCTTGTCTCAGAAGGGGGCTTTCCTGATAGCCATCACTTCTGTCAGACAGGTGTCTGAGTTGGCGGCATTGTCTTGCAAGCCGCCTTACTTGATCATCCATAAGGATAAAGCTGTGTTGCGCCCGCAACCTTCTTTTCTCTCGAAGGTGGTCTCGGCCTTTCACCTTAATGAGGACATTGTTCTTCTATCCTTGTGTCCTCATCCATCGCATCCCAGAGAGTTTGCGCTTCACATGCTAGACGTGGTACGTGCCTTGCGGGTGTACCTGTCTGTTACTGCTCCCATTCGGAAGTCTGACTCGCTGTTTATGTCTGGTCCACAACAGGGCCAAGCGGTGTCGCCTGCCACCATTTCTAGATGGATCAGGCAGACCGTCATACAGGCCTATGCCCTTAAGGGGCGGGCCCCTCCCTTTCCGGTTACGGCGCATTCCACCAGGGCAATTGGTGCTTCCTGGGCTTTCCGACATCAAGCGTCAGTTGCACAAGTGTGCAAGGCGGCGACCTGGTCGTCCGCACATACCTTTTCTAAGTTTTACAAGGTTGATGTGGCTGAATCTTTGGATGCTTTCTTCGGCCGCAAGGTGTTGCAGGCCGCTGTTTAAAGTTGCAACTCCTCCGTTGAGGAGCTCTGCTTGTTTGGAGTGAAGTTTGGTTTTTCCTTTACTACTGCTCCCACCCTCTTCTTTATACTGCTTTGGGACATCCCACGTGTTCAGTAGGAAGAGGCTGTGTCAGTCCATGGACGGCAAGAGAAAAAAAGGATTTTTGTACTCACCGTAAAATCAGTTTCTCTGACGTCCATGGACTGACACAGCACCCACCCTTCCTTTTAAGGCTTGTACTGCTTTGTTACGAACTGAGGGCTGCTGGCTGCAGGTAGGAGGGTTATGTCCGGAGGGACATGTCCGGAGGGACCGCACCCTGGGCGGGGCTGTTCAGCTCGGTTTTTAGAATGTATGTTGTAACATCTAACATTCTGCCTAGGCTTCTCCTGCGAGCAGGGACATAAACCACGTGTTCAGTATGAAGAGGCTGTGTCAGTCCATGGACGTCAGAGACCGTTTTACGGTGAGTACAAAAATCCTATTTGAAAAAAAAAAAAAAAATTAAAGTTAGCCCAATGTGGTTTGAACACCGTTTTTAAATGCAGGCAATACTCACTTATGCGTTAGCTTCTGCAGGCGAGCTTGGCTGGACGGTGCACTTAAATTTATATTTATTTTTCTCATTTTACTTTTCATTTTTACACTGTGTAATTTATTTATATATATATATATATATATATATATATATATATATATATATATATATATATATATATATATATATACACATATACATACATACATACATAATTAAAAAAATGGTGTCACTTTTATTAACTAGTAAACATCCCTTGTAATAGAAAAAAAAAAAAAAAAAGCATGATAGGACCTCTTAACCAACCACTTAAGCCCCGGACCAATACGCAGCATAAAGACCAGGAGGTGATTTTACAATTTGGCACTGCGCTGCTTTAACTGGAAATTGCACAGACATGCAATGTTATACCCAAACGAAATTTGCGTCCTTTTCCTCCCACAAATAGCTTTTTTTTTTTTTTTTAATGGTATTTGATTGCCTCTGCAATTTATTTATTTTTTGCGATATAAAAAACGGAAAAAAAGACAGAAAAGTTTGAAAAAATAGGATTTTTGTACTCACCGTAAAATCTGTTTCTCTGACGTCCATGGACTGACACAGCTGGATACTGTAAACGTGTGGGTATATGTCCCTGCTCGCAGGATAAGATCTAGGCAGAAAGTTAGATAGAAACATACACATTCTATAACAAACCAAAGCTGAACAGCCCCGCCCAGGGGGGCGGTCCCTCTGGACATTACCCTCCCACCTGCAGCTAGCAGCCTCAGTTCGTAACAAAGCAGTACAAACCTTAAAAGGAAGGGTGGGTGCTGTGTCAGTCCATGGACGTCAGAGAAACGGATTTTACAGTGAGTACAAAAATCCTATCTTCTCTTATCGTCCATGGACTGACACAGCTGGATACTGTAAACATGTGGGACGTCCCAAAGCAGTATCAGAAGGGTGGGAGCAGTAGTAAAGGAACAACCAAAACTTCACTCCAAACAAGCAGAGCTCCTCAAGGGAGGAGTTGCAACATTAAACAGCGGCCTGCAATGCTTTGCGGCCGAAGGAAGCATCCGAAGATGCAGCCATATCAACCTTATAGATTTTTGAAAAGGTATGAACGGACGACCAGGTCGCCGCCTTGCACACTTGTGCAACCGACGCTTGATGTCGGAAAGCCCAGGAAGCACTAATTGCCTTGGTGGAATGCGCCGCAACCGGAAAGGGAGGCGCCCGCCCCTTAAGGGCATAGGCCTGTATGACGGTCTGCCTGATCCACCTAAAGACGGTGGCAGACGACACAGCTCGGCCCTGTTTTGGACCAGAGACAGACACAGTGAGTCAAACTTCCAAATGGAAACAGTAGCAGACAGGTATATTCGTAAGGCTTGTACCCATCTTAATGTATGAAGCGCAAACTCTCAGGCATGCGATGGGTGAGGACACAAGGACGGAAGAACAATGTCCTCCTTAAGGTAAAAGGCCGAGACCATCTTTTGAAAAGGACGGTCGTGGGTGCAACACCGCCATATACTTATGGAGGACCAAGTAAGGCGACTTGCAGGACAAGACCGCCAACTCAGACACCCGTCTAACTGAAGTAATGGCCACTAAGAAGGCCACCTTCTGGGACAAGGTCAAGAGAGGAATCTCTCTGATATTCTCAAAGGGATGTTCTTGGAGAACCGAGATGCATCAAATTCAGATCCCAAGTAGGGAGAGGAGGCTTGACAGGGGTGATCACATGGCGAACCCCCTGCACAAAAGGTGCTAATCGAGGAATGGCCCGGTAGCGGTCGTTGAAAAAGACAGCCGGGGCTGAAATCCGACCCTCGATGGTACGCAAGGCCAGCTTTTGGGTCAAACCACGCTGTAAGAACAGCAAAATCCTGGTAACGGAATACGTCCGTGGACGCCAATCAAGCTCCTCGCACATAGCGATGTAAGCCTTCCCAGGTACGGTGATAGATCTTTCTGGAGGAAGATTCCTGTGCCAACAACATAGATGAGATGACCGAATCCAAGAGACCTCGGTCCTTCAGCACCTGGCTTTAAAAAGCCATGCCATTAAAGCCAAGGACTGTAAAGCAGGATGAAGTATGGGATCATAAGACAGAAGGTCCAACCCAATAGGCAATCGCCAAGGAACGTCTGCGACTAGCCGAAGTAGATTGGCGTACCAATTTCGCCATTCCGGAGCAATGAGGATCACCGGAATGGCGAAGCAACAACAGCAGTGGAGGGTAAGCATATATCAGGCGATACTGCCCCAACGGGCTACCAACGCGTCTGACGCGTCTGCCCAAGGGTCCCCGGACCTGGCCACGATCTTGACACCTTGCGAGTGAGTCGAGAGGCCATAAGGTCCACATCCAGTGCTCCACATCCGGTAAAGGAGGTGGCAACACCTCCGGCTGCAAGGACCCTTCCCCTGCAATGCACACGGCCGACAGGACCGTCCTGCAGCGAGATGTATGAAAATCTCAAAGAGACTCCGCAATGTATCGGAGAAGAGAGGCCCCGGTGTACAGGGTGCCTCAACTGTTGGCCAATAAAGGCAACTTGACAGAGCTTCCCTAGAAACTCGGTCAGAGGACCATTAGCTCAGCCTCCACAGGTGGCACAAACCCAACCCGGGCACAGAGACCCTAAAGGCTAAAGCAGTTGCAGTGCACCTGCTAGTCGACTGATAGATGAAGCAGAGGCTTTTGCCCAGTCATTGAGCTTCAGAAACGCCAGAGACGCAGCCACTAGTGGGCGTAACGCTAACCTCAGCCTGGCGAACCCAGTCCAAGCCAGCGCTTCTAATCACCACTGAAAGCAGGTGGAAAGAGATACCCCTGAAACCAGGGATCCTTGTTACAATACTCCATCCAGCAGCTACCAATGGATAAGTGCTGATTGTACAAACACATAGTTTATACTATGTATTGCGACAAACGCGCAAATAGAGTGTGGGAGGAAACCCACCCAGCCACAAAGAGCATAATACAACCACATATGGTGTATGTAGTTTAGTATGTGTTGATAAACCTATTAAACACGTTTATACTGTGCCAGCGACGAAGGCGCGCACATCATCGGGGCTTGGACGGAAACCAGCCACGCAGATTGCGTACACAACCGTGTAGGTATGTTAGCCTGCAAATAAACAAATTGCACATGTTTATACTGTGCATAGCGCTGAAAATGCGCACACACCATTGGAGCGCGGGGGAGAAACCGGAGCACCCAGATGAAACCCACGCAGACTGCATACGCATACCGTGTAGGTACTATACTATGTGTGATAACCATTTTGCACAAGCCTATGTGTGCATAGCACTGTTGGCGCGTCGGAGGAACCAAAGTACCCCACGCATACCCAGAGAATGCAATACCTACAACTACTGTGAATGTATTTAGTGTTGTGTATAAACATAATGTTTACACTGTGTATTGCACCAAAGGCACGCATGTAATGTAGCGTGGGCGGAAACCCGGAGGAAACCCACGCAGACTGCACAGACATACCGGGTAGGTATGTTAGTATGTGGATAGCAAATCGCACAAATTTAGGCTGTGCATAGCGCCCATACCAATGAAACGTGGGAGGGAACCGGAGTACCCGGAGGAAACCCACACAGACTGCATACATATACCGCGTAGGTATTATAGCATGCGTGATAAACATTGAACATGTTTAACTGTGCAGAGGGCCAAAGGTGCACATACTGTCAGCCCGTGGGAGGAAACTGGAACACCCGGAAGAAACCCACACAGATACCGTGTAGGAATGATAGCATGTGAATAAACATATTGCACATGTTTATGCTGTGCATTTCCATTGGAGCGTGGGGGGGAAACCGGAGGAACCCCACGCAAACAGTATACCCATACTGTAAACATGTATAGTATGTGCAACATACATATTGAACATGTCTATACTGTGCAGAGCCGAAGCGCACATACCATGAGAGCGTGGGAGGACACCGGAGCCCCCAGCGGAAACCCGCGCCGACGCAGAGAGTATAATACTACATATACTGTGAATGTATCTAGAGTCGTGCATAAACATATTGTGTACGTTTATATCATGTGTGGCACTGAAACACAGCATTGGAACGTGGGGGGACACTCACGCAGACACAGAGACCAATAACACATACATACACTTTGAATGTATGCAGTGTAGAGGTATAGGATGAATTTAAATTATTGCGCAGAGGCGCATAATCTTCTCTTCTCTGTATCATTCCAACCTGCTTGACTGTGCTGCCGAATCAGCATGCAGGTAACAGGTAACCCCTCTGATCCTCAGACCGTGTGTCTGTCAGAGCTCAGAGCGTTCCCCAGGAAATGGCGGGAAACCACAGGGGCAGAGACCCTGTTGTTGCCTCAGAACATCACACAGAAGGCTCACAGGGACTAGAGACATAAATGAATAAAGTCCCCCCCCACCATGCTGCACCGACCAGTGGGAGGCAAACACTGTGTACCACTGTATCATCCATGCAGCTCTCGACGCAGCATGTGAGGAAAACAGTGAGGAAGCTGTGTAAAAGAAAGGCTTTAAGGAACCAAGGGAAACAGCATCCGTCTGAGGTACCACAGCCACAGCCACAGCATCCAGCTTGAAATTGTTCCTCACATCAATGAGTTCACTTACAAGCGCCCTGTCATTCACTGACACAGAACTGGAGTCTTCCTCACAAGGGAATGTCCTGTTCATAAACATTAAAATATTCAGAGCTAGGGTCCTGAGCACAGTAGCTAGGCCCATATCTGAATCAGAGCACTCCTTCACTAAAGATTTTTGTGGGGAGAGGGGGCTTATATAGCTCCCTTCGCTCGCACACCGCTTCCATTCTGGCAAGGAATGATTCCAGGACTGCCGGCAACTGGTCCATAAGGACCACAGGTGCAGAAGCACTGCCAGTTGCCTCAGGCAAGAGTGGAGAAGCAGGTGTATCAGACTCCATATCGCCACCCTCTGAGACCTTATACACTACTACAGTGAATATACAGTCCACCCACTGGCTACGCTGAGGAGGGGATACCCGGAGGACTCACCAGCCCTTAAGGACCGCTCAGTTCTGCTGAAGAAACCACGCTGTGAGCCTGAGGAGAGTGAAGAATCTGTGAGGAGATTGTGAGGAGATTCGCGCCGCCGCTAGAGGCCGAAACCGAAAGTAAATGTGCCGCCGCTACAAGAAAATGGCTGCCAGCCGCAGCTATAACTGCGCCATTGAACCACGGCAAGATGGCCGCTGAGCGCAAAATTCAAAAGGCAAACAGCGCTAATGCACACGCTAATGGCGCACGCAATAACCACCTCACACCCCAGGAAAACTGCCCCTCTCCCCAGAGCCCACTACAGACATGAGAACCCAGCCAGGCCAGAGTGACCCCCAAGCACCCCCACAGCACCAGTACAGGGTGCAGAGAGCAGCATAACAACAGGGAGAAACCCCCCATATAAAGAAACACAGCCAGCATGTACTCACCTGCAGTAGGAGAGACTACTTACCCGTTCCTTTCAGGGCCCCACTGGCTTGTTTCAGACAGACCTATCACAGAGCAGTACTGCGTAGCTGTCGGCCCGGTCCACCGCGAGAGATACAGTCAGTCAGGTAATGTTCAATCTTGAGAGGACCGCGGGAGCATGAAAGCAACCCGGCCACCCCTGGAGTCATGGGGCATGTCGTGAACTGAGTCTCACGTACACAAGGCGAGGATCAGCACGCTCGATGGTCAGACAGGGAAGACTACGAGGGTACCAGTGTACCCAACCTGTTGCCCAGCCGACAGTTGAAGGTCTCAAAAATAAAATTCCCAAAGGAATAAAATTTAAAAGTAAAATCTTCCAGGAGACTGGCTCCTGAGAGAGCCACGTCTTCTCCTGCTAGGCAGAAAAAAACTGAGGCTGCTAGCTGCAGGTGGGAGGGTAATGTCCGGAGGGACCGCCCCCCCTGGGCGAGGCTGTTCAGCTCTGGTTTGTTATAGAATGTATGTTTCTAACAATCTAACATTCTGCCTAGATCTTCTCCTGCGAGCAGGGACATATACCCACACGCTTACAGTATCCAACTGTGTCAGTCCATGGACGATAACAGAAAAAATATTTTCCCCGGACCAATAGGCCCGAAGGGAGCCATGTCCTACTCCTTGCTAGACAGAAAAAAACTGATCTGTGAGACGCAGAGTGAGGGGATATACCCAGAGGGTCCACCCCCTGGGCAGGACTGTAGAAGGTGTGATGCAACACTTTTTACAAGGTTTTTTTCTGCCTAGTCACTCCTAATTAACGAATAGCCACTTGTCAATTAGAAGCTGTGTCAGTCCATGAACGAAAGAGTAAAGCAGTTTGAAAAATTATTGCGTAAATACCGTGCGAGATAAAAAGTTACAATGACCGCCATTTTATTTCCTAGGGTGTCTGCTAAAAAAAATATGTTTGGGGGTTCCGAGTAATTTTCTAGCAAAAAAATTATTTTTACATGTAGGAGAGGAGTGCCAGAATAGGCCCGGTATGGAAGTGGTTAAGCTTATGGGGTATATCAGGAAGGTTAATGATTGGTTAGGGTTGTAGTGGCTCATTCAAGGCATTAGGGTTTCCTTCGACTTTAAGAGGTTTTAAATGCTGGGAAGTGGAAGCGGCAGCAGGCATTCCCTTCATGTGACCAATTTGTTTGGCAGTTACAGTGTCCCATGATCGGAAAACTCCCGATCATAGGTATGTATTGGGAGCTTTCTGTTGCCTGCCAGTTACTGTGCTAGGTGCATGGAGAGAGCGTGTTAAAGCCCACTCGCCGAGGGGCAGTAATAATGGTGTACTGCTGGTGGGAAGAGGTTAATGAAACAGCAAAACAATTACAAAATCAGGGTATCAAGCTGCAGGTGTACCACCTTCCTTTAACCCTTTTACTGCCAGGTCCGTCAGAGTTATTAACCTTAAATGTGTGACACCTCCCCATGCCACCACTTCCCTGTCCCCAGCCTCTCCACCTCCCACTGCCCCCTTTAATCTAACACTGCCCCCCCCTCTTTTCTATCCCCCTTCATCCCCCCCACGTACCGTTTTCCCCCCCGCAAACCCCATCCCCTGAAGCTACCCTTAGGAGCCGGAATCCCTCCTCTGCCACTTCCGCCGGTTTCAGGTGCTTAGAGGGGATCCAGATGTGCGCGTGTCCCCCCCATCACTTTATCAACCCTCGTACTGGCCCTCACACCTCCGATCTATGCCTGCACCGGCGGCATCCCTCCTTCCCACCTGCAGATGCTTCCTGCACTGAGCTCCAGCGAGCGGTCAGGCTGGAGAGGTGCAGATGAAGTTGGGGCTTGTTAATCACATCTTTACCAGCCCCCTCCCTGTAGTACATTGAATGCAGGCAGCAATCACTACAGATCGCTCCTGTGTGCACCGACAGCTGAGCATAGTAAACAGAGTTTACTATGGGGTTGATTTACTAAAGGCAAATCCACTCTGCACTACAAGTGCACTTGAAAGTGCAGACGCTGTGGATCTGAGGGGGAAGATCTGAAATGAGGGGAAGCTCTGACGATTTTATCATCCAATCATGTGCAAGCTAAAATGCTGTTTATTTTCCTTGCATGTCCCCATCAGATCTGCAGCAACTGCACTTTCAAGAGCACTTGCAATGCAAAGTGGATTTGCCTTTAGTAAATAAACCCCCCCGTGTCAGTTTACATGAATGAAGAAAGAATATGTATAGCAATTCCTCATTCATAAAAGTAGAGGTGCACCGAATGTAAATTTTGGTGCCGAAACCAAAAATGTAGGATGCACTTGGCCGAAAAATAGGATTTTTGTAATCACCGTAAAAACCATTTCTCTGACGTCCATGGACTGACAGACACAGGTGGATACTGTAAACGCGTGGGTATATGTCCCTGCTCGCAGGAGAAGATCTAGGCAGAATGTTAGAAACATTCTAGAACAAACCAGAGCTGAACAAAGCAGTACAAACCTTAAAAGGAAGGGTGGGTGCTGTGTCAGTCCATGGACGTCAGAGAAAAGGATTTTACGGTGAGTACAAAAATCCTATTTTCTCTTATCGTCCATGGACTGACACAGCTGGATACTGTAAATGCGTGGGACGTTCCAAAGCAGTATCAGAAGGGTGGGAGCAGTAGTAAAGGAACAACCAAAACTTCATTCCAAACAAGCAGAGCTCCTGAACGGAGGAGTTGCAACATTAAACAGCGGCCTGCAATGCTTCGCGGCCGAAGGGAGCATCCGAAGATGCAGCAACATCAACCTTATAAAATCTTGAAAAAGGTATGAACGGACGACCAGGTCGTCGCCTTGCACACTTGTGCAACCGACGATTGATGTCGGAAGGCACAGGAAGCACCAATTGCCTTGGTGGAATGCGCCGCAACCGGAAAGGGAGGCGCTCGCCCCTTAAGAGCATAGGCCTGTATGACGGTCTGCCTGATCCACCTAGAGACGGTGGCAGACGACACCGCTCGGCCCTGTTTTGGACCAGACACAGATTTCCGAATAGAAACAGTAGCAGACAGGTACACTCGTAAGGCTTGTACCCATCTTAACCCTTTCACGCCGAGCGGACGCATATATGCGTCCTCGGCTTTCGGGGGTTATACCGGGATGATGCCTGCAGCTGCAGGCATCATCCCGGTACCGTTGTTTAGAGCGGGCGATCGGCTTTCCTGGTATAACCACCGATGCGGCTAAAAGCCGCTCGGTTGTTATACCGGAGGAGCGGGAAGGGACATCCCCCCATGCCGCCGCCTCCGCCGCTCTTACCGGGCCTCCCGTCCCACCGGGAGACCCGATCCACGATCCGCCACCTCGGGCGGCTAGGCAGAGAGTGAATCAAAGCCGCGAACGGCTTTGATTTTTTCTCTGCACTGTAACCACGGAAGCGACGTCATGACGTCACATCCGGGTTACTCGGCTGCCAATGGCGCCGAATTTAAAAAAGTACACAGTATTCAGAATAGCCGTTTTCGGCGATCTGAATACTTTGAAGTGCAAAGGAGGGATTGGGGGTCTTTTAGACCTCCGATCTCTCCATAAAGAGTACCTGTCACCACTTGATACTGTCACAAGGGATGTTTACATTCCTTGTGACAGCAATAAAAGTGATCAAAACATTTTTTTTTTAAAAAACACTATTTTTAATTATAAAAATAAATAAAATAAATAAGAAAAAAAAAAAATTTTTTTAAGCGCCCCTGTCCCCGCGAGCTCGCGCGGCAAAGAAAACGCATACGGAAGTCGCGCCCGCATATGAAACCGGCGTTCAAATCACATGTGAGGTATCGCCGCGATCGTCAGAGCGAGAGCAATAATTATAGCCATAGACCTCCTCTGTACCTCTAACCTAGTAGCCGTAAAAAAAAGTTAAAGTGTCGCCTATGGAGATTTTAAGGTACCGTAGTTTGTCGCCATTCCACGAGTGCAGGCAATTATAAAGTATGACATGTTTGGTATCTATTTACTCGGCGTAACATCTTTCACATTATACAAAAAAATTGGACTAACTTTGCTTTTTAATTTTTTTAAAATTCATGAAAGTGAATTTTTCCAAAAAAGTTGCGTTTAACCACTTAAGCCCCGGACCATTTGGTAGCTAAAGGACCAGAGGTGAATTCAGAATTTTTGCACTGCGCTGCTTTAACTGTAAATTGTGCGGACATGCAATGTTGTACCCAAACGAAATTTGCGTCCTTTTCTTCCCACAAATAGAGCTTTCTTTTAATGGTATTTGATTGCCTCTGCGATTTTTATTTTTTGCGATATAAAAACGGAAAAAGACCGAAAATTTTGAAAAAAAATGATATTTTCTACTTTTTGTTATAAGAAAAATCGAATAAACTCAATTTTAGTCATACATTTAGGCCAAAATGTATTCAGCCACATGTCTTTAGTAAAAAAAATGTCAATAAGCGTATATTTATCGGTTTGCGCAAAAGTTATAGCGTTTACAAACTAGGGTACATTTTCTGGAATTTACACAGCTTTTAATTTATGACTGCCTATCTCATTTCTTGAGGTGCTAAAATGACAGGGCAGTACAAAACCCCCCCAAATGACCCCATTTTAGAAAGTAGACACCCCAAGGAAATTGCTGAGAGGCATGTTGAGCCCATTGAATATTTTTTTTTGTCCCAAGTGATTGAATAATGACAAAAAAAAAAAAAAATTACAAAAAGTTGTCACTAAATGATATATTGCTCACACATGCCATGGTTATATGTGGAATTGCACCCCAAAATACATTCTGCTGCTTCTCCTGAGTACGGGGATACCACATGTGTGGGACTTCTTAGGAGCCTAGCCACGTACGGGACCCCGGAAACCAAGCACCGCCTTCAGGATTTCTAAGGGCGCAAATTTTTGATTTCACTCCTCACTACCTATCACAGTTTTGAAGGCCATAAAATGCCAAAATAGCACAAAACCCCCCCAAATGACCCCATTTTGGAAAGTAGACACCCCAAGCTGTTTGCTGAGAGGCATGGTGAGTGTTTTACAGCTCTCATTTGTTTTTGAAAATGAAGAAAGAACATTTTTTTTTTTTTCTTTTTTTTTTCAATTTTCAAAACTTTGTGACAAAAAGCGAGATCTGCAAAATACTCACAATACCTCTCAGCAAATAGCTTGGGGTGTCTACTTTCCAAAATGGGGTCATTTGGGGGGGTTTTGTGCCATCTGGGCATTCCATGGCCTCCGAAACTGTGATAGGCAGTGAGAAGTGAAATCAAAAATTGACACCCTTAGAAAGCCTGAAGGCGGTGCTTGGTTTTTGGGGTCCCGTACGCGGCTAGGCTCCCAAAAAGTCTCACACATGTGGTATCCCCGTACTCAGGAGAAGCAACAGAATGTATTTTGGGGTGTAATTCCACATATGCCCATGGCATGTTTGAGCAATATATCATTTAGTGACAACTTTGTGCAAAAAAAAAAAAATGTATTATTTTTTCCGCAACTTGTGTCAACATATAAAATATTCCATGGACTCGACATGCCTCTCAGTATATAGCTTGGGGTGTCTACTTTCCAAAATGGGGTCATTTGGGGGGGTTTTGAACTGTTCTGGCATTTTATACACAACATTAGGAAGCTTACATCCACTCTTCTAACCACTTGAAGACAAAGCCCTTTTTGACACTTTTTGTTTACATGAAAACATTTTTTTTTGCAAGAAAATTATGTTGAACCCCCAAACATTATATATATTTTTAAAGCAAAGGCCCTACAGAATAAAATGGTGGGTGTTGCATTTTTTTTTTCTACACAGTATTTGCGCAGCGATTTTTCAAACGCATTTTTTTGGGAAAAAATACACTTTTTTTAATTTTAATGCACTAAAACACACTATATTGCCCAAATGTTTGATGAAATAAAAAAGATGATCTTAGGCCGAGTACATAGATACCAAACACGACATGCTTTAAAATTTCGCACAAACGCGCATTGGCGACAAACTACATACATTTTTAAAAGCCTTTAAAAGCATTTACAGGTTACCCCGTTAGATTTACAGAGGAGGTCTACTGCTAAAATTACTGCCCTCGATCTGACCTTCGCGGTGATACCTCACATGCATGGTGCAATTGCTGTTTACATATGACGCCAGACCGACGCTTGCGTTCGCCATTGGGCAAGAGCAGGGCAGGACAGGACAGGGGTGCTTTTTTTTTTTTTTTTTTTTTTTTTATTATTAATTTTGCTTTTTTATTTTATTTTTAAACTGTTGCGTCCATATTTATTTATTTTTATCACTTTTATTGTTATCTCAGGGAATGTAAATATCCCCTATGATAGCAATAGGTAATGACAGGTACTCTTTTTTGAAAAAACTGGGGTCTATTGGACCCTAGATCTTTCCTCTGCCCTCAAAGCATCTGACCACACCAAGATCGGTGTGATAAAATGCTTTCCCAATTTCCCAATGGCGCTTTTTATATCCGGGGGGGGGACGGGGACATTCCCTCCCACTGCTTGTAAAAGCAGTCCAGAGGCTAATTAGCCACTATGATTGCTTTTACATGAAAGCCGGCCGCTGGCTGAAAAGAATGATACCAAGATGATACCTAAACCCGCAGGCATCATTCTGGTATAAACATTCAAAGTCCAGCAACATACCAGTACGTTGCTGGTCCTTGTTGGACATGTATTGTAATCTTTTTTTTCATGCAGCCTGTTGGCTGAACGAAAAAAAAAAGATTGATCGGTGGGTATGCCCACCATTAGAATACCGCCTTTCATCCACCCACTTCTAATGATGGGCATACATGCACCATTTATATATGCCGAAGCATGGGGGCATCTTCTCGCAAAAGTTATGCCGCGTACATATGGTCAGACTTTTCCACGGGCAAGCCTCCGTCGGAATTTCGACCGTATATACGGGGCATTAGGAGCAAAATCGCTCCTCCGCTCCTGCTGCCCCAATGCTTCGGCATATATGCTTTTTTTTTTTAACTGTGGTGGTGAAATCACCTCCTACAGCACTGGAGTCGCAGGGATCAGGCCTGTCTCTGCGAACGCTGCAGTTATGTGTGTTGTGTTTTGCAAGTGACAGTGATCGATCGATACTGCACTTCGGTGGCCTGGGCTGGACGGAGGGGCAAAACGCAGGTGCTAGCAGGTATCTGGGCTGATCCCGCTAACACTGCGTTTTTGGGAACCCTAAACTGCTGGGGATGCTAGTATAGATCTGATCAGATCAGATATTGAGCTGATCAGATACTATACCACTAAGGGGGGTGTATGCTTCACGTGTGGGTGTTAGCGCTACTGGCACTAACCTGACGCTGCCTGGGGTGTGACGCAGACCCTCTCTGACGCTAAAACCTAACTGATATCACCCGCCGGGCGATCAGGGGGTTAAACCTTTATTGGGTTATATACGGCGGGTGCCCTGACACTATAAAAAGCAAACTAACCAGCGTCACCCGTAACACTTATATGATGATCACTGGTGAAAGGGTTAACTAGGGGCAATTAGGGGGTTAAAACCTTTATTAGATAATATATGGGGGTACCTGACGCTATAAAAACCTGCGGCGAACCTAAAAAAAAATTACTGGCTACCTATCGGCATCACCGACACTAAGACAACGATCATAAAAACGATTGCTTAGCGACAGTGGTGATAGGGGGTGAAAGGGTTACCTGGGGGGCGATCAGGGGGTTAAACCTTTATTAGATAATATATGGGGGTACCTGACGCTATAAAAACCTGCGGCGAACCTAAAAAAAATTACTGGCTACCGATCAGCATCGCCGACGCTAAGACATCGATCAGAAAAATTATCGCTTAGTGACAGTGGTGATAGGGGGTGAAAGGGTTACCTGGGGGGGGCGATCAAGGGGGTTAAACCTTTATTAGGTAATATATGGGGGTACCCGACGCTATAAAATCCTGCAGCGAACCTAAAAAAAATTACTGGCTACCGATCAGCATCACCGACGCTAAGACATCGATCAGAAAAATGATTGCTTAGTGACAGTGGTGATAGGGGGTGAAAGGGTTATCTGGGGGGTGATCAGGGGGTTAAACCTTTATTAGGGGGGGTTAGGGGGCTACACTGGACCTAAAACTAAATGTAGCGACACTTTTCCAGTCACAAATGTCACTGATTGCAGTGATCACTAAATAAATGGTCACTGCAATCAGTGACACTGTGACTGGGGGCTGGGGGGGCCTGGGGGGGCGATTTATGTGCCTATGTGTCCTGGTGTCAGTGTGATGTTTTGTGTACTAACCTGGCATCTTCTCCTGTACGGCGCTCGGTATATGTGAGCGCCCCAGGAGAGATGACATCACTTCCTCCTTCCTGGCAGGCAGGGGAAGCTCTCTCATTCGCCGGGAGCGATCGAGAGGGGGTGGCCGGAATCGAACGGCCGTCCCCTCATGCCGGATCGCTCCCGAAGGTAAAACGACCGCTCACTGTAAAGAAGGGGGGTCCGATCGGACCCCCCAACTATACAAAGGCAATCACGTACATATACGTGATTCTGCCTGTCGGTGCCATTCTGCTGACGTATATTTACAGTGGGCGGTCGTTAAGTGGTTAAAACACCGCTGCACAAAAACTGTGTGATATAAAATATTGCAACAATCGCCATTTTATTCTCTAGATTCTCTGCTAAAAAAATATACATAATGTTTGGGGTTTCTAAGTAATTTTCTAGCAAAAAATCTGCATTTTAACTTGTAAACACCAAATGTCAGAAATAGGCTTAGTCATGAAAGGGTTAATGTATGAAGCGCAAACTCTCAGGGATGCGATGGGTGAGGACACAAGGACGGAAGAACAATGTCCTTCTTAAGGTGAAGGGCCGAGACCATCCTTCGAAAAGAAGGACAGTCGTGGGCACAACACCGCCATATCCTTATGGAGGACCAAGTAAGGCGACTTGCCGGACAAGGCCGCCAACTCAGACACCCGTCTAACCGAAGCAATAGCCACTAAGAAGGCCAACTTCCGGGACAAGGTCAAGAGAGGAATCTCTCCGATATTTTTAAAGGGATGTTCTTGGAGAACCAAGATGCATCAAATTCAGATCCCAAGTAGGGAGAGGAGGCTTGACAGGGGGGATCACATGGCGAACCCCCTGCACACAAAAAGGTGCTAATCAAGGAATGGCCCGGTAGCGGTCGTTTAAAAAGACAGCCCGGGCCGAAATCCGACCCTCCAAAAAAATTAAAATAAAAAAAGTATGCAAGGCCAGCTTTTGGGTCACACCACGCTGTAAGAACAGCAAAATCCTGGGAACGGAATACATCCGGGGACGCCACTCAAGTTCCTCGCACATAGCGATGTAAGCCTTCCAGGTACGGTGAGATATCTTTCTGGAGGAAGATTCCAGTGTCAACAACATAGAAGAGATGACCGAATACGAGAGAACTCGGTCCTTCAGCACCTGGCTTTAAAAAGCCATGCCATTAAAGCCAAGGACTGTAAAGCAGGATGAAGTATGGGATCACGAGACCGAAGGTCCACCCCAATGAGCAGTCGCCAGGAACGTCTGTGACTAGCCAAAGTAGATCGGCGTACCAATTTCGCAGTTCCGGAGCACTGGAATGGCCTCAGCCCCTACTCTGCGAAGCCGGCGAGGCAACAGTAGCGGAGGGTAAGCATATATCAGGCGATACTGCCCCCACGGGCTTCCAACGCGTCCGACGCGTCCGCCCAGGGGTCCCTGGACCGGACCACGATCTTGCCACCTTGCGAGTGAGTCGAGAGGCCATAAAGGTCCACTTCCGGTGCCCCACCTCCGGTAAAGGAGGTGGAAACACCTCCGGATGCAAGGACCCTTCCCCTGCAATGCACGCGGCCGACAGGACCGTCTTGCAGCGAGATGTATGAAAATCCCAAAGAGACTCCGCAATGCATCGGAGAAGGGAGGCCCCGGTGTACAGGGTGCCTCAACTGTTGGCCAATAAAGGCAACTTGATGGAACTTCCCTAGAAACTCGGTCAGAGGACTAGTACCCACCCCAGGCACAGAGACCCTAAAGGCTAAAGCAGTTGCAGTGCACCTGCTAGACTGATGGATGAAGCAAAGGCTTTTGCCCAGTCATTGAGCTACAAAAAACGCCAGAGACGCAGCCACTAACGGGCGTAACGCTAACCTCAGCCTGGCGAACACAGTCTAAGCCAGCGCTTCTAATCACCACTGAAAGCAGGTGGAAAGAGATACCCCTGAAACCAGGGATCCTTGTTACAATACTCCATCCAGCAGCTACCAATGGATAAGTGCTGATTGTACAAACACATAGTTTATACTATGTATTGCGTCAAACGCGCAAATAGAGTGTGGGAGGAAACCCACCCAGCCACAAAGAGCATAATACCACCACATACGGCGTATGTAGTTTAGTATGTGTGGATAAACCTATTAAACACGTATATACTGTGCCAGCGACGAAGGTGCGCACATCATCGGGGCTTGGACCTAAACCAGCCACGCAGATTGCGTACACAATCGTGTAGGTACGTTAGCCTGCGAATAAACAAATTGCACATGTTTATACTGTGCATAGCGCTGAGAATGCGCACACCATTGGAACGCAGGGGAGAAACCCATGCAGACTGCATACGCATACCGTGTAGGTATTATAGTATGTGTACTAAACATTTTGCACAAGCCCATGTGTGCATAGCACCAAAGGCGCGCACACTGTTGGCGCGTGGGAGGAACCGAAGTACCCCACGCATACTCAGAGAATGCAATACCTACAACTACTGTGAATGTATTTAGTGTAGTGTATAGACATAATGTGTATGTTTACACCGTGTATTGCACTAAAGACATGCATGTCCTGTAGCGTGGGCGGAAACCCACGCAGACTGCACAGACATACCAGGTAGGTATGTTAGTATGTGGATATCCAATCGCACAAATTTAGGCTGTGCATAGCGCCGAAGCGCCCATACCAATGGAGTGTGGGGGAGAACCGGAGTACCCAGAGGAAACCCACACAGACTGCATACACATACCGTATAGGTATTATAGTATGCGTGATAAACATTGAACTAGGGCTGGACGATTCCCCCCCCCCCCCCCCAAAAAAACTGCGATTTTTTTTATAAAAAACTCGATTTACGATTCGATTTTTTTTCTTTTAAATTATATTAATTGAAGTGCATCAACAAACAAAATTGCAAAGGCAAACCCTTTTCTCTAACTGCAAAGTCAGTGTGCAACAAAGATTGTTAAACATCCAAATTATTAATACTGTATTTGGATTTAGCTAATAAAACAAAAAATCTTGAGGTTACTCTTAGTTGAATTGAACTGTGCCCGTGTCTCACTGTGCCCGTGCCTCACTGCGCCCGTGCCTGATGCAGATTTTCATGGGATACGGATTTTACTGCTACACCGGCGGCCATTCCAGTATTCAAAAGCCACGCCTCCTCCTCGTCTGTGATAGGCGGAACACTCAATTTCCCAGCATTTAGTGTTCCGCCTATCATGGACATCCGCTCATCCTCATAACACAGACGAGGATGAGAGGATGTCTGTGATAGGCTGAACACTGCCTGCTGTGAAACTGAGTGTTCCGCCTATCACAGTCGACAAAGATTTCGGGAGGCGCGGCTTTTAACCACTTAACGACCGCCCACCGCCGATTTACGTCGGCAGAATGGCACGGACAGGCAGAATCACGTAGATCTATTTGTCCATCCGGACCCCCCTTCACTGCAGTGAGCGGCCGTTAAGTGTTCGGGAGCGATCAGGCATGAGGGGGCGGCCGCTCGATTCCGCCCCCCCCCCTCGCGATCGCTCCCGGCCAATGAAAATGCTTCCTCCGCCATGTGATGTAAACACAGGCTGGAGGAAGTGATGTCATCTCCCTCGCCGCGGTCTTTTCGTTCCCGGCGCCGAGCAGAGAAGAAGCAGGTTAGTGCTCCAACAGTCCACTGACACGTAGGTACACATAGGCACACAAATCACCCCCCAGTCACCCCCAGATCACCCCCCAGGTCACCCCAAAGCCCCCAATCACAGCGTCACTGATTGCAGTGATCATTTATTTTACTGATCACTGCATTTAGTGTCATCTGTGATTGTAAAAAGTTGCAGGGCAGTTAGGATTAGGCCCCTTTAGGTCCAGGGTAGCCCCCTAATAAAGGTTTAACCCCTTGATCACCCCCCAGGTAACCCTTTCACCCCCTAACTTCAGCGTCACTAAGCGATTGTTTTTCCGATCGCTGTATTCGTGTCGCTGGTGTTTTAGATAGGCAGTTATTTTTTTTTTAGGTTCGCCGCAGGTTTTTATTAGTGTCAGGTACCCCCATATATTATTTTAACCCCCTGATTGCCCCTAGAGTTAACCCTTTCACCAGTGATCGCCGTATAAGCGTCACTGGTGTCACTGGTTAGCCAGTAAGTTATCTAGTTATTTAGGTAACCCGTCAGGTTTTTATATAGCGTCGGGTACCCCCATATTTAACCTAATAAAGGTTTTAACCCCCTGATTGCCCCTAGTTAACCCTTTCACCAGTGATCACCATATAAAGGTTACAGGTGACGCTGGTTGATTAGTTTGCTTTTTATAGCATCAGGGCACCCGCCGTATATAACCCAATAAAGGTTTAACCCCCCTGATCGCCCGGCGGGTGAGATCAATTAGGTTTTAGCGCCAGAGAGGGTCTGCGTCGCCCCAGGCAGTGTTAGGTTAGTTCCAGTAACGCTAACACCCACGCGCAAAGCATACACCCCCCTTAGTGGTATCGTATCTGATCAGATCTATACTAGCATCCCCAGCGGTTTAGGGTTCCCAAAAACGCAGTGTTAGCGGGATCAGCCCAGATACCTGCTAGCGCCTGCGTTTAGCCCCTCCGCCCAGCCCAGCCCAGACCACCCAAGTGCAGTATCGATCGATCACTGTCACTTACCAAACACAACACACATAACTGCAGCGTTCGCAGAGACAGGCCTGATCCCTGCGATCGCTAACAGTTTTTTTGTAGCGTTTGATATATTTGCTGACGACAGTCAGGTGCTTTTTTTCCTGTGAATCTTACTAGTGTACCCCTAAATTTAGAGCCCAAAATGGCAAGACGAAGGTACACTAGTAAAGAGGCCTACGAGATTCTGAGCATGACAGATAGTGAAGAGGAGGTCACGTATCTGTCAGATTCAGGCTCAGAATATCTTCCCGTAGAAGACAGTGACGTCAGCGGCCCCACGTCAGATAGCTCTGACGACGAAGTTGAGGTCCCTGCTAAGGTCAGGTGTACCCGATCCCGATCTTCTGAGGTTGTTGAGGAGCAAGAACCGCAGGTCTCTCGTATCATGGAGCAGAGTAGTACTAGCGCCGCTATTCCTTCTGGTGAACTGGCAAGCACCAGCGGCCTAGTACAGCCTGGACGTACATCCAGCACTGCAGTAACACTTGGTGACGTGGCGAGTCCCATAAGTGCAGTTCAAGCTGGCGAGGTGGCAAGCACAAGTAGTGTCCCGCTGCCACCAAGAAGACAAAGGCAGGCCCGTCGTGCCCATACTGCCCTTCCTGCAGAATTCGCCTATCCTGATTGGGTCCCCACCACTTCTGCAGAACCCGTACTTCCCCCATTCACTGCCCAACCCGGTATTCAGGTGGAAACAGCGGATTTTATTCCAATTGATTTTTATTCGCTGTTTTTCACGGAAGATCTCTATAGATCTATTGTGGACCAGAGTAATTTATATGCTGGTCAATTTATCGCCGCTAACCCCCAGTTGCCTAAAATTGCCAGAAATTGGAAACCAATTACGGTTTCCGAATTTAAGACCTTTCTGGGCCTTTCCCTCAACATGGGCACACATAAATTTCCGTCATTGCGTGCTTATTGGTCCACGCACCCAATTGACCACATGCCCGTGTTCTCTGCCTCCATGTCCAGGGCACGATACGAGCAGATTTTGCGGTTCATGCACTTCAACGACAATGAACTTTGTCGTCCACGTGGGGACCCTGAATACGACCGGCTCTATAAAATTGGGCCCCTCATAAACCACTTCAACGAACGTTTTGCAGCCTTGTTTACTCCCGATCAAGTTGTCTGCGTTGATGAGTCCCTGATTAAATTTTCTGGCCGCTTGTCTTTCAAGCAGTACCTTCCCAGCAAGCGTGCCAGATACGGGGTCAAGCTCTACAAGTTCTGTGACAGGGCAACAGGCTATGTAGTGAACTTTACGGTTTATGAGGGAAAAGACAGTCAGATTGAGTCGGTCAACTGCCCGGATTACATAGGGAGCGCTGGCAAGATAGTGTGGAACTTGGTGTCACCCTTATTCGGAAAGGGGTACCACTTGTATGTGGACAATTATTACACGAGCGTGCCACTGTTTAGTCACTTGTTTGATCATAAGATTGGAGCATGTGGCACCGTGCGACCTAATCGCCGGGGCTTTCCCCAGCGGCTTGTAGATGCCCGTCTTAGGCTGGGGGAGAGAGCCTGCTTGAAGTGTAATAACTTGCTCGCTATGAAGTGGAGGGACAATAAGAATGTTTTCCTTCTTACCTCCCTTCATGCAGACACGACAGTCCAAATTCGTACGGCGACTGGTGTTGTGGAGAAACCCCTGTGTCCACGAATATAACCAAAATATGGGAGGGGTGGACCTCAACGACCAGTTGATGGCGCCGTATCTAATTGACCGTAAGGCGAGACGCTGGTACAAAAAAGTGTCTCTATCATTATTCCAATTGGCTTTGCTGAACGCTCATGTGCTATACAGAGCTTCAGGCGGGACGTTATCTCTTCTAAAATTCCAGAATGAGATAGTCACAGAACTCCTGTATCCAGGCGGTTCTGCACCTCACCATCCCCAACCAAATGCAGTAAGCCGGCTGCATGAGAGGCATTATTCGTATGTCCTCCCGAGTACCCCTACCCAAAGCCACCCCCAAAAAAGATGTTGTGTCTGTAGCAAGCGCGGATTTAGGCGTGACACCCGTAGTTTTTGTCCACTCTGTCCTGACAAGCCTGGTCTTTGCCAAGGTGAATGTTTTGAACGCTACCACTCAAAAGTGAAGTTTTAGCGTAGGGTACAGCATTTCACAGACAAGGACACACTTACACAGGGTCTCCCAAGATGCCATTACATTTTGAGAGACCCGAACCATTACAGTTGTAAAGTTAAAAAAAAAAGTGTAAAAAAGAAAAAAAAAACGTAAAAAACAAAACACAAAAAAAATATAAAATAAAAAAACCAAAAATAGTTGTCGTTTTATTGTTCTCTCTCTCTATTTTCTCTCTATTGTTCTGCTCTTTTTTACTGTATTCTATTCTGCAAGGTTTTATCATGCTTGCTTTTCAGGTATGTAATTTTTTGTTTTCAGGTGCGCCATTCAACTGCAGCGCGGAATTATTTATCTTGACAGCAACAGCGTTTGCTCCCACGATACATAAAGCCGTGACTCCAGTGCTGTAGGAGGTGATTTCACCACCACAGTTAAAAAAAAGAGCATATATGCCGAAGCATGGGGGCAGCAGGGGCGGAGGAGCGATTTTGCTCCTAATGCCGCGTACATACGGTCGAAATTCCGACGGAGGCCTGCCCGTGGAAAATTCCGACCGTGTGTACGCGGCATAACTTTTTTGCGGGAGGATGCCCCCATGCTTCGGCATATATATATTTTAGGCACAGGTTGCGTTAAAACATTTTTTTATTTTTTACTAGGTTTTGTTTTGGTATTTGCTTTGCAGGTATGGCATGGTAAGGTCTTACTGTTGTACTGTAATGTTACTTTGTTTTAATGTTAACCACCATTTGCTTAGCAGGTACGCCATTCAGTTGCAGCGCGGATCTATTTATCTTGACAGCAACAGCGTTTGCTCCCACGATACATAAAGCCGTGACTCCAACGCTGTAGGAGGTGATTTCACCACCACAGTTAAAAAAATGAGCATATATGCCGAAGCATGGGGGCAGCAGGAGCGATTTTGCTCCTAATGCCGCGTACATACGGTCGAAATTCCGACAGAGGCCTGCCCGTGGAAAATTCCGACCGTGTGTACGCGGCATAACTTTTTTGCGGGAGGATGCCCCCATGCTTCGGCATATATGCCCATCATTAGAAGTGGGTGGATGAAGGGAGGTATTCTAATGGTGGGCATACCCACCAATCAATCTCTTTTTTTCGTTCAGCCAATAGGCTGTATGAAAAAAAAGATTACAATACATGTCCAACAAGGACCAGCAACGTACTGGTATGTTGCTGGACTTTGAATGTTTATACCAGAATGATGCCTGCGGGTTTAGGTATCATCTTGGTATCATTCTTTTCAGCCAGCAGCCGGCTTTCATGTAAAAGCAATTCTAGCAGATAATTAGCCTCTAGACTGCTTTTACAAGCAGTGGGAGGGAATGTCCCCCCGCCCCCCGGATATAAAAAGCGCCATTGGGAAATTGGGAAAGCATTTTATCACACCGATCTTGGTGTGGTCAGATGCTTTGAGGGCAGAGGAAAGAACTAGGGTCTAACCCCCCAATTTTTTTCAAAAAAAGAGTACCTGTCACTACCTATTGCTATCATAGGGGATATTTACATTCCCTGAGATAACGATAAAAATGGTAAAAAAATAAAATATGGAAGGCACAGTTTAAAAATAAAATAAAAAAGCCAAATAAATAATAAAAAAAAAAAAAAGCACCGCTGTCCCCCCCTGCTCTTGCGCAAAGGCGAACGCAAGCGTCGGTCTAGCGTCATATGTAAACAGCAATTGCATCATGCATGTGAGGTATCACCGCGAAGGTCAGATCGAGGGCAGTCATTTTAGCAGTAGACCTCCTCTGTAAATCTAACGTGGTAACCTGTAAAGGCTTTTAAATGCTTTTAAAAATGAATGTAGTTTGTCGCCGCTGCGCGTTTGTGCGCAATTTTAAAGCATGTCGTGTTTGGTATCCATGTACTCGGCCTATGATCATCTTTTTTATTTCATCAAACATTTGGGCAATATAGTGTTTTTTAGTGCATTAAAAATAAAAAAATAGGATTTTTTACTCACCGTAAAATCCTTTTCTCTGAGTCCATGGACCGACACAGCTTCTCTATTGACAAAGTGGGTATTATCCGTTAATTAGGAGTGACTAGGCAGAAAAACTTGTAAAAAGTGTTGCATCACACCTTCTACAGTACCGCCCAGGGGGCGGACCCTCTGGGTATACCCTCTCAGTCTGCACATCGCAGATCAGTTCGTCAAAAAGCAGTACAAACTTAAAAGGAGGGGTGGGTGCTGTGTCGGTCCATGGACTCAGAGAAAAGGATTTTACGGTGAGTAAAAAATCCTATTTACTCTTTCGTCCATGGACCGACACAGCTTCTCTATTGACAAAGTGGGACGTCCCAAAGCAGTGTCAGAGAAAAAACGAGGGGTGGTAACAGCATAAAAACAAACTTCACCCCAAAACACAAAACAGCACTCCTCCAACGGAGGAGTTGCAACTCTAAACAGCCGCCTGCAAAACCTTGCGGCCGAAAGAGGCATCCGAAGATGCACCTACATCAACTTTGTAGAATTTTGTGAAAGTGTGAGCGGACGACCAAGTCGCCGCTTTACATAGTTGGGAAACAGACGCTTGATGTCGGAAAGCCCAAGAGGCACCTATTGCCCTGGTCGAATGCGCCGTGACAGGAAAGGGGGGCGCCTGACCCTTTAAGGCGTAAGCCTGGATTACTATCTGTCGGATCCACCTAGAGATGGTGGCCGATGAGACTGCTTGGCCCTTCTTGGGACCAGCCACCGAAACAAACAGTGAGTCTGACTTCCGGAACAGGGAAGTAGCAGATATGTATACTCTCAAAGCTCGGACAACGTCCAAGGAATGCAACGCCGACTCCTTAGGATTCGACGGCTGAGGACACAAGGATGGAAGTACAATGTCTTCGTTGAGATGAAAAGCCGAAACGACCTTCGGAAGAAAGGAAGGCTGCGGCCGCAGCACCACCTTATCCTTGTGGAAAATCAAATAGGGAGCCTTGCAGGACAAGGCTGCCAGCTCAGAGACTCGTCTAACGGACGTAACAGCCACCAAAAAGACCACCTTCTGAGAAAGTGTCAACAGGGGAATATCTCTAATATTCTCAAACGGTGCCTTCTGAAGCACCGAGAGGACCAGGTTCAAGTCCCACGGAGGTAACGGGGGGCGGACCGGAGGGGCCACATGTCGAACCCCCTGCACAAATGTACTCACGAGAGAGTGAGTCGCCAGGGGTCGCTGAAAAAAGACAGCCAGGGCAGATATCTGTCCCTTAATCGTACTTAGGGCAAGCCTTTGGTCTACCCCATGCTGTAAAAACAGCAGGATTCTGGAAACCAAATAGGTACGCGGATGCCATTTCATTTCCTCACACATGGAGATGTAGGCCCTCCAAGTGCGGTGATAGACCTTCCTAGAGGACGGTTTCCGAGCACTTCTCATAGTAGAAATTACTGAGTCTGACAGGCCCCGGTCTCTCAGTACCTGGTTCTCAACAGCCATGCCGTTAAAGCCAATGACTGTAAAGCAGGATGGAATATGGGACCTTGCGACAGCAGGTCCTTCCGTAGTGGTAGGCGCCAGGGGACGTCTGCTACCAGACGTACTAGATCGGCGTACCAAGGACGCTGAGGCCAATCTGGAGCGATTAGGATCATTGGAATTCCCTCTGCCTCCACTCTGCGGAGCAGAAGAGGAAGAAGCCTTAAGGGAGGGAAGGCATAGATTAGCCGATACTGGCCCCACGATGCTACCAACGCGTCCGTTGCGTCTGCCCATGGGTCTCTTGACCGGGCCACAAACCTCAATACCTTCCGATTGAGTCGGGAAGCTAGAAGATCTACGTCTGGTGTGCCCCATCTTTGGCAGAGGAGTTGGAACACCTCCGGGTGTAAGGACCATTCTCCCTGGTCCAGCATCTGGCGGCTCAGGTAGTCCGCCTGCCAGTTTTCCACACCCGGAATGTACACGGCCGACAGTGCCGGTACGCTCCTCTCTGCCCACTTCAGGATGCGAGCGATCTCCGATGCTGCAGCTGAGCTTCTTGTTCCTCCTTGATGATTGACATATGCCACTGCTGTGGCGTTGTCTGACTGGATCCTGACTGGACGCCCTTGCAGTCTCTGAGACCATTTGAAGAGGCACAGCTTGATCGCCCGGATCTCCAGGACATTGATCGGCAGGAGGGCTTCCTCTGGGGTCCAGCGACCTTGCGCCGACTGGACACCCCAGACTCCCCCCCAACCTGTAAGGCTGGCGTCCGTCGTGATCACTATCCAGTAAACCGGAAGAAATGACTTCCCGGCCATTAGAGCCGGTGCTGTCAGCCACCATACCAGGGATCTCCTGACTAGGTGGCTCACTCGGACTTGATAATCCAGAGATGAAGGGCATCTGTTCCATCTGGACAGAACTTCCCTCTGTAACACTCGAGTGTGGTATTGAGCATATGGGACCGCCTCGAAGGAGGCTACCATGAGGCCCAACACTCGCATGCAAAAACGGAGTGACGACCAATTCCTGGAAGTCAGCTGCCGTACTGCAGCCCGGAGGGTCTGCAACTTCTCCACAGGGAGGAATACCTTTGCCTCTGAGGAATCCAGAATCAACCCCAGGTACACTAGGCGTTGAGTGGGCACCAATACTGACTTTTGCGTGTTTAGTATCCAACCACAGTCTCGAAGAGTCTGACAGGTAATGGACACGCTTACCTCTAATTCTGAGCTTGAAGGGCCCTTCAGCAGAAGGTCGTCCAAGTAACCTGTGATAGCGATACCCCGCTGTCTTAGAAGTGCCAGAATCGGAGCGAGCACCTTGGTGAACGTCCTGGGTGCTGAGGCAAGGCCAAACGGGAGGGCCACAAACTGGTAGTGGTTCTTCCCGATAGCAAATCGCAGAAACCTCTGGTGTCTGGAGTATATGGGGACATGCAGGTATGCGTCCTTGATGTCCAAGGAGGCCAGAAAGTCCCCCGGATGGAGAGCCGTGACTACGGATCGAACCGACTCCATCCGAAATCTTTGTACCTTCACAAAGCAATTGAGGGCTCTGAGATCCAAGATTGGACGAACCCCCTCCTTCTTTGGCACAATGAACAGATTTGAGTAAAAACCCTGACCCCGTTCCTGTTCTGGAACTGGAATAACTACCCCGCGTTCCAGTAGACCCTGGACCGCCCCATACAGGGCCTCCCGACGGGTCGGTAGTAGCTGGAGATTGGAGGTGATGAATCTGTCTGGTGGACAAGAGAGAAATTCTATCTTGTAGCCTGAGGAGATTACTTCGCAAACCCACCTGTCGGAGACTAGAGCAGTCCACTGAGTCGCGAATTTGCGAAGACGTCCCCCCACCCGAGAGCTGGGTGGGGGCGGACCTTCATGTGGACGCAGATTTGTCCACAGGCTTGTTGGGTCTGCGGGACCAAGGACGCTTTTGTCCTTGGGCAGGCGCTTTATCGGCCTGGGGTCTTTTCCCTGTCGCCTTAAGAGGGCGAAAAAACCGCTTACGTGCAGTAAAGGAGGGCCCTTGCCCTTGGCGTGGTCCCCTACCCTTGCTAGTTTGGGGAAGCAAAGTGCTTTTACCTCCTGTAGCATCCTTGATGATGTCATCCAGAGAAGCCCCAAAAAGTCTGTCGCCCTTAAAAGGCAGATCCAATAGGGCTTTCTTGGAAGTCTGGTCCGCAGACCAGCCCTTTAGCCAGATCAGGCGGCGTATTGCTACTGCATAAACCGAAGCTCTTGACAGCAGGGGAATAGTATCCATGTCTGACTCGCAAACTTAAGGCCCTGGACCAACTGGTCGGCCAAAGTTATCTCATTAGGAGGAGCATCTCGCTCCTTTAACCCCTGGAGTAGCAATTTTGCCCATTCAGTAAGTGTCTGAGACACTAGGGCCCCCGCCAATGCCGGGCGTACTGCTGAGCCTACCACTGAGTATAGGTAGCGAGCGAGTGCTTCAGCCTTCTTATCCACAGGGTCCTTGAAAACAGGAGCCCCTTCTACTGGAATAGTGGTGGCTCTATTAAGTCTGGACACCGAAGGGTCCACTATAGGGGGAGAGGTCCATATCTTCAGAAAACTCTCCTCAAAGGGGTACCGTACTGCAAACCTCTTTGGGGCTGTAAAGACCCTCAGTGGGTTCTCCCATTCCTTGTATAAGAGTTTGTCAAAATAAGACACACAAGGGAACACCTTAGCAGTGCGGGCAGGTTTACGAAACCCAAAGGGGACTGGAGTATCTGCTACTTCTTCAGTCCTTTCCAACTTTAGCGTATCCCGCACTGCAGTAATAAGGTCAGATACCAAAGCCGTCTCGCGTACTGACCTGGACTTGGAGTCCTCCTCACTGTCCGATCGGTCACGGTCTGCAGTCTCTGATGCATCAGAATCTGGGCCATGAGCCGTAGCTGGACCTGGTTCTGCATCAGAAATATCCCCAGAAGATTGCAGGGGACGGGGGCGTTTATTACCCCCTGTATTCCCGTGTGCTGCTTTCACCCTGGCAGCAAACGCCTCTAGGATTGCCGACATAGCGTCCATAGACACCTCAGGGACACCAGCTGCTAAATCTGGTGTTTCAGGGGAGAAGACATCTGGCTCAGATGCCATGCTGACCACACGCTGACACTCACAGGGCTCCAGGCAAGATATCAATAGGCCACCCTCCTGCGCTGCAGAGATGCTGGGTTACCCAGAGGACTCACCACCCTGGATAGGTACTGCTATGCTGCGCCTATGATGCTGTCCCCTTGCTGCTGTGTCAGTCTGCTTCTTTTATCAGCACTTCCTGTGTGAATTTTCGTGCCAGTGTAATGCACCCTAGAGGCCGGAGGCTCTCGCAAAATGGTTGCCAAAACCGTGTGTATGGAAGATAATGTGGGCTCTAAGAAAATGGCCGCCGACAGAAGATAGAGGTCAGGCAGCCATAGCCCACAAAAAAGATGGCCGCCGAACGGCAATATCTGCATACAGGGTGGACAAACATGGCCGCCGATCACCTGATAGGGGCCAGTGGGTGTGGCCGAACTACAGGAAGATGGCCGCCAGGCAGTTACAAGAGGCCAAACTTGGCATGGACCACCTCAAAATGGCCGCCGACAGCATGGAGACACAGAAACACAGGTAAGCAAAAATGACATTTCTTTTAAATGTTAGTTACAGCCAGCCCCGCTCCAGTGGGACCCCCTAGGTGACCCCCAGCACCCAGCAACCTTTAGCTAGAAGCCCAGGGAGGAGGGAAAGGCAGGGAGAGAGGGAAGAAAGGGGCCACAACCACTTGATCTCTCCAGGAATGTCCAGCTAAATCACCCAGCCGAGGCAGGGGAGTTTTACTTACCTATCCTGCATGTATTCTGCTGGAAGACATTCCAAACAGATCATCGTCCGCGCACGGAAGGTGACTGTTGGCCAGGCATGCTGTGATTGGACCCAGAAGGGACGATCATATGTATGCCCTGGAGCATGACGCTCACCGGACAGGCTGCTGCGACTCGGCCGTAAGGTCAGCCGAAGCTGAGCGGTCCGATGCAAGCCTTGGAGCGTAAGCTCACCGGCCAGGCTGCTGCGACTCGGCCGTAAGGTCAGCCGAAGCTGAGCGGTCCGATGCAGGCCCTGGAGCGTAGGCTCACCGGCCACCCGTGGAGCGACGGGCATGTCGTGGAAAACCCAGCGCGTAGCTAGGGTCGGCACACGCTCGATGGCCTAAACTGGGGAGACTACAAGGATCGAGGATCCAGCCTGTCACCCAGTCGGCAGTTGATCGAAGATCGCAGGAAACAACAAATGTAGCAAAAAAATAAAAAATATATATATCTTTTTTCCCCGGACCAATGAGCCCGAAGGGAGCCATGTCCTACTCCTTGCTAGACAGAAAAAAACTGATCTGCGATGTGCAGACTGAGAGGGTATACCCAGAGGGTCCGCCCCCTGGGCGGTACTGTAGAAGGTGTGATGCAACACTTTTTACAAGTTTTTCTGCCTAGTCACTCCTAATTAACGGATAATACCCACTTTGTCAATAGAGAAGCTGTGTCGGTCCATGGACGAAAGAGTAAAGTGTGTTTTTCCCCCAAAAAATGCGTTTGAAAAATCGCTGCGCAAATACTGTGTGGAAAAAAAAAATGCAACACCCACTATTTTAATCTGTAGGGCCTTTGCTTTAAAAAAAATATATAATGTTTGGGGGTTCAACATAATTTTCTTGCAAAAAAAAATTTTTTTTCATGTAAACAAAAAGTGTCAGAAAGGGCTTTGTCTTCAAGTGGTTAGAAGAGTGGATGATGTGTGACATAAGCTTCCTAATGTTGTGCATAAAATGCCAGGACAGTTCAAAACCCCCCCAAATGACCCCATTTTGTAAAGTAGACACCTCAAGCTATTTGCTGAGAGGCATGTTGAGCCCATTGAATATTTTTTTTTTTGTCCCAAGTGATTGAATAATGACCAAAAAAAAAAAAAAAATGTACAAAAAGTTGTCACTAAATTATATATTGCTCAAACATGCCATGGGCATATGTGGAATTACACCCCAAAATACATTCTGTTGCTTCTCCTGAGTACGGGGATACCACATGTGTGGGACTTTTTGGGAGCCTAGTCGCGTACGGGACCCCAAAAACCAAGCACCGCCTTCAGGATTTCTATGGGTGTAAATTTTTGATTTCACTCCTCACTGCCTATCACAGTTTCGGAGGCCATGGAATGCCCAGATGGCACAAACCCCCCCCCAAATGACCCCATTTTGGAAAGTAGACACCCCAAGCTATTTGCTGAGAGGTATGTTGAGTATTTTGCAGATCTCGCTTTTTGTCACAAAGTTTTGAAAATGTAAAAAAAGAAAAAAAAATGTCTTTCTTAATTTTCAAAAACAAATGAGCTGTAAAATACTCACCATGCCTCTCAGCAAATAGCTTGGGGTGTCTACTTTCCAAAATGGGGTCATTTGTGGGGGTTTTGGGCTATTTTGACATTTTATGGCCTTCAAAACTGTGATAGGTAGTGAGGAGTGAAATCAAAAATTTATGCCCTTAGAAACCTTGAAGGCGGTGCTTGGTTTTTGGGGTCCCGTACGCGGCTAGGCTCCCAAAAAGTCCCACACATGTGGTATCCCCGTACTCAGGAAAAGCAGCAGAATGTATTTTGGGGTGCAATTCCACATATAACCATGGCATGTGTGAGCAATATATCATTTAGTGACAACTTTATGTACATTTTTTTTTTTTTCTTTTTGTCATTATTCAATCATTTGGGACAAAAAAAAAAAATATTCAATGGGGTCAACATGCCTCTCAGCAAATAGCTTGGGGTGTCTACTTTCCAAAATGGGGTCATTTGGGGGGGTTTTGTGCCATCTTGGCATTTTATGGCCTTCAAAACTGTGATAGGTAGTGAGGAGTGAAATCAAAGATTTATGCCCTTAGAAACCTTGAAGGCGGTGCTTGGTTTTTGGGGTCCCGTACGCGGCTAGGCTCCAAAAAAGTCCCACACATGTGGTATCCCCGTACTCAGGAGAAGCAGCAGAATGTATTTTGGGGTGTAATTTCACATATGCCCATGGCATGTGTGAGCAATATATCATTTAGTGACAACTTTGTGCAAAAAAAAAAAAGGTTTGTCATATTCCCGCAACTTGTGGCAAAATATAAAATATTCCATGGACTGAACATGCCTCTCAGTAAATAGCTTGGGGTGTCTACTTTCCAAAATGGGGTCATTTGGGGGGGTTTTGTGCTATTTTGGCATTTTATGGCCTTCGAAACTGTGATAGGTAGTGAGGAGTGAAATCAAAAATTTGCGCCCTTAGAAATCCTGAAGGCGGTGCTTGGTTTCCGGGGTCCCGTGCATGGCTAGGCTCCTAAAAAGTCCCACACATGTGGTATCCCCGTACTCAGGAGAAGCAGCAGAATGTATTTTGGGGTGCAATTCCACATATAACCATGGCATGTGTGAGCAATATATCATTTAGTGACAACTTTTTGTAATTTTTTTTTTTTTTTTTGTCATTCAATCACTTGGGACAAAAAAAAAAAAAAAAATATTCAATGGGCTCAACATGCCTCTCAGCAATTTCCTTGGGGTGTCTACTTTCCAAAATGGGGTCATTTGGGGGGGTTTTGTACTGCCCTGCCATTTTAGCACCTCAAGAAATGAGATAGGCAGTCATAAATTTAAAGCTGTGTAAATTTCAGAAAATGTACCCTAGTTTGTAAACGCTATAACTTTTGCGCAAACCAATAAATATACGCTTATTGACATTTTTTTTACTAAAGACATGTGGCTGAATACATTTTGGCCTAAATGTATGACTAAAATTGAGTTTATTCGATTTTTCTTATAACAAAAAGTAGAAAATATCATTTTTTTTCAAAATTTTCGGTCTTTTTCTGTTTATAATCGCAAAAAATAAAAATCGCAGAGGCAATCAAATACCATTAAAAGAAAGCTCTATTTGTGGGAAGAAAAGGACGCAAATTTCATTTGGGTACAACATTGCATGTCCGCACAATTTACAGTTAAAGCAGCGCAGTGCCGAATCCCAAAAACAGGCCTGGTCCTAATGGCCCGAAATGGTCCGTGGCTTAAGTGGTTAAACACTGCAATGGCCGCCGTCTGTCTGCATGACACGCTGATCAGGTAGGCAGACGGTGGCTTGCGGTTAGTTAATGTTACATTACATCTACTCGTGGCGGCTGCAGCAAGTAGATGTAATTGGGGTAACGCCGCCCAGTGCCATTCCGGATACGCCCCCTGCAGCCCTGCTACAGAAACTTTGAAGGAAAAAAAAATAAATTTTTTTTTTTTTTTTTTAAATCTAAAAAAAAAAAAAAATCGATTTTCTTCAAATCTGAATCGATTTGAACTCAAAACTCGATTCAAGATTAAAATCGATTTTTTTCCCAGCCCTACATTGAACACGTATAACTGTGCAGAAGGCCAAAAGGCGCACATACCGTCAGCGCGTGGGAGGAAACCGGAACACTCAGAAGAACTCCACGCAGACAGCACACAGATACCGTGTAGGAATGATAGCATGTGAATCAACATATTACACATGTTTATGCTGTGTATTTCCATTGGAGCGTAGGGGGGAAACCGGAGTACCCGGAGGAACCCCACACAAACAGTATACCCATACTGTAAACATGTATAGTATGTGCAATAAACATATTGAACATGTCTATACTGTGCGGAGAGCCATGAGAGCGCGGGAGGACACCGGAGCCCCCGCCGACCTAGAGAGTATAATACATACATATACTGTGAATGTATCTGGAGTCGTGCAGACATATTTTGTACGTTTATATCATGCATGGCACTGAAACACAGCATTGGCACGTGGGGGAACACTTACGCAGACACAGAGACCAACAACACATACATGAACTGTGAATGTATGCAGTGTAGAGGTATAGGAAGAGTTTAAATTATGGCGCAGAGGCGCATAATCTTCTCTGTATCATTCCAACCTGCTTGACTGTGCTGCCGAAGCAGCATGCAGGTAACCTCTGATCCTCAGACCGTGTGTCTGTCAGAGCTCAAGCGTTCCCCAGGAAATGTTGCCTCAGGATACCACACAGAAGGCTCACAGGGACTAGAGACATAAATGCATAAAGTCCTCCCCCCCCCCCACCATGTATCATCCACGCTGCTCTGAGGCAGCGTGTGTGGAAAACAGTGAGGAAGCTGTGTAAAAGAAAGGCTTGTCACACACAGCAATTTCAGCTTGAGAATGTTCCTCACATCATCAATGAGATCACTTAAAAGCACCGTGTCATTCACTGACACAGAACTGGAGTCTTCCTCACAAGGGAATGTCCTGTTCATAAATATTAAATATTCAGAGCTAGGCTCCTGAGCCCAATATCTAGGCCCATATCTGACTCAGAGCACTGCTTCACTTAAGATTTTTGTGGGGGGAGGGGGCTTTAGCTCCTTTTGCTCACACACCGCTTCCATTCTGACAAGGAATGATTCCAGGACTGACAACTGGTCCATAAGGACCGCAGGTGCAGGAAACATATGAACATGTTTAACTGTGCAGCACTGCCAGTTGCCCCAGGCAAGTGTGGCGAGCAGGTGTATCAGACTCCATAACGCCACCCTCTGAGACCTTATACACTATACAGTGAATATACAGTCCACCCACTGGCTACGCTGAGGCTGAGGAGGGGATACCCGGAGGACCCACCAACCCTTAAGGACCGCTCAGTCTGTGAGGAGATTGTGAGGGGATTCGCGCCGCCGCTAGAATCGAAAATAAATGCGCGGCGGCCACAAGAAAATGGGCGCCGGCCGCAGCTACAACTGCGCCATTGAACGCCAAGATGGCCGCCAAGCGCAAAATTCAAAGCTCCCGCTAATGCGCGCGCTAACGGCGCACGCAATAATCACCTCACACACCAGAAAAAACTGCAGACATGAGCACTCAGCCAGGCCAGAGTGACCCCCAAGTACCCCACAGCACCAGTACAGGGTGCAGAGAGCAGCATAACAGGGGGGAGACAGGGAGAACCCCCCACACTCAAACACAGCCAGTATGTACTCACCTTGCAGCAGGAGAGACTACTTACCCATCCCTAGAGGGACCCACTGGCTTGTTTCAGACAGACCTATCACAGAGTCGTACTGCGTAGCTGTCGGCCCGGTCCACCGCGAAAGATACAGTAGGTACTGTTCAATCTTGAGAGGACCGCAGGAGCATGAGAGCAACCCGGCCACCCCTGGAGCCATGGGGTATGTCGTGAACTGAGTCTCACGCACACAAGGCGAGGATCAGCATGCTCGATGGTCGGACAGGGAAGACTATGAGGATACTAGTGTACCCAACCTGTTACCCAGCCGACAGTTGATTGAAGGTCTCAAAAAATAGGATTTTGTACTCACCGTAAAATCCTTTTCTCTGACATCCATGGACTGACACGGCGTCTCTTACACTTTACACGTGGGTTATGTCCCTGCTTGCAGGAGAAGACCTAGGCAGAATGTGAGATGTTATACATACATTCTAAAAAGCCAGAGCTGAACAGCCCCGCCCAGGGGGGCGGTCCCTCCGGACATAACCCTCCCACTGCAGCCAGCAGACCTCAGTTCGTAACAAAGCAGTACAAACCTTAAAAAGGAAGAGTGGGTGCCGTGTCAGTCCATGGATGTCAGAGAAAAGGATTTTACGGAGAGTACAAAAATCCTATTTTCTCTTATCATCCATGGACTGACACGGCGTCTCTTACACTTTACACGTGGGATGTCCCAAAGCAGTGTGAAGAGGGATGGGAGCAGTATAAATGGAAAAAAACTAAAACTTCACTCCAAACAAGACAGAGCTCCTCAACGGAGTAGTTGCAACTTTAAACAGCGGCCTGCAGCACCTTGCGGCCGAAGGAAGCATCCGAAGATGCAGCCACATCAACCTTATAAAACTTAGAAAAGGTATGAACGGACGACCAGGTCGCCGCCTTGCACACTTGTGCAACCGACACTTGATGTCGGAAAGCCCAGGAAGCACCAATTGCCCTGGTGGAATGCGTCGTAACTGGAAAGGGAGGCGCCCGCCCCTTGAGAGCATAGGCTTGAATGACGGTTTGTCTGATCCACCTAGAAATGGTGGCAGACGAAGCCGCTTGGCCCTGTTTTGGACCAGACACAGTCACAAACAGTGAGTCAGACTTCCGAATAGAAGCAGTAGCAGACAGGTACACCCGCAAGGCTCGTACCACATCCAATGTGTGAAGCGCAAACTCTCTGGGATGCGATGGGTGAGGACACAAGGACGGGAGGACAATGTCCTCATTTAGGTGAAAGGCCGAGACCACCTTTGGCAAAAAAGAAGGTCGCGGGCGCAACACCACCTTATCCTTATGGATGACCAAATAGGGCGACTTGCAGGACAAGGCCGCCAACTCAGACACTCGTCTAACAGAGGTAATGGCCACTAAGAAGGCCACCTTCTGAGACAAAGTCAAGAGGGGAATATCTCTGATATTTTCAAAGGGAGGTTCCTGGAGAACCGAGAGCACCAAATTCAGATCCCACGGGGGCAGAGGAGGCTTGACAGGAGGAAGCACATGGCGAACCCCCTGCACAAAGGTGCCAACCAAAGAATGACCCGCCAGCGGTCGCTGAAAGAAGATGGCCAAGGCCGAAATCTGACCCTTAATGGTACTCAAAAGCAAGCTTTTGGGTCACGCCACGCTGCAGAAAACGTAGGATTCTGGGGACGGAATACGTCCGTGGACGCCAGTCCAGCTCTTCGCACATGGCGATGTAAGCTTTCCAAGTACGGTGATAGATCTTTTTGGAGGAAGACTTCCGTGCCCTTAACATGGTCGAAATGACCGAATCCGAGAGACCCCGGTCTTTCAGCACCTGGCTTTCAATAGCCATGCCGTTAAAGCCAGAGACTGTAAAGCAGGACGAAATATAGGACCTTGAGAAAGAAGGTCCTCCCCCATTGGCAACCGCCAGGGAACGTCCGCGACGAGACATATCAGATCGGCGTACCAGTGACGCCGAGGCCAATACGGAGCAATGAGGATCACTGGAATTCCCTCGGTCGCCACCCTGCGCAGCAGGCGAGGGAGTAACTGCAGTGGAGGATAAACGTACATCAGGTGATAATGACCCCACGGGGCCACCAACGCATCTGATGCATCCTCCCAAGGATCCCTGGATCTGGCCACAAACCTCGACACCTTGCGATTGAGTCGAGAGGCCATCAGGTTCACATCCGGCGTGCCCCACCGTCGGCAAAGGAGCTGAAAAACCTCCGGGTGCAAGGACCACTCTCCCTGGTCCAGCGTCTGGCGACTCAGATAAGATCAGACAATCTTTTTTATTTTGTGTGCGGGGTTCCCCTTAATATCCATACAAGACCCAAAGGGGCAAGACAAGAAAATGGGCGCCGGCCGCAGCTACAACTGTGCCATTGAACGCCAAGATGGCCGCCAAGCGCAAAATTCAAAGCTCCAGCTAATGCGCGCGCTAACGGCGCACGCAATAATCACCTCACACACCAGAAAAAACTGCAGACATGAGCACTCAGCCAGGCCAGAGTGACCCCCAAGTACCCCACAGCACCAGTACAGGGTGCAAAGAGCAGCATAACAGGGGGGAGACAGGGAGAACCCCCCACACTCAAACACAGCCAGTATGTACTCACCTTGCAGCAGGAGAGACTACTTACCCATCCCTAGAGGGACCCACTGGCTTGTTTCAGACAGACCTATCACAGAGTCGTACTGCGTAGCTGTCGGCCCGGTCCACCGCGAAAGATACAGTAGGTACTGTTCAATCTTGAGAGGACCGCAGGAGCATGAGAGCAACCCGGCCACCCCTGGAGCCATGGGGTATGTCGTGAACTGAGTCTCACGCACACAAGGCGAGGATCAGCATGCTCGATGGTCGGACAGGGAAGACTATGAGGATACTAGTGTACCCAACCTGTTGCCCAGCCGACAGTTGATTGAAGGTCTCAAAAATAAAATTCCAAAAGGAATAAAAATTTAAAAGTAAAATCTTCCAGGAGACTGGCTCCTGAGAGAGCCACATCTTCTCCTTCTGCTAGGCAGAAAAAAAACCTGAGGTCTGCTGACAGCAGGTGGTAGGGTAATGTCCGGAGGGACCGCCCCCCTGGGCGGTGCTGTTCAGCTCTGGTTTGTTCTAGAATGTTTCTAACATCTAACATTCTGCCTAGATCTTCTCCTGCGAGCAGGGACATATACCCACGCGTTTAGAGTATCCAGCTGTCAGTCCATGGACGATAAGAGAAACTAGTTTTTAACCACTTAAGCCCCGGACCATTTGGCTGGCCAAAGACCAGGCCACTTTTTGCGATTCGGCACTGCGTCGCTTTATCCAAGACAAACGAAGAAAGAAGTTACCGCTCAGACATGGCTGTTGATCTGCTCACTGGATCCGAAGCCGTGGGTGCAGGCGATTGCATAGAACAATGCAGAAACTAAAGAAAAGCTTGGACAGCCGCACTCCAAAAAAATTGTTGGTTCTTTAAAAAAACAAGGTCACATCAACACATACGACAGCAAAAAACAGCAAGAGGAGCTTACATGTTTCCCACTGCAAATCAGTGCTTAATCATAGCTAACATACACTCAATTCACATCAAATATATACCTCTAAAGCCTCGTACACACGGTCGGACTTCCATCAGACTTTTCCGTGGATTTTTGTCCGAACGGAGTTGGCCGGGCACACCCATAGCATACACACCACAGGACTTTTCTGCAAACTTTCCCAAAACTTTTTGCAACATCACATGGTTTTTCTGCTCTTTACCGCCACCCTTTGGTCAACTTCTGCTATTGTTGGTTGATTTTAACAGTTTTGTCCATCGGACAAAAGTCCTATGGTTTTCTGTACACACGGTAGGACTTTGCTCCATCGGACTTTTGTTGGTCAAAAGTTTGTCCGTTTGCAGACCCAACTTTTGTCCGATGAAAACAAAACCAAACGAAAAAAAGTTTGTCCGATGGAGCGTACACACGGTCGGATTGTTGGTCCAACTTGCTTAAAACTAAGTTTGTTGGGCAAAAGTCAGACCGTGTGTACAGGGCTTAATTCACATGACAAGTGAAAAAAATAATCAAAGTTCCAATTGGTTAATTGGTAAAATGTTGGGTGTTACCTGTGAAGGTAGAGTGAGTAATGTGACTGAAGAACAACACACACACACACACACCTGTGTTAGAAAAAGAAAAAGGGGAAAGAGGAGGAAAAAAGGAAAAAAGAGAAAAAGGAGACCATTCAAAAAAAAATCCATATTAAATATGACTATGTAGATAGCGTGTATCCCTAGTGGTTGTCAAACTTAAGTGTGGATGGTAAGGCTATCTACAGGACATGTAAAGCAAGTGCAAAACTGTGCTACAATGTGAATATGTATGGATTGGATACTACTCTTAAGACAAAAATTATGTGACATGGATGAAAGAAATACTGTATATGTATAATAAAGTGTATTATTATATACAGATAGCTAAAAAATTCTTTGTATTAAAAGTCCACACAATATTTCCATGTATGTAGTGATAAACGAATATATATATTACAAATTTATATTAAAAAGTATTGGTATTTTTAGGACTTGAGTGTGTGTACACCTATGTTGGTTGCAATGTTAATTAGTGATGTGTGCAAACAACAAAGAGCCAACTAAAAATAATGTAAATGTGAGTTGACGTGTTAGGAAAAATGTGAAGAATTGTTCCGATACACTGTCGTGTGTGGGCTTCATGATATGGAGGCCAATGAAACACTCCTGTGTATGGATGATAGTTTCTTGTGTGGAATGCATTCCAACATGTCTGCTCGCAATTAGCCACAATGTCGCCTTTATAATGTGCGCTCGTTTTATGCAGCTTTGCCCATGTCTATCAGCCACTGCATGCAGAGGAATACATAGAAACATAAAAGTATATTGTAAAAACTTCACGCTAAAAAAGCGGAACATAAGTTAAAAAGTTGCTCCATGAGATATCAGATATTAGCTCCCACTTTGAATAAATGATAGATCAAACAAGACTATAATGTAAAGGATTCAAGTGGCGAGTATCTAGAAAATCTCTGGACATGTTATTTGCCATGAAAAGATGATGATTGGTTGATCAAAGGAACACAACATCACACAGATGTACACCTGTTAATGTAAAATTATATATATATATATATATATATATATATATATATATATATATACATACATACATATACACACACACACACACACACACACACACACACACACACACACACACATTTGTTTCCTGCAAAGAAAAGAAAAGAACCGTTTGTCTTTTCTGTATCCTCCATGAATTTGGGGAATATGTGAAGCACAGATTTAATAAGTATAATATGGTGTGTCTGTGTCATACTCAACTCCTGCTGTCCAAATAGATGTGTGGGACAATAATGCCTCCATATAGACCCAGTCTAACTGGGTTGTGATCGTTGACATGTATGCAGGGGATAGAGATGATCACACGTGTATGTGCAGAACACTTAAATCCGTAATGGTAAAAGAAAACGGATACTCAAACTTTTTAACAAATATATATATGGTGTATACTTATACACCATATATATTATTTGTTAAAAGTCTATAAGTATCCATTTTCTTTTACCATTACGGATTTAAGAGTTCTGCAAATACACGTGCGATCGTCTCTATCCCCTGCATACATGTCCACGATCACAACCCAGTTAGACTGGGTCTATATGGAGGCATTATTGTCCCACACATCTATTTGGACAGCAGGAGTTGAGTATGACACACACACACACCATATCATACCTATTAAATCTGTGCTTCACATATTCCCCAAATTCATGGAGGATACAGAAAAGACAGATAAACGGTTCTTTTCTTTTCAGGAAACAAATACATACTTTTTTTTTTTTTTTTTTTTACATTAACAAGTGTACATCTGTGTGATGGATGTTGCACTAGTGTACATCTTCACACAGCTTACTTGGCGACGTGTACAAGTCGCTCAGATTTTCCGTTTTGTGATCCTTTGATCAACCAATCATCATCTTTTCATGGCAAAGAACATGTCCAGAGGTTTTCTAGATACTCGCCACTTGAATCCTTTACATTATAGTCATGTTTGATCTATCATTTATTCAAAGTGGAAGCTAATATCTGATATCTAATGGAGCAACTTTTTATTCAGTATAATATAACTTATGTTCTGCTTTTTTAGCTTGAAGTTTTTACAATATACTTTTATGTTTCTATGTATTCCTCTGCATACAGTGGCTGATAGACATGGGCAAAGCTGCATAAAACAAGCGCACATTATAAAGGCGACATTGTGGCTAATTGCGAGCAGACATGTTGGAATGCATTCCACACAAGAAACTATCATCCATACACAAGATTGTTTCATTGGCCTCCATATCATGAAGCCCACACACGACAGTGTATCGGAACAATTCTTCACATTTTTCCTAACACGTCATTTCACATTTACATTATTTTTAGTTGGTTCTTTGTTGTTTGCACACATCACTAATTAACATTGCAACCAACATAGGTGTACACACACTCAATTCCTAAATATACCAATACTTTTTAATATAAATATATATATATATATATATATATATACACACATATATGGAAATATTGTGTGGACTTTTAATACATAGAATTTTTTAGCTATCTGTATATAATAATACACTTTATGATACACATACATATACAGTATTTCTTTCATCCATGTCACATAATTTTTATCTTAAGAGTAGTATCCAATCCATACATATTCACATTGTAGCACCGTTTTGCACTTGCTTTATATGTCCTGTAGATAGCATTACCACCCACACTTAAAGTGGTTGTAAACCCACTTTTTCAACTTGCACCTACAGGTAAGCCTAGATTAAGGCTTACCTGTAGGTGCAAGAAATATCTCCTTAACCACCTCGCGCCCGCCGTACGAGAATATACGGCCGCAAGGTGGTTGTCAAATGCCGGGAGGCCGTTATTATACGGCCTCCGCTATTTGGCCACTGGGGGGGGCGCGCGAGTGCCGCCGGCGGCGCGCGCACGTGCCCGGCGCTTCACTGCAATGCCGATGCGCGTGCCTGGCGGCCGCGATGTCCACCAGGCACCCCCGATCGGCGGTTACAGAGACAAGGACATGGATCTGTGTGTGTAAACACAGAGATCCATGTCCTGTCAGGGAGAGGAGACCGATGCTGTGTCCCTTGTACATAGGGACACAGATCGGTCTCCTCCCCCAGTCAGTCCCCTCCCCCCACAGTAACAATCACTCCCAGGGAACACATTTAACCCCTTACTCGCCCCCTAGTGTTAACTCCTTCCCTGCCAGTCACATTTATACAGTAATCAGTGCATATTTATAGCACTGTTCGCTGTATAAATGTGAATGGTCCCAAATTAGTGTCAAAAGTGTCCGATGTGTCCGCCATAATGTCGCAGTCACAAAAAAAATCACTGATCGCCGCCATTACTAATAAAAAAAAAATATATATAAAAATGCCATAAAACTATCCCCCTATTTTGTAAACGCTATAACTTTTGCGCAAACCAATCAAACGCTGATTGCGATTTTTTTTTACCAAAAATATGTAGAAGAATACGTATCGGCCTAAACTAAGGAAAAAAATAAAAAATTGGGATATTTATTATAGCAAAAATCAAAAAAATAGGATTTTTGTACTCACCGTAAAATCCGTTTCTCTGGCATCCATGGACTGACACAGCGTGTCTTATACACCTTTACACGTGGGATATGTCCCTGCTTGCAGGAGAAGACCTAGGCAGAATGTGAGATGTTATACATACATTCTAAACAGCCAGAGCTGAACAGCCCCGCCCAGGGGGGCGGTCCCTCCGGCATAACCCTCCCACTGCAGTCAGCAGACCTCAGTTCGTAACAAAGCAGTACAAACTCGAAAAGAAGGGTGGGTGCTGTGTCAGGCCATGGATGCCAGAGAAACGGATTTTACGGTGAGTACAAAAATCCTATTTTCTCTTGTCATCCATGGACTGACACAGCGTGTCTTATACACCTTTACACGTGGGATGTCCCAAAGCAGTATAAATGGAAAACCAAAAACTTCACTCCAAACAAGGCAGAGCTCCTCAACGGAGGAGTTGCAACATCAAACAGCGGCCTGCAACACCTTGCGGCCGAAGGAAGCATCCGAATATGCAATGACGGTTTGCCTGATCCACCTAGAAATGGTGGCAGACGAAACCGCTTGGCCCTGTTTTGGACCAGAGACAGCCACAAATAGTGAGTCAGACTTCCGAATAGAGGCAGTAGCAGACAGGTACACCCGCAAGGCTCGTACCACAACAAAAGTGTGAAGCGCAAACTCTCTGAGATGCGATGGGTGAGGACACAAGGACGGGGGGACAATGTCCTCATTTAAGTGGAAGGCCGAGACCACCTTTGGCAGAAAAGAAGGTCGCGGACGTAACACCGCCTTATCCTTATGGATGACCAAAAAGGGCGACTTGCAGGACAAGGCCGCCAACTCAGACACTCGTCTAATGGAAGTAATGGCCACCAAGAAGGCCACCTTCTGAGACAAAGTCAAGAGGGGAATATCTCTAATATTCTCAAAGGGAGGTTCCTGGAGAACCGAGAGCACCAAATTCAGATCCCACGGGGGGAGAGGAGGCTTGACAGGGGGGAGCACATGGCGAACCCCCTGCACAAAGGTGCTAACCAAGGGATGACCCGCCAGCGGTCGCTGAAAGAAGATGGCCAAGGCCGAAATCTGACCCTTAATGGTACTCAAATCGAGCTTTTGGGTCACGCCACGCTGCAGAAAATGCAGGATTCTGGGAACGGAATACGTTCGTGGGCGCCAGTCCAGCTCTTCGCACATGGCGATGTAAGCTCTCCAAGTACGGTGATAGATCTTTCTGGAGGAAGACTTCCGTGCCCTTAACATGGTCGAAATGACCGAATCCGAGAGACCTCGGTCTCTAAGCACCTGGCTTTCAATAACCATGCCGTTAAAGCCAGAGACTGTAAAGCAGGATGAAATATAGGACCTTGAGACAGAAGGTCCCCCCGTATTGGTAACCGCCAGGGAACGTCTGCGACGAGACTTACCAGAACGGCGTACCAGTGACGCCGAGGCCAATCCGGAGCAACGAGGATCACCGGAATTCCCTCGGTCGCTACCCTGCGGAGCAGGTGAGGGAGCAACTGCAGCGGAGGATAAACGTATATCAGGTGATACTGACCCCATGGGGCCACCAACGCATCCGCCCAGGGAACCCTGGATCTGGCCACAAACCTCAACACCTTGCGATTGAGTCGAGAGGCTATCAGGTCCACATCCGGCGTGCCCCAGCATCTGCAAAGGAGTTGAAAGACCTCCGGGTGCAAGGACCACTCTCCCTGGTCCAGCGTCTGGCGACTTAGATAGTCCACCTGCCAATTGTCTATGCCCGGAATGTAGACGGCCGACAGAGCCGGCACGCTTCTTTCGGCCCACCTCGGAAGCCGCAGCTGAGCTCCGAGTTCCCCCTTGATGGTTGACATACGCCACTGCTGTGGCATTGTCCGATTGGATCCTGATGGAGTGACCCTGTAGTTTCTCCGACCATGAGGAGAGGCACAGTCTGATTGCCCGTATCTCCAGCACATTGATCGGTAAGAGGGCTTCGTCCGGAGTCCAAAGCCCTTGGGCCGACAGGACTCCCCAGACTCCCCCCCCCCCCCAGCCCGTCAGGCTGGCGTCCGTCGTGATCACCGTCCATTGGATGGGGAGGAACGACTTCCCGGACCGAAGAGCCGGGGACCTCAACCACCACGTCAGGGACGCCCTGACCAGGTGACTCACCTAGATCTGAAGATCCAAGGACAACGGGGATGTCCCAAGTGGACAAGATCTCTTTCTGTAAAGCCCTGGTGTGCGCTTGGGCATAAGGAACGGCCTCGAAGGAGGCCACCATGAGTCCCAGGACTCTCATGCAAAAGCGGATTGACGACCATTTTCGGGACGTCAGCACCCGTACTGCAGACTGAAGTTTCAGTAGTTTGTCTGGAAGTAGGAAGACTCTTGCCTCCAAGGAGTCCAGAATCAGACCTAGATAGTCCAGACGCTGAGTCGGAACTAGAACCGACTTCTGAATGTTCAGGAGCCACCCAAACTCCCTGAGGGTCTGACTGACGAGTCACACTTTCTTCCAATTCTGAGCCACTGTCTGCTCTTAGAAGAAAATCGTCCAGATAGCCTACGATAGCAATGCCTCGCTGTCTCAGCAAAGCTAGGACCGGAGCAAGCACCTTGGTGAACACCCTCGGTGCCGAGGCTAGGCCGAAGGGAAGAGCCACAAATTGATAGTGGACTTCGCCGACCGCAAAGCGCAGAAACTTCTGGTGGCTTGCGCAGATCGGAACATGCAAGTAGGCGTCCTTGATGTCCAAGGATGCCAGAAAATCCCCTTGATGGAGTGTAGCGATCACCGTGCAAATGGATTCCATGCGGAATTTTTGCATCTTCACGAAGGCATTCAGGGCCTTGAGGTCCAGGATTGGCCGAACCCCGTCCTATTTTGGAACAACAAACAGATTCGAGTAGAACCCCTGAAACCTCTCCTGGGACGGAACCGGCACAATTACTCCGGACCCGATCAAATCCTGTACAGCCCCCAGAGGGCTGCCCGACGGGCAGGAAGGAGAGGGAGATTTGAGGGAAAGAATCTGTCTGGGGCCAGGAGCGGAACTCTATTCTGTATCCTGAGGTGACCACCTCGCACACCCACCGGTCGGAGATCCGGGAGGTCCACCGATCCGTGAACCTGCAAAGTCGTCCCCCCACCCCAGAGACGGGCGGGGGCAAGACTTCACGCGGAGGCGGGCTTGGGAGCCGGCTTGTTCGGCTTACGCACCCAGGGGCGCTTGTGCCCGCCAGCCGCACTGTTGTCAGTCTGGGATGGCTTACCCGTGGACTCTGACGGACGAAAAAACCCCTTTTTTGCTGGAAAGGAAGGACCCGGTTTACGTCGGGCCTCCTTACCCTTGATAGTTTGAGGAAGGAGAGTGCTTTTACCTCCCGTGACATCCTTGATGATGTCATCCAGAGCAGCACCAAAAAGTCTACCACCCTTAAAAGGTAGATCCGTCAGGAGCTTCTTAGAGGCTAGGTCAGCAGACCAGCATTTCAACCAGATGAGACGACGCAATACCACCGCCGAGACAGAGGCCCTGGATATTAAAGGGGCCGCGTCCAACGTGGCGTCGCACACATATATCGGACCCTGCACCATCTGGTGGCCCAGAGCAATAGTGTTTCTGGAGGAAGGTTATACTCCTGCACAGTTTGGTGCAAAATTTTTGCCCATTCCGTGAGTGTCTGAGACACAAGGGTCGCCGCTACTACTGGCCGTAGGGCGGATCCCAACAAGGCGAACATGGCTCTACTCACCACTTCTGACCTCCTGTCAGTGGGGTCCTTAAACGCAGGAGTCCCCTCCATCGGGAGAGTGGTGGCCTTGTTTAAAACGGGCGACTGGAGGGTCGACCACCGGGGGAGAAGCCCACTTTTTAAGCAGGGCGTCTTCAAAGGGGTATCTAATAGACAAACGCTGCGGGACCATGAAAGTCTTCTGCGGCTTTTCCCAGACCTGGTCAATGAGCTGGTCAAAGAAAGGTACATATGGAAAAACCTTTTTAGAAAGCTTGGTCTTAAAAGAACCAAAGGAGACTGTATCCGCCTGAGGTTCTGCAGTCACAGCATTTAGCTTGAGAGTGTCCCTCACAGCATCAATGAGTTCACTAACAAGCGCCCTGTCATTTACTGACTCAGAACTGGAGTCTTCCTCACAAGGAATGTCCTGTTCAAAACCATCCAAATATTCAGAGCTAGGGTCCTGAGCAGCAATAGCTAGGCCCATATCTGAATCAGAGCACTCCCCTTGTGGAGATAAAGTGGGGAGAGGGCGCTTATTTGCTCCCTTGTGCTCACACACAGCTTCCATCCTGGTCAGAAATGATTCCAGGACTGCCGACAACTGGTCCATAGGGACCGCAGGTGCTGGAGCACTGGCTGCTGCCTCTGGCATGTTAGGGGAAGCTGGTGACTGACTCCATAATGTCCCCCTCTGAGACCACCCACAGGCTGTGCTGACTGAAGTAGGGGAATGCCCAGGGGACCCACCAACCTGACCAGGACCGCTCGGTTCCGCTGCCCTGTCTCTCCGCGCCGCGCTGCTCAGCGTGAGTGAGCTGAGAGGAGACTGAGGAGATTCGCGCCGTTCCTGAGCGGCGCTAGAGGCCAAACTAGAGCTAGAAGAAGGTGGGGCTACAAGAAAATGGCCGCCGCAATGTGCTCTGGCGGACCACGGCAAGATGGCCGCCAATGTAAAAAACAGCACAGTCACCAAACATGGCGCCGAACGGCGCCCAGGCCCCTCACTCTCAAATAAACAGCCCCAGCGAAATGCAGAGCAGCATGAGCCCCCCCCCAGGACAGTATGGCCCCCAGGCACCCCACACAGTACAGCGCCAGCGAAGTGCACAGAGAGTGACATTAAAAAACACAGGGGGAGACAGGGAAATCCCCCACACAAGAAACACACAGCATGTACTCACCTGCAGCCAGGAGAGACTACTTACCCGTCCCCTGAGGGACCCACTGGTGTGTTTCTGACAGAACTATCACAGTGCGGTACTTAGTAGCTGTCGGTCCGGTCCACCGCGAAAGATACAGCCGGACTGTTCTATCTTGAGGACCGCGGAGCTGGAAGCCCACCGGCCACCCCTGGAGTCGTGGGGCATGTCGTGAACTGAGTCTCACGCACACAAGGCGAGGATCAGCACGCTCGATGGTCGGACAGGGAAGACTACGAGGATATCTTGTACCCAACCTGTTGCCCAGCCGACAGTTGATAGAAGATCTCAAAAGAAAAAAAAAAATAGGAAAAAATTCCAAAAGGAATAAAAAATAGGTCAGGAGACTGGCTCCTGAGAGAGCCACGTCTTCTCCTTCTGCTAGGCAGAAAAAAAACTGAGGTCTGCTGACTGCAGTGGGAGGGTTATGCCGGAGGGACCGCCCCCCTGGGCGGGGCTGTTCAGCTCTGGCTGTTTAGAATGTATGTATAACATCTCACATTCTGCCTAGGTCTTCTCCTGCAAGCAGGGACATAACCCACGTGTAAAGGTGTATAAGACACGCTGTGTCAGTCCATGGATGACAAGAGAAATATTGCTTTTTTTTCAAAATTGTCGCTCTATTTTTGTTTATAGCGCAAAAAATAAAAACCGCCGAGGTGATCAAATACCACCAAAAGAAAGCTCTATTTGTGCGAAAAAAAGGACGTAAATTTTGTTTGGGAGCCACGTCGCACGACCGCGCAATTGTCATTCAAAGCGTGACAGTGCTGAAAGATGAAATTTCGCCTGGGCAGGAAGGGGGTATATGTGCCCAGTAAGGAAGGGGTTAACCTACATGGTTTAGGAGATATTTATTAAAAATGACAGGCGCCGTAGACAACAGCGCATTCATGGGGTTAATCCCATTCACAAAATCGGCTACTTCCCAGCAATCGCTGGGCGTAGCCGAATGTGACGGCTCCCACGCGCATGCGCGGAGGCACGTCTTCGCCGCTCCGGCCAATCACAGCACCGGAGTGATATCTGCCTCTGGAGAGAGGGACGCGGACTGCTTCGGGGGCCCCGATCTAAGGTAAGTGGTACATAATGAGCTAGTATGCTAGTCATACTAGCTCATTATGCCTTTCTCTTGCAGGTTGGCTAAAAAAAAAAAAAAAGGATTAGTGGGTTTACAACCACTTTAGGTTTGACATTTACTATAATAAATATCCCTCAAAAAATCTATAAAAAAAATTTCCTCAGTTTAGGCAGATACGTATTCTTCTACATATTTTTGGTAAAAAAAAAAAAAAAAACAAGCGTTTGATTGGTTTGCGCAAAAGTTATAGCGTCTACAAAATAGGGGATAGTTTTATGGCATTTTTATTAATAGATTTTTTTACTAGTAATGGCGGCGATCAGCAATTTTTATAGTGACTGCAACATTATGGCAGCCATAGGGGACACTTTTGACAATTGTCATTTTTACAGCGATCAGTGCTATAAAAATGCACTGATTACTGTAAAAATTACACTGGCCAATTAGGGGTTAACCTGTAGGGGGCGCTGAAGGGGTTAAGTGTGACCTAGGGAGCGATTCTAACTGTTAGGGGACGTGGCTTGCCCTGACAACACTGATCGCTGTTCCCGATGACAGAGAACAGACGATCAGTGACATGTTGTGTTTACACCAACATCTCCCCGTTCTTCAGCTCTGTGACCCGATCGCGTGACACCAGCAGGCATCAAGTCCGCGGGTACCACGGTCACGGAGCTCACTACAGGGTTGCAAGCGCGCCTCCAACGCCCATTTGCCTGTCGGTGCCATTCTGTCTACGTAAATCTGCGTGCGCTGGTCCTTAAGCAGTTAAAAAGAATTGTATTATATTTTTTAATTACTATCAATTAAAACGAATATGAACTTATCGGCCATTATTGCCACCTTTAGCGCAAGAACAGCTAAAGAAAAATGTATCCCTTTAAAATTCTAAAAAACATTAAAAAGGTGGAAAAAGTTCTGAAATGATTTATCTTTGACAATTTTTTTTACATCACAGAAACCTGACATTTTACCAAGGGTGTGTATTTAATTTTTCTCTTCTTCCTCTTTATGATGTGGGTTTAGTGGCACTTAAAAATGTGATGTACCTTTCTTAACCACTTCAGCCCCGGAAGGATTTACCCCCTTAATGACCAGGCCATTTTTTGCAATACGGCACTGCGTCTCTAGCTGACAATTGCACGGTCGTGCAATGTGGTACCCGAACAAAATTGATGGTTTTTTCCCCCACAAATGGAGCTTTCTTTTGATGGTATTTGATCGCCTCTGCGGTTTTAATTTTTTCCGCTATGAAACAAAGGCCGACAATGTTGAAAAAAAATAATATTTTTTTGCTATAAAATATCCCCAAAAAAGTACAAAAAAAAAAAAAAATCTTCATCAGTTTAGGTCAATATGTACTCTTCTACATATTTTTGTTAAAAAAAAATAGAATAATACGCAATAAGCATATAGTGATTGGCTTGCGCAAAAGTTATAGCGTCTACAAATTAGGGGATAGATTTATGGCTTTTTTTCTGGTAATGGCAGTGATCATCGATTTTTAGCGGGACTGTGCTCTAAAATGGACTGATTACTGTATAAATGACACTGGCAGGGAAGGGGTTAACACCAGGGGCTATCAAAGGGTTAAGTGTGTCCTAGGAAGATGCTTTACAACTGTGGTGGGAGTGGACTGATGGAGTACAGAGAGATCGCTGTTCCTAATCACTAGGAACAGACGATCATACTGTACTCCCCTGACCAGGGTGGATATAAATCAATGATTAAAACAATATTTAGATTTTTAGCGAATTTTACTTTAAGCTTTTGGAGTAAAAATCTGTTTGGAGTGAAGTTTGGTTTTTCCTTTACTACTGCTCCCACCCTCTTCTTTATACTGCTTTGGGACGTCCCAAGTGTTCAGTATGAAGAGGCTGTGTCAGTCCATGGACGGCAAGAGAAAATAGGATTTTTGTACTCACAGTAAAATCTGTTTCTCTGATGTCCATGGACTGACACAGCTTCTAATACTGAAACACGTGGGTATAAGTCCCTGCTTGCAACAGAAGATCTAGGCAGAATTTTAGATGTTATAACATACATTCTAAAAAAAAAAACAGGGGGCGGTCCCTCCGGACATAACCCTCCTACCTGCAGCCAACAGCCTCAGTTCGTAGCAAAGCAGTACAAACCTTAAAAGAAGGGTGGGTGCTGTGTCAGTCCATGGACGTCAGAGAAAAGGATTTTACGGTGAGTACAAAAATCCTATTTTCTCTTATCGTCCATGGACTGACACAGCTTCTAATACTGAAACACGTGGGACGTCCCAAAGCAGTATCAGAAAGAGGGTGGGAGCAGTGGTACAGGAAAAACCAAACTTCACTCCAAACAAGCAGAGCTCCTCAACGGAGGAGTTGCAACCCTAAACAGCGGCCTGCAACACCTTGCGGCCGAAGGAAGCATCCGAAGATGCAGCCACATCAACCTTATAGAACTTAGAAAAGGTATGAACGGACGACCAGGTCGCCACCTTGCACACTTGTGCAACCGACGCTTGATGTCGGAAAGCCCAGGAAGCACCAATTTCCCTGGTGGAATGCACCGTAACTGGAAAGGGACGCGCTCGCCCCTTAAGGGCATAGGCCCAGACAACAGTCTGTCTGATCCACCTAGAGATGGTGGAAGACGACACCGCTTGGCCCTGTTTTGGACCAGAGACAGACACAAACAGTGAGTCAGACTTACGAATAGAAGCAGTAGCCGCCAGGTACACCCATAAGGCTCGCACCACGACAGGTAACCTCCGTTACATCAGAGGGGGGCGGGGTCACCCGCACGTCACTGGGGAAGCCCGGGTTTTCCCTTGTGTCAGAGGGAGGACAGGGTCACGTGATGGGTGGCCCCGCCCTCAGCTACTTAAGAGCCGTCACTGGCTGAAGCCGCGTCATTCCCGGGGTGTCTCTGCTCCGGTGAAGAGGACCGTGTGCCGTTCCTCGCTGCGCTGGACATAATCGTTGGAGCCTGGACCCCGGAGAGGAGAGATCATCCATCGCTGGACCCCAGAGAGATCACCCATCGCAGGATACCGAGAGTGGATTACCACCGCTGGAATCTTTTTTATGTTTAATTTTTTTATTTTTAATAAAAAGGACTTTTCTCAACAGTGTTTTTTTTTTACACTTTCTTTGTGAAATGGTAGGGGTACAACGTACCCCTTACCAATTCACATAGAAGGGGGGGCAGGACCTGTGGGTCCCCTTTGTTAAAGGGGGTCTTCTAGATTCCAATAAGCCCCCGCCCGCAGACCCCCACAACCACCGGGCAATGGTTGTGGGGATGAGACCCTTGTCCCCATCAACATGGGGACATTGTGCTTTGAGGGGTCACAGACCCCCAAGGTATCCTCCCCATGTTGAGGGCATGTGGCCTGGTACGGGTCAGGAGGGGGGGGGCGCTCTCACGTCCCCCCCCCCCCCCTCTTTTCCTGAAGCCTACCAGGTTGCGTGCTTGGATAAAGGGTCTCGTATGGATTTTTGGGGGGAACTCCACGCCATTTTTTTAAAATTTGGCGTGGAGTTCCCCTTAAAATCCATACCAGACCCATCTGGTATGGATATTTGGGGGGAACCAACCGTTTTTTTTTTTTTTTATTTGACGCAGGGACGCGGACGATGCGCTTATATATCTAGGCGATACAGCCACCTTGTTGCGAGCAGTGATGGAGATAATAGGGGATTTCGGAAGTTTTTCAGGCTTCACCATCAACTGGTCAAAATCAACCTTAATGCCCATAGATCAGTTAAAGGAACAGTTACCAGAGGGGGCAGAACAAATAGTTATAGCCAACAGCTTTAAATACCTGGGAGTGGTAGTATCCCCGGATCCAGCTGAGTACCTTCAGCTGAATCTGGGTCCAGATAGTGAAATGTAACAGTTGGTGTAAGCTTCCACGGTCAGTAATAGGACAGGCAAATTTAATAAAAATGGTATGGGCTCCGCAGCAATTGTATGTTTTTCACAATTCCCCAATGTGGATCCCAAACAAATGGTTCAAACAGATTGATGAGGGAATATGGAAAAAAAAAAAAAGACTGCCAGGATCAGTCTAGCCACACTGCAATATGGAAAGGACAGAGGAGGACTGGCAGTACCCCATCCCAAAATATACTTTTTGGCCTCACAGCTCCAGCAGATGGCAGGGTGGGGGCGGGAAGGAAATGAGGACCCTATATGTAAATTGGTGACTGCATCGGCCCCGGTATTAGAGGCGGCCTCCCATATGGAGATGGACCTGCCAAGCATGCCAGGTTCGGCACCTACGTGCGTCCTCCTTAAAAGGGTATGGGGGGGGGGAGGTCCGGAAAGCCCTGAAGATATCGGGTTTGTTGCCCTTTACCCCGATATGGCACAAACAGAGATACCCAGAGGTGCAGGAATTGCAGGGCTTTACCCCCTGGAAAGAGAGGGGGATCTGGTTTTTCGCACAGCTATATGAGGGGGAGGTGTTGAAGACGTATGAACAGCTATGTAGATAATGTAGATAATTCCAGTTAAACCCCAGGAGCTTCTATCAATATCTCCAACTTCGTCATGCGTTGCAGGCACAACAAATAACACACTCTGACAGTGTCATCATGGGAGAAGTTCTTGGGGCGGACACTGGGAAAGGATTAACATCAAAAATCTATAGGGAATTGCCGTCCTCAGTTCAGGACTATGCCTCGCTAAAAAGCCGAAGTACATGGGTAGAAGATATAGGGGAGATAGATGGGAATCAGTGGGAAATGGCCCTTGAATCTATTCCAGCGGTATTGGTATCTGCATCCCATAGATTGTCACAATTATTTATTTTGCATAGGGCATATAGAACATCAGTGCAGCTATATAAATGGGGAGGAAGAGACTCCCCCTGTGCCCAAAATGTAAAGTACATAAGGGGGACTTCATACACTTAATCTGGAGGTGTCCAAAACTACATAGGTACTGGGAAGAAGTCTCCCAGTGCATTACTAGACTAGCGCAGGTTTCTGTCCCTTTAAACCCTGTAGTGTACCTGCTTGGAGCCATAGATGCAGAAATGTACCCAAGAGGAATGTACTACATGTTAACTAGACTGATGTATCTAGCCAGAAAACTCATCGCAAAATACTGGATGGCACCAGCGGTACCCACGGGGAAGCAGTGGATCTCCTATGTAAACTCCTTGCTTCTTAGAGAGCGATTGACGTACACAGTCGTAGGAGAGAAGTGGGTAAATTTGATGCTATATGGCAACCATGGCTGGTGGATGCCGATCTAGCGCCATCTCAACTGGTAGTGAAAAGACTCCAGATGTAGAGACCCTGGGGAGGTGTAGGGGAGGGAGGGGCAGAGAGGAGAGGGAAAGAACGGCCTGAAGGAGTATAGGTTTAACATCTAAATAGGAGAGAACATCGGTGGTGGAAGAAACGATTTGTGGTGATCAGATATTAGGAGGCATAGGTGATGGATGAAGTCATGGGGTAAGGGGGGAGTTGGAAAGGGAGAAAAAAGGGAAGAGGATGGAGTGATACGACACAGATGTAAACACACAAGATTGACACAAAATAGTATATGGATGTAAGACATGTTTATTTTATGTGTAATGTTTTACCTAACAAATGCACGAATTGTATGTACTATGAGAATAATTTTCTAAAATAAAAAATTTTGTGGATTAAAAAAAATAAAAAATTGACGCAGGGTTCCCCTTAACCACTTAACGACCGCCCACTGTAAATATACGTCGGCAGAATGACACGGACAGGCACAATCATGTACCTGTACGTGCCTGCCCGCGTATGGGTGGGGGGTCCAATCGGACCCCCCTCCGTTACAGTGGGCGGCCGGGATCGCTTCGGGAGCGATCCGTGATGAGGGGGCCGCCATTCGATTCTGGCCACCCCCTCGCGATTGCTCCCGGCGAATCAAATGCTTCCTCTGCCTGTGTAATGTTTACACAGGCAGAGGAAGTGATGTCACCCCTCACATATACCGAGCGCCGCATGAGAGAAGACACAGAGGTTAGTGCACTAAACAGCACACTGACACCACACACATAGGTACATAAATCACCCCCCATCCACAGTGTCACTGATTGCAGTGACCATTTATTTACTGATCACTGCAATCAGTGACATTTGTGACTGTAAAAGTGTCACTACAGTTAGTTTTAGGTCCAGTGTAGCCCCCTAACCCCCCCCTAATAAAGGTTTAACCCCCTGATCGCCCCTCAGGTAACCCTTTCACCCCCTAGCACCGCCGTCACTAAACGATCGTTTTTCTAATCGCTGTTTTAGTGTCGGTGATGCCGATCGGTAGCCAGTTATTTTTTGTAGGTTCGCCGCAGATTTTTATAGCGTCGAGTACCCCCATATATTACCTAATAAAGGTTTAACCCCTTGATCGCCCCCCCAGGTAACCCTTTCATCCCCTTTTGCCAGTGTCACTAAGCGATCGTTTTTCTGATCGCTGTCTTAGTGTCGGTGATGCCGATAGGTAGCCAGTTATTTTTTTTAGGTTCGCCACAGGTTTTTGTAGCGTCGGGTACCCCCATATATTACCTAATAAAGGTTTAACCCCCTGATTGCCCCTAGTTAACCCCTTTCACCAGTGATCACCACATAAGTGTTACGGGTGATGCTGGTTAGTTTGCTTTTTATAGTGTCAGGGCACCCGCCGTATATAACCCAATAAAGGTTTAACCCCCTGATCGCCCGGCGGGTGATATCAATTAGGTTTTAGCGTCAGAGAGGGTCTGCGTCACACCCCAGGCAGCATCAGGTTAGTGCCAGTAACGCTAACACCCAGGCGTGAAGCATACACCTCCCTTAGTGGTATAGTATCTGACCAGATCAATATCTGATCAGATCTATACTAGCGTCCCCAGCAATTTAGGGTTCCCAAAAACGCAGTGTTAGCGGGATCAGCCCAGATACCTGCTAGCACCTGCGTTTTGCCTCTCCGTCCAGCCCAGGCCACCCAAGTGCAGTATCAATCGATCACTGTCACTTACAAAACACAACACACATAACTGCAGCATTCGCAGACAGGCCTGATCCCTGTGACTCCAGTGCTGTAGGAGGTGATTTCACCACCACAGTTAAAAAAAAAAAAAAAAAAAAACACATATATGCCGAAGCATTGGGGCAGCAGGGCGGAGGAGCAAAGGAGTGATTTTGCTCCTAATGCCGCGTACATACGGTCGAAATTCCGACGGAGGCATGCCCGTGGAAAAGTCCGACCATGTGTGTGCGGCATAACTTTTGCGGGAGGATGCCCCCATGCTTCGGCATATATAAATGGTGCATGTATGCCCATCATTAGAAGTGGGTGGATGAAAGGCGGTATTCTAATGGTGGGCATACCCACCGATCAATCTCTTTTTTCGTTCAGCCAACAGGCTGCATGAAAAAAAAAAAGATTACAATACATGTCCAACAAGGACCAGCATGTTGCTGGACTTTGAATGGTTATACCAGATTGATGCCTGTGGGTTTAGGTATCATTCTTTTCAGCCAACAGCCGGCTTTCATGTAAAAGCAATCCTAGTGGCTAATTAGCCTCTGGACTGCTTTTACAAGCAGTGGGAGGGAATGTTCCCCCATCCCCCGGATATAAAAAGCGCCATTGGGAAATTGGGAAAGCATTTTATCACACCGATCTTGGTGTGGTCAGATGCTTTGAGAGCAGAGGAAAGATCTAGGGTCTAATAGACCCCAGTTTTTTTTTTTTTTTAAAAGAGTACCTGTCACTACCTATTGCTATCATAGGGGATATTTACATTCCCTGAGATAACAATAAATATATATATATATATATATATATATATATATATATGGAAGGAACAGTTTAAAAAAAAAATAAAAAAAAAGCACCCCTGTCCTGCCCTGCTCTTGCGCAATGGCGAACGCAAGCGTCGGTCTGGCGTCATATGTAAACAGAAATTGCACCATGCATGTGAGGTATGACCGCGAAGGTCAGATCGAGGGCAGTAATTTAAGCAGTAGACCTCCTCTGTAAATCTAACGTGGTAACCTGTAAAGGCTTTTAAAAATGTATGTAGTTTGTCGCCAATGCGCGTTTGTGCGAAATTTTAAAGCATGTCGTGTTTAGTATCTATGTACTCGGCCTAAGATCATCTTTTTTATTTCATCAAACATTTGGGCAATATAGTGTGTTTTAGTGCATTAAAAATAAAAAATAATTTTTTCCCCAAAAAAATGCGTTTGAAAAAAAAAAATCGCTGCGCAAATACTGTGTGGGAAAAAAAAAATGCAACACCCACCATTTTAATCTGTAGGGCCTTTGCTTTAAAATATATATATATATATATATATATATATATATATATATATATATATATATAATGTTTGGGGGTTCAACATAATTTTCTTGCAAAAAAAAATAAAAAATGTTTTCATGTAAACAAAAAGTGTCAGAAAGGGCTTTGTCTATAAGTGGTTAGAAGAGTGGATGTAAGCTTCCCAATGTTGTGTATAAAATGCCAGAACAGTTCAAAACCCCCCCCAAATGACCCCATTTTGGAAAGTAGACACCCCAAGCTATATACTGAGAGGCATGTCGAGTCCATTGAATATTTTATATGTTGACACAAGTTGCGGAAAAAAATAGGATTTTTGTACTCACCGTAAAATCCGTTTCTCTGGCATCCATGGACTGACACAGCGTGTCTTATACACCTTTACACGTGGGTTATGTCCCTGCTTGCAGGAGAAGACCTAGGCAGAATGTGAGATGTTATACATACATTCTAAACAGCCAGAGCTGAACAGCCCCGCCCAGGGGGGCGGTCCCTCCGGCATAACCCTCCCACTGCAGTCAGCAGACCTCAGTTCGTAACAAAGCAGTACAAACTCGAAAAGAAGGGTGGGTGCTGTGTCAGTCCATGGATGCCAGAGAAACGGATTTTACGGTGAGTACAAAAATCCTATTTTCTCTTGTCATCCATGGACTGACACAGCGTGTCTTATACACCTTTACACGTGGGATGTCCCAAAGCAGTGTCAAGAGGGATGGGAGCAGTATAAATGGAAAACCAAAAACTTCACTCCAAACAAGGCAGAGCTCCTCAACGGAGGAGTTGCAACATCAAACAGCGGCCTGCAACACCTTGCGGCCGAAGGAAGCATCCGAATATGCAGCCACATCAACCTTATAAAACTTAGAAAAGGTATGAACAGACGACCAGGTCGCCGCCTTGCACACTTGTGCAACCGACGCTTGATGTCGGAAAGCCCAGGAAGCACCAATTGCCCTGGTGGAATGTGCCGTAACCGGAAAGGGAGGCGCCCGCCCCTTGAGAGCATAAGCTTGAATGACGGTTTGTCTGATCCACCTAGAAATGGTGGCAGACGAAACCGCTTGGCCCTGTTTTGGACCAGAGACAGTCACAAATAGTGAGTCAGACTTCCGAATAGAGGCAGTAGCAGACAGGTACACCCGCAAGGCTCGTACCACATCCAAAGTGTGAAGCGCAAACTCTCTGAGATGCGATGGGTGAGGACACAAGGACGGGAGGACAATGTTCTCATTTAAGTGGAAGGCCGAGACCACCTTTGGCAGAAAAGAAGGTCGCGGACGTAACACCGCCTTATCCTTATGGATGACCAAAAAGGGTGACTTGCAGGACAAGGCCGCCAACTCAGACACTCTTCTAACGGAAGCAATGGCCACCAAGAAGGCCACCTTCTGAGACAAAGTCAAGAGGGGAATATCTCTAATATTCTCAAAGGGAGGTTCCTGGAGAACCGAGAGCACCAAATTCAGATCCCACGGGGGGGAAGGGGAGGCTTGACAGGGGGGAGCACATGGCGAACCCCCTGCGCAAAGGTGCTAACCAAGGGATGACCCGCCAGCGGTCGCTGAAAGAAGATGGCCAAGGCCGAAATCTGACCCTTAATGGTACTCAAAGCGAGCTTTTGGGTCACGCCACGCTGCAGAAAATGCAGGATACTGGGAACGGAATACGTTCGTGGGCGCCAGTCCAGCTCTTCGCACATGGCGATGTAAGCTCTCCAAGTACGGTGATAGATCTTTCTGGAGGAAGACTTCCGTGCCCTTAACATGGTCGAAATGACCAAATCCGAGAGACCTCGGTCTCTCAGCACCTGGCTTTCAATAACCATGCCGTTAAAGCCAGAGACTGTAAAGCAGGATGAAATATAGGACCTTGAGACAGAAGGTCCCCCCGTATTGGTAACCGCCAGGGAACGTCTGCGACGAGACGTACCAGATCGGCGTACCAGTGACGCCGAGGCCAATCCGGAGCAACGAGGATCACCGGAATTCCCTCGGTCGCTACCCTGCGGAGCAGGTGAGGCAGCAACTGCAGCGGAGGATAAACGTATATCAGGTGATACTGACCCCATGGGGCCACCAACGCATCCGAGGCATCCGCCCAGGGATCCCTGGATCTGGCCACAAACCTTGACACCTTGCAATTGAGTCGAGAGGCCATCAGGTCCACATCCGGCGTGCCCCACCGTCTGCAAAGGAGTTGAAAGACCTCCGGGTGCAAGGACCACTCTCCCTGGTCCAGCGTCTGGCGACTTAGATAGTCCGCCTGCCAATTGTCTACGCCCGGAATGTAGACGGCCGACACGCTTCTTTCGGCCCACCTCAGGATGCAGGCGACCTCGGAAGCCGCAGCTGAGCTCCGAGTCCCCCCTTGATGGTTGACATACGCCACTGCTGTGGCGTTGTCCGATTGGATCCTGATGGATTGACCCTGTAGTTTCTCCGACCATGAGGAGAGGCACAGTCTGATTGCCCGTATCTCCAGCACATTGATCGGTAAGAGGGCTTCGTCCGGAGTCCAAAGCCCTTGGGCCGACAGGACTCCCCAGACTCCCCCCCAGCCCGTCAGGCTGGCGTCCGTCGTGATCACCGTCCATTGGATGGGGAGGGAGGAACGACTTCCCGGACCGAAGAGCCGGGGACCTCAACCACCACGTCAGGGACGCCCTGACCAGGTGACTCACCTGGATCTGAAGATCCAAGGACAACAGGGATTTGTCCCAAGTGGACAAGATCTCTTTCTGTAAAGCCCTGGTGTGCGCTTGGGCATAAAGAACGGCCTCGAAGGAGGCCACCATGAGTCCCAGGACTATCATGCAAAAGCGGATTGACGACCATTTTCGGGACATCAGCACCCGTACTGCAGACTGAAGTGTCAGTAGTTTGTCTGGAGGTAGGAAGACTCTTGCCTCCAAGGAGTCCAGAATCAGACCTAGATACTCCAGACGCTGAGTCGGGACTAGAACCGACTTCTGAACATTCAGGAGCCACCCAAACTCCCTGAGGGTCTGACTAACGATAGTCACACTTTCTTCCAATTCTGAGCCACTGTCTGCTCTTAGAAGAAAATCGTCCAGATAGACAGCGAGGCATTGCTATCGTGGGCTAAGCAAAGCTAGGACCGGAGCAAGCACCTTGGTGAACACCCTCGGTGCCGAGGCTAGGCCGAAGGGAAGAGCCACAAATTGATAGTGGACTTCGCCGACCGCAAAGCGCAGAAACTTCTGGTGGCTTGCGCAGATCGGAACATGCAAGTAGGCGTCCTTGATGTCCAAGGATGCCAGAAAATCCCCTTGATGGAGTGTCGCGATCACTGTGCGAATGGATTCCATGCGGAATTTTTGCACCTTCACGAAGGCATTCAGGGCCTTGAGGTCCAGGATTGGCCGAACCCCGTCCTTTTTTGGAACAACAAACAGATTCGAGTAGAACCCCTGAAACCTCTCCTGGGACGGAACCGGCACAATTACTCCGGACCCGATCAAATCCTGTACAGCCCCCAAGAGGGCTGCCCGACGGGCAGGAAGGAGAGGGAGATTTGAGGGAAAGAACCTGTCTGGGGGCCATGAGCGGAACTCTATTCTGTATCCTGAGGTGACCACCTCGCACACCCACCGGTCGGAGATCCGGGAGGTCCACCGATCCGTGAACCTGCGAAGTCGTCCCCCCACCCCAGAGACGGGCGGGGGCAAGACTTCACGCGGAGGCGGGCTTGGGAGCCGGCTTGTTCGGCTTACACACCCAGGGGCGCTTGTGCCCGCCAGCCGCACTGTTGTCAGTCTGGGATGGCTTACCCGTGGACTCTGACCGACGAAAAAAACCCTTTTTTGCTGGAAAGGAAGGACCCGGTTTACGTCGGGCCTCCTTACCCTTGATAGTTTGAGGAAGGCGAGTGCTTTTACCTCCCGTGACATCCTTGATGAAGTCATCCAGAGCAGCACCAAAAAGTCTACCACCCATTAAAGGTAGATCCGTCAGGAGCTTCTTAGAGGCTAGGTCAGCAGACCAGCATTTCAACCAGATGAGACGACGCAATACCACCGCCGAGACAGAGGCCCTGGATATTAAAGGGGCCGCGTCCAACGTGGCGTCGCACACATATATCGGACACTGCACCATCTGGTGGGCCAGAGCAATAGTGTCTGGAGGAAGGTTATACTCCTGCACAGTTTGGTGCAAAATTTTTGCCCATTCCGTGAGTGTCTGAGACACAAGGGTCGCCGCTACTACTGGCCGTAGGGCGGATCCCAACAAGGCGAACATGGCTCTACTCACCACTTCTGACCTCCTGTCAGTGGGGTCCTTAAACGCAGGAGTCCCCTCCATCGGGAGAGTGGTGGCCTTGTTTAAAACGGGCGACTGGAGGGTCGACCACCGGGGGAGAAGCCCACTTTTTAAGCAGGGCGTCTTCAAAGGGGTATCTAATAAACAAACGCCGCGGGACCATGAAAGTCTTCTGCGGCTTTTCCCAGACCTGGTCAATGAGCTGGTCAAAGAAAGGTACATATGGAAAAACCTTTTTAGAAGGCTTGGTCTTAAAAGAACCAAAGGAGACTGTATCCGCCTGAGGTTCTGCAGTCGCAGCATTTAGCTTGAGAGTGTCCCTCACAGCATCAATGAGTTCACTAACAAGCGCCCTGTCATTTACTGACTCAGAACTGGAGTCTTCCTCACAAGGAATGTCCTGTTCAAAACCATCCAAATATTCAGAGCTAGGGTCCTGAGCAGCAATAGCTAGGCCCATATCTGAATCAGAGCACTCCCCTTGTGGAGATAAAGTGGGGAGAGGGCGCTTATTTGCTCCCTTGTGCTCACACACAGCTTCCATCCTGGTCAGAAATGATTCCAGGACTGCCGACAACTGGTCCATAGGGACCGCAGGTGCTGGAGCACTGGCTGCTGCCTCTGGCATGTTAGGGGAAGCTGGTGACTGACTCCATAATGTCCCCCTCTGAGACCACCCACAGGCTGTGCTGACTGAAGTAGGGGAATGCCCAGGGGACCCACCAACCTGACGAGGACCGCTCGGTTCCGCTGCCCTGTCTCTCCGCGCCGCGCTGCTCAGCGTGAGTGAGCTGAGAGGAGAGAGACTGAGGAGATTCGCGCCATTCCTGAGCGGCGCTAGAGGCCAAACTAGAGCTAGAAGAAGGTGCGGCTACAAGAAAATGGCCGCCGCAATGTGCTCTGGCGGACCACGGCAAGATGGCCGCCAATGTAAAAAACAGCACAGTCACCAAACATGGCGCCGAACGGCGCCCAGGCCCCTCACTCTCAAATAAACAGCCCCAGCGAAATGCAGAGCAGCATGAGCCCCCGCCCAGGACAGTATGGCCCCCAGGCACCCCACACAGTACAGCGCCAGCGAAGTGCACAGAGAGTGACATTAAAAAACACAGGGGGAGACAGGGAAATCCCCCACACAAGAAACACAGCATGTACTCACCTGCAGCCAGGAGAGACTACTTACCCGTCCCCTGAGGGACCCACTGGTGTGTTTCTGACAGAACTATCACAGTGCGGTACTGAGTAGCTGTCGGCCCGGTCCACCGCGAAAGATACAGCCGGACTGTTCTATCTTGAGGACCGCGGAGCTGGAAGCCCACCGGCCACCCCTGGAGTCGTGGGGCATGTCGTGAACTGAGTCTCACGCACACAAGGCGAGGATCAGCACGCTCGATGGTCGGACAGGGAAGACTACGAGGATATCTTGTACCCAACCTGTTGCCAAGCCGACAGTTGATAGAAGATCTCAAAAGAAAAAAAAATAGGAAAAAAATTCCAAAAAGGAATAAAAAATAGGTCAGGAGACTGGCTCCTGAGAGAGCCACGTCTTCTCCTTCTGCTAGGCAGAAAAAAACTGGAGGTCTGCTGACTGCAGTGGGAGGGTTATGCCGGAGGGACCGCCCCCCTGGGCGGGGCTGTTCAGCTCTGGCTGTTTAGAATGTATGTATAACATCTCACATTCTGCCTAGGTCTTCTCCTGCAAGCAGGGACATAACCCATGTGTAAAGGTGTATAAAAGACACGCTGTCAGTCCATGGATGACAAGAGAAAATAAAATTTATTTTTATTTATTTATTTTTTTTGCACAAAGTTGTCACTAAATGATATATTGCTCAAACATGCCATGGGCATATGTGGAATTACACCCCAAAATACATTCTGTTGCTTCTCCTGAGTACGGGGATACCACATGTGAGACTTTTTTGGGAGCCTAGCCGCGTACGGGACCCCAAAAACCAAGCACCGCCTTCAGGCTTTCTAAGGGTGTAAATTTTTGATTTCACTCCTCACTGCCTATCACAGTTTCGGAGGCCATGGAATGCCCAGATGGCACAAAACCCCCCCAAAATGACCCCATTTTGGAAAGTAGACACCCCAAGCTATTTGCTGAGAGGTATGGAGAGCATTTTGCAGATCTCGCTTTTTGTCACAAAGTTTTGAAAAAAATAAATAAAAAATAAATAAAAATGTCCTTTCTTCATTTTCAAAAACAAATGAGAGCTGTAAAATACTCACCATGCCTCTCAGAAAATAGCTTGGGGTGTCTACTTTCTAAAATGGGGTCTTTTGGGGGGGTTTTGTGCTATTTTGGCATTTTATGGCCTTCGAAACTGTGATAGGTAGTGAGGAGTGAAATCAAAAATTTGCGCCCTTAGAAATCCTGAAGGCGGTGCTTGGTTTTCGGGGGCCCGTACGCAGCTAGGCTCCCAAAAAGTCCACAACTTTTTGTAATTTTTTTTTTTTTTGGTCATTATTCAATCACTTGTGGGACGAAAGAAAAAAAATATTCAATGAGCTCAACATGCCTCTCAGCAATTTCCTTGGGATGTCTAGTTTCCAAAATGGGGTCATTTGGGGGGGTTTTGTACTGCCCTGCCATTTTAGCACCTCAAGAAATGAGATAGGCAGTCATAAATTAAAAGCTGTGTAAATTCCAGAAAATGTACTCTAGTTTGTAGACGCTATAAAACTTTTGCGCAAACCAATAAATATACGCTTATTGACTTTTTTTTTACTAAAGACATGTGGCTGAATACATTTGGCCTAAATGTATGACTAAAATTTAGTTTATTCGATTTTTCTTATAACAAAAAGTAGAAAATATCATTTGTTTTCAAAATTTTCAGTCTTTTTCCATTTATATTGCAAAAAATTTAAATCGCAGAGGCAATCAAATACCATTAAAAGAAAAGATCCAGACCAAGGAATAATAGTGAGTAGCATATAGGTCAGACCAAGACCTAGTAGATGTATACTGGGAGTTCAGAGGATAGTAGAAAATTGATGTCACCGCGCATTTCCTGAGGGAAGGGTGATCGTTTTTGTTTGCCAGCCGGCAGAATTTTATGGCTTTCATTACGCTACTTTAATGTAAGTGTTTTTAATCTGTTATTAAACTACACCGACGTTACTACTCCATGGTCTATGTCCTTTTTTCCCCTTGTTGGATCGGATGTGGGTGTACGAACGGTGGAAGGAATGGATGCTGGATGTGTGGCTTACTGGCTCCTGGTGATCCATTTATAAAGGCCGCGGCTGGGTCACAGCCGACTCCATATCGGGGGCTTATCTTTGGTAAGCAGCCATTTCATGTGGTGGAGGGCACCGTCAGTCCATACAGTCACTGGGTGTTATTGGCGTTTTCTACTATCCTCTGAACTCCCAGTATACATCTACTAGGTCTTGGTCTGACCTATATGCTACTCACTATTATTCCTTGGTCTGGATCTTGTCATATATGAACTGGTGTGAGTGGTGATAGCCGCATATTTTTGATTCATCTTGCGGCCACTACCATTTGTGAACTTTTTTATATAACCCTTATATAATTTTTTCCTGCCTATACTAATGTTTATGTGGGCATTTCTATGTGAGTGATATTTAGTTACTTCATTGGTTTGTATTGCCATGTATGTCAGCTTTTTGCCCTTCAGCGGATTTGAATCTATATTCTGACATTTGTGTTACAAGCTGTCAGTGGTTTACACAAACCAGCCTCTGGCTATTTATTTAAAGTTGTTTTCCATATTGGCGCCAATTTTTTATGTTTATGTTGTTTTGTGTTTATATCACTATTTTTGCCACCTTTAGCTTACTTAACATATAGCGCAGTTTTTCTTCTTTTTTTTTACCATTAAAAGAAAGCTCTATTTGTGGGAAGAAAAGGACGCAAATTTTGTTTGGGTACAACATTGCATGTCCGCACAATTTCCAGTTAAAGCAGCGCAGTGCTAAATTCTGAAAACACCTCTGGTCCTTTAGCTACAAAATGGTCCGGGGCTTAAGTGGTTAATATCCATACCAGACCTGAAGGGCCTGGTAATTGAATTTGGGGGGACCCCCACGCTTTTTATTTTTTATTTTTTTATCAATGACTTTTCTCTGTATTGCCGGGAGCCGCTAACTCATTATAGCCGCGAGTGCTTTTAAATGACTTTTTTTCTCTTCAGAAATGACACTTTGTGCAGGGACAGTTCTAAGCACGGGAAACAATCGCTGCTTTACAGGCATATCATACACACCCCCCCAGGTATGAATTTTTTTTTTTTTTTAAATTTATGTTTATTGATTTTTCCATTGAACAGAGAAAAATTACAGAGCATATCAACATACACGCTTACACATTATTTTCTTGTATTCAGTAGCAATATACCAGTATTACACCGTGAAGCGGGAGCATAAACAATATCCCAGGTATGAAATTTAAAAGGAAAATTTCACTTTTATTGTTTCACTTTAAGCATTATTAAAATCACTGCTCCCGAAAAAACGGACGTTTTTAAAACTTTTTTTTGCATTGATACATGTCCCCTGGGGCAGGACCCGGGTCCCCAAACCCTTTTTATGACAATAACTTGCATATAAGCCTTTAAAATTAGCACTTTCGATTTTTCATGTTCGAGTCCCATAGACTTTAACGGTGTTCGGATGTTCGAAAAAATTAATTGCCTGTTCGCAAGTTCTGGTGCGAACAGAACTGGGGGGTGTTCGGCTCATCCCTACTAGAGAAATGTTTGTTATCATTCGTATTCGCTAAAAAATGGCCAATAAATCATCAATTCTGCCAGGGTATGTAAACTTATGAGCATAACTATATATATTTATGTCTTTACACTGGTCCAGAGCGCTTCCATTGTGGTGCTAAAAATTCTAATTGCTGCATTTTTGGTCAGGAAGGAAAAAAATAAAAAAACACACCTCCCCATTGAAAACGCAGGAAGAATGCACCCCTGTTCTTGATGCAGTTGAGTCACGTGACCTACGAAACACACACCATAAACATAGTTTTTGGTGCAATTAATCTGCACCTTTTTCTCTTTTTGCAAAATGTCGATAACACCATTCTCGGCTGCTGAAATTTAGGTGCATCTCTAATTTTTATCATTTTTTTCACACAAAGAGCTTTCTTTTGGTGGTATTTAAAAATGGAACTTCCTCTTTAAGTGATGGTGACCCCCTGACATGCCACATTTGTCATGACTTTTTTTGGGGGGGCAAATACCCTCTTTTTAGGCTCCATGTACACAGAAGCTGATAAACTGCAGTTTATTGGCGTTTTTTTTAAAAAGCCCATTAACTGCACGCTATGTTAGCCCAGGGCTTGACAAATTTGCTTGGAATTTAGGAGCCAGCTAAAAAAAAATTTAGGAGCCAGGAACGCGCCCCGTCCCGCCGAGCTCGTGCGCAGAAGCGAACGCATACGTGAGTAGCGCCCGCATATGAAAGCGGTGTTCAAACGACACGTGAGGTATCGCCGCGATCGGTAGATTGAGAGCAATAATTATAGCCCTAGACCTCCTCTGTAACTCAAAACATGCAACCTGTAGAATTTTTTAAATGTCGCCTATGGAGATTTTAAAGGGTAAAAGTTAGTCGCCATTCCACGAGCGGACGCAATTTTGAAGCGTGACATGTAGGGTGTCAATTTACTCAGCGTAACATTATCTTTCACAATATTAAAAAAAAATTGGGCTAACTTTACTGTTGTCTTATTTTTTTATTTAAAAAAAAGTATATTTTTTCCCAAAAAATTGCGCTTGTAAGACCACTGCGCAAATACGGTGTGACAGAAAGTATTGCAACGACCGCCATTTTATTCTCTAGGGTGTTAGAATAAAAAATATATATAATGTTTGGGGGTTCTAATTAGAGGGAAGGAGATGGCAGTGAAAACAGACAGGGAAACTCCATTAGCATTGCTGTTTGTCTTGTCATACCAACGGCCACCACAAGATGGCGCTAGATCACAGAAGGAAGCATAGGCCTGCAGAAGGCCTCAAAGCCGCGGCCTCAATTACCGGCCGGCGCGGCCCGACGCGATCCCGCGGCGCGGAGGGGGGGGGGGATTTTCACAGAGAGACAGGATTCCCCAGCTGTGCTGCCCCAGGCGCCAGGACGCTAATTCTAGTCGCAATGGCGACCTGGCACCTGGGGTTTGTCGAGCCCTGTGTTAGCCTATGTGTTCATGTACACAACGTTTTTTAGCTTTAATGAGCAGTGGAGTTAATGGGCTTTTTTCTGAACGCAAGAAATTTGCGTTCAAAGTGCCGTTTTTCGGCAGAAAAAAAACGTAAAACGCAGAAAAACGCTCATAAATGCTGGCCGCGAGCGTTTTTTAGTCCATTAAAAAAAAAATGTTGTTTTTTTAAAAAAAACGCTAATAAAAGCTAGTAAAAAAACGCTGAAAAAAGCTAGCTTTTTCTGCTGCTTTAAAAACGACAGTTTTTGAGCTTCTGTGTACATGGAGCCTTAGAGACATCCAGCTCCTATTTCCTCCCCGGGGGTTCCACGGCGCTGGAAGGAAGTTCACCTCTCCCCCAACTTCTGGGACACGTCACAGGTCCCAGATGATTGCCTGACAATTTACAGCGCACACTGTTGAGAGGAGCGGGGCTTCGTACGCCCGCATCACTGGACTGTGGGACAGGTGAATGTGATTATTAAAAGTCAGCAGCTACACCTTTTGTAGCTGCTTTAAAAAAGAAAAAAAAAATTGGCGGAACTTCGTTTTAATCAGCACGGTTTTTTTTTTTTGCTAAAAAAAAATAAATAAATAAATAAAAAAAACACCTGCACTGATGACTAGGATACTGATTATCTGTGCCCTGATAATCAGTGTAAATTTCCCCTGTAACACTTGCCGGTTACCAGCTCTCCTCATGCTGCGACAGCACATGAGGAAAGGCGTAGCAATAACCGGTAAGTTTGTTTACATATGATAAACTGTAATGGGCCCTTTACCACGATCTGTGCTCAGCTGTGTCCGAAGGATCTGAGCGATCACAGAGCGCGCTGGATTCATTCCTGGATGTCCACCCAGAACTGGACAACCACATTGTACCATCTTTTGGCTATAGTACAGTTGGGAAGTGTTTAAACACTCCATGACATCAACTGAGTGTGCATTCAAGGCCACACATCGTCACATTAGGACAAGTGGCAGTGCCTGCGCTGCATCCCTATAGATGTCAGTTAGCTGCCTGCACACAGCACCTGGAGTCTAGACACACTGCAATCTATGGTCTGTTCACATAACCATGTGAGCAAGACCCAGGAGGTGGGGGGCCAAATATGGGAAAGTGCATAACTTTGCAGAAAGTCTGCTTTTGTACCCTCCACGAGTACCTCCCTCCACGAGTACCTCCCTCCACGAGTACCTTCATGTGTACCTCCCTCTGTGAGTACCTCCCTCGCTCCCTCCCTCCATGAGTACCTCCCTCGGTCCATGAGTACCACCCTCGCTCCCTCCACGAGTAACTCCCTCGCTCCCTACCTCCCTCCACGAGTGCCTCCCTCGCTCCCTACCTCCCTCCCTCCACGAGTGCCTCCCTCGCTCCCTACCTCCCTCCCTCCACGAGTACCTCCCTCGCTACCTCCCTCCACGTGTACCTCCCTCCCTACCTCCCTCCACGTGTACCTCCCTCCCCCCACGAGTACCTCCCTCCCCCCACGAGTACCTCCCTCGCTACCTCCCCCCACGAGTACCTCCCTCGCTACCTCCCCCCACGAGTACCTCCCTCGCTACCTCCCCCCACGAGTACCTCCCTCGCTACCTCCCCCCACGAGTACCTCCCTCGCTACCTCCCCCCACGAGTACCTCCCTCGCTACCTCCCCCCACGAGTACCTCCCTCGCTACCTCCCCCCACGAGTACCTCCCTCGCTACCTCCCCCCACGAGTACCTCCCTCGCTACCTCCCCCCACGAGTACCTCCCTCGCTACCTCCCCCCACGAGTACCTCCCTCGCTACCTCCCCCACGAGTACCTCCCTCGCTACCTCCCCCCACGAGTACCTCCCTCGCTACCTCCCCCCACGAGTACCTCCCTCGCTACCTCCCCCCACGAGTACCTCCCTCGCTACCTCCCCCCACGAGTACCTCCCTCGCTACCTCCCCCCACGAGTACCTCCCTCGCTACCTCCCCCCACGAGTACCTCCCTCGCTACCTCCCCCCACGAGTACCTCCCTCGCTACCTCCCCCCACGAGTACCTCCCTCGCTACCTCCCCCCACGAGTACCTCCCTCGCTACCTCCCCCCACGAGTACCTTCCTCGCTACCTCCCTCCACGAGTACCTTCCTCGCTACCTCCCTCCACGAGTACCTTCCTCGCTACCTCCCTCCACGAGTACCTTCCTCGCTACCTCCCTCCATGTGTACCTTCTTTGCTACCTTCCTCCATGTGTATACCCCCACTGAGCTTTCACTGTATGCATTTACCCAGTAGAGAACATCCCAGCCACGTGCCAAAGTTAGTTCTGACAGAGAACAAGCTTTCACTGTACACAATCTTCTATGCGGCCTTGCATTTCACTAGATATACCTCTTGCCGCTCTCTGTGATCCCCAATATACCAGTCATCGTCACTGTCGCTGCTCTCTCCACCCCCAGGAACCGCATAGATCAGACCAGCCGCCATCTTCTCAACTCCTCCCTGTCCTCACAACGCCCGTCTGTAACACGTGACACGCCAGGAAGCCGCGCTGACGTCACGGCCTCAGAGGAGCCTCTGGCCTATTCACCTGAAAGAAAGTTGTTTTGCTGGAGTTTGCCGGTAGGGGGTGCTGCGCGCTCCCCTTTTACGCGGATGAAATACACAACAGTTTCCATCAAGGCCCAATGAATGCAACCAGGCTTCTGGAAGCGTCTGCGATTGTAGTTGTGATCACAAAAGTGTAAAACGAGAGTGGTTTTCAAATGCTATAGTCATCTATCATATCATGACTGTTTAGAAGCATAGTGTAGTTTTTTGGGGGAATGAGCGGTCATGCAACGATGTACCCACATAAATTTATGCCACCATCTCCCACAAATAGAGATTTCTTATGGTGTTATTTGATCACCTCTGTGTTTTTTATTTTTTGATAGATGACTATAGCATTCGCTATAAACAAAAAAAGACAGACAATTTAAAAAAAAAAAAAAAAACAATATTTTTTACTTTCTGCTATAAAACACATCCAATAAAAAAATCAAAAATGTTTTTGGTAAAAAAAAATTCAATAAGCGTATACTGATTGATTTGCGCAAACGTTATAGTGTCTACAAACTGGTATATATTTATGGATTTTTTTTTTTTATATACTAGTGTAGCGGTCTCACCCGCTCTCTCCCTTCTTCTTCTCGGCTGGTTTACTCGTCTAGGGGGACCAGGGAGAGGGGTGAGGTGCTGCCACCAGCTCGCCCCTCTTATGTGTGTGTAGAGGTTTGAGCGAAGATCTTTACCTTTGGGTCTGTGTCCCTGTCCAGAGATTCCACTTCAAAAAATGACCAGTAGATATGTGAACGTAGAACACTTTGCTCCCAGAAAAGTAAGCCCACACCAGGTGACAGTACAACATCTATATTTATTTCCGCAGAGATAAATATGCCTCTTTGCAAGCAGACAGGTTGATACGAACACAAACTTGGTGGCGAGAGGGTTCAGGCACAATCCTTTCGGATCAGAGAAGCTGTTAGGAGTTCACAACAACTTTTGGCGCACGGTCGCTGCCACCGACCGTGAGGTTGGTCCCTGCCACAGACCGGGTGAACGATGAGGTCTATGCCACAGACCTTAGAATAGGCCTCTGCCACCGACCCGATGTAGCTGGGTCTCTGCAAAGACCATAGAACATGGACTACCTTCTAATGTTGACCCCTGTTAGGGAGATGATCCATTCCGGACGGTCCCCAGAGGCCTGCACTGTCACCAGCCAATGCTGCGCTGGATCTTCAGGCCAGGTCACCTCCCTGGTTCTCCTCGCCCGAGACTCGGGTCCCCTCACTCGGTGGGCCCCCCTAGGTATCCTCTCCCATGCAGGACCCAGTCGAAGGTACTGGGCCCCAGGCCTCGGCTAGTACCTCACCCCAGGCTTAAGGTGCCTGGGATGGAACTCAAACTCCCTCACACCCAGGCCAAGGGCACCTGGGCGTGGACGAACAGAACAGCAGCCCCCAGGCTGAAGGTGCCTGGGGCTCGGACCTCGTGCGAAAGATGTCCGCCCCCTTTATACCCTCTCCAAGCAGGCACAGCGGGTTCCCCGCCCCGTCGTACTACTGCCGCGAGAGGACACAAAGGGCACGGCCCTACAATGATGGTTCAACCCCAGCCCAAGGCGACAGCGCCACCCAGGGGCCGTAGGGAACTGAACACCATTATATCCTCCACAAATCAAATTTGCCATAGATCCCTAACAATTAGTTTATCTGGGCCATGCTACCACCCAGATACTCCCCCTAAATGTTAACCCCCGCTACACACACCCCCCGGCAGATAGACACTGGTCCCCAGTGTCTGCAACAAGCCATGCTCTAAAGGGAGCCAACATAGACCCGATCCAGAGACTAGCTTCTCAAAAACACCATCAAAAATAATTTGAAAAAAAACTTGGGAGTTGCGCCTGAACCCAACAGGGAAAAGGAAAAGGTGAACATGAGGGAAACACTCATTGTAAATGCACATCACATTACACACAAATGGCATTCTCCCCCTCCCACATCACTAACTAAGACCCGCCCATTCTCAGCAGTCTTGAGCGATGTTCTCCTGCAGAGGGAAGAAAAAAAGGAAACAACACACAATTCCTAACACACTGTGTGAGTGTTGGAGTGAAACAGACCTCTCCGAAAAGAAACCTGTCTCCTTCCAAGAAGTGTGTAATGCAATGTGACGAACGGTGCACAACACTGCCACCTGGTGACAGCGCTGCAGTAAAAGCACTTGTGAAATCCTGGTTCTTCTCTGTACTGTGGCCCTGACTACACCCCAAAGTCCTGATTATCTTTGCGGTGGGAGGCAGAGGGAGACCAACATAAAACACAACTGCTCCCATGCCTCCAAAGAGTAAAACACCCCTAGACAGGATACAGTCCCAGAGTTCCGGAATGTTCACCAATGAAAAACAAACAGGAGTCTTTCCTCCTACAAGTAAAACCTTGGATGCGGCAGCACAAGAGGTTTTAAATATCGATCAACGGTCTCCATATGATACTCCACATCTTCCCCATCTTTCCGACAGATAACAACCCGGTCAGCATGGATATGCCGACCCAACATCCACTCTGCCTTGCAGTCCTTAAACCACTTTGAAGCTGTGGGTGAACATGCGAGGTAGCGACGGGCATGGGGCACCTTAATGTGTGTCTATACAAAGTCATTGTACCACTGCTGTCGGCAGGCCTCCACCTCGTACAACAACTCCTTGGACAAATACGGGTACTCCCACCCATACTCACTGGCAACCTTTTGGCAGAAAAGAAGGGTGGCATCGTGGAGCGGTCTCCCTCACCAGGCAGGACAATCGACTCTGGGTGCCGAGGTGCCTTGACCACCTCCAAACTGGGCATAGGTGCCCGCAGCGGCACTCTCTTCACTTGAGCAGATGGCGCAGGTAACTCTGGGGGCGAAAGGGCATGCAAGGGACTGGATCCCTCCTCAGGCACCGAGGCCTCCACCCGGGGTGTACTATCCCCTGTAGACATGGGTGAGTCCCTAGGTGCACGGGACGAGGCCAGGGGTACTTTGTCCCAACCCTTCCGTTCAAATAGTTCATCTATTTGTCCATCATCTCCTGCATCGGAGACCGACTCCAGGTCGGAGGTGTCATACTCTTCTGCGGGTAGGTAATTCCCTGTAGATGTGGAATCACCCCCTCCCACGGGCTCCGATAACTGTGGATCCCCGACACCTTCAACAAAACACCAAGTCCCGTTCCCTGGCTTACCTCGGCCGATACTTGAACATAGAGGTCCGGGAATTTTCCCATTGGATCCATCCGGGCCAGGCAAGCGCAGGGGTTGTCCTCCATCTTGGCCGCTGGAAGCTTTAGTGAAACCGACCTTCCTTTTGGGCGCTGGGAGTAGGGAATCTGTGGTGACCAAAGCAGCATCTTCGGCTTTAAAATCCTCCGTCCATTTGTTCGCGACTTCCACGGAAGTCTCTACAGTGCGCGGGAGAATGGCTGTGCAAGCTCTGACTTCTCCTTGTAGAGTGGTGGCACCTGTTAGGCAGTTGAGGTGGAAGGCTCTCTGCCTTTCTATTGGTTGCTCCACTTCAAATATGAACTCGCCACAGGCCTCGCAGCGACCGAAGGGCTTTAGTTGTACCACCAGTCCCGAACAGCTGGGACAATTCATACCCAGGGCCTCAACGTTCTTGCATGTGTACAGGGCGAATCGTCCCCGGGGCTTGAGCCGAATCCCCGTATCCATAGCGGAGACAGCAATGGGAGTTGCCCTTGTGGTAGATGCAGTGGGGACCCATGATGCGGTAGAAAGCATGCTGACCGTTGACTGCTCCATCGCGCACTGAAGAACTGGCGCCAAAGTCTCCACGTGTATCTCCACACATGGTCAGACTCCTCCCCTTTGGTACAACACTTTGCGGGCCTTTTCCTCATCACGCCCACGAACTGAGCAGGGAGGGTGTGCCTCGTGGCGCGCCGACCTCCTCTGAACTTTTCTGGGGGGTAAAAGTCAAGTTTTGACAGCTTCAGCTCCATTGACACGGAACACAAATCCCGGACTCAGAGCCCCCACGTGTAGCAGTCTCACCCGCTCTCTCCCTTCTTCTTCTCGGCTGGTTTACTCGTCTAGGGGGACCAGGGAGAGGGGTGAGGTGCTGCCACCAGCTTGCCCCTCTTATGTGTGTAGAGGTCCCTGTCCAGAGATTCCACTTCAAATATGACCGGTAGATAGGTGAACGTAGAACACTTTGCTCCCAGAAAAGTAAGCCCACACCAGGTGACAGTACAACATCTATATTTATTTTCTCAGAGACAAATATGCCTCTTTGCAAGCAGACAGGTTGATACAAACACGAACTTGGTGAGGTGAGGGTTCAGGCACAATCCTTTCGGATCAGAGAAGCTGTTAGAAGTTCACAACAACTTTTGGCGCACGGTCGCTGCCACCGACCGTGAGGTTGGTCCCTGCCACAGACCGGTTGAACGATGAGGTCTCTGCCGCAGACCTTAGAATAGGCCCCTGCCACCGACCTGATGTAGCTGGGTCTCTGCAAAGACCATAGAACATGAACTACCTTCTAATGTTGACCCCTGTTAGGGAGATGATCTATCCTGGACGGTCCCCAAAGGCCTGCACTGTCACCAGCCAATGCTGCGTTGGATCTTTAGGCCAGGTCACCTCCCTGGTTCTCCTCGCCTGAGACTCAGGTCCCCTCACTCGGTGGGCCCCCCTAGGTATCCTCTCCCATGCGGGACCCAGTCAAAAGTACTGGGCCCCAGGCCTCGGCTAGTACCTCACCCCAGGCTTAAGGTGCCTGGGATGGAACTCAAACTCCCTCGCACCCAGGCCGAGGGCACCTGGGCGCGGACGAACAGAACAGCAGCCCCCAGGCTGAAGGTGCCTGGGGCTCGGACCTCATGCGAAAGATGTCCGCCCCCTTTATACCCTCTCCCAGCAGGCACAGCGGGTTCCCTGCCCCGCCGTACTACTGCCGCGAGAGGACACAAAGGGCATGGCCCTACAATGATGGTTCAACCCCAGCCCAAGGCGACAGCACCACCCAGGGGCCGTAAGGAACTGAACACCATTATATCCTCCACGAATCAAATTGGCCATAGATCCCTAACAATTAGTGTATCTGGGCCATGCTACTACCCAGATACTCCCCCTAAATGTTAACCCCTGCTACACTAGTAATGGCGGCGATCAGCGACTTATAGCGGGAATGCGACATTGCAGCAGACAATTGGAAACTAACTGACACTTTGTGGGAACCAGTGACACTAATACAGTGATCAGTGCTAAATATATGTGTAGCACACGGACCCTTTTCCCTTCCCTTGGCTCACTTGCAGGAAAAAGGCACACCTTACTATATGCCCGTACCCTCCTGGTTGAGGAGGTTGAGCGGTGTTATGTATTTGGGTCCCACAGCTAGGTTCTTCCATCAGTTGGTTCTCGCCTCCTAGGATATAGGGACAAGTCTCTGTTTTACCCCCAAGTAATTCCAATGTCCACACCACTTTAAACTCCAACGTTGAGTTTATTTTCTCAATGTTCAGCAGATAGGAAAGGGTGGATAAGAGACAGGACAGCAAGGTTTTGGGAGGTTAGTCCAGGCACAAGCAGATATCACAATCGCTACTCTATCCCAGAGTAGGTTTAGCTCACCCGGATAGTCTCCTGCAAAGTGGATCCTAGCAGCCGAAGTGATGCTCGAACGTTTAATCAGGTTCTTTTCCTAGATGCGATCGGGAGACTCTCTGCCACAGAATCTATCAGACCCCGAACCTCTTAGCTTTTGGTATGTAAGAACAAGTGCCAGCAGCAGCACATTACTAGGCCCTTGGTGGATAGATTAATCCCTCCAGAAAGTTACCGGGCCCCTTCCTTCACCGTGAACTCTCACCGGTCCGTCAGAAAGGTCCTCCCCCGGCCTCCTCTTCTTAGAAGCGGGCTCCCTCGCAAAGGACACCCTGGGATTTCTCTTCCTCGAAGTGGGCTCCAGCTAAAGGTGCTAGGCCCAATGTTGAAGATGCAGACCCAGGACTAAAGGTGCCTGGGACTGATGCACACGTGGCCCCATGACCTGGAGGGCCATGCGCCACGCACCTGGACTCCGACTCCTCTCCTCCTCCGAAGACCCCTCCCAGGCGGCGTCTGCCCCTTATGTATCCTCTCCCAGCATGCACAGCAGGCCAAACACGCCCACTGTACCGCTGCCGAGAGAGGACACCCCAAGGCACAGCACTAGGACTGATGGTTCAACCCTGACCCGTTATGGCAGTGCCACCTACAGGCCACAGGGAACTGCACACCAGTATACCACCTGGAAAATAAAATAGCACAACCTATAAATGAGAACGGTCTAAGCCCAACTACTATCTCAGACCAGCCCCTAAATTTGGGTGTATAGCACCCCTAAATGGGGTGGGCGCTACATATGCACTGTCACTGAACTAATGACACTGACTGTGAAGGGGTTAAACATCTAGGGTGATAAAAGGGTTAACTGTTTGCCTAGCCAGTGTTTTTGGTGAACACTGTGTGCTGCTTTTATTAGGGAAAGAGATGGATTTTATTCCCTGCTTTGCCTGGACACACAATCTATCCCACCCCCCTGTCAGAAAGGAGATCTACCTTGTTTACATAGGAAGATCTCCATTCTCTGTGTTTAACCAGCGATCGCCGGGTGTCGGCGGACATCCAGGGCACCGGCACCTGCAGATCAGGTTCTGCTGTGATTAATCACAGCAGAAGTGGCATGTCAGCGGTGCGTTCTCGCCCCCCTGTAGGCAGAAGTACAGAATCACGTATATATCCATGATCCTGCACAGGAGGGCCGCACTGTCGCAGTAAATCTGCTATAAGGCGGTCCCAACTAGTTAAAGCCCAACTCCAGGTAAATTAAAAATTTCCCCATCCCTCCCTCCAAACCCTCTCTTATGCCTGGTACACACGATGAGATTATTGGACAAACTATCATATTTTTTCGTTGTTGTTGCATGCTAGTCTCATATCGAAAATAAAGAGTTTACTAAAGTTAAGAAATTTCTCGTGTAGCAATACCCTCTTCAGGGCCGCTGGTTAGTTTTGGGTTTTGCACGTTACCTCTTCTGCTGCGTTGTCCGGGTAGGAAAGTCTGTAGTAATGCAATGTCCACACAGCTGTAAAACCTCAAACAGTTAGGCTTTATTTTTCATATGCGGTAAACGTTGAGAAGTAGGAGGTATAGAAGAGTAGGGGAAGGTTCAGGCACTCGCCACTAAAAGTTCACAAAGGTAGAAGTTCAAAGTCACTCACCACTCTCAATGTTAGAGTGGGTATTGGTCACCCGGATAGTCCCCTCTCACATGGCCTAGCTGCCGGGATGACTCACGGATCAGCATGAGGGCAGTCTCTGCCACAGACTGCCCAAGATGAGTTGGGTCTCTGCCACAGACCTGTTTTAAGTGTACAAAGACTCTGCCACAGACCTGTGTTAAAGTAATGAATTGGATAGTCCAGGAACCCTTTGCCACAGGATTTCAAAGTCCCAAACTTCCAGCCGTACAGTTTTAAGAACCTTTAAGCCGATCTGGCGAACTGTAGGGCTCATAGCATAATGTATCCCTCCTTACTGAAGTTGCCAGGCCTCTCCCGAGACAGCAATATTGTGCGGTGTCCTCCCCTGGATTTCTTCACTAAGATTCTTCCTCCCCATTTGAATGGAAAGCTTGGGATCCCTTCTTCGGATATAGGCCCCAGCCAGGCTAGCGGGGCCTACTAAGTAGCGATGCAGCCTCGGGCCAACGTGACCCCGAGACCAGGACCACACACACACCTCGCGCCCGGAGGGCTGTGGGGCGGGCGCAAACGAACGACAAACAATGGCGTCTGCCCCTTAAGTATCCCCTCCCAGCAGGCACAGTGGGTTAACCACTCCCACTATACCACTGCCGAGAGGGGCCACTCAATGTACCATGATCTGCCCGCGTTCCAACAAGTGCCTGAGGTGGTAACGCCACCTACAGGCAAAAAAGGAAATCACTGCCAGGCAAACCATAACTGAGACAGAGGCAAATTTAAATGTAATTATCAACCATCTGAGCCCAACTATTGGCTGAGACATCCCTCTAAATTTAGATAACGTCCCAACCATTTGGGATGGGCACTACACTCGTATGACAGAATAAAAATTTGGAGGTTATGTAATGTGTTGTGGTGTATTTGTATTGTATATTCGAATGACAACTGTACTGATTAAACAAAAATCGTATGATCTGGTATCGCAGAAGAAAACATATTGTGCTTGTCTCATCGGATAATTTTGCATGAACTGACATGATTGGCTCTCGAAAGCTGTGTACTATTGATCAGATTATTGTACGATCGTTTCGAAAGCGGTACAATTTTCTGATCGTATGTACTGAGCATAACCCATCCTACGCTGTTCTATTCACCTTACCCAGTAAAGCCAGTCATATTTGCCCCATCCAGGTCCCTCCCCACTGTCCCCAGCACAGTTTCTATCTGTGATCAGAGAGAGGAAAGTGGAGAGAGTGGAGGGGGTCATTTTGTTTCAGAATTGAGCTTCAAATTTTTGCATCCAGGATTGCAGAGCATTGTACGCACAAAATACTGTTTACAACTTGCAATGCACATTTCTTATGTTATCATCGTTAATGTATTTATAATTTTTTTCCAAAGGTGAACTTTCCCCTAAAGCTGACCTCCAGCTCTATTGTCACTTTAATGGGCCATGCTGGTCCAGACAAACTATTTCTTACAATAACAAATGTGCTGACTGGGCGCACTGTATGAACTGTATGTATAGAATAAAAAGTGCAGCGCTAGTGTCATGTGTTAAAGCAGAGTTCCACCCTAAAGTGGAACTTTTGCTCATCTGATTCCTCCCCCCCTTGGCACCTTTCGGGGGGAGGGGGGACAGGATACCTCCTCCTCCCCCAGCCGCCGGGCCAATAGGAGAGAGGAGCGGGGCCTCGCGCAAGTGCAGTAGGGTTTACCATACCCGCAATGGTGGCGGCAGCACCCGACAGCTGATGGAAACATCAGCTGCGGTGCCAACATCGAGGGACTCCAGGACAGGTAAGTGTCCTATTATTAAAAGCCAGCAGCTGCAGTACTATATGTGTAGCTGCTGGCTTTTAATTTAAATTTTTTTGGCCGGAACACCGCCTTAATAATCAAAATGTAAATACGATAATGTGTCAGTAATAAAGTGCTAATGAAAACACATAGTACAAGAAAAAAGGTATGTAAAAAAATAGGTCAATAGTATAATAAATACTCATATGTAGGTGTTTGAAATGCAAATGAGAAATGTGCTAAGACAGTGCTGATAATCTTAATGATAAATAACAAAAAGTCCACCAATATTCATGTTGGAATAGACCTCAACCCACTGGACAAATGTGAGTGAGAAGTACAGTCTGGGCAATGATGGTGGTGATGAACAACCATCTGTAGAAGGAAGGCAGAGAAGAAACACCAGGGACTGTGTGTAGCACCCTGGAGATTAATCAGAGAGCTCCTCACAAATTTACTTACCATGAGTAGTTATCCTGGTTGATTGATAGAGATCGATTGATTTCTCCCTAAGTTTGGCCTTGTTGCACTTTTCTCTTCTACCACTAGGTGGCCGGGTACCTGGTGGCACTAGATATGAGAAGGGCAACCCAAGGTCAGGTTATGGGTATGTGAGGTATCTCAGCCAATGGGCAGGGGTTTCCTTGAATCCCTTGGTCTGCTGGGAGAACCTATATATGCGGGTGAAGTCAGGTGATCTATGTTCTCTGCCACCTGGACGGCTGTCTAGGTGGACATGTGTCATATTGCACGGGCTGCTAGGCCAGAGATGGGGCCTATCCCGGGCACATCTGGCTGCTAGGCTGTGTGAGGGCCTATCCAGAATCAAGAGAGCAGCGCAGGGTTGGGACTGCGGCTTGCAGTCCAACTAAAAGTGCCGGTTCTGCCGGCCGGAGAACTTGACGTGGGCGGAGGTAGAGGGGAAGCTGTCGCCAGTAAGGGACTATCCGCCTTATTACCAGGGACTAGGGATGAGCTTCGTGTTCGAGTCGAACATACATTCGACTCGAACATCGGCTGTTCGATCGTTCGACGAAGATCGAACGATTTGGGCCGTTCGCGACAAATTCGAGTGACGCGAACGGCCCACAATGCACTACGCCATCGCAGTGTCATCCAGGCGCTGTGATTGGCCAAGCATGCACTGTGACCCCGCATGCTTGGCCAATCACAGCGCCGGCAGCGAGGAGAGCAATGATTGGCCACAGGCAGGATGCCTGTGGCCAATTATTGCTGAGGGTGTTTAGTACACGCCCCACACTATAAAAGGCCGCCAGCACGGCGGCCTAGTGTAGTGTGTTCCGGAGCAGGGATAGAGCAGCATAGGCAGGGACAGTGACTTTTATTTCTTTCTTGCTTAACCTGGATTCCTTTAGTTTAGGGAAAGAGAAGGATAGGTAGTGTGACAGCAGGAAGGTAAAGTCACCTGGTTGCATCCAGGGGGGTAGATATATTTCTCCCAGATTCAGGCTTTATGCCGACTTATACAACTAGGGAGTTGATGAAGCCCAGCTGAGGCTAGTGGGCTCATGAATGACTCATACCTCTAGGGAGAGTGCTGGGCGTCGTGAGACAGGGAGTTGATGAGACCAGCTGAAGCTTGTCAGCTCATTTAGGCCTCTATAAGAACTCCCAGCTTCATTAGATGTCAGCTCATGCCTGGAACCAGACCTGTGTGGACTGTCTAGGGAGAGTGAACCCCTGTGCGGTGAGGCAAAGCCTGTGTGGCTATTTGTTTGGACTTTTACTAAACCAGGGACTTAGGGACTAGGACAGCACTAGGCTGATCCCAGTTGTTAGTTAGGGAAACCTGCATGTTTAGTCAGAGGTCAAACTGACCAGGATTTATTTTGTTTGTTTCTTTTTGGCTTTGCTGTGTTTTTGTCACTGTACATAGAGAAATAAACCGCACCTTTTGATTTTGAAAACCACAACCTCCGTCTGCTGGCCCTGTTTTTGTGTGGGGAGCCCAACCAGGGGGTCACACACACCCGCTACCGAGTTAACCCCCTCACAGTTGGTGGAGAATGCGGGCAGTTTTTTTTAAGCCAGCATGGAGGAGATACTGAAACAGCTGGCTCTAGCAAATGCCAATCAACAGCAGACAAATGCAGGTTTGCAAAGGAGCCTTGCAGCCCAGAAGCAAGCTCATCAACAAGCCCAGCAGCAATCTGAGGCCCGCTTCATAGACCTGTTACAGAAGCAAGAGCAGAGACTACAACAAATGGAAGCAGTAATGCAGCAACGTCCGCAGACCAGTGAGGAAAGCCGTCCCACTAATACTGCGTCCTTTGGGGTGAGTCGTTTATTGACAAAAATGACTGGAGAGGATGATCCAGAGGTATTTTTGACCACATTTGAAAGGACTGCTGAAAGAGAAAAGTGGCCTGAGGAGCAGTGGGCTGGACTGGTGGCTCCTCTGTTAACTGGTGAATCGCAGAAGGCTTACTATGACCTAGAGCCTGACCAAGCAAAAGACTATGTGATGCTAAAAGCTGAAATATTGGCAAGCCTGGGTGTCACCCTGGCTGTCCGGGCTCAGCGTGTGCATAACTGGACTTTCCAGCTTGGAAAACCCCCCAGGTCTCAAATGTATGATCTCATTCACCTGAGCAGGAAGTGGCTACAGCCAGAGACTTTGTCCGCACCAGAGATTGTGGAACGTGTTGTAATGGATGGGTTTTTGAGAGCTCTTCCTACTGCCATCCAAAAGTGGGTAAGCCATGGAGACCCAGAGACGGCCGGTGGTCTTGTGGATCGTGTAGAGAAATACTTGGCTACAGAGAACCTGACGGCCTCTTCCAGAGACACTCGGACTTTCCACCCTAAGACCAGACCATCCCCAGGGGCGGATAAGAGGATTCCAAAGGGTGAGGGTGGAGAGAGTGAGAGGGTGGGAGCTCTACCCCAAGTTTGGCGAGAACAGCCTGGGAAATCAGCGGCTCAAGAGGCCGCAAGAAGGATCGTTTGCTACCGCTGCCGGCAAGCGGGACATATTGCAGCCAATTGCCCGGTTGTGGAGGAACCCATGCAGTGTGACTTTCTGACGGGCAGACGTCAGTCGCTGTGTGCGACAGTCGCATGCACTGCCATTCGAGGAACTGAGAAACATTTATGCAAAATGTGTATTAATGGTAGAAATGTTGTGGTATTACTGGATTCAGGTAGTCTTGTGACCCTGATAAAGGCTGAATTAGTTAAAACAGAGGTCTCTGGGAATAGCAAGGTAGCTGTTATTTGTGTGCATGGGGACACCCGAGAGTATCCAGTGACTACAGTGTGTTTCAAGACCCCCAAAGGTACCCTCTCTCATCCAGTGGGCTTAGTATCTCAGTTACCGCATGACGCCATTGTGGGAAGGGATTTTCCGAAGTTCTGGGAACTGTGGGATGATCCTGAGCCCCCCACTGGTGCCCCTATGTACCAGGAATGTGATAGCCAGAACTCCTCTGAGAGTGGTGAGGACTCTCCAGAATTTCCCTTGTCAGTATTTGCAGGGGAGACTCAAGAAACTGGAGAGGAGCCCACCTCCTCAGACGAAAACCTACCGTCTGTGGAGTTTTCTGATCTGGAGGTTCACAGGGAAAATTTTGCCACAGAACAGTTAAAAGACCCCGCCCTAATAAAGGCACGGGAAAACGTAGTGGAAATAGATGGCGAGTTAGTGAACCCAGATAATACCTGCACTTACCCATACTTCAGCGTAGAGAAGGACCTACTGTATCGGGTGGCAAAAAGGGCAGAAGAAACCGTTGAGCAGCTGGTGGTGCCCAAACCTTACAGGAAGTTGGTGTTGGAGTTGGCCCATGGGCACATTCTTGGAGGTCATCTGGGGACAGAGAAAACCCGAGAGAGGGTATTACAGAGATTCTATTGGCCTGGGGTGATGAAGGACATAGAAAATTATTGTTCCTCCTGCCCTGTGTGTCAGAGGTCGGCCCCGATGCCACATTTCCGTAGCCCGCTGGTCCCTCTACCCATCATTGAGGTCCCGTTTGAGAGAATCGCAATGGATTTGGTAGGTCCTATAATCAAGTCCGCTAGGGGGCACCAGTACATATTGGTTATAATGGACTATGCCACCCGTTATCCAGAAGCGATCCCTCTCAGAAATACCTCGGCCAAAACCATAGCCAAAGAGCTATCTCTTGTTTTTAGCCGGGTGGGTATTTGTAAAGAACTGCTTACGGACCAAGGTACACCCTTTATGTCCCGGGTTATGAAAGAGCTGTGTAAATTGCTCAAAGTGACGCAATTGCGTACATCTGTGTATCACCCCCAAACCGATGGGCTGGTTGAAAGATTCAACAAAACCCTAAAACAAATGTTGAAGAAAGTGGTGTATAGAGATGGAAAGGATTGGGACTGTCTACTTCCTTATTTGATGTTTTCTATTAGGGAGGTGCCCCAATCCTCTACGGGATTCTCCCCCTTTGAGTTACTGTATGGGAGACACCCAAGAGGGCTGTTGGATATTGCCAAGGAAACTTGGGAAAGTGAGAGTTCTCCCCACAGGAGTGTGATTGAGCATGTCGCCCTGATGCAAGATCGAATTGCACAGGTAATGCCCATCGTGAAGGAACATTTGGCCCAAGCGCAGTTGGCACAGCAGAGAGTGTACAACCGTGGAGCAAAGACCCGTACCTTTTCCCCGGGGGATAGGATATTGGTACTTGTCCCTACGGTTGAAAGTAAATTCCTTGCCAAATGGCAAGGCCCCTACGAGATAATGGAAAAAGTGAGCGAAGTGAATTACAAGGTCAGACAACCAGGAAGGCGAAAGCCCGAACAGATATATCACGTTAATCTGTTGAAAGCCTGGAGGGATAGAGAGTCCCTAGTCGCAGAAACTTGGTCACCAGCTCAAACTGGTTGCGTGATTCCGGAGGTTGGAATAGCAGCCACCTTGTCACAACCCCAACAACAGGAGGTTAAGGAGTTTGTGCTTCGCAACAAGGAGGTGTTCTCTGAGCTGCCGGGACAAACATCTGGGGTAGAGCATGATATTATTACCCCGCCCGGTGAAAGGGTGAAGTTAAAACCCTATCGGATCCCAGAGGCCCGACGGGAGGCAATACGGGAGGAAGTACAGAAAATGCTGAACTTAGGGGTGATAGAGGAGTCCCAAAGTGATTGGTCTAGTCCCATTGTGTTGGTGCCTAAACCGGATGGGAGCTGGCGATTTTGTAACGATTTTCGTCAGTTGAACAAAGTTACAAAATTTGACACCTACCCCATGCCACGTATAGATGAGTTGATCGACCGGCTGGGAACAGCCCGATACATGACGACTCTTGACCTCACAAAAGGGTATTGGCAAATTCCCCTGGCCAAGTCGGCCAAAGAGAAAACCGCATTTGTAACCCCAGACGGGGCGTTCCAATATAAGAGAATGCCGTTCGGGTTACAGAATGCGCCGGCCACATTCCAGCGGAAAATGGACCAGATACTGAGGCCCCATCGGAAGTATGCTGCGGCTTACCTGGATGACGTAATTGTCCATAGCACAGATTGGGCCTCACATCTGCCAAAAGTGCAAGCAGTCCTAGACTCTATCCGGGAAGCGGGGTTTACGGCTAACCCCAAGAAGTGTACCATTGGGCAGGAGGAGGCCAAATATCTTGGGTACACCATTGGCAGGGGAGTAATAAAACCCCAACTCAACAAAGTCGAGGCCATCCAGAGTTGGCCACGTCCCAACAGCAAGAAGCAGGTACGAGCCTTTCTGGGAATCGCGGGTTATTATCGGCGCTTCATTCCCCACTTTGCTTCTAAGGCTGTGCCCCTAACCAACCTGACGAAAGGGAAAGGGTCGGTCATGATTAAATGGACCCCCGAGGCTGAGGCAGCATTCCAATTCTTGAAACAAGCCTTATGTAGCCAGCCAGTGTTGTACTCACCCGACTTCTCTAAAGACTTTGTCGTACAAAGTGATGCGTCAGATGTGGGGTTAGGAGCAGTATTGTCCCAGGTCTGGAACGGGGAAGAGCACCCAGTCATTTACCTCAGCAGGAAGTTGAAGTCCCATGAGGTAAATTACGCCACGGTTGAAAAGGAGTGTTTAGCGGTGAAGTGGGCTCTAGATTCCCTTCGGTACTATCTGCTAGGTAGGCACTTTGACATGGTTACGGATCACGCTCCGTTAAAGTGGATGGCTCAAAACAAGGAGACAAATAGAAGAGTGAATAGGTGGTTCCTGGCCCTACAGGAATTCAACTTCACAGTAAAGCATCGCCCTGGCGTTCAAATGGGGAATGTGGATGCTTTGTCTCGAGTACATGAATGCCTGATTGCTGGTGTTCCAACCCCGAGGTTAAAACAAGAGGGGGGGTATGTGACAGCAGGAAGGTAAAGTCACCTGGTTGCATCCAGGGGGGTAGATATATTTCTCCCAGATTCAGGCTTTATGCCGACTTATACAACTAGGGAGTTGATGAAGCCCAGCTGAGGCTAGTGGGCTCATGAATGACTCATACCTCTAGGGAGAGTGCTGGGCGTCGTGAGACAGGGAGTTGATGAGACCAGCTGAAGCTTGTCAGCTCATTTAGGCCTCTATAAGAACTCCCAGCTTCATTAGATGTCAGCTCATGCCTGGAACCAGACCTGTGTGGACTGTCTAGGGAGAGTGAACCCCTGTGCGGTGAGGCAAAGCCTGTGTGGCTATTTGTTTGGACTTTTACTAAACCAGGGACTTAGGGACTAGGACAGCACTAGGCTGATCCCAGTTGTTAGTTAGGGAAACCTGCATGTTTAGTCAGAGGTCAAACTGACCAGGATTTATTTTGTTTGTTTCTTTTTGGCTTTGCTGTGTTTTTGTCACTGTACATAGAGAAATAAACCGCACCTTTTGATTTTGAAAACCACAACCTCCGTCTGCTGGCCCTGTTTTTGTGTGGGGAGCCCAACCAGGGGGTCACACACACCCGCTACCGAGTTAACCCCCTCACAGTAGGGAGAGTGTCAGTGTGTTTTGTGCTTGTGCTATAGTGTGCTTAAAAAAAACATTTTTTCTAGGGACAGAAAACTGTAGGTAGGGAGAGTGTCAGTTTCTTTCACTGTGCAAGTCCTTGTTTCTAGGGACCTGGAAGGACAGTGAGTGAATTCTCCTTGTGCTATATTGTGCTTAAAAAAAACATTTTTTCTAGGGACAGAAAACTGTAGGTAGGGAGAGTGTCAGTTTCTTTCACTGTGCAAGTCCTTGTTTCCAGGGACCTGGAAGGACAGTGAGTGAATTCTCCTTGTGCTATATTGTGCTTAAAAAAAACATTTTTTCTAGGGACAGAAAACTGTAGGTAGGGAGAGTGTCAGTTTCTTTCACTGTGCAAGTCCTTGTTTCTAGGGACCTGGAAGGACAGTGAGTGAATTCTCCTTGTGCTATATTGTGCTTAAAAAAAACATTTTTTCTAGGGACAGAAAACTGTAGGTAGGGAGAGTGTCAGTTTCTTTCACTGTGCAAGTCCTTGTTTCTAGGGACCTGGAAGGACAGTGAGTGAATTCTCCTTGTGCTATATTGTGCTTCAAAAAAACATTTTTTCTAGGGACAGAAAACTGTAGGTAGGGAGAGTGTCAGTTTCTTTCACTGTGCAAGTCCTTGTTCCTAGGGACTGGGAAGGACAGTGAGTGAATTCTCCTTGTGCTATAGTGTGCTTAAAAAAAACATTTTTTCTAGGGACAGAAAACTGTAGGTAGGGAGAGTGTCAGTTTCTTTCACTGTGCAAGTCCTTGTTTCTAGGGACCTGGAAGGACAGTGAGTGAATTCTCCTTGTGCTATATTGTGCTTAAAAAAAAAATTTTTCTAGGGACAGAAAACTGTAGGTAGGGAGAGTGTCAGTTTCTTTCACTGTGCAAGTCCTTGTTTCCAGGGACCTGGAAGGACAGTGAGTGAATTCTCCTTGTGCTATATTGTGCTTAAAAAAAACATTTTTTCTAGGGACAGAAAACTGTAGGTAGGGAGAGTGTCAGTTTCTTTCACTGTGCAAGTCCTTGTTTCCAGGGACCTGGAAGGACAGTGAGTGAATTCTCCTTGTGCTATATTGTGCTTAAAAAAAACATTTTTTCTAGGGACAGAAAACTGTAGGTAGGGAGAGTGTCAGTTTCTTTCACTGTGCAAGTCCTTGTTTCTAGGGACTGGGAAGGACAGTGAGTGAATTCTCCTTGTGCTATAGTGTGCTTAAAAAAAACATTTTTTCTAGGGACAGAAAACTGTAGGTAGGGAGAGTGTCAGTTTCTTTCACTGTGCAAGTCCTTGTTTCTAGGGACTGGGAAGGACAGTGAGTGAATTCTCCTTGTGCTATATTGTGCTTAAAAAAAACATTTTTTCTAGGGACAGAAAACTGTAGGTAGGGAGAGTGTCAGTTTCTTTCACTGTGCAAGTCCTTGTTTCTAGGGACTGGGAAGGACAGTGAGTGAATTCTCCTTGTGCTATAGTGTGCTTAAAAAAAACATTTTTTCTAGGGACAGAAAACTGTAGGTAGGGAGAGTGTCAGTTTCTTTCACTGTGCAAGTCCTTGTTTCTAGGGACTGGGAAGGACAGTGAGTGAATTCTCCTTGTGCTATATTGTGCTTAAAAAAAACATTTTTTCTAGGGACAGAAAACTGTAGGTAGGGAGAGTGTCAGTTTCTTTCACTGTGCAAGTCCTTGTTTCTAGGGACTGGGAAGGACAGTGAGTGAATTCTCCTTGTGCTATAGTGTGCTTAAAAAAAAACATTTTTTCTAGGGACAGAAAACTGTAGGTAGGGAGAGTGTCAGTTTCTTTCACTGTGCAAGTCCTTGTTTCTAGGGACTGGGAAGGACAGTGAGTGAATTCTCCTTGTGCTATAGTGTGCTTAAAAAAAACATTTTTTCTAGGGACAGAAAACTGTAGGTAGGGAGAGTGTCAGTTTCTTTCACTGTGCAAGTCCTTGTTTCCAGGGACCTGGAAGGACAGTGAGTGAATTCTCCTTGTGCTATATTGTGCTTAAAAAAAACATTTTTTCTAGGGACAGAAAACTGTAGGTAGGGAGAGTGTCAGTTTCTTTCACTGTGCAAGTCCTTGTTTCTAGGGACTGGGAAGGACAGTGAGTGAATTCTCCTTGTGCTATAGTGTGCTTAAAAAAAACATTTTTTCTAGGGACAGAAAACTGTAGGTAGGGAGAGTGTCAGTTTCTTTCACTGTGCAAGTCCTTGTTTCTAGGGACTGGGAAGGACAGTGAGTGAATTCTCCTTGTGCTATAGTGTGCTTAAAAAAAACATTTTTTCTAGGGACAGAAAACTGTAGGTAGGGAGAGTGTCAGTTTCTTTCACTGTGCAAGTCCTTGTTTCTAGGGACCTGGAAGGACAGTGAGTGAATTCTCCTTGTGCTATATTGTGCTTAAAAAAAACATTTTTTCTAGGGACAGAAAACTGTAGGTAGGGAGAGTGTCAGTTTCTTTCACTGTGCAAGTCCTTGTTTCCAGGGACCTGGAAGGACAGTGAGTGAATTCTCCTTGTGCTATATTGTGCTTAAAAAAAACATTTTTTCTAGGGACAGAAAACTGTAGGTAGGGAGAGTGTCAGTTTCTTTCACTGTGCAAGTCCTTGTTTCTAGGGACTGGGAAGGACAGTGAGTGAATTCTCCTTGTGCTATAGTGTGCTTAAAAAAAACATTTTTTCTAGGGACAGAAAACTGTAGGTAGGGAGAGTGTCAGTTTCTTTCACTGTGCAAGTCCTTGTTTCTAGGGACTGGGAAGGACAGTGAGTGAATTCTCCTTGTGCTATAGTGTGCTTAAAAAAAACATTTTTTCTAGGGACAGAAAACTGTAGGTAGAGAGAGTGTCAGTTTCTTTCACTGTGCAAGTCCTTGTTTCTAGGGACCTGGAAGGACAGTGAGTGAATTCTCCTTGTGCTATATTGTGCTTAAAAAAAACATTTTTTCTAGGGACAGAAAACTGTAGGTAGGGAGAGTGTCAGTTTCTTTCACTGTGCAAGTCCTTGTTTCAAGGGACAGAGAAGGACACCTGAAGGTAGCCCTTATTGCTTTTTTCCCATCTCCCTGCAGGCCATCTATTAGAATGTCTGGAAGGCAAACAAGGAGAGGCAGACAGTCAGGAGGCAATAAAAGAGGGCAAGCAGGCTCTGTGTCTGGGGGCAACAGTGCTGGTCGTGGACGCGGTGCATTGTCATCAGCACATGGCCATGGGACACGCTTGTCCTTCTTTTCCACAGCTGGACATGTTGAGCCACATCATGCCGAAGACTTGGTAGAGTGGATGACCAAGCCCTCCTCCTCCTCCTCATCCTCTCTCACCCAGGCTCAGGGTACTGGCAAAGCAGCTGCCAAAGCGTCCTCTTCCCTGGTATCAATGTCAGACTCATCATCAGTCACTCCTTCCCTAGACCCACCATGTCCTCCTCCTGAGGAGTCCCCCGAACTGTTTGAGCACAGTGTTGGGTACATGCTCCAGGAGGATGCCCAGCGTTTCGAAGGGTCTGATGATGAAACCCAGCTACAGGAAGGCAGTAGGGTGAGAGCAGACAGAGGGGATACTCAAGAAGGACACCAATCTGGCAGTCATGTTCCAGCAGCTGCAGCATACTGCCAGATTGGCTCCAGTGATGAGGAGGGAGGGGATGATGAGGTCACTGACTCCACGTGGGTGCCTAATAGGAGAGAGGAGGAGGAGGATGAGGAGGAGGCACATCTCCAACGAGACAGGATGCCCTTTGGTGGCCAGCGTAAGGGCAGTACACCGACGGAATCACACCGCAGAGCTCCGCCTGTGCAGGGCGCTGCCTCTGCCCGTCATTCAAAAAGTTCCTTGGTGTGGGCCTTTTTTGAGGCTAGTGCATCAGATCGCACAGCTGCTGTTTGCAACATATGTCTCAAGCGTATATCGCGTGGCCAAAACATCAGCCGCTTGGGTACCACATGCCTGACCAGACATATGTTGACCTGCCATGCAGCTCGTTGGCAAGCCTACCTCAAAGACCCACACCAAAGAACAAAGCGGACCTCTCCTTGCACCGCATCAGCTGGGATCTCCAACCCCACTATAACTTCAGTCCTCTCTGAAACATGCACTGAGAGGAATGAAGGTGTAGAATTAGGTGTGTCACAGCCAAGTACTTGCGGCCACTCTGCTAGCAGTACACCGACGTCCGATTCTAGCAGGCAAATTTCCCTGCCCCAGCTGCTGGACCGTCGAAAGAAGTTCACTCCCAGCCATCCACATGCCCAGCGGTTGAATGCTAGCTTGGCTAAATTGCTAGCGCTTCAACTGCTGCCTTTTCAGTTGGTAGACTCGGCCCCCTTCCGTGAGTTTGTGCAATGTGCGGTTCCTCAGTGGCAGGTTCCCAAACGCCACTTTTTCTCACGGAAGGCTATTCCGGCTCTCTACCGGCATGTGGAAGGCAATGTCTTGGCCTCGCTGGACAGGGCGGTCAGCGGTAAGGTGCATATTACCGCTGACTCATGGTCCAGCAGGCATGGACAGGGACGTTACCTTTCTTTCACGGCCCATTGGGTCACTCTTTTGGCAGCTGGGAAGGATGCAGGACAAGGTGCAGTAGTGTTGGAGGTTGTCCCACCGCCACGCCTCCAAAATGCTACTACTGGTTGTGACACACCTCTCTCCTCCACCCCCTCCTCTTCTTCTTCCTCCATGGCCTCTTCCTGTGGTTTGTCCTATGAACCAGCGGTGCTCCGTAGCCGTTCACGGGGCTACGCAAGTACGCAGGCAAAAAGATGCCATGCCGTGCTTGCGCTGGTGTGTTTGGGGGACAGAAGCCACACTGGGGCAGAGGTCCTGTCTGCTCTGCAGGGCCAGGCCGAGAGGTGGTTGACGCCACGCCAGCTTAAGCCAGGAATGGTGGTTTGCGACAATGGCACCAACCTCCTCTCCGCCCTCCGACAGGGACAACTGACCCATGTGCCCTGTGTGGCTCACGTCCTTAACCTGGTGGTGCAGCGGTTCTTGGGCAGGTACCCGGGCTTACAGGATGTCCTGAGGCAGGCCAGGAAAGTCTGTGTGCATTTCCACAGATCTTATAATGCCAGTGCTCGCCTGGCTGAGCTGCAAAAGGAGTTGAACCTGCCCAAGAACCGCCTTATATGTGACATGCCCACCAGGTGGAACTCAACGTTGGCCATGCTGCAGCGGCTGCACACGCAGCAGAGGGCCATCAATGAGTACCTGTGCGACTACGGCACCAGGACAGGGTCAGGGGAGCTTGTTTTTTTTTCTCCACGCCAGTGGGGCATGATCAGGGATGCATGCACTGTCCTGGCACCATTTGAGGAGGCCACGAGGATGGTGAGCAGTGACAGTGCATGCATCAGTGACACTGTACCTCTTGTCCACCTGTTGGAGCACACGCTGCGTGGAATAATGGACAGGGCACTTGAGGCAGAACAGAGGCAGGAAGAGGAGGACTTCCTTGCCTCTCAAGGCCCCCTTTACCCAGACAGTGTTCCTTCTGTCCCACCCATCGCACAGGAAGAGGAAGAGGAGGAGGAGGAGGAGGAGGATTGTGTCAGCATGGAGGTGGAGGCTGGCACTCAGCATCATCAGCAGCAGTCTTTTAGGGATGATTTACAGTCCCAAGAAACCAGTGGACTTGTACGTGGCTGGGAGGAGGTGACTGCGGATCATGTCGTCCTTAGTGACCCAGAGGACTCCGGAGCGAATGCCTCAGCAAACCTACGCTGCATGGCCTCCCTGATCCTGCAAAGTCTGCGGAAGGATCCTCGTATTCTTCGGATCAAGGAGAGGGACCATTACTGGCTGGCCACTCTCCTTGATCCACGGTACAAGGGTAAGGTTGCGGACCTTATGTTACCGTCGCAGAGGGAGCAGAGGATGAGACAACTCCGGGAGGCCTTGCAGAAAGGTCTGTGCAACGCGTTCCCAGAGACTGGGAGGTTACAAACTCCTGGTCCAGGACAACGAGTTGCTGAGGCTTCGGCCAGTCAAAGAAGGAGCGGTGGGGAAGGTGGCCGTCTGACCGATGCGTTCAGACAATTCTTTAGTCCGCAGCCCCAAAGTATGATTGGTTCCAGCAACCATCGCCAGCGTCTGATAAACATGGTGCAGGAATATCTAGGGGCAAGGTCAGACTTGGACACCTTCCCCACCGAAAATCCTCTGGCTTACTGGGTCTTGAGGATGGATCACTGGCCAGAGCTTGCACAGTATGCAATTGAGCTACTGGCCTGTCCTGCATCCAGCGTTCTTTCGGAACGCACATTCAGTGTTGCTGGAGGATTTGTCACGGATCACAGGGTGCGCCTGTCCACCGACTCGGTTGATCGACTGACTTTCATCAAGATGAACCAGTCTTGGATCACCACCAGCTACCACACACCTGATGCTGATATAACAGACTAATTGATTTTAACATGTCACGTCCCTTCAAGACTGATGCTGATGCTGAGTGCCTGTGCTGTTATGTTGACTGGCTATCCTCCTCCTCCGAGTCCTCAATGATACGATTGATGATGATAGCTTGGAAGATCATTTTTGTTTATGGGTGCCGCCACCAGTGGCTAAGGCCCAATTTTTCAGCCCCTGTTTTACAGGGGCGTGTACTTACAATTTTTTTAGCAATAATTTGCCATAGGGCTCATTGCTGTGCTCCAAGTACAGTATCTGTGAGGGGTTGTAGTGTTGTGCCACCAGTGCCTAAGGCCCAATTTTTCAGCCCCTGTTCAACAGGGGCATGCAATTACAATTCTTGATCTAATAATTCACAGCAGGGCCCATTGCTGCACCCACCAAGAGTAACTGTCAGGGCTTACAGTGTTGTGGCACCAGCACCACCATCAAAGCCCCAATTTTTACTACCACTGTTCAACAATTATATGTAATTAAAATTCCTGATATAATAGTTGACAACAGGGCGTTCCAGCACCAACCAAGAGTAACTGTGAGTGCTTACAGTGTTGTGCCAACACCAACAACTAAGGGGCCTATTTCTGCAGAGTATATACGGCAGGTCCCTACTTTCAAACATCCAACTTACAAACGACTCCTACTTGCAAACGAAAGAAGACAACAGGAAGTGAGAGGAAATCTACCCCTAGGAAGGAAAATTCTCTCCTGTAAGAATAAATATGGGAGAAAGGTGTCTCCTCTGTACTGATGCTTTATCAGCAATCCTTGTTTCAAGAAAAACACCACATTTCAAAAACAGTTGTCATTGGGACGGAAAGTGAGGTGAAATGTTCTGAACAGGGGCACAGACAGCAAAACAAATGTTACAGGGGTGATAACCCTTACCTATGTTTCCCAAAAAGTTTAAAAATAGATTTTTGGGCTGGAGCTACAGTTCAACAATGTACCTGTTCAAAATTACAAACACATTCTACATAAGAACAAACCTACAGTCCCTGTCTTGTATGCACCGCCTGTATACGGCTGTTCAGAGTATATAGGGCCTTTTTTATTTTATGTGCGGGGTTCCCCTTAATATCCATACAAGACCCAAAGGGGCTGGTAATGGGCTGGGGTAGGGGGGGGGGGGTCATGGGGTAGCTATGCCATTTTTCTTAAAGATTTTCATCCATATTACCGGGACCAGACATTACATTAAAGCCGCAAGAAGTTTTAAATGGCTTTTTTTTCCTTTAGAAGTGTCATTTTGTGCAGGGACAGTTCTAAACACGGGAAACACGTGGCACTTCACAGGCATACTTTAGACACCCCCCAGGTACGATATTTAAAGGAATATTTGACTTTTTTTTTTCACTTTATGCATCATTAAAATGACTGCTCCCGAAAAACGACCGTTTTTAAAACTTCTTTTTGCATTGATACATGTCCCCTGGTGCAGAACCCGGGTTCCCAAACCCTTTTTAGGACAATAACATGCATAATAGTTGTTATAATTAGCACTTTAGAATTCGAACGTTCGCATCCATTGTATTTAATAGGGTTCTAATGTTCGTACGAACTTTCGGTCCGTTCGCGGGTTCTGGTGCGAACCGAACCCGGGGGTGTTCGGCTCATCACTACCAGGGACCACAGTGAGTAACTGAAGCAAGTACCGAAGCAGTATTCTCACCAGATGGGAACAGTAAAGAATCTGGAACTTCAGTGGGAATCAAGCCAGGGACCCAAACAGTGGAGGTGACGCTTGCAGAGCAGCCTTGTGTGTTAAGCTAGGGACCGAGCAGGCCAGCGTAGGTGAAGCTTGAGAGGTATCTGGAGTGCCAAGCCAAGGACCCAGCAGAGAAGCAAGGGTGACGCTTGAGGAAGATACCACCGTGAAGATTGGAGGAGCTCAGGGGATTCAGTGGCAATGAATTAGAGCAGTGGTCATCAACCCTGTCCTCAGGGCCCACTAACAGGCCAGATTTTATGTATTACCTTGGGGAGATGCAGACTAGAATACTGCAATCACTGAGCAGCAAGTGATATCACCTGTGATGTATTTCAGTTATCTTGCAAATCTGGCCTGTTAGTGGGCCCTGAGGACAGGGTTGAATTAGAGGGTCTAGTGAGAGACCGGGAGCTCAGTGTATGGAAGAACTACAAGGAGAAGTTGTAGTGAAGCTGTAAGAACAGTTATGCTTTGTGTTAGGAACTGTTAAAGACTGTTGCCTTAATAGACAGCATTCCTGCACGTGCAGATGTGGCTTCTTGCTGGAGGCCTTTCCCTGCACGGCTGTCCTCCTATTGAAGTCTCGGAGTCTGCTAACTGAGTTTGCAACTATCTAAGGGTGTCCTGGCCCTAACCCTCTTTCTCCCAAAAATACAAAAAGGACGGTTAAAGTGGAGGTCCACCCTAAAAAAAAAAAAATATATACACCAAAATGCTCCAAAAAATGTGAAAAAAAAATTGAAAAAAATATTTTTTTTTACTTACCAGAAATTGCGGTTGCTATGCAGATCTTCCTAATCTGCCTCTTCCTAGTCCGCGGCAGGTCTTTTTCCTCGTCCTCCTTGCGTTGTCTGCTGAGGAATGGGGCGTGCTGCCTTCTGGAAACTGTGTGTATCCCATTCATACAGTGCAGCGAAACTCGCGCATGCGCAGTAGGAAATGGACAGTGAAGCCGCAAGGCTCCACTGGCTGTTTCCCTTAGTGAGGATGGGGGCGCCGGGACCTGGCACGATCGAGAGATTGCCCTCGGGGGCCGACATCGCAGGCGCCTAGGACAGGTAAGTGTCCTTATTAAAAGTCAGCAGCTACAGTGTTTGTAGCTGCTGAATTAAAAAAAAAATTGCGGGTGGTCCACCCGCTTTAAGAGAAATAAAATCTCTTTTACATCCAAGAAGTTTCTGGTGCCCAATGACTTTCACCATCTTTGCAGCCACTATGCCTCACAACCCACTACATACAGAAAGATGTCAGCTATCTCTGGCCCTGGAGGTTCTCATTAGAAAGAAGGAGGCCTGGGACCTTGCTACATGTGCATTCACCACCCGGGGGTAGGGTAGGTACTCTTACCGTAAATCTGGGTCAAACAAGCTTAGTAATGATTACCGGAGCAGCAATTGACGTCCACGGAACTCAAGTCTAATAGATCGTTTTTTAAGATTCCATCTATCAACCAAGAAAACTTCCACATCGTGTAGATCAAAAAACGTATGGATTTATTTAACCACTTAACGACCGCCCACCGCCGATTTACGTCGGCAGAATGGCACGGACAGGCAGAATCACGTAGATCTACGTGATCGCCTTTGTGCAGTTGGGGGGTCCATCCGGACCCCCCTTCACTGCAGTGAGCGGCCGTTAAGTGTTCGGGAGCGATTAGGCATGAGGGGGGGGCGCTCGATTCCGCCCCCCCCTCGCGATCGCTCCCGGCCAATGAAAATGCTTCCTCCGCCATGTGATGTAAACAAGGCTGGAGGAAGTGATGTCATCTCCCTCGCCGCGGTCTTTCCGTTCCCGGCGCCGAGCAGAGAAGAAGCAGGTTAGTGCACCAACAGTCCACTGAGACGTAGGTACACATAGGCACACAAATCACCCCCCAGTCACCCCCAGATCACCCCCCAGGTCACCCCAAAGCCCCCAATCACAGTGTCACTGATTGCAGTGATCATTTATTTTACTGATCACTGCATTTAGTGTCATCTGTGATTGTAAAAAGTTGCAGGGCAGTTAGGATTAGGCCCCTTTAGGTCCAGGGTAGCCCCCTAACCCCCCCCCCTAATAAAGGTTTAACCCCTTGATCACCCCCCAGGTAACCCTTTCACCCCCTAACTTCAGCGTCACTAAGCGATTGTTTTTCCGATCGCTGTATTCGTGTCGCTGGTGTTTTAGATAGGCAGTTATTTTTTTTTAGGTTCGCCGCAGGTTTTTATTAGTGTCAGGTACCCCCATATATTATTTTAACCCCCTGATTGCCCCTAGAGTTAACCCTTTCACCAGTGATCGCCGTATACGCGTCACTGGTGTCACTGGTTAGCCAGTAAGTTATTTAGTTATTTAGGTTACCCGTCAGGTTTTTATATAGTGTCAGGTACCCCCATATTTAACCTAATAAAGGTTTTAACCCCCTGATTGCCCCTAGTTAACCCTTTCACCAGTGATCACCATATAAAGGTTACGGGTGACGCTGGTTGATTAGTTTGCTTTTTATAGCATCAGGGCACCCGCCGTATATAACCCAATAAAAGGTTTAACCCCCCTGATCGCCCGGCGGGTGAGATCAATTAGGTTTTAGCGCCAGAGAGGGTCTGCGTCGCCCCAGGCAGTGTTAGGTTAGTGACAGTAACGCTAACACCCACGTGCAAAGCATACACCCCCCTTAGTGGTATAGTATCTGATCAGATCTGATCAGATCTATACTAGCATCCCCAGCGGTTTAGGGTTCCCAAAAACGCAGTGTTAGCGGGATCAGCCCAGATACCTGCTAGCACCTGCGTTTAGCCCCTCCGCCCAGCCCAGCCCAGCCCAGCCCACCCAAGTGCAGTATCGATCGATCACTGTCACTTACCAAACACAACACACATAACTGCAGCGTTCGCAGTGCTTGGTTTTTGGGGCCCTGTACGCGGCTAGGCTCCCAAAAAGTCCCACACATGTGGTATCCCCGTACTCAGGAAAAGCAGCAGAATGTATTTTGGGGTGCAATTCCACATATAACCATGGCATGTGTGAGCAATATATCATTTAGTGACAACTTTTTGTACATTTTTTTTTTCTTTTTGTCATTATTCAATCATTTGGGACAAAAAAAAAAATATTCAATGGGGTCAACATGCCTCTCAGCAAATAGCTTGGGGTGTCTACTTTCCAAAATGGGGTCATTTGGGGGGGTTTTGTGCCATCTTGGCATTTTATGGCCTTCAAAACTGTGATAGGTAGTGAGGAGTGAAATCAAAAATGTATGCCCTTAGAAACCTTGAAGGCGGTGCTTGGTTTTTGGGGTCCCGTACGCGGCTAGGCTCCCAAAAAGTCCCACACATGTGGTATCCCCGTACTCAGGAGAAGCAGCAGAATGTATTTTGGGGTGTAATTTCACATATGCCCATGGCATGTGTGAGCAATATATCATTTAGTGACAACTTTGTGCAAAAAAAAAAAAGTTTGTCATATTCCCGCAACTTGTGGCAAAATATAAAATATTCCATGGACTGAACATGCCTCTCAGTAAATAGCTTGGGGTGTCTACTTTCCAAAATGGGGTCATTTGGGGGGGTTTTGTGCTATTTTGGCATTTTATGGCCTTCGAAACTGTGATAGGTAGTGAGGAGTGAAATCAAAAATTTGCGCCCTTAGAAATCCTGAAGGCGGTGCTTGGTTTCCGGGGTCCCGTACGTGGCTAGGCTCCTAAAAAGTCCCACACATGTGGTATCCCCGTACTCAGGAGAAGCAGCAGAATGTATTTTGGGGTGCAATTCCACATATAACCATGGCATGTGTGAGCAATATATCATTTAGTGACAACTTTTTGTAATTTTTTTATTTTTTTGTCATTATTCAATCACTTGGGACAAAAAAAAAAATATTCAATGGGCTCAACATGCCTCTCAGCAATTTCCTTGGGGTGTCTACTTTCCAAAATGGGGTCATTTGGGGGGGTTTTGTACTGCCCTGCCATTTTAGCACCTCAAGAAATGAGATAGGCAGTCATAAATTTAAAGCTGTGTAAATTTCAGAAAATGTACCCTAGTTTGTAAACGCTATAACTTTTGCGCAAACCAATAAATATACGCTTATTGACATTTTTTTTACTAAAGACATGTGGCTGAATACATTTTGGCCTAAATGTATGACTAAAATTGAGTTTATTCGATTTTTCTTATAACAAAAAGTAGAAAATATCTTTTTTTTTCAAAATTTTCGTTCTTTTTCCATTTATATCGCAAAAAATAAAAATCGCAGAGGCAATCAAATACCATTAAAAGAAAGCTCTATTTGTGGGAAGAAAAGGACGCAAATTTCATTTGGGTACAACATTGCATGTCCGCACAATTTACAGTTAAAGCAGCGCAGTGCCGAATAACAAAAAAAGGCTTGGTCCTAATGGCCCGAAATGGTCCGGGGCTTAAGTGGTTAAAGGAAAGTACTGACATAATTTCAGATTAAAAATGCATATAAAAAGAATAGGAGCCCTTCCTCCTCAAGTCGACGTGGTGACGTCACTGCGCGCCCTCCCAGATGCGTTTCGTCACAGACGTTCTCAATGGGGGTAGGGCGACACAATGACTCACCACTATAAATACAGCCAGACCTTGTGAGATGCAAGGAAACAGCCGATCCGTGCCATATTGACTATGGGCAAAACTGCCAGTACCGCAAATGAAACCTATTGCGGTATATGGCGTAACCCAAAATTAACTGAATAGTTAACTAAATAAAATAAGGCAAAGAAACGGGTCTTTGCCTGAGCAACCTGCGACCAAAATTAATAATAATAAAGTTAAACGTTCGAAAGCAGACCCTGAATGGCACGCAGCACAGAGCGGCAGCCGGACATGGATCTCATGACCCCTAGTGGAGACATTCAACATTTTGATTCCAGATGATCAAAAAGAAAAAAGAAAAGACAGGAAAAAATTCCATTAAATATTGGTGAAAAATTTGTAAATATAATATTGCGTTTAATGGTAAACCAATATATGAAATAATTCAAAAAATTGTAAATTTAATAACTAATAATGTCAAAAAAATCTATAAATGTTATGTGCGCTTGGTGTATTAAAGTATTAAATATTTAAAAGCATGTTGAAAGGGTGTGTTACAAGCAATATGCTATGTTCTGGCACACATGTGCTAGTAAGATTGTGTATGGAAAAACAGTGTCCTTTTTAAAAAGTGTTTTTCCATTTGGGATTATAGTTTTGGCTTGTATACACAATATAGTTGTACATTAAGGTGTGTTCTAACAGTAATAATGATGGTGGTCTGAGATTAGCATAAGCAAATTGTTGCTGTAATTTTCCACGATCTAAATCTGTGAGTTTTTAATACATCTGTATTTGTTATAACAATATTGCTTGTAGCTTGTCTAAGGAAAATTAATAATAAGCATCACAAAACAATCTAGCTGTGCCATTATTTTTATTAAATAAATTTTTTGTTCTTGCCTGCGCATACTATCTTGTTTACTGCTTCAGTGTGACTTAATGTACTGATGTAATGTACATACAAGAGTTTGCTAATCTTTTGAGTTTTTTATTTTTTTGGTAAACTTCCTAAGACCCCTTTCACATGGGCGTTCCATGTGCTTCATCTGTTTAGTTACATTTTCTTTGCTAGCAAATCGGATGAAAAGCAGATCTGGACTTCAGTTTTTACATCCATTTGTGTACATCCGTGTTTACATCTGTTTTCTAAGGAATTTCAACATTTTTGAATTATTAGAATTTAAGTTGAAAATTGATTAACCAATTTGAATTCTATTTGAAGAATAGCTGGTTGCGGGCCAGCAAACTGCATCCTTAGGCCTCATGCCCACGGACGTTTTTACAGCCGCGTTTTTGAGCGTTTTTTACAGCTTAAAAACGCCTGTCTATGTTAGTCTATAGCTTCATGCCCACCTAGACGTTTTTGAGCTGCAAATAGCATAGACGTTTTTAAGCTGTAAAAAAACCCAGGACCAGTGCATTCCTCAGCGTCGGCGTTAGGCATAAAAAAAGCGACGCGTCAAAAGACGCGCAAAAACACCGTGATCGCGTTTTTTAGCTCAGACGTTTTTTTTTTCGAGAAAAAAAAAAAAATTATACAATAACATGGACAGGCGTTTTTAAGTTGTAAAAAACGCAGCTGTAAAAAGGTCCGTGGGCATGAGGCCTGAATATAAACAAAACAATTGCCAGCAATTAAAAGTTCTAAAAAAAAAAACAGCCATACCAGGCCATTCAGGTCTCGTATAGATTTTAAGGTGAACCCCATGCCAAAACATTAAAAAAAAAATGCATGCAGCTTGGCAGGCCAGGAAAGTGGATGGGATAAGTGAGTGCCCCCCCCCTCTTGAACCATACCAGGCTACATGCCCTCAACATGGGGGTGCTTTGTCCCCATGTTAATAAGGACCAAGGGCCTCTTCCCCCACAACCCTGGCCCGGTGACTGTGGGGGTGCAGGGGGTGACTTCCATTTAGGTGCACTTCTGTTTTTTTTAAGGAAAAAAATAGGACTTTCTTCCATTTCAAAAAACAGATGTTAACAAAGGCGGATGTCAGTGGATCATCATACTTTAACCCCCTTGGCGGTATTCCCGAGTCTGGCTCAGGGTGAGTTTTTAATGCTAAGAGTGGTAACCCCGAGCCAGACTCTGGCTGCATCGCAGTATCCAGGGGAATTTACTTACCTTGTTCCCTGGATCCTGCAATGTCCTCCCGCAGTGTGTGCGAGCCGTGTCTCGCTCGATCCACACTGCCGAGTGCTGAGCTCCATTCCGGGGGCGGAGTTCGGCGCCAAATTCAAAAAGTGAAAACCGCACAATACATACAGTATACTGTAATCTTACAGATTACAGTACTGTATCAAATAATTACACACCCCCTGTGTCCCTAGTGGTCTGTCCAGTGTCCTGCATGCACTTTTATATTATAAAAACTGTTTTTTCTGCCTGGAAACTGGAGATTGTCCATAGCAACCAAAAAGTGTCCCTTTATGTCAAAAGTGGTTTTAGACCAGCTAAAAAACAGCGATAATAAATTAGAATCACTTGCAGAATTGAGCGCTAGCGATTTGTGGGGAAATTCGTCATCAAACACTAAATCTAATAACAGCGACAATTCTGCAACTGTGCAAATTTCAGTGTTTTTGATTTGATTACATTATTGAATAATTTTTATTATAATTACATTACTATTTGTTATAATTATTTATAGATATTTATTATATTATAATTTATGATTTTGTGTTTCAAACTTTATCATACCCGGGATGTCTACTAGACTCTTGTTTGGTCAGGTTTAAGTAAGTAATTATTAAGAATTGCAGGCCTACAATACATAACACCAAATTTCCATGCAAAATAATTGTACCACTTTTGGTACATAATTCCAGACAGAATCATACCGCCAGGGAGGTTAACATCCGCTTGCCCATAAAAATACATTGGTGTCCGTTTTTCATCTGTCAATGGACAGAGGAAAAGCGGACATATGGAACGCCTGTGTAAAAGGGGCAAAACATTTAAAATATCATGTAATGTATCAAAACTTATTTATATTAAAAAATATGTCAGCTATAAATGTTATGCAGTATTATTTCCTAGTAATATTTTGTTTCTCCGTATAAGTTGAATTACAGCAGTCAGTGGTAACAATGAATCTGAATTTGTTGCCCACACATACAAAACAGGTTATTATATGTCTGGAGCAGTTACAAAGTTGCAGCACCTGGGGCTCCATTGTTGGCAGGTTGCTACTTGGCTACATAGCAGCTCCAGGGTTACAGTCCTTGGAATTGCCCAACTAGTAACAGCTGACAGATAGGCCAGATGCTACCGAAGGAGAAACAGCTAAAATTGAGAACAGATCATTGGAGTCTGATTTGCCCAGCATAATTAAAACAGCGATACTGAGCACTGGAAATGGAGCAGTAAGCCCTGGTTCACACTGGTGCGATTTGACATGCGATTTGACATGTCAAATCGCATGTCAAATCGGCGAAATTTGCCGCAAATTGCGGGCAATGGCACCGTCCTAATCAGTGCGATGCCGCATCTGCGGCGCTGCACCGATTTCAAAAAGTAGTTTCTGTACTACTTTTTGCGATTTCAGCCGCAATTTACATTGACATCTGTGTCAGATGTCTCTGTAATCGAGCTGAAATCGGGACTGACAGGCAGGAGTGAAATCGTGCGAGTTCAGCTGAACTCGCACGGCTTCACTCCCGCAGCCCCAGTGTGAATGTGGGCTAAGGCTAAATACAGCTGGAATATCACTGGGTATAACTGGAGCAGCAATATGACTAGGCATAACTATAACAACAAGTTTCAATAAAGAAGAAATATGGCTAGATGTAACAAGTACACAGGCTGGACCAATGAGAGATTCCACAGGATATAACCGCAAAAGTAAGGTTGGATAAAAAGGAGGTGCTGGCTGATGTAACAGTAAGAGCAAGGCTAGTTGCTGATGTGACTTTGCAAGGAGCAACTGAACAAAGGAATCAAAAGACTGGGAATGGTAGAAGGGATCCGCAAGATAGCAAAACCATTTAGCTCAGCCTCAGACATATTACTCAGTCCGAGCAGTATTAAACCCAATACAAAAATGTAATATATGGAAGGTTACCTATTCTTTAGATGTGGTAACCTCATTAGTTATTTTTTTTAGACTTTTTTCCCCGCTGGTTTCACCTAGCAATCTGGTCAGTAACACGCCTCCTGTATTAGAGTGCCACCACTCCGGATGAAGGAGCACAGCAGCATCTGGAAGGATGAAGCCATGTGTGTTGGTGGCGTAACGCCTAGAGGTTGAGCCTGGTGGTGGGAGTTTTCACTGGATTACGTGAGATGCTGGATTTTCTTGTTTTTTACCAATAAATGTAAGTGCATTTTATGAAGTGGGTTCTGTGCGGTGTTTTGAGCCTGTTTGTTGGCTATGACCTATGTGTAAGCTGAGTGGAGCCATCTTGAAGAGGGAATTCCATTGTTTTTGAAGGAAGCTGAACACCAGAGTTTGGTCCATCACTGATTGATCTGCGTTTATGCTTTGTTGATCCTTAATGGGTCTATAATGGAGGTGAGCTTGCACTTCACCTGTAAAAAAAGCATGAAAGGAAAATTGTTGTTACACTGTGGTGTCATCTCTATGAAGCACCTTATCAAATAGAGACTTTTTTGCTTGCACAATTTATAAGTAGCTTTATTATATATTGCATTGCATTATATGTTTATTTATGGATTTAATTTGCACTGGTACATTATATATATGAAACACTTACCTATTTGGTCATTTATTGTCACTTTCTAGTTATTATTTTTATCTATATTTAGAGGCAGAGCAATCACACATTGTAGCAGTGGCAGAAGTATAGGTGTCGCTGAGGCTCCCTGTATACCTCGATAGGAGGAGCGACAAGGGCGGCTGAGACCAAGCTTCCTGATCCTCAGCCGAACTGTAATCGGTACTGCGGGGAGCTGGTCACACTGATTTGACCTAAAGTGAAAGCACAGTGTGTGCTGTGCTCTTTGTCTCCCCCTACAGTGCAGTACCCGACAGGAAGAGGTAAGGTAAAGCACTGCTGTTTTTTAAAAGGCTATCTCTATGTATGTGTGCTTATATGTGTGTGTATGTGCATGTATGCAGAGGCGGCTCTAGGCTTTGTGAGGCCTTAGGCAAAATTTAGACATGACGCCCCACTCGCGCCTATAATGGATAAAAAATATTCAAGCAAGTAAAAATGGCTGCAGAAAGATGCGTGGATCTAGCACACAGGCGATCAGCACCACTTCCAGGGCACCCTCCTCTCCCATCAGACATATGCAGCCAATACAACATCTGGGACCCAGTAAGGTGACAACCCCTCTAGGATTTTCCCCTGTGCCTTGGGAGCAAGGGAAGGGGGTGTCACTGAATCCTTCCACATCCACAGAGGAAGGAGAGTGTGGGGATCCCAGCACAGAGAGAGAGAGGAAGAGAGAGTAAGGGAGAGGGAGGGAGAGAGGGAGGGGGAGAGAGAGGAAGAGAGAGTGAGGGAGGAAGAGAGAGTGAGGGAGGGAGAGAGAGAGAGGGGGAGGGAGAGGGGGAGAGAGAGGGAGAGAAAGAGGGAGGGAGTGAGGGGGATAGAGAGTGAGGGAGGGAGGGGGAGAGAGAGTGAGGGAGGGAGGGGGGATAGAGAGTGAGGGAGGGAGGGGGAGAGAGAGTGAGGGAGGGAGGGGGGAGAGTGAGGGAGGGAGGGAGGGGAGAGATAGTGAGGGAGGGAGGGAGGGAGAGAGAGAGGAATAGAGAGTGAGAGAGAGAGGGAGAAAGAGAGAGAGAGAGGGAGGGGGAGAGAGAGATCTCTAGCCCTGTCCCTGTCTGCAGCCCCTCCTGTGTACCATGTCCCAGTCTGCAGTGCCTGTCTGTGGGAAGCTGTGTGTGATGCTTGGTACGGTACCTTCCATGCCAGCAGGATGTTCATGACGGCCAGCAGCAGGCAGGGTCTGTTCTCATTCTGGGTGGGGACAGTGTCCTGCTCCTTTCAGAGGATCTGTTTGCTGTGAGATGGAGTGGTCCCTGGTCACCTTTACCTTCCACCCTTGTTTTTCCGGCCCCAGTCAGCCTGTCCGCCAGTCCTGGGAGGTCTTTAGAGCTCTTCTCCCTCCAGGACTATTGATCCTTGCAAGCCTTACTGCTCAACTTGCCTGCCAGGCCCGGACTGGGACAAAAAATAGACTGGGCAGCCCATGATAGCAGTCCCTTCTCCGCTCCCCAGCCTGAGAGACCCCCGCAGCAGCCGGAGAGAAAAGAGAGGGGAACCTAGCAGAGCTGCCCGGGGGTGAGGGGGCCAGAAAAGAGAACAGGGGTGGCGGAGAGCACAGGAGTGAGGCTGAGAGCAGCAGAGGGTGTGGGGGGCAAGAGCACTGGGGGAGTGGAGAGCAGGGGGGCGGAGAGCACTGGGGGAGCTGGAGAGCACTAGGGGGGTGCACTGGCGGGAGTGGAGAGCCTGGCGGGGCAGAGAGCAGGGGGGGTGATGGAGAGCATAGGGGCCAGAGAGTACTGGGAAAGGGGCAGAAGAGCATAGGGAGGGTGGGGGGTGGAGAGCACCGGGGGAGCTGGATAGCACAGTGTGGTGGAGAGCATGGGGGTGGAGCCAGGGAGCACAGGGGGGGTGGGGGGAGTTGGAAAGCACTGGGGGGGAGCTGAATAGCATAGTGGGGTAGAGAGCATAGGGGGGAGCCAGGGAGAAAAGTGGGGGCTTGAAAGCACAAAGGGGTGGAGCTGGAGAGTACTGTGGTGGCTGGAGAGTACTGTGGGGGGGGGGAGCTGGAGAGCACGGGGGGAAATTGAAAGCACAGGGGGAGCCAGGGAGCATGGGGGGGCAAAGGGCACTGGGGAGAACTGGACAGCACAGGGGGCAGAGAGCACTGGGGGTGCAGGTAGAACTGGGAGGGGTTAGGGAGCACAGGGGAAGCAGAGAGCTCTGGGGGGGGGCTGGAGAGCACTGTTGGGGGGAGCCAGGGAGCACGGGGGGTCGGAGAGCACTGGGGGGAGAGTATGGGGGGAGACAGGGAGGATCAGAGAGCACTGTAGGGGGGATATCAGTGTAGGGGGAGCCAGGGAGCACAGAGCACTGGGAGGAGGTGGAGAGCAGTGGGGGGGACGACGACTGGACAGCACAGTGGGGGGGAGAGCATGGGGGGAGCCAGGGAGCACAGAGGGGACCAGGGAGCACTGTGGGGGAGCCAGGGAGCACAGAGGGGACCAGAGAGCACTGGGCGGGGAGCTGGGGAGCAGTGGGGGGAACTACTGTGGGGGAGCCAGGGAGCACAGGGGGGACGGGGGACTGGACAGCACAGTGGGGGGGAGAGCATGGGGGGAGCTGGGGAGCATGGGGGGGGACTGGACAGCACAGTGGGGGAGCCAGGGAGAATGGGGGAGCCAGGGAACACGGGGGACCAGAGAGCAGTGGGGGGAACCAGGGAGCAGCGGGAGTATGCAGGGAGAACTGCATGGCGACAGTAAAAGAAGTTGGATAGGAGGAGCTCCGGTGGTTGGATCCACCGGAGCTCCTCCTTCCCCTTCACAGACAGTCATAGGGCAGGGATAGTTTCCGCCGCCTGGCCCGACTCCTGACCCAAATAGGCAGCCGGTCAGACGCGGAGAGGCCAGAGGAGCGGCGCGGGCTGAAGGAGCAGCTCAGCTGCTTTAGGGTCCCACTTGGACTTGCGGCCCGCCCGGTGTGCCCTATGGCTGCCCGCACGGCTTTTACAGGTGGCACCTGGAGCCTGTTGGTCAGTCCAGTGATCGAGCAGAGGCAAATTAAGGGGCCCCTGTGATTGTGAGGCCTTAGGCGGCCACCTAATTTGCCTAATTAGAGAGCCGCCTCTGCGTGTATGTGTGTGTGTGTGCATGTATGTGTGTGCATGTATGTGTGCGCATGCATGTGTGTGTGCATGTACATGTATGTAGGTGTGTATGCATGTGTTTATATGTGTGTGCATATGTGCATTTATATATATATATGTGTGTATTTATATGTGTGTGTGTGTGTGTGTATATACAATTGTAGCGGGGTATTCCCCTTTAATACCGAGAGACTATATCTCCCAGTACATCTTGCAGCACCCAGGGTGCATTTCCCCGTGCAAAGACTGCTGGGGCAGACTTTATAAAGGGGAGGCAAAGTTTGTTCTGTCTCTTTGGATACCCCCTCTCCTAGCAAGAGGATCTCTGTGCTGAACTGCTGTGTGCACAAGGCCTGAAGCCTGGGCCTTGTGCTCTGTTCATAAGAGCCCTCCACCAACCTAGATGAACCTGAGAGACATCTTCTCCTCCTTGCTGCAGTACACCAGAAGGACTGAAGGCCTGGATGTTGGTGGATTCCTGTTCCTAGACGAATCGGCGGAGGAAACAGACTTGGACTGTTGGGGTGGTGAGAGAGAACTTGCTCATAGACAGATACTTTATCTTCACTATTCATTTGGATTATAAGTTTGATCATCAAGTGCACCACCGAAAGATTGCATGCGAAGATTTGTGTTCCCTGAACTTCCTTTTAGATCAGTCAGGCCTGACTGTTAGGTAGATACTATTGAGAGTTAGTCTGCCCATGAGGGGAAGTGATTGAAAAGAGGCAGCGCTAGAGCCGCATCGCATTACTTGAGCTATCTGATTGGTTGTTCATTTAAATACTGTTTATTTCTCAGATCTATAGTTTGTTATACTGTTATTTTATTACTTGCCCATTAGCCTTAGTAAAACATCTGGATCAAGTACAATTGGTGTCAGCTTCAGTTACTTTAATAGTAGTTTTAAAAGTATATTGCTGTGCATGCTTGCTATAAGACTGCATCACCAAGAGTTGCGGTCTTATCCCACTACTACTATCTGTGCCACGGGAGGTTAGAGCCGATTGCCAGGGGTTGACAGCGGTGCACTACAGGGCCCAAATCAATACCAGCAGCCCTCTTAACTGGGGGTATCGCTACACAATATATGTGTGTGTGTTTATATATGTGTATATGTGTGTTTACATGTATGTATGCACATTTTATTTATGCGTGTTTAACCCCTTCCGTACCGGGCCATAGTCATAAGACGCCGGCAGGCACCCTCTCTCCCTCCGGGCGGGCGTCATATATTTTTCCCCAGCCGTCTAGGGGGCGCGCGCGCCGCCAGCAAAGCGCCCGCGGAACCGCTCGTGACCCAGTGCGCGTGCCCGGCGGCCGCGATGTCCGCCGGGCACCCGCGATTGCCCGCGATCATGGCAGGAGTGTGGATCCACCTCCTGTCAGAGGTGAGGAGACCGATGTGTGTTCCCAGTACAGAGGAACACACATCAGTCTCCTCCCCTTGTGAATCCCCTCCCCCTACAGTTAGAATCACTCAATAGGGAACATATTAACCTCTTCAGCGCCCCCTAGTGTTAACCCCTTCCCTGCCAGTCACATTTACACAGTAATCAGTGCTGTTTTATAGCACTAATCGCTGTATAAATGTGAATGGTCCCAAAAACGTGTCAAAAGTGTCGCAATGACACGGTCACAATAAAAATCGCAGATCATTACTAGTAAAAAAAATAAAATAAATAAAAATGCCATAAATCTATCCCCTATTTTGTAGACGCTATAACTTTTGCGCAAACCAATCAATATATGCTTATTGCGATTTTATCCCCCCTTGTTAAGGAGACGAGATCGTACATTAGGGATACTGATGACTTTTTGCAAAAAATTAAAAAACATCGCATATGTAAAGGGGATGAAATTTTAGTTACATGGGATGTTATGAGTTTATATACATCCATTCCCCACCAAGCGGGCATTCATGCCGCTATTAATCTAATTAGGAACAGTCATCAGTATTCGGAATCGCAGATCTCACTCTTTGAGAAATTATTTCAGTTGTTGTTATGTAACAATTATTTTCTATTCAAAGATCATTTCTACATACAATTAATGGGAGTTGCGATGGGTTCTAATGTCGCACCGCCATATGCATGCACATTCATGGATGAATTTGAACGTAAACATATTTTTTCCAATGATTTATTTGAGAAACATTGCGTTACATGGTGGCGCTTCATCGATGACGTGTTTGCGATCTGTCGAGGTGACATGCAATCATTAAATATGTTTGATACTTTGTTGAGCAATTTTGATCCTGACATAAAATTTCAAATTAATATTGGGGGTATATCAGTTCCCTTTTTGGATACTAGGATATATCTTGAACAGGGTTGTTTAGAATCAGACTTGTATACTAAACCAACTGATAGGAATCAACTACTATTGTTTGATAGTTTTCATCCCCCTCATGTATTTAGATCCATTATTAAAAGTCAGCTGTTACGAGTAAAACGCATAGTTAGTAAAGAGAATGTTAAGGAGACAAGAATTGAGGAGATGTGCTCTAAACTTTATGAACGGGGGTATCCCAAAAAAATAATTCTTCAGGAATTAAATAAAATACAACTTAACCACTTAACGACCGCTCACTGTATATATACGTCGGCAGAATGGCACAGACAGGCACAATCACGTAGAGTGTACGTGATTGCCTTTGTACAGTTGGGGGGTCCAATCGGACCCCCCTTCTGTACAGTGAGCGGTGGCTAAGTGTCCGGGAGCGTTCCGAGATGAGGGGGCAGCCATTCGTTTCTGGCCACCCCCTCGCGATCGCTCCCGGCGAATGGAAATGCCCCCTCTGTCTGTGTCAGACAGAGGGAGCAGGAGGAAGTGATGTCATCTCTGGTGCGGCGCTCACATATACCGAGCGCCGTACAAGAGAAGACATCAGGTCAGTGCACACAACACTACACTGACACCAGGACACATAGGGACATAAATCGCCCCCCCAGGCCCCCCCAGACACCACAGATCACCCCCCAGATCACCCCCCCAGCCCCCAGTCACAGTGTCACTGATTGCAGTGACCATTTATTTAGTGATCACTGCAATCAGTGACATTTGTGACTGTAAAAGTGTCACCAAAGTTTAGTCTTAGGTCCAGTGTAGCCCCCTAACCCCCCCTAATAAAGGTTTAACCCCCTGATCACCCCCCAGATAACCCTTTCACCCCCTATCACCACTGTCACTAAGCGATCATTTTTCTGATCGCTGTCTTAGCGTCAGTGATGCCGATCGGCAGCCAGTAATTTTTTTTAGGTTCGCCGCATGTTTTTATCGCGTCAGGTACCCCAATATATTATCTAATAAAGGTTTAACCCCCTTGATCGCCCCCCAGGTAACCCTTTCACCCCCTATCACCACTGTCACTAAGCGATCGTTTTTCTAAACGCTGTCTTAGTGTCTGTGATGCAGATCGGCAGCCAGTAATTTTTTTTAGGTTCGCCGCATGTTTTTATAGCGTCAGGTACCCCAATATATTATCTAATAAAGGTTTAACCCCCTTGATCGCCCCCCAGGTAACCCTTTCACCCCCATCACCACTGTCACTAAGCGATCGTTTTTCTAAACGCTGTCTTAGTGTCGGTGATGCAGATAGGTAGCTGGTAATTTTTTTTAGGTTCGCCGCAGGTTTTTATAGCGTCAGGTACCCCAATATATTATCTAATAAAGGTTTAACCCCCTTGATCGCCCCCCAGGTAACCCTTTCACCCCCATCACCACTGTCACTAAGCAATCGTTTTTCTAAACGCTGTCTTAGTGTCGGTGATGCAGATCGGTAGCTGGTAATTTTTTTTAGGTTCGCCGCAGGTTTTTATAGCGTCAGGTACCCCCATATATTATCTAATAAAGGTTTTAACCCCCTGATTGCCCCTAGTTAACCCTTTCACCAGTGATCACCATATAAGTGTTACGGGTGACGCTGGTTAGTTAGTTTGCTTTTTATAGTGTCAGGGCACCCGCCGTGTATATAACCCAATAAAGTTTTAACCCCCTGATCGCCCGGCGGGTGATATCAATTAGGTTTTAGCATCAGAGAGGGTCTGCGTCACACCCCAGGCAGCGTCAGGTTAGTGCCAGTAATGCTAACACCCACGCGTGAAGCATACACCCCCCTTAGTGGTATAGTATCTGAACAGATCAATATCTGATCTGATCAGATCTATACTAGCGTCCCTAGCAGTTTAGGGTTCCCAAAAACGCAGTGTTAGCGGGATCAGCCCAGATACCTGCTGGCACCTGCGTTTTGCCCCTCCGTCCAGCCCAGGCCACCCAAGTGCAGTATCGATCGATCACTGTCACTTACAAAACAAAAACACACATAACTGCAGCGTTCGCAGAGACAGGCCTGATCCCTGCGACTCCAGTGCTGTAGGAGGTGATTTCACCACCACAGTTAAAAAAAAAAGCAAATATGCCGAAGCATTGGGGCAGCAGGGGCGGAGGAGCGATTTTGCTCCTAATGCCGCGTACATACGGTCGAAATTCCGACGGAGGCTTGCCCGTGGAAAAGTCCGACCATGTGTGTGCGGCATAACTTTTTTGCGGGAGGATGCCCCCATGCTTCGGCATATATAAATGGTGCGTGTATGCCCATCATTGGAAGTGGGTGGATGAAGGGCGGTATTCTAATAGTGGGCATACCCACCGATCAATCTCTTTTTTCGTTCAGCCAACTGGCTGCATGAAAAAAAAAGATTACAATACATGTCCAACAAGGACCAGCAACGTACTGGTATGTTGCTGGACTTTGAATGTTTATACCAGAATGATGCCTGCGGGTTTAGGTATCATCTTGGTATCATTCTTTTCAGCCTGCGGCCGGCTTTCATGTAAAAGCAATCCTAGCGGCTAATTAGCCTCTGGACTGCTTTTACAAGCAGTGGGACGGAATGCCCCCCCCCCGGATATAAAAAGCGCCATTGGGAAATTGGGAAAGCATTTTATCACACCGATCTTGGTGTGGTCAGATGCTTTGAGGGCAGAGGAAAAATCTAGGGTCTAGAAGACCCCAGTTTTTTCAAAAAAAGAGTACCTGTCACTACCTATTGCTATCATAGGGGATATTTACATTCCCTGAGATAACAATAAAAATGATAAAAAAAAAAAATACTTGGAAGGAACAATTTAAAAATAAAATAAAAAAGCAAAATTAATAATAAAAAAAAAGAAAAAAAAAAAAGGACCCCTGTCCTGCCCTGCTCTTGCCCAATGGCGAACGCAAGCGTCGGTCTGGCGTCATATGTAAACAGCAATTGCACCATGCATGTGAGGTATGACCGCGAAGGTCAGATCGAGGGCAATCATTTTAGCAGTAGACCTCCTCTGTAAATCTACTGGGGTAACCTGTAAAGGCTTTTAAAGGCTTTTAAAAATGTATGTAGTTTGTCGCCAATGCGCGTTTGTGTGAAATGTTAAAGCATGTCGTGTTTGGTATCTATGTACTCGGCCTAAGATCATCTTTTTTATTTCATCAAACATTTGGGCAATATAGTGTGTTTTAGTGCATTAAAATTAAAAAAAGTGTATTTTTTAACCCAAAAAATGCGTTTGAAAAATCGCTGCGCAAATACTGTGTAGAAAAAAAAATGCAACACCCACCATTTTAATCTGTAGGGCCTTTGCTTTAAAAATATATATAATGTTTGGGGGTTCAACATAATTTTCTTGCAAAAAAAAAAATGTTTTCATGTAAACAAAAAGTGTCAAAAAGGGCTTTGTCTTCAAGTGGTTAGAAGAGTGGATGTAAGCTTCCTAATGTTGTGTATAAAATGCCAGAACAGTTCAAAACCCCCCCAAATGACCCCATTTTGGAAAGTAGACACCCCAAGCTATATACTGAGAGGCATGTCGAGTCCATGGAATATTTTATATGTTGACACAAGTTGCGGAAAAACGCCATTTTTTTTTTTTTTTTTTGCACAAAGTTGTCACTAAATGATATATTGCTCAAACATGTCATGGGCATATGTGGAATTACACCCCAAAATACATTCTGTTGCTTCTCCTGAGTACGGGGATACCACATGTGTGAGACTTTTTGGGAGCCTAGCCACGTACGGGACCCCAAAAACCAAGCACCGCCTTCAGGCTTTCTAAGGGTGTAAATTTTTGATTTCACTTCTCACTGCCTATCACAGTTTCGGAGGCCATGGAATGCCCAGATAGCACAAAACCCCCCCAAATGACCCCATTTTGGAAAGTAGACACCCCAAGCTATTTGCTGAGAGGTATTGTGAGTATTTTGCAGATCTCGCTTTTTGTCACAAAGTTTTGAAAAAATAAAAATATATATATATATTTTCTTTCTTCATTTTCAAAAACAAATTAGAGCTGTAAAATACTCGCCATGCCTCTCAGCAAATAGCTTGGGGTGTCTATATTCCAAAATGGGGTCATTTGGGGGGGTTTTGTGCGATTTTGGCATTTTATGGCCTTCAAAACTGTGATAGGTAGTGAGGAGTGAAATCAAAAATTTGTGCCTAGAAATCCTGAAGGCGGTGCTTGGTTTTCGGGGTCCCGTACGCGGCTAGGCTCCTAAAAAGTCCCACACATGTGGTATCCCCGTACTCAGGAGAAGCAGAAAAATGTATTTTGGGGTGTAATTCCACATATAACCATGGCATGTGTGAGCAATATATCATTTAGTGACAACTTTTTGTATTTTTTTTGTCATTATTCAATCACTTGGGACAAAAAAAATATATTCAATGGGCTCAACAGGCCTCTCAGCAATTTCCTTGGGGTGTCTACTTTCTAAAATGGGGTCATTTGGGGGGGTTTTGTACTGCCCTGTCATTTTAGCACCTCAAGAAATGAGATAGGCAGTCATAAATTTAAAGCTGTGTAAATTTCAGAAAATGTACCCTAGTTTGTAAACTCTATAACTTTTGCGCAAACCAATAAATATACGCTTATTGACATTTTTTTTACTAAAAACATATGGCTGAATACATTTTGGCCTAAATGTATGACTACAATTGAGTTTATTCGATTTTTCTTATAACAAAAAGTAGAAAAATATCATTTTTTTTCAAAATTTTCGGTCTTTTTCCATTTATATCGCAAAAAATAAAAATCGCAGAGGCAATCAAATACCATTAAAAGAAAGCTCTATTTGTGGGAAGAAAAGGACGCAAATTTCGTTTGGGTACAACATTGCATGTCCGCACAATTTACAGTTAAAGCAGCGCAGTGCAAAATTCTGAATTCACCTCTGGTCCTTTAGCTACCAAATGGTCCGGGGCTTAAGTGGTTAATGAGAAGAAAAAGATATTTCGTAATAAAACACCATTGGCACGATTACCCTTCTCCATGCAGTTTCACAGTTACAGTAATCATATATCTAAAATAATCAATAAACACTGGCCCCTTTTGAGGCGTGCATACCCGCAGATTGAGGTCTTCCAGCAGACTCCCATTAAAGCCTATAGAAGGAATAAAACTTTGCGTGATTCCTTAGTAAAATCTGAATACAAATCCAGAGAACAGGAAGTAAGGACCACTTTCTTGGGAAAGAAAAGGAAAGGATGTTATCCGTGTTTAAATTGTATTCAATGTAGTCTTATGGCTAAGGGTAATCACTTTATTAATCCGATTAATAGGGATAGAATTATGATAAATAATTTCCTCACTTGTCAGTCTTCATATGTTATATACATTCTGATTTGTCCATGCAATATGATCTACCGTATATACTCGAGTATAAGCCGACTCGAGTATAAGCCGAGGTACCTAATGTTGCCCAAAAAACTGGGAAACCTCACTGACCCGAGTATAAGCCGATGCCCCACTGTTCCCTGTAAAAAGAAATTTTTACATTGTAATTATTACCCGTAAAGAAGTTGCGGCTGCGGCGTCCATCGTTCAAATTCCGCGGCGTCCATCGTTCAAATTCTGCGGCGTCCATCGTTCGAATTCCGCGGTCTCTTCCTGTTCCTTACTTGATAGGCGAGTCTCAGCAGACACTCTCCGCCTATCACGATCATTCTCTCATCCTTAGTTTTCCCAGCAGACACTGTGTTGGGTATTCCGCCAATCACAGACGTCTGCTGGAAAATTGAGGATGAGAGAACGTTCGTGATAGGCGGAGAGTGTCTGCTGAGACTCGCCTATCAAGGAAGGAACAGGAAGAGACCGCGGAATTTGAACGATGGACGCCGCGGAATTTGAACGATGGACGCCGCGGAATTTGAACGATGGACGCCGCGGAATTTGAACGATGGACGCCGCGGAATTTGAACGATGGACGCCGCGGAATTTGAACGATGGACGCCGCAGCTGCAATTTCTTTACAGGTAATATTTACAATGTAAAATTTATATGACTCGAGTATAAGCCGAGGGGGGGACTTTCAGCCCCAAAAAAAGGGCTGAAAATCTCGGCTTATACTCGAGTATATACGGTATGTTGGGGAGACCACTCAGAAAATTAAGGACAGAATTGCACAACATCGAAGCACCATAAGGCATAAACAACCTGGGTTGCCTGTCTCCAAACACTTTTTGGAGAGGGGACACCGAGATTCTGATCTAAGATTTATGATCTTGGAAGAAATCCCACGAGATAAACAGGGGGGTGATCGGATATTACGATTAAAACAAAGGGAGGTCTGGTGGATTAATAGGCTACAGTCTCTGCATCCGAATGGGATGAACAGGGACTATGACCTATATTTATTTTTGTAACATGATGTTGATGATCTTGGGTTTTAGATTCTTTTCCATTTATGTATACATATACAGATGTATATATATCTTTTTTACAGATGATGATTTAATCTAATCTGGATCGGAAAAGAAATCAAGGAAATCATCCCTTTGTTTAAGGAATATTTCACTTCTGTTACAAGGAGATTGGAGGTTTTCTTTGTTATGATTAAGAGATGGTTCAGTGATGGGTTGTTGATTTATTTTTTGAAGTAATAGATTCACACTATATATTATTTTGTGCATTTGTTGCACGGGCTAAATAAGAATTATTCTGGAAGTTATTCATTTTCTATTCTGTATTTTTTATTTTTCATTATCAATGTTGCATTGTAACACAGATTGTTGGTTTAAATGCAGGAAAAGAAATTCATGTATACAACTTCTTTATTCGGTTGCTCATATGGGGTTAATGAGGTTTTTAGAACTTCTATTGGATTGTTTGCTTGGTCTGGAGAGATGGGACACACCTGTGGGTTGACGCCCGCAGGGTGGGGATAAATTGAAATTCTCTTTGGATTGTATTTTCACATTTAGCCTGATAGCCTGACGAAGAGCAGGGATGCTCGGAACTGTACAGTGGCTGCCATTCATCTTATGCCTTGTCTGCACATGATTGATCAATAAAGAAGAACTTGTTGAAATACAACTGGAGTCAGCGTCCCTCTTATATTCGTTATATATATATATATATATATTTTTTTTTATATTTTGTCATAAAATTTTGTAAACAGGTAATTTTTCTCCTTCATTGATGTACGGTGATGAGGCTGCACTGATGGGCACCAATAAGGTGGCGCTGGTGGGCACCGATAAGGCAGCACTGGTGGGCACCGATAAGGCGGCACTGGTGGGCACTGATAGGCGGCACTGAGAGGTGGCACTGATGGGTGGCACTGAAGGGCATTGATAGGTGGCACTGGTGGGCACTGAGAAGTGGCACTAATAGGTGGCATTGATAGGTGGCACTGATAGGTGGCAGTGATGGGCACTGATAGGTGGCAGTGATGGGCACTGATGGGGTGCAATAATGGGCACTGATGGGTGGCAATAATGGGCACTGGTAGGTTACACTGATAGGCAGCATTGCTAGGTGGCACTGATTGGCGGCACTTGTGGGCATTGATAGGTGACACTTGTGCCGATGTCCCTTGTGAAAGAGCTGGTGATCTGCTTTTTTTCCTCCTCACGCTGTCAGCGTGGGGAGAAAAAAAAGACGATTACCGATTCTTTGTTTACATCACATGATCAGCTGTCATTGGCTGACAGCTGATCACGTGGTAAGGGGTCGGGATCGGCCCCTTACTCGGATCGGTGATCACCCGAGTCTCAGCGACTCGGGTGATCACAGCGCGCGCCGCGCGCGCCCTGCAGGGGCGGGGAGCGCGCTGTGATCACCCGAGTCTCAGTGACTCAGGTGATCACAGCGCGTGCCGCGCGCGCCCTGCAGGGGCGGGCGGGGAGCGTGCGAAGGGCAGGCCTTCTATTGACGGCCTCCCGGATTTTCAGGTCCGCGCTAAAGCCGTCATTTGGCTATAGCGTGGGCCTCAAGTAGTTAAAAAAAATTGCAATATTTATTAAATCAAAAAGTAAAAAATATTGTGTTTTTTTTCAAAATTGTCGCTCTTCTTTTGCTTATAGCGCAAAAAATAAAAACCGCAGAGATGATCAAATACCACCAAATGAAAGCTCTATTTGTGGGGAAAAAAAACCATAAAGATTTCATTTGGATACAGTGTTGCATGACCGCGCAATTGTCTTTCAAAGTGCAACAGCGCTGAAAACTAAAAATTGGTTTGGGCAGGAAGGGGGTGAAAACGCCTTGTATGAAAGTGGTTAATCTTGACCCCCTATATGTGTACAATCAACTGATTTTTTTTCCTTGCTTGTTCATAGTACCAGCAAAAAGATGCTGTTCCTCTGAAAAGCGATCCATGCTCAGATCGCTTTTCAGAGGCATTTGACATCCGGTAAAGAGGCAACATGTTGCCTCCTGACCGCCTGTTTTAACCCCTTAAATGATGCAACTGCATGCGATGCATACAGTTGCAGGGTGGTTGCAGAAAGCCCCATTCGCCTAGGGATATACTTCAAGGGTGCCCTGACTAGAAAAAGATTGAGAAAAACTGGCATAGAGGAACCAATCTCTCCATTTTCCTCCTGCACATGCTCAATGCCTGCAGGAGGGAGAGCAGGAGAAGCAGGGGGAAATGGAGAAATCGGTTCCTTTATATGCAGCCACCCACTTGCGACCAGGCCCTGTTGTTCCGCCACCGGGCTCGGAGGAAAGGGCCCTGTCTGGGAGTCAGGGGAGCCCTTCATGGTTTCTTGCATCAGGGCCCTGAAGGTTCTAGTTACGCCACTGCATTTTAGAATTGATTTATACCAGAAGACCATGGCTGCAGGGGTGTGGGGGGTGCAGAGGACTTCACGTTTCAACCAAGAGACCAGTCAGCAGCACAGAGAACACTTGCATTGAATGTGAGTACCGTCCCCTTGCGCTCATTTAAAAAAATATAATAACTAAACTTAGGCTTTAAGATGGTGCCAAAAAAGCTCATGTAATTAGCAACATCGGGGGTTTACGAATCCCCTTTTACTTTTTGGCTTTGGATCCTTTGGTCTTCGTTAATATCTAGGCCTATAATGGCTATTTCCTGACAGACTTCATGGCAGACTACGTGTGGGTTAACCCCGCCTCCTCTCCACTGCTATAGGACCCCTACCCATAAATTTGAGCTCACCTCTACAGACAGGCCTCGTACACACGACCGAGTTTCTCGGCAAGAACCAGCAAGAAACTTGCTGGCAGAGATGTCTTGCCGAGAAACTCGTTCGTGTGTATGGTTTCTCGTCAAGAAAACCGACAAGTAATCTCGACGAGAAAATAGAGAACCTGCTCTCTATTTTCTCGTCGAGATTCTCGTCGGCATGTTTCTCGACGAGAAAAGTGAGTGTGTGTACACTTACCTGTCCTCCCGGAAGCCCGCGCATGTTCGAAATGAATTCGACACATGCGCGGTAGCTTCCTAGGCATACTCCTTTTCACTTAGTTTTCACATACCTTTATGCACTTTACACATATGTGTAAGATCTTACGTGCCAATTCTCATTAATGGTTTTGGCATTTAACAGGTGCTTCACAAACACGGAGTGTAATAGACCTAAATTAGTGCCTAATATTCTACCACTGTGTACAATAGCTCTCATTGGTTGAGAGGTTTTTCAGATCACCTTATATACACAGTTCTGGTCACTTACACTTTAGCTATGAGTAAGCATCACACCCTGATGTGAAACGCGTTAGCTGTCACCCTGCATGTCCCTTCACCCTTGATTGCCTTTGGATGGATTGTTTATTCATTTCTTTTTGAATTTTTTTTTTTTTGCCATTTTCTTCATTAATAAAGCGTTTAACCAGAGTGCGGCAGTCCAGATAACTTCTTCTCCTCAAGCTTCCTAGGCATAGGTAGGGTATACCAAGATGGCGGCGACGGCATAGAATGTGACGAGCGCATGCTCGTCGTAGTCGATGACGTCACCGCGTACGCTCCATTCAAAGAACCGCGGGTTCTTTGAATCGAGCGTGTGTACACTCGGCCGGGACAAGTTTCTTGTCCAAGAATCTCGTCGAAAAAAACGACATGTTTTTTTCGACGAGAATCTCGGCCGTGTGTACGAGGCCACAGTGTTCCTTTTTTGTCCTCCTCACATGGCCCTTCATCATGTGATTCTGTGCGATGTCCAGGATGTGTGGATACTTGGTACTTTCATCTGCAGTGCACCCAGGGCCCAGCTATGAGTGGGCGAGTGGTTACAGGGCTGGAAATACCCCTATGGTGGAAGGGATGTGGCCCCAGAGTACCGGATCGGACGTCGGGCACAGGAGTCTCTGGCTGGCAAGGTCTGAAGTTTTTCAGCATTTCTATTGTGGCAGACTGTTTTTGTATGTCCGTCAGTTATCCCCTTACTTCCATCCTGTTTGTTTCTTGTCCCGGCATGTGTGGAACGCGTCTGTGTTCCAGGACGCCATTTCTCTTCCCGATCCCCGGTCCGCCGTACGTTTGCGCATGCGCAGAGCCGTGGTGAAACCGAGGCTTGGTTTTCGCGCATGCGCGGTGCGGCGGAGGGGTCAGGGGCCGCACAGGCGCAACAGGGCTGGTCTCCTGGCGCATGCGCGTGGCGGGACCGGCCATGACGTCATTCCGGCGGGTAATTTAAACCGCTGAAGAGCCCTATACAGGTGGGATAACCTGTGGGCATATAGCGGAAGCATCCCGGAGCCTCGGCACTCCTTGGGCAAGGTAGGCATTGCATATTTGGCAGTTATACATTGCATGTCTCTTAAAGGGACAGTTTAAAAAAAAAAAAAGAGTGTATTTTAAAACTTTTTGTTTGTTATGCCTTTCTTAGCCTAAGTAGTCTGTAGCCTTGGATCTTATTGTCTCTTCCTCATCGTGGACTCTTCATCACCGCCGTGTGGCCAGCCCTCTCGCACAAGGTATGTGCGGAGTGGGTAGGGGGATGGTGTCATTGTGTTCTTTACTACTGGTGGTTGCTAAATGCTTACCCTGCCCACCCCCCTCCCCTCCCTCTGTTTGTATTATTTCATTGCAGCCCGGCTAGTTCAGATCATCCGTCACAAGACAGGGACCTTGCCAGGCCGCATCATCATCACCATTCATCCTCCAGGTCCAGACACGGCACTACGTCTGGGACCCATCATCACAGGGGACGTTCACGTTCCCCCTCTTAGTATAGGAGATGTCCCATTCCTTCTCTAGTCACCGCCACCACCACCGCGATAGTCGCTCTGATCACAGAGCCTGCTGGGGATGTAAGACCAGAGTCCCGGAGGGCAAATCGCTATGCGACCCATGTTATGCCCGAGCGGTTGGTGAGAAAGAGACCGAAAAACAAAATCTTGAGTCTCTGGTTAAACGTGTGGTGCAGCAATCTATGAAGGAAATAGATACCCCCCACACGAGGAGCCAGTCCACCACCTTGTCTGGCTCCTTGGATGACGAGGCCCAGGAGGATCCCGGCCAATTCCAGCCCCCTGATGCCTCCCATGATTCCTCGCAAGACGAGATGGAGGGAGATGAGTCTACTGTGGACTTCAACTATGCTTTAGTCTCCTCACTGATTAAAGCAGTTAAAGAGACCTTAAAGTTGGAGGATACTACTGCCCCCCCAGAAAAACAAAGAAAACTTTTTAAACAACTGGGGAAAGAACGCTCCAATTTCCCACTTTCCTCTGAGCTGAAAGGTGTGTTTGAGGAAAAATGGAGCAAGGGGGATAAGAAGGTTTTGATGCTAAACAAAACTTCTAGATTGTATCCCTTTAAAGCCGAGGATGTTAAGCATTTGGAGAATGCTCCCCTCGTAGATGCAGCAGTAATGCGCCTAGCGAAGCATGTCACCCTTCCGCTAGAAGATACAGTATCTTTTAAAGATGGTCTGGAACGTAATATTGACCATGACCTCAAAAGAATCTATAGCTTGACCGGAACGGCCTGCAAACCAGCCTTAGCCCTTGCAGTTACCTCCAAAGCAATAGAGGCCTGGGTGGAAAATGTCGACTCCGTTCTGAAAGGTGTTTCGGAGGAACTAGCACAAAGTTCAGAAGTGCAAGAACTTAAACTGGCAGTCGCCTTTTTGGGGGAAGCATCAATTGACCTCATCCGTTTACTGGCTAGATCAATGTTATCTTCGGTCACGGCCAAACAAGCATTATGGTTGCGCCTCTTGCTTGCTTATCCAGCCTCCAAGCAGGCATGGTGCAAAATTCCTTTCGAAGGGACTTCCTTGTTTGGGAACAAACTGGATAACGCCATTTCAAAAGCTACAGGCGGGAAGTCGGGGTTCCTCCCTCAGGACAGGCACCCGTTTAACCAAAGAAGACCTCAGCGGAGACGCAGTACAGAGCGTTCGAGGGATGCACGCTCCTATAGACCCGGACGGGATTTAAGGAGAAATTGGAATTGGAATAGAGGGCAAACTTCCTTTCAAAAGTCTGCCAAGAAACAGACACCCGGTGGGCGCGAGCCAACTAAGTCCTTTTGAGATTGGGCCCGCCCAGGCGGGTCGGGTAGGGGCTCGCCTACGTCTCTTCCGGCACGTCTGGGTGGCCTCGATCTCAGATTATTGGACCATCAAAATGGTCTCCAATGGCCACACGTGGTCCTTCACCAAGATCCCTCCCTGCAGACCAATGCAGACCTCACTACCTCGGTCAGAAGAAAAACAACAAGTTCTTCTATCTTATGTGAATGCCCTGAAAGATCAAGGAGCAGTAGTACCCGTGCCAAAGAGCGAGGAATTCCAGGGGGTATACTCCCCCCTCTTTCTAGTACAAAAGAAGAACGGCTCCTGGCACCCAGTTATAGACCTCACCTTTCTAAACAGGTATATAAAGCACGAAAAATTCAAGATGGAGTCACTTTCAACCATCCAAAAAGTTGTTCAACCAGGCGACTGGTTGATCTCAACAGATTTAAAGGACGCATATTTTCATGTTCCCGTGGCAGAAGAATTCCACAAATATCTTCAGTTTCAGGTCGAACGAGAGCACTTACAGTTTATATGTCTTCCATTTGGATTAACGACTTCTCCAAGAGTTTTCTCAAAGGTGCTGTTGGCGATAGTGTCTCTTATCAGAGTACAGGGTGTGCGTCTGTACCATTACCTGGACGATTTGCTAGTACTGTCTCAGGACAAGCAGCAGCTTCTGATCCACAAAGAACAGGTGATCTCTACACTAATAGAGTCGAATGGCTCCTAAACCGGGGGAAAAGTCAGCTAGAGCCGACCCAGCGCTTAATCTACCTAGGAGCTCAATTTGACACCATAGAGAATACTATCTCCCTTCCGGAAGAAAAAATCCCGGTCATTCGGGAAAGAATCTCCTTAGCCCTGGACTCCTCACACCTAAGGGCGTCACAGTGCCTGAAGATAATCGGCACGATGGTGGCCACATCCCCCAAGGTCAAATGGGCAATGTGGAGGCTTCGACCTCTTCAATTTGGTTTCCTCCAGCAGTGGAGGTCAGACGATCTCAATCAGTTGATCCGGATAACGCAGTCAATGAGGAACAGTCTCCTCTGGTGGCTTCATCACAAGAACCTGTTAACATGCCACTCCCTTGCTCCCATCCATTGGGTGACTGTTGCATCCGATGCCAGCAATGCGGGCTAGGGGGGACTATTGTGGGGCAGAACTGGCTCAGGGCAAATGGAATGCCCGTCTCCACATTCCAGGGTCAAGTATTCTGGAACTACGTGCGGCATGGTGTGCCCTTCAAACCTTTTCCCACCTCCTGAAAGGGAAGTCGGTCCTACTCAAGATGGACAATACCACTGCGGTGGCATACGTGAAGAGTCAAGGGGGCACTTGGAGCTCCGCTCTTCTCCAAGAGCTCGAGCCCATCATGACCTGGGCTCAGAGGAATCTACACAACTTATCAGCAGTCTTCATTCCAGGGGAGCAGAACATTCAAGCGGACATCCTGTCCCGCAGCAATCTAGACAACAACGAATGGTCACTGCATCCACAAACATTCAAGCGCATCCTAACGTTGGGAATCGATCCCGAGGTGGATCTGTTTGCATCCCCCTGCAACTACAAAATCGACAGATACTACACTCGAGGTCGGTGCAGTCAAGCCTTCGGAGTGGATGCGTTAACGAGCCAGTGGAATTTCAACAGGGCGTATGCCTTCCCTCCACCTCCGATCATGCTCAAATTCCCACAGCGGCTTCAGTTAGAAACAGTCAAAGTGGTGACAATAGCACCATACTGGCCGAGCAGGCCGTGGTTTCCCCTCCTGAACCAGGTGAGCTTTCGGGACCCGTTGCCTCTCCCTCTCAGGCCGGTCTTTCTTTCTCAGGGGGCGACCCTGCACCCCTGTCCAGCGATACTGAGACTGATGGTCTGTTTTTTGAGAGGGAGAGGCTAGAGTCTCTTGGGTGTGCTTCAGGGGTAATCTCTACCCTTATGAGCTCCAGAAAGCCTAATACAAACAGAATTTACAGTAGAATTTGGGCCAGGTTTGTCAGATTCACTACTTCTGCAGGAAAATCATGTAGAGATCCTGGAGTTCAAGACATTCTGAGTTTTCTCCAATCAGGCTTGGATCTTCCTTTGTCGATCAGTTCCCTTAGGGTGCAAGTTTCAGCCTTATCAGCATTTTCGGGAACATCATGGGCAACTCATCCCCTGGTACGACAGTTCTTTCGGGGGGCATCGAGAATCAGGCCTCAGAGGAAACCCAGGTTCGCCAAATGGGATCTTCCGCTTGTCCTTGATGCTTATTCAGCACTCAACAATAAGGATCTTTCCATTAAAGACTTATCAATTAAATTGGCTTTTCTAGTGGCTATTACTAGCCAAAAGAGTTTCAGAAATAGGCTTCCTGGGTTGTCAGGAACCCTTTTTGACTTTCTTCCCGGAGTGGTCCTTATTCCCATGTTTGGGTCTAAGCCAAAAGTTACTTCTGTTTTCCACGAAAACCAGGAGATAGTTCTTCCTACTTTCAAATCACCGGAGTCAGCAGATGCTCATGCCTTGGATGTGGGCGAAACTCTGAAAGAATATTTACGAATCACTTCATCATTTAGAAGCTCTAACCATCTGTTCTTGTTACACACTGGCAGCAACAGAGGAAAACGGGCTTCCTCCAGAACGATAGCGACCTGGATTGTTCAATCTATCCAACAAGCTTACAGAGCGAAGGGCTTGGCTCCTCCAGGGGCGGTGACAGCTCATTCCACCAGAGGCATGGCAGCCTCATGGGCAGCAGCTCAACACGTGGCTCCTGACATGATATGCAAGGCAGCTTTGTGGTCTTCGATCAACACCTTTATGACTCATTACTGTATTGAGCCTGCTTCCCTTTCCTCTGTTAATTTTGGTCTGAGAATCTTGTCAGTTGACGGGAAAGATTAAAATATATTTTTTGTTCAGCATACCCTCCCGTGTGGATTGGCTAGTTATTTCCAACACGTAGTCTGCCATGGAGTCTGTCAGGAAAACTGAAAATGTATTACCAAATACTTACCGTAATTTTCCTTTCCTGATAGACTCCATGGCAGACGGAGTTCCCACCCATGAATAAGAATATGAGAGTTGGACTATGAGTCGGTTAGTTACGGAACACTGTCTGTAGAGGTGAGCTCAAATTTATGGGTAGGGGGTCCTATAGCAGTGGAGAGGAGGCGGGGTTAACCCACACGTAGTCTGCCATGGAGTCTATCAGGAAAGGAAAATTACGGTAAGTATTTGGTAATAAATTTTCCGTTTACAATTTTCCTTTTCTTTAAATTCAGAATACTAATTTATTGAAAAAAACTCCATAAAACATTAATAAAAAAATTCTGAGCATCTTATATCTTTCATACAATTGTAAAAAAATAAGGGTACAGCATTTACAATCAGATGAAGAAATATTGCATGACATCTGGAAGTTCAATAAATAGTATGATGCCGCGTACACACGACCGTTTTTCACGTCGTTAAAAATGCAATTTTTTAAATTGGTCATTAAAAACGATCGTGTGTAGGCTCCAGAGCATTTTTAACGACGTGAAAAACGGCCTCCAAAAAATGAGAACCTGCTCCATTTTTTTACGTCGTTTTTCACATCGTTTTTTTTAACGACGTGAAAAACGGTAGGTAGTGTGTATGCTTTTATGAGGGAAAAAAACGCGCATGCTCAGAATCAAGTATGAGACGGGAGCGCTCGTTTTGGTAAAACTAGCGTTCGTAATGGAGATAGCACATTTGTCACGCTGTAACGGACTGAAAAGCACGAGGCTGAAAAGCGCGAATCGTCTCTCAACAAACTTTACTAACATCAAGAGTGGCGCCATCCGAATGGAACTTCCCCTTTATAGTGCCGTCATACGTGTTCTACGTCACTGCGCTTTGCTCGAGCGTTTTTTTTAATGAACGTGTGTATGCAAGACAGGCTTGAGAGGAAACAAGAAAAATCACGTCGAGAAAAACGTCGTTTTTGAAAATGACATTAAAAACGATCGTGTGTACGCGGCATGAGGATCTCACCTGTATAGGTTTGCTATTGTGTAGTGGATAGTCATAGTCAGAAGACTACAGATTAAGCATTGATGGAGTCTGGACCTTATTTGAAATTGTGAAAAAAGAGAGGGGGGTGTGAAGGCTGTTTCTGAGTGTCATATATCGAGGAGTAACCTATAATTTCAGAAGGGGAAGAGTGAGGCTTAGAGGTGAACAGTGTTGTAAACTTGTAATTAACGCCATTTAAATAAACGGCATTAGGTAACGTAGCCACTTTTTGGGGTAACGAGTAATCTAACTGATTACTCTTACCCTCGTGGCACCGCCGTTCCCATTACTTGGGTGGTGTTACCCCAATTACATCTACTCGCCGCAGCCGCCGCGAGTAGATGTAATGTGTAAAACTAACTAACTGCAAGCCGCCGTCTGCCTACCTGAACAGCGTGTCATGCAGACAGACGGCGGCCATTGCAGTTTTCAAAAGCCGTGCCTCCCGAGTCCTCGTCGCCTGTGATAGGCGGAACACTCAATTTCACAGCAGGCAGTGTTCCGCCTATCACGGACATCCTCTCACCCTCGTCTGTGTTATGAGGATGAGCGGATGTCTGTGATAGGCGGAACACTGAATGCTGGGAAATTAAGTGTTCCGCCTATCACAGACGGCGAGGACTCGGGAGGCGCGGCTTTTGAATACTGTGTAATAGCCGCCGGGACGCCGCCGCCCGCCGATCAGGTAGGGGGCTAGGGGCACAGTGAGTCAGTGACAACACTGCACAGTAATTGAAGCACGGGCACAGTGAGGCATTGGGCACAGTGAGGCATTGGGCACAGTGATGCATTGGGCACAGTGGGCCACGGGCACAGTGAGGCATTGGGCACAGTGAGGCGTGGGCACAGTGAGGCATTGGGCACAGTGAGGCATTGGGCACAGTGAGACATGGGCACAGTGAAACACGGGCACAGTGAGGCATTGGGCATAGTGAGACACGGGCACAGTGAGACACAGGCACAGTGAGGCATTGGGCACAGTGAGACACGGGCACAGTGAGGCATTGGGCACAGTGAGACACGGGCACAGTGAGGCATTGGGCACAGTGAGACACGGGCACAGTGAGGCATTGGGCACAGTGAGGCATTCGGCACAGTGAGGCACGGGCACAGTGAGGCATTGGGCACAGTGAAGCACGGGCACAGTGAGGCATTGGGCACAGTGAGGCATGGGCACAGTGAGGCATGGGCACAGTGAAGCATGGGCACAGTGAGGCATGGGCACATGACCAATATTATTTATTGTAATCCCTCCTATTATTTTATACACTGAAAAAATTACATATATATCATCCTTCTACCGCCCCGCCCCCGCCCCGTGTATATATAATATAACCAATATAGTTACTTTGCTGAGTAACTAATTACTTTTTCAATGTAGTAACTGAGTGAGTAACTCCATTACTTTTTGGAAGAAGTAATTTGTAACTGTAACTAATTACTTTTTTAATGTAAGATGAACAACACTGGAGGTGAAGGAGTCTGTGAGCAAAAGGGTGTAATGAGCACAGACTGTGGAAGTCAAACCATTTACCCCACACCTATTCAAATGTAGTTTTGGAGACCCAGTATGCAAAAATATACCATTTACAGTAAGTCTCGTGGTATTGCTTATATTTTGCAGTGGTGTTCAACTGGAAAATTATAGAGGGCCTCACGTGCGGCCCCAACACTTAGCAGCAGCACATTAGCAGCACATTTTCACACCTCAATGTCCAAAAATGTCAGTCCTAGTGCATTTTTTGCAGAGTATAACAATGCACACTGAAGAAGTTGAAGTGTAATAACCACCAGCATTAGTGTCAGTACTATTAACATTAACACACATTGGTGGTCAGTGGCAGTGAAAGTTAACCCAAATACCTCCTCTGCATTGGTGGTCAGTGGAAGTGCAATGTAACACCACCCACACTGCATTGATGGTCAGTAGCAGTGAAAGTTAACCGCTCACATTGGTGGTCATGGCAGTGAAAGTGTTAACCCCCTCTCCCCCTCCTGCACTGGTGGTCATGGCAGTGAACGTGTTCAATTTTGGAAGGGGGCAGCAGATAACCTTCCTTGCTTGGAACAGGGCTCCCGCTACACCAGGTTCTGTAAACTCATCTGTGGGCAATCTGTAAGGGCTAGGATACAGACTTTTGGGTCTAATAGAATGGTCAATTGGAATACAGAATCTAATACTGTAGTCACAGATTGTGTATAAAAGACAATTAGCGCCACCTACCTAAAGTGTTATGTGCTATAAATAAACTATACTAATTATTACTTCACAGCTGCTGTATACTTCCAGTGAATTCACCTCACCATATAACTTATAAAATTAAATTAAAAATATAAGTGCAGCGCTATTAATCTATCATGTGAAATATCAAATTATATTCAAATAAATAAATAAATAAATCTATATAATAATAATGTGTTCAATTTAAGATCATATGCTGAAACTTTTCTGTTTTGAATTATTGTGAGTTCTCTATTATTGTGACTTCTCATTTCATATATCATCCACCACTGTGCAAATTATGTCTTTCAACAGATAATGTGCACACCTTCACCAGCCGTTATACCTGCTCACCTCAAACATGAGTCAGAAAGACTCAAACAATTCCTTTCTTTCTTTCAGCTATGGTCTCATCTCTTCCACATCCGACCAGCTACTCTGTATCCACTTTCCAATTAGTAGCCTCCCAGGGGGATCGCAAGAAAGATCTATCATATATAGCACTTTTCTCCTTCCTCCACACCAGCGTTATTACTCAGTATTCCTGTTAGGCAATGGCTCCACATTCATGCAACAATAAATAGAGGATACATAGTGCTCTCCGTTTGCAACATTTATTAAAATTCCCCAATTAAAAAACACTTACAAGATATTCAGTTAAAACCAGCTCTGTATAGTCCTTCTCACCACTAGACATGTGCAAAAGGAAAAAATTTGTTTCGTTTCGTTTTAATTCATTAATTAATTAATTTTGTTTAGTTAGTGAAAGGTTCTGGTTTTGTTTGGTTCTGTTGGACCTTCTTGGCTCGAGCTGGACTCAGGATCTGTGGAAGTCTCTCTGACCGGTCGGATATTCAAGACACCAATAAACAGTGAATGGGTATACTAGAATATGTGTTTTAATGGTTACATGTCCTTTTTTATACACAGCGAGAAAAGTTGCCTCCCTCCTATGGACCTATCAGCAATAAGCAAATACCTCATGATTTAGACAAAAATAAATTCTAACAGGTTTTTTGACTTCTGCAAAAGCGGTCAGTTAACATACGTCAATTGTGGTCAAACTAGACATGTTCTGACATTTGAAACAGGAAGATAAGAAACGCCAGATGTCAGTGTGGTCAATCTGTCAGTTAAAAAGCAGAAGTGAGATAAACTTTTTCCCGGAAAAGGCCTAACCACAAAGTCACATTTCATGCTTGTCAGTTACACAGAAGAAAGATTAGCTTGACCACACATCTTGTTCACACTCATGTCAGAAAAACATTATTGTAAAATATATATATATTTGAGGAGAACTCTAACCATGAATATTGGTTCATGATCTTCTTATACCTTACAACCCCTCCTTATGATCATGGCTTCAAGAATTGAAGCCCATCGATCATTGGATTATTAAGGACGACAGGTGGTGTACCGTTTAGGAGAGGGTGAAGTTTAGAGGTACTGCCATTAGGGGGATCCTAGCAGTACTAGGATGGAGTTTACTACATATCCAACATTTTTCATATCCTGATTTTTGAGCATAAGCATACTTAAATTTAAGCAGCAGCATTTTACCACTAAAATTGTCTTCCATACTTCTTTTTGGTCTGTTAGAATTATCTGACCAACAGTGTCCTATGATTATGAGCATTAAAATAAACAATGTAATCATTAAGGAAAAAATAAAAAGTTTTGCCGAAGTGACCCCTCCTTTTTGACCATTAGTGTCTATGGGTATGGAACTCTGAGTTTCTTGTTTTTTATGGTCCACTAGGGAGTATTTTCCGGATCCTTTTCTGGAATACTCTCCAGAACAGAGGTCTTTGTCTTCTCCTTCACCTTCTTCCAGTTTCCCTTCGGAAATGTCTTTAGTCTGGATGCATGGATCCATTGTGGTCCTTGATCTGTAAGAACGGCTGTTCTGGCAACCTTCAGAATTTCAAATGGTCCTTGGAAGATAGGGCCTGGTTGTTTCCGGACGGCAAGTTGTTTTATCAATACTTTGTCTCCTGGGATATACGGATGTGTAGGCTCTGTGGAGAGAGGAGGGAAAGTGACAGCAACCTTGTCCTCTGTTTCACTAAGGCTACTTACCAGATGTTTCACGTACTCTTCCTGCAAAGAATAAAGATTAACCTCCTCTCCCTCATCAGGTTTCCTCTGTGCTGGCCTACCCATAAGTATCTCAAAAGGAGATATTCCTGTTCTGTGGGGGGTAGTCCTGATTTGATATAAGACTGCTGGCAAGTAATCTAACCAGTTTTTCATTGTGCCACCTGTTGCTTTTTTCAATTTGTCTTTTATGGTTCTGTTCATTCTTTCCTCTACTCCTGAACTCTGTGGGTTACTAGCTCCTTCACTAAGGCCGAGGTAAATGCTGGACCTTGATCTGACCATATAGTGGCCGGAAGGCCAAACCTACAGATCCACTGATTTATTAGTACTCTAGCTGTCTCTCCTGTGGTAGGGATTGCTTCTACCCATCCTGTAAATCTGTCAACTATAACCAAAAGATATTCTAAATTGCCCTTCTGTGTGGGGACTTGTGTGTAATCTAGGGATTCTATCATATGGTGCACCCCTTTTATTCCCTATTATTCCCTCCTTGGTTGACCAAAGTCCAGTAGGATCTTTTGTCAACCCTTGTACCCATATCTGCTGTCAGTGTAAATGTTTACATCTTTTCCTTCAAAAATCTGACAAACCATAGTTATAGCAATGAGTTCTGCAATCTGGACTGAACTAGCATTCAGAGATTTGGCTTCAATCATTAGATCTGGCAATTGAACAATGGCATAACCAGTTTGATAAGTTTTGTCATCAGGTCGGGAGCAGCTGCCATCTACATAAACATTTTCCGCATTTGGATACGGAACATCTGTGAGGTCTGGTCTAGGGAGGGTAGTTTCTGCAAGTACCTCAGTGCAATCGTGTTCCTGAGTGTAATAACCTAATGGGCTTTGAGGTTTCTGAACATGATTTTATGGTTAGATTATGTGTTTTTAGCAAGATAATCTCATAGCCGCTGCACCTTTGCATTGTCATGTGTTGTCTGTTCATGTTTGTCATGAGGTGTGTAGTATACAGTGTGAGGTCATGTCCCAGAACCACCTTTGAAGCCTCTTTTACTTCCATTGCACAGGCTGCTACGGCCTGTAAGCAATGTGGCATACCTTGAACTTGATCTGGAAGTTTCTTTGAGATGTATGATACGGGTCTCAGAGAATTCCCATGTGATTGTGCTAGGACCGCTGCAACCGTAGGTCCAGATACCACACAGTACAATGAAAAAGGCCCTGCGCACTCTATAAGTCCCAATGCAGGGGCTTGCCTTAGAGAGCTGATTAATGCTGTGAAAGCCTTAACCCTCTCTGTTGTCCAATCAATAAACTTTGGGGCATCCTGCAGGGTAGCAGACCTTAGGATAGAATCATAATAAGAGCAATCAGGTATCCACTGCCTGCAGTATATTATGGACCCTAGGAAAGAGAGAAGCGCTGACTTGTCTCTTGGTGGACTCCAGGAGGACAGTGCCTTGACTCGAGCTGGTGACACCAAATGTTCGGTTCGGATTATACACCCCAAGTACTCAACCTGCAACCTGCACCACTGGATCTCTTTGCGAGACACCAAGTGACCTTTTGAGGCGAGGTGAGTTAGTAGGTGCTCTGAGTCTTCCGCACAGCTGACCTCATTTTCATTACACAGCAATAGGACATCCACATACTGAAGCAACACTGAGCCTTCTTTTGGTACCCAATCGCTCAAAGATCGATTCAAGACCATGGAGCACGCTGCAGGACTGTTCGCAAAGCCTTGCGGGAGCCTAGCCCAGGTTTAAAGTAATTTTGGGCTTCCTCTGCAACAGGTATGGAAGAGAACGCGATACTTAAATCAATGACCATGTAGATCATAGACGTTGCCGGTATCTCACAAAATATTGTAGCAATATCCGCAACAAAAGGTGGAAGGGGGACAATAGCTTTGTTCAGGGCCCTTTGGTCCTGTGCAAAGCGCCATTCACCACTGGCTTTGACTGGGTGAATGGGGGTGTTCCAGGGACTGATTGTATGTTTCAGTATTCCTTCTGACAGGGGATATTGTTTTTGGTAATGTACTACTGCTCCTTCCCCAATGATGGGCTTGTATAGTGTACAATGTATGCAGTGCCCATATAGGGTGTGCTTCAAGGTGTGCCGATAGTAACATAAAGTACCCTCTAAAATCCTGTCTTTTTTTTTTGGGTTAGACAAATCACAGATTTCTGATGTAGCTAGCAGGCCCCCATCTTTTGTAAATTTGATGTGAATGTTTAAACTTGACATTAAGTCTCTTCCCAGAGGAAGTGGTCAGTCAGAATGGCAAAACTCATTTAAAAAGATGTTGGTCATCATGAACTGTACCAACGGGCAATCTGCCTCTTCCCATATTACCCCTGCGGTTAGCTGCCCTACTTGTTCCTCTCCTAAGGGGGCATTCTGACTTCCAATGTCCCATGTCCCTGAATGTGAAACAACCCTGCTGGTTATCCTGGGGATATGCTTGGTATTGTACTTGTTGGGATTGTTGGGGAACTGGTTGTGTATAAGGGACAACCATTTGTGCAGCAGCTAACTGCGGGCTTTCTATCTGTTCGGGGTTAAATGAGGGAAATACCCCTCCTTTTGTAGTGAATAAGCCCGAGGATGCACGCTTTTTTAATGTCTTTGAGAAAGGCATCAGGTTTTAATGTTGACCAATTGGGGGTAATTAATTTAAGTAACTGTGTTGTTTTGGGATCTCCCCCGGACATGACTGTGCTCACATACAGTTCAGGGTTCTCCATTCCTGTATCTTTGTATAACTGGTGTACCCGTTTACAAAATGAATAAAAGTTTTCTCCCGGTCCCTGCTTTGCAGTGCACATTATCTGCAAAGCGCTCTCTCCTTTGTAACTTTACTGCCAAACAGCTGTCACAAAATGATTCCCATCCCTTTGCATTTTTAAAGGGGTCATTATCAGCAAATAATGTCTTAACTTCTACATCGCAGATGGGATCTGGATCCACTGTCTGTATTATTATTTCACAGTCATCGGCATTCATGCCAGTGCCCGCGCAATGTCTCTGTAAGAACAGAGCTGCCTCTCTGGGGTGTTTGCGTGGCTTTGGGCAAAGATCTTTAATATCCCTTAACGTCCCGAGGGGGAGTGGGATATGGACTGGGGTTTCTCCCATGTGAATAACTGGGAATTTGAGGGCTTCTATCCCCGAGGTCAAGCCACCCACTGCCTCATCATCCTTATCCTCCTCAGCTTTCCTTCTATCACTTTTTCTTCATCTTCCTCTTTTTTTAATACACTGTTCTTCCTCCTTTACTAATTGACTTAAACGTTCCTTTATCTGTCTTCTATCTTCCCCCTCCCGTAACCAATTAGTTCCCTTTTGTTTAGCTATGGTTAATACTCCTGCTATAACATTTGGATCTAACAAGGGGTATATTTTCTTTGGGACAAGGGATTCATCTTTTACCATAGCATATGGAGGGGGTTTTTCTTGATAAAAATTAGGGGGAGCTGATGGACTTCCTATTGCTTCTTCTAATTGCTCTTTCTTTTCCATTTTTACTCTTGTATATTTCTTTCTATATTCCTTCATACCCTTTGCCCAAATCTTACAACATTTAGTCATGTAATCTTTGTCAAGGTCTTTTATGGGATAATTATACTGTTTATGTTGGCCACATATTCTGGTCACTTCCTCCCACTCTTCCTCGGAACATGATCCGTATTCCCCCAAACATGGCACTTCTAACTGATGTGCTCTTTTTAAAACTAGTGACCAAAAAGGATCAGTATAATTTTTCCCATAATTGACTTTAATGTAATCAATCGGAGAGGGTTGGTGCTGCTTACCTTCAGCTTCCTTTCCTGCTTGATTACCCATTATAGCAAACAATAATACTTATACTTTAAAATTAAAAAAATTCTGTCTTGCTTTCTCTATTTCGTTCCAGGGGTGGAAAATGTCCTTAAACTTATGACAATTTATAGATTTATGACAAGGAACCCAGTGTTCTCCTTTTTTTGGTATATAATTAGACACTGGATTTCAGCCACACTTAGGCCCTCGAGTGTCAAACTATATGATAAAGAATTATGTATATTAAATCTTAACATATGTTGTTTTGATCCCAGGAACATAGGACCCTTGCCAATTTTGACATGATACCCCCCTGGAACAATTCCCACTAATGACGTGGTCTTCCCTTTATAAGCAAACAATAAACCAGTTTTACATTCAGGACAACAATATACAGTCGACATTTAAAAAGGTAACCCTTTTTGTGTACACCTTTAGATATAGAGTTTCCACAGATCCATCCTATGTAGAGAAGAATTTAAGATTCTTTCTCAATCTAATAACCTGGTCTGGCCAACCTAGCGAGACCCTCTGTATCTAGTCTAAATCTACCTTTCAATCTTAACAGAGTCCCAGAAAACTTGTAGTTTTCTCGAGAGTCTACTTTATGGTGAACCAATTGACAAGGCAAGACTGTTGTTCCCAATAATAATTAAAGGGGGTCTTACCTGTTCAATTGGATCATCCCACTTCTGACACCACTGAAAGGTTCTGGTTTTGTTTGGTTCTGTTGGACCTTCCTGGCTCAAGCTGGACTCAGGATCTGTGGAAGTCTCTCTGACCGGTCGGATATTCAAGACACCAATAAACAGTGAATGGGTATACTAGAATATGTGTTTTAATGGTTACATGTCCTTTTTTATACACAGCGAGAAAAGTTGCCTCCCTCCTATGGACCTATCAGCAATAAGCAAAAACCTCATGATTTAGACAAAAATAAATTCTAACAGGTTTTTTGACTTCTGCAAAAGCGGTCAGTTAACATACGTCAATTGTGGTCAAACTAGACATGTTCTGACATTTGAAACAGGAAGATAAGAAACGCCAGATGTCAGTGTGGTCAATCTGTCAGTTAAAAAGCAGAAGTGAGATAAACTTTTTCCCGGAAAAGGCCTAACCACAAAGTCACATTTCATGCTTGTCAGTTACACAGAAGAAAGATTAGCCTGACCACACATCTTGTTCACACTCATGTCAGAGAAACATTATTGTAAAATATATATATATTTGAGGAGAACTCTAACCTTGAATATTGGTTCATGATCTTCTTATACCTTACAGTTAGATTTGTTAAATTCGTTAAATTTGTTTTCAGATTTCGTTTTCGACCGAATTCGAAAAATCGGTCGCATTTGAAAATATTTCAACCGAATTCGAAAATATTTCTACCGGATTCGAAATTATTTCAACATGATTCGAAATTATTTCAACCGCATTCAAAACTATTTCAACCGGGGGGCGCATGCGCGGCGCGAAACTGGCAGGAAGCTAAACGAGTGAGCTCCGAGGGTACTGGAGACAATACCACACTCCCAGGGGTTTTATTGCCCGAAAATATCACCTTGCACGACCTACAACCCTAGTGGGACCTGCTGTGCATGCCTTCGGCAAAAAAGAACAAACAAAAACCCGCCCAGCGGTCTTTAACAAACTATTTGCTGTGGGTCCGTGAACTGACGGAGATGTCTCAAGATGGCGCCGACCAGGGGTCATCCACGCTGGAGGCCATGGACCCCGCGGCATCCCCTTCGGCTGCGTCGGAGCTGAGTGAGTACGCTCCCCATCTCACTAAGGCAGACCTGGACCACAGTTTGTCCACTATGTATGACAAACTGGCACGCAAGTTCCAAGCGGAGCTCCACAAGTCCACCAGCACTCTCTCCCAGGAGATTGCGAGAACGGTGGGAGAACGGATGTCCTGGAGGTAAAGCATGATGAGCTCCAACTGGCTTATGCTGACCTCCGCACAGACCATGAATCACTCTCGGATACGGTTCTCCAGCTGCAGAACAACCTGGAAGATTTGGACAACCGCAATAGGAGGAACAATATCAGAGTGCGGGGATTGCCAGACAGTCACCGATCTTCCCGACGCCATTAAGAGACTGTTCCACTCCCTCCTCCCTGAACAACCTGCGGACACCTTCATCTGTGATCGGCTCCACAGGGCTCTGAGGCCCAAACCGCCCCCGGAGAAACCCCCAAGAGACGTGGTGATGTGCCTAAAGGATTACCTTGTGAAGGAGGAAATCCTCCGGGCCTCCCGCAACACCCCACATATACAACTGGACGGGGTCACCGTCCAAATATACACGGATATCTCCCCGGCGACGCTGGAGAAACGCAGGCGGATGAAGGAGATCACCTCGGTTCTGCAGGCTGCCAGGATCCGCTATAGATGGGGCTTCCCGTTCAAACTGTCGATCCCCCACAACGGCACAACGTACACCGCCACCACGGTACTGGAAGGAAAAGCCATCCTCGTGAAGCTGGGCCTCCTGGAGCAACAACAGGTACCGAGACACCCCTCCACCCCCTGTCCGTCGCCTCTGTGGGCTACTCCGTCCCCGCAGCGGGACCGCAGATCGCATCAAACCCCCAGACACTAGGAGAAATGGCTGATTTGCCCTGGTTCCTTCCTTCAGCCTACAGGTCAGCGGTCTCTGATTTCCTTTGCACCTTGCTTATTGACAGTTTGCCACTTCTTTGCCTGCTGACCCCCCTGATTTTTTTTCCCCGTCCTTGTGAGGAGCCCCGGCTGGATTCCGCCACAGGCCCGACCCCCCCAGGCATATGTTTGAGCCTTCTAGTCTCCATCCCTCGGACACTTGCCATTCTTCGCCCGTTTATTTACCCCCCACCCACGTTAGTGTTCAAGAAAGGACGCGATTCTCTCCTATCTTTCCTATTTTGATATAGGGAGAGAACTTGAACTTGACTCTTGCCACTTTCTCTTCCCCCCACCTTTTTTTTTGCTTAGGGGGAGATTGAGTGCACGTGGAGGACTGTTTTATACAGTCCGTTGAATTTTGACATCCTGGTCTGGATGGCCTCCCCATCCAGCCCCCTGATAGTCTGGTTACTCCTGTTTTACCTTTTTAAGTTTTCGTTTTTATCTGTTCTATGTTAGTTATGCTGCTGCTTTTTCAAACCTGCTGTACAATCTTTTACTGCCTGACTCAGAAATCTGGCTGACCCCTCTGGTGGCGGACCCATATACCCTGCAACCTGGATTTAGTCTCTTTGCTCTTTGCCTATTTAAAGCACTCAAATCTCAATTTGTCCTTTTTATGAAATGGGTTTGACGGTCATTTCTCACAATGTGAGAGGCTTCAACTCCCCACAGAAGAGGAGGAAGGCCTTCCGTGAATACAAGCAGTTGAGGGTGGATATAGTGCTATTACAAGAGACTCACTTCTCTGCTGTATCCCACCCCAATTTCTTTGATAAGTCATACAGGTTGCATTATTTCACTACCTTTGGGTCTAAAGCCAGGGGGGTAGCCATTTTTATTAGAAACACTACGCTCTTTGATGTAAAACATGTTTACAAAGACCCTGATAGCAGATTCTTGATCCTCCAAGGTGAAGTACAGGGTAAGGCCTTGACAGTGGCTAATGTCTATGCTCCCAACACCGCTCAAAGTGCATTTTTTAGATCATTCTTGTCAGGGAAATTCCCCGTCTGTTGTCACCAATCTGCGCTCAGTACGCATGCGCAGCAAAACGGCGCATCGGCGCATGCGCGTGCGTGGCGGGACGGCGCTTTGGCGTGCTCGGGTGCGCGCACCGGCGCAACGACGAATGCGCATGCGCAATAGCTCGCCAATGGGACTACAGGCGGGCCTATTTAAACAGACGCAGTAACACTATCTGGTTGCTGGTTTGTCAGCTTTACTGTGTTTCCTTGTGCCTGAAAGAAGTTAAAGTTCTCCTGCTGTGACCCGGACCGGATTTGACTACGCTTCTGCTTCTCCTGAACCTGACCCCTTGGCTTGCTAAACGGACTTCTACCTCTCTCCTTGTGCTTGACCCTCGGCCTGTGACCCGGATCTGCTGCCTGTCTCCAGCCCTCTACCTTCTGCCTGTACCCTGGACTTCTTGCCTAACCTGACTATTCTGGTGCTTCCTGCTAAGCTCCTAACTGGACTTGTGCCTTGCTTCTGGTTGCTGTTTGACCCTGTCTACCCTTGGTGTTTGACTCCTGGCCTGTTCTTCAGACTCATCCCTTCTAGATTCTTCAGCAAGACACCTCCACCTGCTGGTGGCCAGTGCTCAAGACACCTCTACCTGCTGGTGGCCAGTGCTCCCTCGTGCTGTCCTCTCCCTGTCTCACCTCCAGGGGGCGGAGTGCGCTTGGGTGCAAGGGTGAACCACTCTCGGCATCTCGGCCTCGGTAAGTACGTAGCCTGATAGTACAAACCAGCCAGATGTCTGAGGCCGACAGAGTGCGTTCCCCATTTGACACCCTCTGCCAGCAGGTCTCCACCCTAACGGACACTGTCCAAAGACTCCAAGAGGGATATACCCAGATTGATGGCCGTCTTCAACAGCTCACCGGTCTCCTAGGGCCAGGCCCCACAGCTGCCACCTCTGCCAACACCGCCACCAACTTCCAAGTACCTACGAGTTCTACAGTAGTGATGGCCACCCCTGAACCCAGGGTCCCTATTCCGGAGCGTTTTTCGGGTGTCCGCAAAAAATACCGGGCCTTTAAAAACGCCTGCTCCCTCTACCTTGCCCTCCAACCAAGGACCTTCTCTTCGGAAGCAGTAAAGGTGGGGTTTATCATCTCTCTCTTAACGGATGACCCTCAAGCCTGGGCCCATGGCCTGATGGAGCAACAGAGCCCCATATTGGACTCAGTAGAGACATTTTTTGAACATATGGCTCAATTATACGATGATCCCCAGCGATCAGCCACGGCCGAGTCCGTCCTCCATAACCTAACTCAGGGGAGAAGACCGGTGGAAGACTATATGTCGGAATTTAGGAAATGGTCCGCCAACACCAAATGGAATGAGGCGGCCCTCAGATACCAATACCGCCAGGGACTATCTGAGACTCTCAAGGACGAGCTGGCCAGGATCGAAACCCCCACTACCTTGGAGAACCTGATCCAATCCGCCATACAACTCGATAGGCGTCTGCGTGAACGACGGGCGGAGCGATTTCAATCTCCTCGTCCCAACTGGCCTCCATCCAGGACTGTACCTCACTACCCACCAACCTCTGCGCCTGCAGTCACACCTCTTCCTGAGCCAGAACCCATGCAGCTCGGGTTGGTTCGGGCTCCCCTGACTCCTGAGGAAAAACAGCGAAGGCGTCAGGCCAATCTGTGCCTATATTGCGGGGGTGCCGGCCACTTCCTCCTCAACTGCCCCGTAAGACCTAGTAAGTCTATCTCTAAAGACACTTTAAACTATCAACTCTTTGACAACCCTCAGTCTTATGTCATTCTCTTTGTGTCTCTACAGCTGCCGGAAGGGGCAATCCGCCTCCCGGCAATTATTGATTCTGGAGCCTGCAGCTGCTTCCTGGACTCTGCCTTAGCCTCAAGATTCCATGTCCCCACTCAACCAAAGGACCACTGCCTTCAGATCCACCTGGCAGATGGGTCCTTGCCCCGTTCAGGGCTGATCACGCAGGAAACCAAACCTATCCTTGCCATCTCTGACTCGGGTCATCAAGAACTTCTCCGGTTAGACCTCATACCTTCCCCGATGTTCCCCATCATCCTGGGTCTTCCCTGGCTACAGGCACACAAGCCCCTCATAAATTGGGTGAAGAAAGAGGTTAGCTTCACCTCCTCCTATTGTTCCCAGAACTGTCTTGCCTCTGCCTCTACGGTCTGCGCTTCCATGATTGCCAAGCCGGACAACCTACAGCATGTTCCTTCAGTCTATCTAGAATTCCGGGACGTGTTCGATAAGCAGCAAGCCGACCATCTACCACCTCATCGGCCCTATGATTGCCCTATCGATCTCTTGCCGGGCTCCAAAATTCCGTTCGGACGTATCTTTCCGTTGTCCGAAACCGAGTTGAAAGCCCTCAAGGCTTATATTGATGAAAACCTCCAGAAGAGATTTATTCGCCCTTCCTCCTCTCCAGCCGGTGCAGGAATCTTCTTTGTGGAAAAGAAAGACGGGTCCTTAAGACCCTGTATCGATTACCGGGACCTAAACAAGATAACCATTAAGAACAGGTACCCACTACCCCTTATTCCGGAGCTATTTCAGCGCTTCCGATCTGCTCGGGTCTTTTCCAAACTGGATCTACGGGGGGCCTACAATCTTATCAGAATCAGGGCCAGAGACGAGTGGAAAACCGCCTTCAGATCTCGTTTCGGACACTTTGAGTATTCGGTCATGCCGTTCGGTCTTTGTAATGCTCCAGCCACCTTCCAACACCTAGTCAACGACATTTTCAGACAGCACCTTGATGACTTCTTAGTAGTGTACCTGGACGATATCCTCATCTTTTCCACCAACATCGAACTCCACCGGGCTCATGTCATGAAGGTCCTCACCATCCTTCGGAAGCACAAACTCTACCTCAAAGCTGAGAAATGCGAGTTCGAAAAGACCACCGTACAGTTCCTCGGCTTTATCATTTCCATCGATGGGGTCGCGATGGACCCGCAGAAGGTGAAGGCCATTCAGGACTGGCCAGCCCCAACCGACAAGAAGGGGGTACAGCGGTTTATAGGCTTCGCCAACTTCTATAGGAGATTCATCGTGGGCTTTTCCTCCATTGTGGCCCCAATAACCCAACTTACCCGGCAAAATAACTGTTTTCACTGGTCTCCAGAAGCTCAAGAGGCCTTCTCTCGCCTCAAGGACGTCTTCACTTCAGCACCAGTACTTCAGCACCCGGATCCTCTACTGCCGTTCACCCTGGAAGTGGACGCCTCTGAGACAGCCATCGGAGCCATCCTCTCTCAAAGACGAGGCCCCAAGGCTCTCCTGTATCCAGTAGCATTTGCCTCTAAAAAGTTGACTCCCCCGGAGCGAAACTATGATGTAGGGGACCGGGAATTACTGGCCATAAAATTCGCACTGGAGGAATGGCGATACCTTCTGGAGGGGGCAGTACACCCCATCATGATCTTCACAGATCATACAAATCTAGAGTACTTAAGAACAGCTCAACGTCTACGCCCCAGGCAGGCCCGTTGGGCCCTTTTCTTCACCCGGTTCAACTTTCACATTTCCTATAGACCCGGCTCCAAGAATGGGAAGGCGGATGCGCTATCCAGGATGTTTCCGGAAACCCCTCAGTCAGCCCAACCGGGCACCATTCTGTCAGCTCAGAACTTTCTGTTGATTCCCCGGGCCGATCTACTCACCTCTATTAAAATCGCTTCCGGGCTCTGCTCTGATCCGGTCACTACCTCCCTGGAGAAGCGGGACGGCCTATTCTGGTCCCAGGACAAGATTTTCGTCCCTCTGGAAACAAGACCGCTGGTCTTGAGGACCTTCCACGATCTCAAACTGGCAGGTCACTTCGGAGCACGTAAATCGTCGGAACTTGTCTCCCGCTCCTTCTGGTGGCCAGGCTGGAGGCAAGATTGTAAGTCTTATGTCGCTTCCTGCACTCAGTGTCAGCGTAACAAGGGGCCAAACACCAAGAGTTGGGGCCTGCTCAAGCCCTTACCCATTCCTGAGCGCCCTTGGGCGGACGTGTCCATGGACTTTATCGTGGACTTGCCTTCCTCCGGAGGGTTGACCACGATTCTGGTCGTTGTGGACCGCCTCTCAAAAATGGCTCACTTTTTACCGATGATTGGGACACCTTCAGCCATGGATACTGCTCAAATCTTTTTTAAGGAGATAACCAGGCTTCATGGAATACCAAAGAGTATCACCTCCGACAGAGGGGTCCAGTTCACTTCAAAATTCTGGAAGGAACTCTGCAAGTCACTAGAAGTCAAAACCTGCCTCTCGTCAGCGTACCACCCCCAAAGCAATGGCCAGACAGAAAGAACCAATCAGACCCTGGAGCAATACCTCCGCTGCTTCTGCTCTGCTTCCCAGGATGACTGGGCATCTCTACTTCCTTACGCAGAGTTTGCCTATAACAATTCAATGCATTCTGCTACCAATCAAACCCCCTTTTGGGCCAATTACGGTTTTCATCCCTCCTTTCTCCCTGAAAACATCCCGAGAGCCCTGTTCCCGCGGTCCAGGACCGAGTGGCTTCTGTCCAGGCGAATTTCCAAAGACTCCAGGAGATGATGCGGAATGCCCAAGGATCCTACAAGAAATTTTATGACCGGGGAAGGAAGGAAAACCCGGCGTTCAGAGTCGGGGAAAAAGTTTGGCTTTCCGCCGCCAACCTCAGATTGCCTATTCCCTCTCGAAAGCTCGGCCCTAGATTTATCGGGCCCTTCAAGATCAAATGAGCTATTAATCCTGTGGCTTTTGAACTAGCATTACCTGATTCCTATAGGATTCACCCAGTGTTCCACTCATCTTTATTAAAACCTGTCATTCCCAACGCCTTTCCTGGAAGAGATGAACCTCCTCCACCACCAGTTGAAGTAGATGGGGAAAAGGAATTTGAGATGGAATCCATCCTGGGCTGTAGGAAAAAAGGCAGACAGTTACAATACTTGGTTAAATGGAAGGGGTACCCCCCCGGAAGACAACTCCTGGGAACCATCCAGGAACTTGCATGCTCCTCGCCTAATACGAGCCTTTCACCAAGAACATCCGGAATTAATGGCCAGTCTGGGCGTCCGGAGTCCGCCCCTCGGGGGGGGGGGCACTGTCAGGGAAATTCCCCGTCTGTTGTCACCAATCTGCGCTCAGTACGCATGCGCAGCAAAACGGCGCATCGGCGCATGCGCGTGCGTGGCGGGACAGCGCTTCGGCGTGCTCGGGTGCGCGCACCGGCGCAACGACGAATGCGCATGCGCAATAGCTCGCCAATGGGACTACAGGCGGGCCTATTTAAACAGACGCAGTAACACTATCTGGTTGCTGGTTTGTCAGCTTTACTGTGTTTCCTTGTGCCTGAAAGAAGTTAAAGTTCTCCTGCTGTGACCCGGACCGGATTTGACTACGCTTCTGCTTCTCCTGAGCCTGACCCCTTGGCTTGCTAAACGGACTTCTACCTCTCTCCTTGTGCTTGACCCTCGGCCTGTGACCCGGATCTGCTGCCTGTCTCCAGCCCTCTACCTTCTGCCTGTACCCTGGACTTCTTGCCTAACCTGACTATTCTGGTGCTTCCTGCTAAGCTCCTAAATGGACTTGTGCCTTGCTTCTGGTTGCTGTTTGACCCTGTCTACCCTTGGTGTTTGACTCCTGGCCTGTTCTTCAGACTCATCCCTGCTAGATTCTTCAGCAAGACACCTCCACCTGCTGGTGGCCAGTGCTCCCTCGTGCTGTCCTCTCCCTGTCTCACCTCCAGGGGGCGGAGTGTGCTTGGGTGCAAGGGTGAACCACTCTCGGCATCTCGGCCTCGGTAAGTACGTAGCCTGATAATTCTTCCACACATTAGATAGATACACCTCTGCACATACGATTGTAGGTGGAGATTTCAATCTGGTAGCCCACTCCACATTAGACCGGAGCAAAGCTACCCATTCATCTAAAGCCTTTCCCAAGTCCCTTTATGAGGTCCCTTGAGACGCACCAGCTCATTGATACCTGGAGGGCCTTGAATACAGGAGCCAGGGAATACACTCATTATTCGTGTCTGCACGATAGCTATGAAAGGCTGGATTATATCCTTAGCTCCCCGATCCTACTGGCTAACTCCTCATCTGCCACTATACATACATGTCCCTGGTCTGACCATCATATGGTCATGTTTAAAACTTCCCATGTGGGTCTTTCCCCTATGACAGCCTCCTGGAGGCTGAATGACTCCTTATTGACAGACCCTGACGTTGCTGGACAAGTGGCGGGCCAGCTGGCTGAGTATTTCAGGCTGAATGATGTAGAAGATATCTCCCCCCCATCCTATGGGCTGCCCACAAGGCAGTGTTACGTGGCCGCTTGATTGAATTGGCTGTTTATAAAAAAAAATTATCCAAAATCAAATCTCTAACGTTAGAACTTAACAAATTGTACCATGAGCATTCACAATCCCATTCCCCAGACACTCTTAACCAAATTGATCTGAAGAGAGTGGAATTGGATACCATTCTCTCAGACCATACGGAGAAATCTATTAGGTGGTCTAAGGCGAAGTTCCTGTTATATAGTAACGCAGCCTCTGCTATGTTTACCCGTAAACTGCACCACTCCATTCAGCCTACGCATGTTTACAAGCTACGGAATGCCTCTGGCCAGCTGGTCTCCCACCCTAAAGAGGTACTCAGTACCTTCACTTCTTTCTATAGCTCCTTACTGTCGGCCCCAGGGTCACCCCCTCCTGACGGCGTTGAAGCCTGGTTGGATTCTCTCCACCTTCCGTCCCTAACGCAGGACCAATTGTCCGCTCTGAATGCCCCTTGCACGGAACAGGAAATCGTAGCTATCATTAAGTCACTTAAACCCTCTACAGCCCCTGGCCCTGACGGTTATACCGCCACGTACTACAAAAAATTTGCAGGTACACTGGCCCCCAATTTGACTAAGTTAATCAACCACATTCTCCAAGGCCATACACTCCCAGATGATATGCTTGCAGCCAACATGACCCTTATCCCTAAACCCAATAAGGACCACTCACTCCCCCAAAATTATAGACCGATTTCGGTTCTGAACAATGATATCAAAATTCTGGGATGAGTTCTAGCAGACAGACTAGCTCCCATTATTTCCACCCTGATAGGCCCCGAACAGACCGGATTTATCCCCACTAGGCAGATCACGGATAACATCCGCCTGGCGACCAATATTATCCAGGATGCTGACCATTTCTCCCGTAGGGTCTTTTTATTGGGCCTCGATATACATAAGGCCTTCGATAGTGTCTTATGGCCCTATATAGACGCTGTCTTGACTAGGTTTGGCTTTTCGGGGGAGTTTGCTAATGGATTTAAAGCCTTATATCACAACCCCCATACCCGTGTTAAGCTTCCAGGTTGCTCCTCAGAGTACTTCCCCCTCGGTAGGGGCACCCGTCAGGGTTGCCCTTTGTCCCCTCTGATGTTTGCCCTGGCCATTGAGCCTTTGGCCAGGGCGATAGTCTCTAACCCCAACATTAGGGGATATCAGAAGGGGGACGGAGAGTATAAGCTGAGTCTCTATGCTGACGATGTCCTTATGTTCCTTCAAGACCCGGTGGTTTCCCTCCCCAATTTGATTTCTACCTTACAATCCTTCCATTCGTTTTCTGGCCTTGGAGTTAATTTAGCAAAATGTTCGGCCCTACCTATCAACATTCCTCCCCAAGTCGCCTCGAACCTTAGGGATACATTTGGCTTTTCAATGTCCAATAACACCCTCCAATATCTTGTGTACATCTGGCCCCCTCTCTCAGAGCACTGTATAACGCTAACTACCCGCAAGCATTCGCCAAAGTCAAACAATGGTTGCGTCTATGGTCTTCCTTCCACATTACCCTATTAGGTAGGGTCACGGCCGTCAAGATGTCTATTCTCCCGAAATTGTTATACTTTTTTAGGGCCCTCCCTCTTTATGTATCCCGACGAACGCTAATACAGATCCAACGAGAGATAAACCACTTCATCTGGAACAATAAGCGCCCCAGGTATGGAGGTCTACTCACACACAGACCTATGTCTCAGGGGGGTTTGGGACTCCCCAATATCTGGCTCTATTACCTGTCGGCCAGACTGGCTCAGACGGCACAATGGCATGCCTCTCCACATAGTATCCCCTGGCTCCAGTTTGAAATGTCCTCTGTCCGCCCATACCATGTTCCGGGTCTCCTTTGGCAGACTGGTTTGAAACCTAGGGATATTGGGGCACTGAACAACGTAGTAGGTCAGACGATTCATTTATGGTCTCTTTATCACTACAAATTTAAGCTTCGGGCGTGCAGGCCTCCCCTCGCTTCCTTTGTAGGCACACCGAGCTTCCCCCCAGCTTTTCGTTCCCCGGAGGATTTTCTTTGGTGGGAACGGAACTCTCTCACGACACTCACGACACTCACGCCTGGCGCACATTTTTATTCATTCCCCCAACTCCAAGAACAATTTGATATCCCGCGAACTGAATTCTTTAAATTTTTGCAAATCAAACACTTTTTTGAATCCCTCTTTACACTCAACGCCAGCACTAACTTTACCCCCTTTGAAAAACTCTGCCAGAACCTCTCTAGAGAAAGGGGAACGATCTCTACAATATACAAACTTCTCAATGAGTCGCAACTTCCTGCGAAATCTACGCCATGCTCCGTTGGGAATCGGACCTGGGCGTAACATTTTCCCCAGATGACTGGCTTGACATGCTCCAGAATATGCACAAATGTACCCGCTCTATAGCCACTAAAGAGACTGTAGTGAAATTACACACGAGATGGTACCTTACCCCTGATAGGGTTCACAAGTTTTATCCCTCGGTCCAGGGGACATGTTTTAGAGGCTGCCAGACTCCTGGCACTTTGCTCCACACCTTTTGGAGCTGCCCTCATCTGCAACATCTCTGGAGCCAGATGGCCTCCAGGGTAGCGCTGATCAGGGGCACTATCATTGATCTGACAGCCCCGATATGTCTTCTCTTTACCCCCATTCCAGATCTCCCCCCGCCCATGCAGAAATTGGTTAATACTCTGTTCTGTGCAGCCCACTGGGCCATAGCCTTGAATTGGCGATCCCAGTCGGTTCACTGGACACAGGTACTCCGCCGGATGGAAACTATCCGCCTAATGGAGAGGATCCATCATACTGTTGCAGATACCATGCAGGTTTTCCACAGCAAATGGACCTCATGGTCTATTTGACATCCTTCCATGTATGACATACTGGACTGGGTTGATTGAATGATCCAGATGAAGCAGTAGGTTGATTTACACATATATTGTTTATCTTTTCTTTTTCTTTCCCCCTCCCTTTTTTAAATTTTTTTTTATTACTGTTTTCTTTTTTTTTTGCCCCTTCTTGTTTTCCGTTGTGTGTTTTGATTTTACTTGATAATAGGTTGCATACCCCATTGCGGATACCGTGCTTGATGTTGGTTACCACAATAATCCTCTTATATATTGAATGTCGTGTAAACTGAGAATTCTGACATTGGGGTTGCATCCCGACATGCTCTGTTCATTTTAATACGTTTATACCCAATAAAAATCGTTTGTATTAAAAAAAAAACTATTTCAACCGGATTTGAAAATATTTCAACCGAATTCGAAAATATTTCTACCGGATTCGAAATTATTTCAACATGATTCGAAATTATTATAACCGCATTCGAAACTATTTCAACCAGATTTGAAAATATTTCAACCGAATTCTAAAAAATTTCAACCGGATTCGATAATATTTCAATCGGATTTTTTGCAGATTATTATTTATTTCCATCAGATCTCCTGCAGTATATTAACCACTTAAGCCCCGGACCATTTCGGGCCATTAGGACCAGGCCTGTTTTTGGGATTCGGCACTGCGCTGCTTTAACTGTAAATTGTGCGGACATGCAATGTTGTACCCAAATGAAATTTGCGTCCTTTTCTTCCCACAAATAGAGCTTTCTTTTAATGGTATTTGATTGCCTCTGCGATTTTTATTTTTTGCGATATAAACAGAAAAAGACCGAAAATTTGGAAAAAAAATTATATTTTCTACTTTTTGTTATAAGAAAAATCGAATAAACTCAATTTTAGTCATACATTTAGGCCAAAATGTATTCAGCCACATGTCTTTAGTAAAAAAAATGTCAATAAGCGGATATTTATTGGTTTGCGCAAAAGTTATAGCGTTTACAAACTAGGGTACATTTTCTGAAATTTACACAGCTTTAAATTTATGACTGCCTATCTCATTTCTTGAGGTGCTAAAATGGCAGGGCAGTACAAACCCCCCCAAATGACCCCATTTTGGAAAGTAGACACCCCAAGGAAATTGCTGAGAGGCATGTTGAGCCCATTGAATATTTTTTTTTTGTCCCAAGTGATTGAATAATGACAAAAAAAAAAAAAAAATTACAAAAAGTTGTCACTAAATGATATATTGCTCACACATGCCATGGTTATATGTGGAATTGCACCCCAAAATACATTCTGCTGCTTCTCCTGAGTACGGGGATACCACATGTGTGGGACTTTTTAGGAGCCTAGCCGCGTACGGGACCCCGGAAACCAAGCACCGCCTTCAGGATTTCTAAGGGCGCAAATTTTTGATTTCACTCCTCACTACCTATCACAGTTTCGAAGGCCATAAAATGCCAAAATAGCACAAAACCCCCCCAAATGACCCCATTTTGGAAAGTAGACACCCCAAGCTATTTACTGAGAGGCATGTTCAGTCCATGGAATATTTTATATTTTGCCACAAGTTGCGGGAATATGACAAACCTTTTTTTTTTTGCACAAAGTTGTCACTAAATGATATATTGCTCACACATGCCATGGGCATATGTGAAATTACACCCCAAAATACATTCTGCTGCTTCTCCTGAGTACGGGGATACCACATGTGTGGGACTTTTTGGGAGCCTAGCCGCGTACGGGACCCCAAAAACCAAGCACCGCCTTCAAGGTTTCTAAGGGCATAAATTTTTGATTTCACTCCTCACTACCTATCACAGTTTTGAAGGCCATAAAATGCCAAGATGGCACAAAACCCCCCCAAATGACCCCATTTTGGAAAGTAGACACCCCAAGCTATTTGCTGAGAGGCATGTTGACCCCATTGAATATTTTTTGTTTGTCCCAAATGATTGAATAATGACAAAAAGAAAAAAAAAAATGTACAAAAAGTTGTCACTAAATGATATATTGCTCACACATGCCATGGTTATATGTGGAATTGCACCCCAAAATACATTCTGCTGCTTTTCCTGAGTACGGGGATACCACATGTGTGGGACTTTTTGGGAGCCTAGCCGCGTACAGGGCCCCAAAAACCAAGCACCGCCTTCAGGATTTCTAAGGGCGTAAATTTTTGATTTCACTCCTCACTACCTATCACAGTTTCGAAGGCCATAAAATGCCAAAATAGCACAAAACCCCCCCAAATTACCCCATTTTGGAAAGTAGACACCCCAAGCTATTTGCTGAGAGGCATGTTGAGTCCATGGAATATTTTATATTTTGCCACAGGTTGCGGGAATATGACAAACTTTTTTTTTTTGCACAAAGTTGTCACTAAATGATATATTGCTCACACATGCCATGGGCATATGTGAAATTACACCCCAAAATACATTCTGCTGCTTCTCCTGAGTACGGGGATACCACATGTGTGGGACTTTTTGGGAGCCTAGCCGCGTACGGGACCCCAAAAACCAAGCACCGCCTTCAAGGTTTCTAAGGGCATAAATTTTTGATTTCGCTCCTCACTACCTATCACAGTTTTGAAGGCCATAAAATGCCAAGATGGCACAAAACCCCCCCAAATGACCCCATTTTGGAAAGTAGACACCCCAAGCTATTTGCTGAGAGGCATGTTGAGCCCATTGAATATTTTTTTTTTGTCCCAAATGATTGAATAATGACAAAAAGAAAAAAAAAATGTACAAAAAGTTGTCACTAAATGATATATTGCTCACACATGCCATGGTTATATGTGAAATTACACCCCAAAATACATTCTGCTGCTTCTCCTGAGTACGGGGATACCACATGTGTGGGACTTTTTGGGAGCCTAGCCGCGTACGGGACCCCAAAAACCAAGCACCGCCTTCAAGGTTTCTAAGGGCATAAATTTTTGATTTCACTCCTCACTACCTATCACAGTTTTGAAGGCCATAAAATGTCAAAATAGCCCAAAACCCCCACAAATGACCCCATTTTGGAAAGTAGACACCCCAAGCTATTTGCTGAGAGGCATGGTGAGTATTTTACAGCTCTCATTTGTTTTTGAAAATTAAGAAAGACATTTTTTTTTCTTTTTTTTTTTCTTTTTTTACATTTTCAAAACTTTGTGACAAAAAGCGAGATCTGCAAAATACTCAACATACCTCTCAGCAAATAGCTTGGGGTGTCTACTTTCCAAAATGGGGTCATTTGGGGGGGTTTTGTGCCATCTGGGCATTCCATGGCCTCCGAAACTGTGATAGGCAGTGAGGAGTGAAATCAAAAATTTACACCCATAGAAATCCTGAAGGCGGTGCTTGGTTTTTGGGGTCCCGTACGCGACTAGGCTCCCAAAAAGTCCCACACATGTGGTATCCCCGTACTCAGGAGAAGCAACAGAATGTATTTTGGGGTGTAATTCCACATATGCCCATGGCATGTTTGAGCAATATATAATTTAGTGACAACTTTTTGTACATTTTTTTTTTTGGTCATTATTCAATCACTTGGGACAAAAAAATAAATATTCAATGGGCTCAACATGCCTCTCAGCAAATAGCTTGAGGTGTCTACTTTACAAAATGGGGTCATTTGGGGGGGTTTTGAACTGTCCTGGCATTTTATGCACAACATTAGGAAGCTTATGTCACACATCATCCACTCTTCTAACCACTTGAAGACAAAGCCCTTTCTGACACTTTTTGTTTACATGAAAAAATATTTTTTTTTGCAAGAAAATTATGTTGAACCCCCAAACATTATATATTTTTTTAAAGCAAAGGCCCTACAGATTAAAATAGTGGGTGTTGCATTTTTTTTTCCACACAGTATTTGCGCAGCGATTTTTCAAACGCATTTTTTGGGGGAAAAACACACTTTTTTTATTTTTAATGCACTAAAAAACACTATATTGCCCAAATGTTTGATGAAATAAAAAAGATGATCATAGGCCGAGTACATGGATACCAAACACGACATGCTTTAAAATTGCGCACAAACGCGCAGCGGCGACAAACTACATTCATTTTTAAAAGCATTTAAAAGCCTTTACAGGTTACCACGTTAGATTTACAGAGGAGGTCTACTGCTAAAATGACTGCCCTCGATCTGACCTTCGCGGTGATACCTCACATGCATGATGCAATTGCTGTTTACATATGACGCTAGACCGACGCTTGCGTTCGCCTTTGCGCAAGAGCAGGGGGGGACAGCGGTGCTTTTTTTTTTTTTTTTTTTTTTTTTTTTATTATTTATTTGGATTTTTTATTTTATTTTTAAACTGTGCCTTCCATATTTTATTTTTTTACCATTTTTATCGTTATCTCAGGGAATGTAAATATCCCCTATGATAGCAATAGGTAGTGACAGGTACTCTTTTTTTGAAAAAAATTGGGGGGTTAGACCCTAGATCTTTCCTCTGCCCTCAAAGCATCTGACCACACCAAGATCGGTGTGATAAAATGCTTTCCCAATTTCCCAATGGCGCTTTTTATATCCGGGGGGGACATTCCCTCCCACTGCTTGTAAAAGCAGTCTAGAGGCTAATTATCTGCTAGAATTGCTTTTACATGAAAGCCGGCCGCTGGCTGAAAAGAATGATACCAAGATGATACCTAAACCCGCAGGCATCATTCTGGTATAAACATTCAAAGTCCAGCAACATACCAGTACGTTGCTGGTCCTTGTTGGACATGTATTGTAATCTTTTTTTTCATACAGCCTATTGGCTGAACGAAAAAAAGAGATTGATTGGTGGGTATGCCCACCATTAGAATACCTCCCTTCATCCACCCACTTCTAATGATGGGCATATATGCCGAAGCATGGGGGCATCCTCCCGCAAAAAAGTTATGCCGCGTACACACGGTCAAGCCTTCGTCGGAATTTCGACCGTATGTACGCAGCATAAAAGGTTATGCCGCGTACACACGGTCGGACTTTTCCACGGGCAAGCCTCCGTTGGAATTTCGACCGTATATACGCGGCATTAGGAGCAAAATCGCTCCTCCGCCCCTGCTGTCCCCATGCTTCGGCATATATGCTCTTTTTTTTAACTGTGGTGGTGAAATCACCTCCTACAGCGTTGGAGTCACGGCTTTATGTATCGTGGGAGCAAACGCTGTTGCTGTCAAGATAAATAGATCCGCGCTGCAACTGAATGGCGTACCTGCTAAGCAAATGGTGGTTAACATTAAAACAAAGTAACATTACAGTACAACAGTAAGACCTTACCATGCCATACCTGCAAAGCAAATACCAAAACAAAACCTAGTAAAAAATAAAAAAATGTTTTAACGCAACCTGTGCCTAAAATATATATATGCCGAAGCATGGGGGCAGCCTCCCGCAAAAAAGTTATGCCGCGTACACACGGTCGGAATTTTCCACGGGCAGGCCTCCGTCGGAATTTCGACCGTATGTACGCGGCATTAGGAGCAAAATCGCTCCTCCGCCCCTGCTGCCCCCATGCTTCGGCATATATGCTCTTTTTTTTAACTGTGGTGGTGAAATCACCTCCTACAGCGTTGGAGTCACGGCTTTATGTATCGTGGGAGCAAACGCTGTTGCTGTCAAGATAAATAGATCCGCGCTGCAACTGAATGGCGTACCTGCTAAGCAAATGGTGGTTAACATTAAAACAAAGTAACATTACAGTACAACAGTAAGACCTTACCATGCCATACCTGCAAAGCAAATACCAAAACAAAACCTAGTAAAAAATAAAAAAATGTTTTAACGCAACCTGTGCCTAAAATATATATATGCCGAAGCATGGGGGCATCCTCCCGCAAAAAAGTTATGCCGCGTACACACGGTCGGAATTTTCCACGGGCAGGCCTCCGTCGGAATTTCGACCGTATGTACGCGGCATTAGGAGCAAAATCGCTCCTCCGCCCCTGCTGCCCCCATGCTTCGGCATATATGCTCTTTTTTTTAACTGTGGTGGTGAAATCACCTCCTACAGCACTGGAGTCACGGCTTTATGTATCGTGGGAGCAAACGCTGTTGCTGTCAAGATAAATAATTCCGCGCTGCAGTTGAATGGCGCACCTGAAAACAAAAAATTACATACCTGAAAAGCAAGCATGATAAAACATTGCAGAATAGAATACAGTAAAAAAGAGCAGAACAATAGAGAGAAAATAGAGAGAGAGAGAACAATAAAACGACAACTATTTTTGGTTTTTTTATTTTATATTTTTTTTGTGTTTTGTTTTTTACGTTTTTTTTTCTTTTTTACACTTTTTTTTGTAACTTTACAACTGTAATGGTTCGGGTCTCTCAAAATGTAATGGCATCTTGGGAGACCCTGTGTAAGTGTGTCCTAGTCTGTGAAATGCTGTACCCTACGCTAAAACTTCACTTTTGAGTGGTAGCGTTCAAAACATTCACCTTGGCAAAGACCAGGCTTGTCAGGACAGAGTGGACAAAAACTACGGGTGTCACGCCTAAATCCGCGCTTGCTACAGACACGACATCTTTTTTGGGGGTGGCTTTGGGTAGGGGTACTCGGGAGGACATACGAATAATGCCTCTCATGCAGCCGGCTTACTGCATTTGGTTGGGGATGGTGAGGTGCAGAACCGCCTGGATACAGGAGTTCTGTGACTATCTCATTCTGGAATTTTAGAAGAGATAACGTCCCGCCTGAAGCTCTGTATAGCACATGAGCGTTCAGCAAAGCCAATTGGAATAATGATAGAGACACTTTTTTGTACCAGCGCCTCGCCTTACGGTCAATTAGATACGGCGCCATCAACTGGTCGTTGAGGTCCACCCCTCCCATATTTTGGTTATATTCGTGGACACAGAGGGGTTTCTCCACAACACCAGTCGCCGTACGAATTTGGACTGTCGTGTCTGCATGAAGGGAGGTAAGAAGGAAAACATTCTTATTGTCCCTCCACTTCATAGCGAGCAAGTTATTACACTTCAAGCAGGCTCTCTCCCCCAGCCTAAGACGGGCATCTACAAGCCACTGGGGAAAGCCCCGGCGATTAGGTCGCACGGTGCCACATGCTCCAATCTTATGATCAAACAAGTGACTAAACAGTGGCACGCTCGTGTAATAATTGTCCACATACAAGTGGTACCCCTTTCCGAATAAGGGTGACACCAAGTTCCACACTATCTTGCCAGCGCTCCCTATGTAATCCGGGCAGTTGACCTACTCAATCTGACTGTCTTTTCCCTCATAAACCGTAAAGTTCACTACATAGCCTGTTGCCCTGTCACAGAACTTGTAGAGCTTGACCCCGTATCTGGCACGCTTGCTGGGAAGGTACTGCTTGAAAGACAAGCGGCCAGAAAATTTAATCAGGGACTCATCAACGCAGACAACTTGATCGGGAGTAAACAAGGCTGCAAAACGTTCATTGAAGTGGTTTATGAGGGCCCGAATTTTATAGAGCCGGTCGTATTCAGGGTCCCCACGTGGACGACAAAGTTCATTGTCGTTGAAGTGCATGAACCGCAAAATCTGCTCGTATCGTGCCCTGGACATGGAGGCAGAGAACACGGGCATGTGGTCAATTGGGTGCGTGGACCAATAAGCACGCAATGACGGAAATTTATGTGTGCCCATGTTGAGGGAAAGGCCCAGAAAGGTCTTAAATTCGGAAACCGTAATTGGTTTCCAATTTCTGGCAATTTTAGGCAACTGGGGGTTAGCGGCGATAAATTGACCAGCATATAAATTACTCTGGTCCACAATAGATCTATAGAGATCTTCCGTGAAAAACAGCGAATAAAAATCAATTGGAATAAAATCAGCTGTTTCCACCTGAATACCGGGTTGGGCAGTGAATGGGGGAAGTACGGGTTCTGCAGAAGTGGTGGGGACCCAATCAGGATAGGCGAATTCTGCAGGAAGGGCAGTATGGGCACGACGGGCCTGCCTTTGTCTTCTTGGTGGCAGCGGGACACTACTTGTGCTTGCCACCTCGCCAGCTTGAACTGCACTTATGGGACTCGCCACATCACCAAGTGTTACTGCAGTGCTGGATGTACGTCCAGGCTGTACTAGGCCGCTGGTGCTTGCCAGTTCACCAGAAGGAATAGTGGCGCTAGTACTACTCTGCTCCATGATACGAGAGACCTGCGGTTCTTGCTCCTCAACAACCTCAGAAGATCGGGATCGGGTACACCTGACCTTAGCAGGGACCTCAACTTCGTCGTCAGAGCTATCTGACTTGGGGCCGCTGACGTCACTGTCTTCTACGGGAAGATATTCTGAGCCTGAATCTGACAGATACGTGACCTCCTCTTCACTATCTGTCATGCTCAGAATCTCGTAGGCCTCTTTACTAGTGTACCTTCGTCTTGCCATTTTGGGCTCTAAATTTAGGGGTACACTAGTAAGATTCACAGGAAAAAAAGCACCTGACTGTCGTCAGCAAATATATCAAACGCTACAAAAAAACTGTTAGCGATCGCAGGGATCAGGCCTGTCTCTGCGAACGCTGCAGTTATGTGTGTTGTGTTTGGTAAGTGACAGTGATCGATCGATACTGCACTTGGGTGGGCTGGGCTGGGCTGGGCTGGGCGGAGGGGCTAAACGCAGGCGCTAGCAGGTATCTGGGCTGATCCCGCTAACACTGCGTTTTTGGGAACCCTAAACCGCTGGGGATGCTAGTATAGATCTGATCAGATACTATACCACTAAGGGGGTGTATGCTTTGCGCGTGGGTGTTAGCGTTACTGGAACTAACCTAACACTGCCTGGGGCGACGCAGACCCTCTCTGGCGCTAAAACCTAATTGATCTCACCCGCCGGGCGATCAGGGGGGTTAAACCTTTATTGGGTTATATACGGCGGGTGCCCTGATGCTATAAAAAGCAAACTAATCAACCAGCATCACCTGTAACCTTTATATGGTGATCACTGGTGAAAGGGTTAACTAGGGGCAATCAGGGGGTTAAAACCTTTATTAGGTTAAATATGGGGGTACCCGACGCTATATAAAAACCTGACGGGTTACCTAAATAACTAGATAACTTACTGGCTAACCAGTGACGCTTATACGGCGATCACTGGTGAAAGGGTTAACTCTAGGGGCAATCAGGGGGTTAAAATAATATATGGGGGTACCTGACACTAATAAAAACCTGCGGCGAACCTAAAAAAAAATAACTGCCTATCTAAAACACCAGCGACACGAATACAGCGATCGGAAAAACAATCGCTTAGTGACGCTGAAGTTAGGGGGTGAAAGGGTTACCTGGGGGTGATCAAGGGGTTAAACCTTTATTAGGGGGGGGTTAGGGGGCTACCCTGGACCTAAAGGGGCCTAATCCTAACTGCCCTGCAACTTTTTACAATCACAGATGACACTAAATGCAGTGATCAGTAAAATAAATGATCACTGCAATCAGTGACACTGTGATTGGGGGCTTTGGGGTGACCTGGGGGGTGACTGGGGGGTGATTTGTGTGCCTATGTGTACCTACGTGTCAGTGGACTGTTGGAGCACTAACCTGCTTCTTCTCTGCTCGGCGCCGGGAACGAAAAGACCGCGGCGAGGGAGATGACATCACTTCCTCCAGCCTTGTTTACATCACATGGCGGAGGAAGCATTTTCATTGGCCGGGAGCGATCGCGAGGGGGGGGGGCGGAATCGACTGGCCGCCCCCTCATGCCTGATCGCTCCCGAACACTTAACGGCCGCTCACTGCAGTGAAGGGGGGTCCGGATGGACCCCCCAACTGCACAAAGGCGATCACGTAGATCTACGTGATTCTGCCTGTCCGTGCCATTCTGCCGACGTAAATCGGCGGTGGGCGGTCGTTAAGTGGTTAACATCTATTTCATATTTTTTTTTTGCAGGTCTCATCCGAATCACATAGTAATCTGCAATTTTTTTTTAAAATGAAATAGATAGTATCTATATTCTATTCTGTTGTTCTATTGTTTTTCTAGTCTATATTCTATTTCTATTCTAATCTTTTCTAATTGGAATTCGAAAAATCGGTCGCATTTCAACCAAATTCGAAAATATTTCTACCGGATTCGATAATATTTCATCCGCATTCGTTAATATTTCAACCAAATTCGATAATATTTCAACCGGATTCGAAATTATTCCAACTGAATAGAAAAGATTATAATAAACCATGTTCCGACATTCAAATTTCGTATAGAATGAATTCAAATTCCAATTAGAAAAGATTAGAATAGAAATATAAAATAGACTTAGAAATAGACTAGACTAGGGAAATGGCTGCTAATGGTTTGCAGGAGACCTGCAAAAAAAAAATGAAATAGATGCTTATAGTCTGCAGATCTGATGAGAAAATGAAATAGATACTAATAGTCTGCAGGAGATCTGCAAAAAAATGTATATAAATGCTAATAGTCTGCAGGAGATCGGATGGAAATAAATAGTAATCTGCAAAAAAATATGAAATAGATGCTAATAGTCTGCAGGAGATCTGCAAAAAAATGAAATAGATGTTAATATACTGCAGGAGATCTGATGGAAGTAAATAGCATCTATTTCATTTATTTTTATTTTTTTGCCGATTACTATTTATTTCCATCCGATCTGATGGAATGAAATATTATCGAATCCGGTAGAAATATTTTCGAATTTGGTTGAAATATTTTCGAATGCGACCGATTTTTCGAATTCCAATTAGAAAAGATTAGAATAGAAATAGAAAATAAACTAGAAAAAAATAGAACAGAATAGAATAAAATATAATATAATAAAGTATTTTTTGATGTCTTGTAGCATTTGGGAAAAAAAAATTTCTTCTCGCAATATTTGCAAATTGCTGCTTTGTTCTCAGCAGAAATTGCACTGTGGAAATGTTTTAATATGCTAGAAATTGGTCTCACCATTTTACTGAGAGGAGTAAAAGAAAAAACTATTTACTGACTAGCCTATATCCCGTGATGGTGGAGATCATTTAAGGCCTCATGCCCACTGGCGTTTTTACAGCTGCGTTTTTTGCAGCTTAAAAACGCCTGTCCATGTTATTGTAAATATTTTTTTTATTTTTATTTATTTTTTTGAAAAAAAAAGAAAAAAAAGAAAAAACGTCGGAGCTAAAAACGCGACCGCGCGTTAGTGCGCGTTTTTTGCGCGTTAGTGCGCGTTTTTGCGCGTTTTTTGACGCTCGCGTTTTTCCTGCCAAATTCTGACGCTGAGGAACGCACTGGCCCTGGGTTTTTTTTACAGCTTACAAACGCCTATGCTCTTTACAGCTCAAAAACGCCTAGGTGGGCATGAAGCTATAGACTAACATGGACAGGCGTTTTTAAGCTGTAGAAAACGATCAAAAACGCGGCTGAAAAAACGCCCGTGGGCATGAGGCCTTAAGGTTCAAAAAGATAAGTTAATTTGTCAGAAAAATTTAGCCTTTGACTTGTCAATTAGGGCCTGAGAGGACAGAATCTAATATCTACTTTATCCCAACAGTCACCTAACTGCAACTGTAGGAGGTACAAGATGGAGCCCACAAGCAAACTAAACTGAAGCCTTTCCCCTTCAGTGCTTCCTAGTGGCAGAAAAGCATATTTCTCTTGTTTGAGAACTGCATTGAGAAGTAGTGTGTTGCTTGAATTGTATTCCAGGAATTACTTATTTTTAGCTATCTTTAGCTGACAGAACTTGCAATAATTTAAGACTTTACATAAAGTCTCACAAATCTTTCATTTTTTTTTAAATTAAAAAAAAAAGAAAAGGTTTTGAAAAAAGTATTTTTTCCTAATTTTTTTTCTAGGACTTCCCATCTCCAAAGATGACACTAGAACAGGAATAGAAGGGAAATCTTCCAATGGGGACACAAGTTTTGTCTCACTTTGGAGGAATTTTCTTTCACTTTCTGTTTTGGTTATGGGACGGGAAGTGAGGGGATAGATCTTCAGTGTGACACAGATGGCAAAACAAAAAACTGACAGCTATAACACTCCCTTACTCTATTCAGAATGAAAAAAAAAAGTTTTGCTTTTAGTTCTACTTTAATTCATGCAATTATTGTTGCCCTAAAGACAACATTTTCAAGCATGGCCAAGAAGTATCCCCCCCAAATCACCTTGTCCCCATGTTGATGGGGACAAGGTTTTCTTCCCCACAACCCTGGCCTTGTCGAATGCTCCCTGTGGACTGCCTGCCCCTCCGCCTGACATTTTTTCAATAGCTACGGGGCAAAGTCACCCTATGATGTCAGTGGGTGACCCCACCCCAATGTGACATCACCGAATGGGGCACGCTGGGTTGATGTCACTAGGGGGCGGAGTCTCCAGGTGCAATGTACGATGTACCCCATACTCATTCACATGTAGGGCCGTCATCTGGGGGCTGCCTTGTTAAAGGGGGCTTCCAGATTCCAATAAGCCCCCTGCCTGCAGACCCCTACAACCACTGCCCAGGGTTGTCAGGAAGAGGCCCTTGTCCACATCAACATAGGGACAAGGTGCTTTGGGGCGGGGGGCCAATTTTCTTTCATTGTTTCACTTAAAGTGGGAACCCCACTCTGCGGGCAACGGGCATATTGGAATCTCGAAGACCCCTTTAACAAGCCCTGCTCCTTAACAATCAGCTTATACTTTGCCCCTAGATCCCGGCCCCCCTATGTAAACGAGTATGGGGTACATTGCACCCCTACTCATTCACCCAAAAAAGTGTCAAAAATAAAGAAAAACAGTAGATGGTTTTTGACAAGCTCTTTATTTAAAAAAATAAATAAAAAAACAATGTCCCCCGATGTAGATCCATCGTCAATAATGATGGTCGCTGCGCCGCCAGACCCGAAAGAAAAAAACCCCACCTGCGACGAAGGCTGACCGCCTAATGCCTACTCTCCCGGGTGACGGCTCTTAAATAGGTAGGGACAGGGGCCACCTGGTGATATCACATGGTGATCCCACCCCCTTGTGAAATCATCGGCCCAGCATGCCCCGGTCTGTGATGTCACAATGGGGCGGGGTCACCCGCTGATGTCATCATGTTACTCAGCCCTCTAGCTATTGAAAAAATTTCACACAAAGTAGCAGGCAGTCCACGGGCAGCGTTTGACGAGGCCAGAGTTTTTCTTTTTCCTTTCCTTTTGGTTTGGTGGTGTAGCGGGCGGCGTGAGATGGATTTACAACGGGGGACATTGTTTTTTGTTTTTTAATTGTCAAAAACTCGTGTACTGTCTTTATTCACTTTTTACACATTTTTGGTGAATGGGTATACTCATTCACATAAGGGGGGGCCAGGATCTGGGGGCCTCCTTGTTAGAGGGGGCTTCCAGATTCCTATAAACTGTGTGGGGAAGAGACCCTTGTCACCATCAACATGGGGACAAGGTGCTTTGGGGTGGGAGGGCATGTGGTGTTCGCTCGCCCCCCCCCTTTTCTGGCCTGCTGGGATGCATGCTGTTATATGTAAGCTCTTCACCAGCGAGCATACGAAGGAAGAGGCTATACATAGTGTGATACTGTAGGATTAAAAAGCTTTTTATTAACACAAGGCCATTATACTCACATTTAAATTGTACAAGGCCTCATACAAACAAGACGTCAGGCCCGGACTGGGACAAAAAATAGGCCTGGGCATTTTAGACTGAGCAGCCCGGGGGGGGGGGGGGGCTGGGATGTGGGGTTCCAGCACCTTGTACCTCTGGACCCCTTTACATTACACAGCACCCTGCACCTCTGGACCCCTTTACATTACACAGCACCTTGCACCTCTGGACCCCTTTACATTACACAGCACCCTGGACCCCTCTACATTACATAGCACCGCACCTCTGGACCCTTTTACATTACACAGCACCCTGCACCTCTGGGCCCCATTACATTACACAGCACCCTGCACCTCTGGACCCCTTTACATTACACAGCACCCTGCATCTCTGGACCCCTTTACATTACACAGCACCCTGCACCTCTGGACTCCTTTACATTACATAGCACCGCACCTCTGGACCCCTTTACATTACACAGCCCCCCACAGTTTGTTACACAGACACTCCCCTAACAGTTTTGGACCCCCTGCATGTTACACAGACCTCCCTACAGTACAGACCCCCTCCCTACAGTGCAGATCCCCTCCCTACAGTGCAGATCCCCTCCCTACAGTACAGACCCCCCTACAGTACAGACCCCCTCTACAATACAGACCCCCCTACATTACAGCCCCCTCTACAATACAGCCCTCCTCCACAATACAGACCCCCCTACATTACAGACCCCCTCTACAATACAGACCCCCTCCCTACAGTACAGACCCCCCTCTACAATACAGACCCCCCTACAATACAGAACCCCCACTACAATACAGAACCCCCCCTACATTACAGACCCCCTACAATACAGACCCCCCTACATTTCAGACCCCCCTACAATAAAGAACCCCCCTACATTACAGACCCCCCTACAATACAGAACCCCCCCACATTTCAGACCCCCCTACAATACAGAACCCTCCTACATTTCAGACCCCCCCTACAATACAGAAGCCCCTTACATTTCAGACCCCCCTACAATACAGAACCCCCCTACATTACAGTCCCCCCTACATTACAGACCCCCTACAATACAGACCCCTCTACAATACAGACCCCCCTACAATACAGAACCCCCTACATTACAGACCCCCCTACAATACAGACCCCCCTACAATACAGAACCCACTTACATTTCAGACCCCCCTACAATACAGAACCCCCCCTACATTTCAGCCCCCCCTACAATACAGAACCCCCTACATTAAAGACCCCCCTACAATACAGAACCCCCCTACATTTCAGACCCCCTACAATACAGAACCCGTCTACATTTCAGACCCCCCTACAATACAGAACCCCCCTACATTACAGACCCCCCTACATTACAGACCCCCCTACAATACAGAACCCCCCTACAATACAGAACCACCCTTACATTACAGACCCCCCTACAATACAGACCCCCCTAAAATACAGAACCCCCTACATTTCAGACCCCCTACAATAAAGAACCCCCCTACATTACAGACCCCCCCTACAATACAGAACCCCCCCACATTTCAGACCCCCCTACAATACAGAACCCTCCTACATTTCAGACCCCCCCTACAATACAGAACCCCCTTACATTTCAGACCCCCCTACAATACAGAACCCCCCTACATTACAGTCCTCCCTACAATACAGACCCCCCTACATTACAGACCCCCCTACATTACAGAACCCCCTACAATACAGAACCCCCTACATTACAGACCCCCCTACAATACAGACCCCCCTACAATACAGAACCCACCTACATTTCAGACCCCCCTACAATACAGAACCCCCTACATTTCAGCCCCCCCCTACAATACAGAACCCCTACATTAAAGACCCCCCTACAATACAGAACCCCCCTACATTTCAGACCCCCTACAATACAGAACCCCCCTACATTTCAGACCCCCCTACAATACAGACCCCCCTACATTACAGACCCCCCTACAATACAGACCCCCCTACAATACAGAACCCACCTACATTTCAGACCCCCCTACAATACAGAACCCCCTACATTTCAGCCCCCCCCTACAATACAGAACCCCTACATTAAAGACCCCCCTACAATACAGAACCCCCCTACATTTCAGACCCCCTACAATACAGAACCCCCCTACATTTCAGACCCCCCTACAATACAGACCCCCCTACATTACAGACCCCCCTACAATACAGAACCCCCTTACATTTCAGACCCCCCTACAATACAGAACCCCCCCACATTACAGACCCCCCTACAATACAGAACCCCCCTACATTTCGGATCACCCCTACAACACAGAACCCCCCTTCAGACCCATAATGTACCTCAGATCAGTGCGGGACTGCATGTCGGGTCCCCTCCCCCTGTGTGGACATAAAGGAGAAAGGGGAGGCGGCTTCACTCTGCTCGGCTGTGTGAGATCATCAGTGCCGCGGCCACCTTGCCAGAGAGAAGGGGATCATTGCGGGTCCCGGCCCCCTGATGTGCCGACGGGTGTCACTGTCACTCAAGTGCAGCTCCCACTCGCAGCTGAGAGTGCACTGGGGGGAGACGTGACATGCGGCCCGACGGCCCACGGGCCGCCGCGGCCCACCGGGCATATGCGGTCAGTACAGGCCTGCAAGACATTTATTTAACTCTCCTAGAAGCCAGCAGCGTTTTTGCAGAAAAAATGCCTGATGCTGGTAAGTGTCCAAAGCTTTTACAAGCCTTTAGGAGCTTTTACAGGCATCAAGCTCCTGGGTGTTAATCAATTTCATTGCCAGAATAAATAATTTATTCTGGCTACTGAAATTAATTATTGCTCAAGTGCTAGCTTTTAGGTGCATATAGCAGCTTTTAGCAGCGTCAAGTGTTTTTTCTGCCCAAGCTCTGTTGCTCCTGGACGCACTGGCAGTGTTTTTTTTCCTGCCTTTAAAAGCTCCTGCCACTAAACACTGCTAAAAGCCTATGTGTGCATGGACACATAGAATAACATGTAGGGGCATTTAGAGGCAGGAAAAACAAAAAGGCCGGATGCCCCTAGGAGCAGCTGTAAAAACATCCAATGTGCATGAGGCCCAAAGCTTTCAAAATATCCCCAGCAGACCACAGCAGTGAGTAGCGAGTGCTCTTGTCTGTGTCTCACGCACACAACTGGCCACGCTGTGAGAAGAGACACTGCCCGATGCACAACTAAATGCTGCCTATGAATATACACATAGCCTGACTCCACCCTAATGCATTTTGGCGGTCTGAGGACTTCTTCGAGAGAAACACAGACAGGAGCACTCGCTACTCACTGCTGTGGTCCACTTGGGATATTTTGGATGCTTTGTTGTACAATTTAAATGTGAGTATAATGGCCTTGTGTTAATAAAAGTTTTTTAAAGTGATTGTAAACCCATATTATTATTTTTTTATATAACAAACATGTCATACTAACCTGCTCTGTACAATAGTTTTGCACAGAGCAGCCCCGATCCTTCTCTTTCTGGGTCCTCCCCTGGAGCCCCTGGCTCCTTCCTCTGCCGAGTGCCCACCATATTAAGCCACTTGCTATAAGGGTACTCATGCAGGCTCACTCTCCAGCTAGCTCTGTGTGTCCCGAATGTACCCCCGGAGTGATCTGAGAAGCCCATAAGGCTGTGATGCGGGGAGTACTGATAAAGCACAGGGCCAGGATTAAGCGAGAAAGGGAGGCAAAGTTAACACTTTTGTTAAGAAACATATACCAACTAGAGTCACTGCACAAACATGCTCTCACCTCCTGATTGCCCGCAGACAGGTTACGGAATTACTTATGAACAAAGCAAAAAGAGCAATACAGATTGGACGTAAACATGTGTTACGCCCTGCTCCTGTTGGGTAGGTGCTATGTGTTAAATTTAGTTGTCTGAGCTGTAGTTTAGCTGTTTTATCCCCCTCCCTTTCCCGTCCAAGTTTTTGTGGGGTTCAGGTGCTGACTCTCAGGATTGAAAGTCATATTTTTTTCTCGACGATGAGGACATCGTCTTTTTGCTGTGGGGGAAGTGTGTAGCGCCCTGCTCCTGTTGGGTAGGTGCTACGTGTTAAATTTAGTTGTCTGAGCTGTAGTTTAGCTCAGAAGGATTATGCTAAATTGTTGGCTCTGTTTCAGTCCAGCTGAGTTGCATGGTTTTCCCCTTGACAGTAGGTGTCACTGTCACCACGGGTCAAGTTTGGAAGTGCAGTGGGCTGGGTGTATTGGGTATTCCTTTCCCAGAAGTGGCTCAGGGAGTGTGGTCAACCCGCTGTGCATTCTGGGAAGGGGTACTTAAGGGACAGAGACCGCGCTATCGGGGTTCGTTTGCCGGATCCTGACCTGAGGGCCCTCCTGGCCTCAGGGATGTGCGAGTTGTTTCTCAGCTTCGGGGCCTGCTGGCCCGAGGCTCTGCAACTGAGAGTAGGCCCAGGAGTTTCTGGGGCCTACTAATCCAGGGATGGTCCTACGCGGTCTTGCCTGCGGGAAGAAGCGGAACAATTGGGGACTCAATTGAAGGACGCATCCTGGCCAATTTACCTCACGGTGCTGCCGGCTGGCTGAAAGATTCTGGTACCGTGAGCTGTGTACTTTATGAAGGAACTTTTTTCAAAGTGTCAGTGTGGTTGCACGATCTTGTGGCTGAAGATTGTGAAACGACTCGACGGCACTCATTAAGTCTGTGGCGGAGACTTTGAACGAGCTTCGCACTGGTTGCTAGGCCAGTGAGAGTAGGCCTATCCGGTGGTTTCTGAATCCAGTGTGGAACCGATTTGTCCTCTGGATCTCCCCTATCCCTCTAACCCTCTGTTGGAACTGTTTAATAAAACCTCTTGAAGAAAAAGTAACCAAGTGTTGGTGTGGACATTCATGAAAGCCCTTCAAGAGGGACCCCTAAGACGAGTCTGGTGAACAGAGAGGTAACGGCAGGCCCAAAACAAAACCAGCAGCTCCTGCGGGGGTAGTGCTACACATGTTTATGAGTCTGGCAACAAATGTGGCAAACTACTAGCTAGAACTCTGAAGGAACAACAGGCGATAACTTATGTACCAACGATTACAGGGGAGGAAGGGGAAAAGATTACAATGCCTAAACAAATTGCTCAAAGATTTGGAGAATACTATTCTTCCCTTTATAATTTACAACTAGACCCCCCGACACAGGAAGGAATAGACAGTTACTTGGCATCGTCCGGAATGCCCGGTCTAACGCTTATAGCACAACCGGAATTGGAGGCACCAATTACACTTGAAGAGGTACAGGAAGCAGTGAGAGGGGCGAAGGCGGGGAAGCCACCAGGCCCAGATGGCTTTACAGTTCATTATTATAAACACTTCCTGCCTATATTAGGACCATATCTGGTGAGGATGTACAACGGTATGAGTGACCAAAGCCCATTTTCCCTGGAGTCTCTTAAGGCCCTTATTACGGTGATCCCTAAAGAGGGAAAAGATCCCATGTTATGTGGAAGTTATAGGCCAATATCCCTCCTAAACGCAGATTTAACATTTTTTGCAAAAATTCTAGCAACCAGCCTGCAGCGACGATTGCCTTCTCTGAGTCATCTGGACCAGGTAGGGTTTGTCCCGATGCGAGAAGCACGGGACAATACTACTAAGGTTCTAAATTTAATACATGTAGCTAATTTATCTAAGCTCCTGTGTGTGTTTCTGGGGACAGATGCAGAGAAGGCATTCGATCGGGTTAATTGGCAGTTTATTTTTTCGGTTCTGCGATATATAGGGGTGGGAGAAAAGATGCTCCGATGGATCTTAAGTATTTATGCTCAACCAAGTGCTCATGTAAAGGTAAATGGAGTTATCTCCCCCTCTTTTGGGATCACCAATGGGACTAGGCAGGGATGCCCATTGTCACCCCTCCTTTTCTCACTATCCCTAGAACCTTTCCTTTGTAGGATCAGATTGAATCAGGATATACAGGGATTGACAGTGGAAGGAACTCAGTATAAGATCTCAGCGTACACCGATGATATGCTCTTTTCACTGGCTAACCCAATGATATCCCTTCCTAATTTATACACTGAAATGGAGAGATATGGCACTCTATCATATCTTAAGATCAATTTAATTAAGTCAGAGACTATGGGAATAGCATTGTCTAAAGATATGCTGGGATCATTGAAATCCAATTATAAATTTAAATGGACGGATGAGGCTTTGAATTACTTGGGAACAAATATCCCAGCTGATCTTTCACATACCTTCGATCTGAACTTTCCACCACTTCTACAAAGTGTGTGGAGTCTCTTGGATAGGTGGCATAAGGGATTCCATTCTTGGCTAGGAAGAGGAAATATACTCAAAATGAAAGTTTTATCAAAGTTTTTATCCCTAGGCAATATTTTAAACAGATCGATAAACTTTTCTCTGGATTTATCTGGGCACAGCCACACCCAAGGATCAGAAGATCCTTGTTAACTCTCTCCAAGCAATATGGTGGATTGGCTATACCTGACGTATATAAATACTACCAAGCAGCCATATTGAGTCAAATAATTTATTTGTCCTGACATAGAGACCTAAAGATGTGGCCGAATTTGGAACAAGCACAGAGCATAGCTTTATTACATAGAGCACCTTGGTGCTTTAACCACTTAACAACCACCTGCCGACAAATAACGTCGACAAGGTGGTTGCTTAACTCTGGGAGGACGTTATATAACGTCCTCCCAGAATCGCGCTCCCGCGCGCCCCCTGGGGCGCGCACACGGGAAACTCCTCTGGACCCGGCGGATCACGAATCGCGGTAAATCGCCGCCGATAGCGGCCGTTTACCACGTGATCGCTCCGTCAAATGATGACGCCGGTTCCTCCCTCCCCTCTCTGTACCGATCGGTACAGTGTGAGAGGAGAGGGGAGGGAGCGGATGGCAGCAGCAGCTCTGTGGGCTGGATCTGTGACAATTGCAGTCACAGATCCAGCCATCCATCCATCCCTGCTCAGCCATCCCTGGTGCAATACCCTGCCAATACTCTGCAATACACCCTGCCAATACTCTGCAAAATACCCTGCGCAATACTCTGCAAAATACTCTGCAATACCCTGGTGCAATACTCTGCAATACCCTGGCGCAATACTCTGCAATACCCTGCGCAATACTCTGCAATACCCTGCGCAATACTCTGCAATACCCTGCAAAATACTCTGCGCAATACTCTGCAATACCCTGCGCAATACTCTGCAATACCCTGCAAAATACTCTGCAATACCCTGCAAAATACTCTGCAATACCCTGCGCAATACTCTGCAATACCCTGCGCAATACTCTGCAATACCCTGCAAAATACTCTGCAATACCCTGCGCAATACTCTGCAATACCCTGCGCAATACTCTGCAATACCCTGCAAAATACTCTGCAATACCCTGCGCAATACTCTGCAATACCCTGGTGCAATACTCTGCAATACCCTGCGCAATACTCTGCAATACCCTGCGCAATACTCTGCAAAATACTCTGCAATACCCTGCGCAATACTCTGCAATACCCTGCGCAATACTCTGCAATACCCTGCGCAATACCCTGCACAATACTCTGCAATACCATGCGCAATACTCTGCAATACCCTGCGCAATACTCTGCAATACCCTGCGCAATACTCTGCAATACCCTGCACAATACTCTGCAATACCCTGCAATACCCTGTGCAATACCCCGTGCAATACCCTGCCATACTCCTCAATACCCTGCCATAGTCCGCAATACTCCGCAATACCCTGCCATAGTCCGCAATACTCCGCAATGCCCTGCAATGCCCGGCAATACTCCGCAATGCCCACTTCCCGCCCGCCGGCCGTCATATGACGTCCTTGACTTTGTACGGGGATATCTGAATGATGGGTGCAGCTACAGGCATCATTCAGATATTAGCTTTTTCAGCCGGCGATTCCCTACACCATAAGAACAATCATAGCGGCTGTTCCGCTGCTTGATCATTCTTACGGGAGGCGAGAGGGGATGTCCCCCCTCCCGCTGCCCTCCGGTGCTTCTACCGACTCACCGCTACGATCAAAGCCAGGATTGTTGTTTTTTTTTTTGTTTTGTTTTTTAGGCTTCCCAGCCTAGAGGTGAGATGTGGGGTCTTATTGACCCCATATCTCACTGTAAAGAGGACCTGTCATGCCATATTCCTATTACAAGGGATGTTTACGTTCCTTGTAATAGGTATAAAAGTGCTCAAAAAAAATTTTAGGGCGGAAAAACATGTCAAACTAAAATAAAGTAAAATGAACAATAAAAAAAAATATATTTTTTTTAAAGCGCCCCTGTCCCCGTGAGCTCGCATACAGAAGCAAACGCATACGTAAGTCCCGCCCACATATGAAAACGGTTTTCAAACCACACATGTGAGGTATCTCTGCGAACGTTAGAGCGAGAGCAATCATTTTGGCCCTAGACCTCCTCTGTAACTAAAATCATGTAACCAGTAAAAATATTTAAAGTGTCGCCTATGGGGATTTTTTTAAGTAGCGAAGTTTGGCGCCATTCCACGAGTGTGTGCAATTTTTAAGGGTGACATGTTAGGTATCTATTTACTCGGCGTAACTTCATCTTTTACATTATGCAAAAACATTGGGCTAACTTTACTGTTTTTTTTTTTAAGCACAAAACATTTTTTTTTCCGTAAAAAACGCGTTAAAAAAATTGCTGCGCAAATATCGTGCAAGATAAAAAGTTGCAACAACCACCATTATATTCTCTAAGGTCTTTGCTAAAAAAACATATATAATGTTTTGGGGTTCTATGTAATTTTCTAGCAAATAAATGATGATTTTTACATGTAGGAGAGAAATGTCAGAATTGGCCTGGGTGCTCCAGAACGCCTGAAGGGGCTCCCTGCATGTTGGGCCTCTGTATGTGGCCACGCTGTGTAAAAGTCTCACACATGTGGTATCGCCATACTCGGGAGGAATAGCAGAATGTGTTTTGGGGTGTAATTTGTGGAATGCATATGCTGTGTGTGAGAAATAACCTGCTAATATGACAATTTTGTGAAAAAAAAAAAAGAGAAAAAAAAAATCTTGATTTTGCAAAGAATTGTGGGAAAAAATGACAACTTCAAAAAACTCACAATGCCTCTTTCTGAATACCTTGGAATGTCTTTTTTCCAAAAAGGGGTCATTTGGGGGGTATTTGTACTTTTCTGGCATGTTAGGGTCTCAAGAAATGAGATCGGCCGTCAGTACTTCAGGTGTGATCAATTTTCAGATATTGGCACCATAGCTTGTGGACTCTATAACTTTCAAAAAGACCAAATAATATCCACCAATTTGTACTTATTTTTACCAAAGATATGTAGCAGTATAAATTTTGGCCAAAATTTATGAAGAAAAAATAGTAATTTGCAAAATTTTATAACAGAAACGAAAAAATAATCATTTTTTTACAAAATTTTCAGTCTTTTTTCTCTTATAGCGCAAAAAATAAAAAAAACAACAGTGATTAAATACCACCAAAAGAAAGCTCTATTTGTGTGAAAAAAAGGACAAAAAATTCATATGGGTACAGTGTTGTATGACTGAGTAATTGTCATTCAAAATGTGAGAGCACCGAAAGCTGAAAATTGGTCTGGTTATTAAGGGGGTTTAAGTGCCCAGTGGTCAAGTGGTTAAAGAACTCCCATCCACGGTTAAGACACATCCACTAATAGGCCCGACAATAAAAATGTGCCATGGACTTATTTCTAAAGGGAAGTTATCAACACCAGAGTCCCCATTATTCCCCATCTTGGGGAATCCACAATTTGCACTAGGACTGAGGAAAGAATCCTTTGGGGTACTATTAGAAAAGAGGCAATACCAGGCCTCCCACTTCCTAGAAACAGGATCATGGCCCAACTGGCAAACACTGACATCCAGTTCCAACCGATACCAACTAGACTTTTGGCGTGCAGCGCAATTGAGGCATTTCCTGCAGACTCTACCTCCACCCGATAACTTCAAGTGGAAGTTAACGATATTTGAAGAATATTGTAATAAGAAAGGATTACTTTTGAGTGCGCATGCGCGAGGCTCCTAAGATGGCCGCTTGAGCCGAGAGCTCCGCTCCATCCCTCCACAGCGGTGCCAATAGCAGCAAACACGGTGGCGGTTCTGCCCTCATTTCAACACAGCTGACTACCGGAAGACCAGAGAACATTCCCAGCTTACCTAATCTTATTTTTTAGAGGTTTTCAGGCTGTTATTTGGCTTACTAATGACGGATGTAAAATCCAAGATGGCCGCCGCATCACAGCATTTGATCCCTGATCCGCCATGTCTGACTGAAAAACGACAGAATACCCGGTCTTCCACTGCTAAGTTCTCCTCAGGAACTCAAGAGGTACTTACTCAGGTAATTACCACCACTCCAACTACATCTGGAACCATAACTAACCTCTCTGCCTCAGAATATAGCCTTACTGTATTGGGGCATGACACTGCTATTCAGGCCATTTCTTTTACCTCAGATGCCTGTCAGGGAATAGAGGCTTATCAAATGGCGGACTTATTTCAGAAATTCTCTGACTTACTTGACAAAGGTATGGCACAAACTGCTAATAAAATCACAAGGGATCTGAAAGCAGATTTTCAAAGCTTGGGCTCTAGAATTGACTTTATTGAAAATAAAATCGATGAAACTGCTGCAGCTACTAATCAAAATATGGAACATATCAACACTGTTCAGGAACAACTGGATATTGCATTGTCTAAAATCGATGAACTCGAAAATAGGTCCCGCAGATACAATGTCAGAATTAGGGGACTTCCTGAATCTGTAATTGATGTACCCAAAGCGGTCCAGGACTTATTTAGAAATATGCTTCCTAATACCCCACTTGACCGACTGGAACTGGATAGGGCACACAGAGCCCTGGGACCACCTAGGAAGGATGGCAATCCGAGTGACATTATTGTCAAGCCTAATTTCTATGCAGTGAAGGAAGATATTATAAAGCAAGCTAGATCTTCTCCACAAGTGACATACCAGGGTCATTCAATTCAATTGTTTGCTGATCTTTCTCCGTCCACTATACAGCGCAGGAGGTCATTGAAACCTTTGTTGTTATTCCTCACTAAAAGGGATATCAGATACAGATGGGCCTTTCCATTCGCTGTTAGATTTACTATCAACGGGAAATCCTATTCTTTCTCCAACTTTCAAGAAGGTGAGAAGTTGTTCTTACAACTGAAATTAATCTTGCATGAGGCAGAAATGGATACTTCTTCGCCCAGTTCTGGATCATCTAAAAGACCAACGCCGACAAGTCCAAATTCTCCCCAATGGAACAAAGGAAGAGCTAAGAAAATTAAGGATGCTGGCCCTACTTGATTTGATTGTATTGTCTGTTTTTTTTTGTTCCCTTAAAGTGGTTGCTCCACCGGAATTTTTTTTTTTTAAAGCCAGCAGCTACAGCTACAGCAGCTGCTGGCTTTTAATATTTGGACACTTACCTGTCCTGGAGTCCAGCGACGTCCGCAGCAGAGGACGAGCGACCGCTCGTCGCTCTGCTGCTCCCTCCACCATCCTCGCTGAGGGAACCAGGAAGTGAAGCCCTGCGGCTTCATGCCCGGTTCCCTACGGCGCATGCGCGAGTCGCGCTGCGCCGTTCTGATTGGTGCTCCTGTGTTCTGGGAGCCGAGTGTCTCCCAGAACACCAAGGGAAGTCTGCGGGAAGTGACGTAACTCCCGCAGATTCCCGGAGACAGGACTCCCGGATGTGGGTGAAAATACCTGTCTTAGACAGGTATCTTCACCCCCCTCCCCCCTGAAAGGTGTCAATTGTGACACCGGAGGGGGGGAGGGTTCCAAATAGCAAAAGTTGCTATTTAGGGTGGAGCTCCACTTTAATTCTCGTTTGGACCGGGGGTCCAACTTTTTCCCTTTGGGGAAGTCTGTCGATTGTTCTCCCCCTTCCGCATTTTTTGAGCCCCTAGTGACTTAAATTTACAACAACAACCTGTCCTATCTTATTTTTACATTTTTTTATTATATATATTGTGACAGCAGGAAGGTAAAGTCACCTGGTTGCATCCAGGGGGGTAGATATATTTCTCCCAGATTCAGGCTTTATGCCGACTTATACAACTAGGGAGAGAGTTGATGAAGCCCAGCTGAGGCTAGTGGGCTCATGGATGATTCATACCTCTAGGGAGAGTGCTGGGCGTCGTGCAGGCAGGGAGTTGATGAGACCAGCTGAAGCTTGTCAGCTCGTTTAAGGCCTCTATAAAAACTCCCAGCTTCATTAGGTGTTTGCTCATGCCTGGACCCAGACCTGTGTGGACTGTCTAGGGAGAGTGAACCCCTGTGCGGTGAGACAAAGCCTGTGTGGCTATTTGTTTGGACATTTACTAAACCAGGGACTTAGGGACTAGGACAGCACCAGGCTGATCCCAGTTGTTAGTTAGGGAAACCTGCATGTTTAGTCAGAGGTCAAGCTGACCAGGATTTATTTTGTTTATGTTTCTTTTTGCTTTGCTGTGTTTTTGTCACTGTAAATAGAGAAATAAACCGCACCTTTTGATCTTGAAAACCACAACCTCCGTCTGCTGGGCCTGTTTTTGTGTGGGGAGCCCACCCAGGGGGTCACACACACCCGCTACCGAGCTAACCCCCTCACAGTTGGTGGAGAATGCGGGCAGTTTTTTTTTAAGCCAGCATGGAGGAGATACTGAAACAGCTGGCTCTAGCAAATGCAAATCAACAGCAGACAAATGCAGGTTTGCAAAAGAGCCTTGCAGCTCAACAACAGAGCTTCACAGCCCAGCAACAAGCCCAGCAGCAATCTGAGGCCCGCTTCATAGACCTGTTGCAGAAGCAAGAGCAGAGACTACAACAACAGATGGAAGCAGTAATGCAGCAACGTCCGCAGACCAGTGAGGAAAGCCGTCCCACTAATACCGCGTCCTTTGGGGTGAGTCGTTTATTGACAAAAATGACTGGAGAGGATGATCCAGAGGTATTTTTGACCACATTTGAAAGGACTGCTGAAAGAGAAAAGTGGCCTGAGGAGCAGTGGGCTGGACTGGTGGCTCCTCTGTTAACTGGTGAATCGCAGAAAGCTTACTATGACCTAGAGCCTGACCAAGCAAAAGACTATGTGATGCTAAAAGCTGAAATATTGGCAAGGCTGGGTGTCACCCTGGCTGTCCGGGCTCAGCGTGTGCATAACTGGACTTTCCAGCTTGGAAAACCCCCCAGGTCTCAAATGTATGATCTCATTCACCTGAGCAGGAAGTGGCTACAGCCAGAGACTTTGTCCGCACCGGAGATTGTGGAACGTGTTGTGATGGATCGTTTCTTGAGAGCTCTTCCTACCGCCATTCAAAAGTGGGTAAGCCATGGAGACCCAGAAACGGCCGGTAAACTTGTGGATCGTGTAGAGAGATACTTGGCTGCAGAGAACCTGACGGCCTCTTCCAGAGACTCTCGGACTTTCCACCCTAAGACCAGACCATCCCCAGGGGCGGATAAGATGATTCCAAGGGGTGAGGGTGGAGAGAGTGAGAGGGTGGGAGTTCTGCCCAGGGTTTGGCGAGAACAGCCTGGGAAGTCGGGGGCTCAAGAGGCAGCCAAAAGGATTGTTTGCTACCGCTGCCGGCAAGCGGGACATATTGCAGCAAATTGCCCGGTTGTGGAGGAACCCATGCAATGTGACTTTCTGACGGACAGACGTCAGTCGCTGTGTGCGACAGTCGCATGCACTGCCATTCGGGGAACTGAGAAACATTTATGCAAAATGTGTATTAATGGTAGAAATGTTGTGGTATTACTGGATTCAGGTAGCCTTGTGACCCTGATAAAGGCTGAATTAGTTAAAACAGAGGTCTCTGGGAATAGCAAGGTAGCTGTTATTTGTGTGCATGGGGACACCCGAGAGTATCCAGTGACTACAGTGTGTTTCAAGACCCCCAAAGGTACCCTCTCTCATCCAGTGGGGTTAGTATCTCAACTACCGCATGATGCCATTGTGGGAAGGGATTTTCCGAAGTTCTGGGAACTGTGGGATGATCCTGAGCCCCCCACTGGTGCCCCTATGTACCAGGAAGGTGATAGCCAGAACTCCTCTGAGAGTGGTGAGGACTCTCCAGAATTTCCCTTGTCAGTATTGGCAGGCGAGACTCAAGAAACTGGAGAGGAGCCCACCTCCTCAGACGAAAACCTACCGTCTGTGGAGTTTTCTGATCTTGAGGTTCACAGGGAAAATTTTGCCACAGAACAGTTAAAAGACCCCGCCCTAATAAAGGCACGGGAAAACGTAGTGGAAATAGATGGCGAGTTAGTGAACCCAGATAATACCTGCACTTACCCATACTTCAGCGTAGAGAAGGACCTACTGTATCGGGTGGCAAAAAGGGCAGAAGAAACCGTTGAGCAGCTTGTGGTGCCCAAACCTTACAGGAAGTTGGTGTTGGAGTTGGCCCATGGGCACATTCTTGGAGGTCATCTGGGGACAGAGAAAACCCGAGAGAGGGTATTACAGAGATTCTATTGGCCTGGGGTGATGAAGGACATAGAAAATTATTGTTCCTCCTGCCCTGTGTGTCAGAGGTCGGCCCCGATGCCACATTTCCGTAGCCCGCTGGTCCCTCTACCCATCATTGAGGTCCCGTTTGAGAGGATCGCAATGGATTTGGTAGGTCCTATAATCAAGTCCGCTAGGGGGCACCAGTACATATTAGTTATAATGGACTATGCCACCCGTTATCCAGAAGCGATCCCTCTCCGAAATACCTCGGCCAAAACCATAGCCAAAGAGCTATCTCTTGTTTTTAGCCGGGTGGGTATTTGTAAAGAACTGCTTACGGACCAAGGTACACCCTTTATGTCCCGGGTTATGAAAGAGCTGTGTAAATTGTTCAAAGTGACGCAATTGCGTACGTCTGTGTATCACCCCCAAACCGATGGGCTGGTTGAAAGATTCAACAAAACCCTAAAACAAATGTTGAAGAAAGTGGTGGATAGAGATGGAAAGGATTGGGACTGTCTACTTCCTTATTTGATGTTTGCTATTAGGGAGGTGCCCCAATCCTCTACGGGATTCTCCCCCTTTGAGTTACTGTATGGGAGACACCCAAGAGGGCTGTTGGATATTGCCAAGGAAACTTGGGAAAGTGAGAGTTCTCCCCACAGGAGTGTGATTGAGCATGTCGCCCTGATGCAAGATCGAATTGCACAGGTAATGCCCATCGTGAAGGAACATTTGGCCCAAGCGCAGTTGGCACAGCAGAGAGTGTACAACCGTGGAGCCAAGACCCGTACCTTTTCCCCGGGGGATAGGATATTGGTACTTGTCCCTACGGTTGAAAGTAAATTCCTTGCCAAATGGCAAGGCCCCTACGAGATAATGGAAAAAGTGAGCGAAGTGAATTACAAGGTCAGACAACCAGGAAGGCGAAAGCCCGAACAGATCTATCACGTTAATCTGTTGAAAGCCTGGAGGGATAGAGAGTCCCTAGTCGCAGAAACTTGGTCACCAGCTCAAACTGGTTGCGTGATTCCGGAGGTTGGAATAGCAGCCACCTTGTCACAACCCCAACAACAGGAGGTTAAGGAGTTTGTGCTTCGCAACAAGGAGGTGTTCTCTGAGCTGCCGGGACAAACATCTGGGGTAGAGCATGATATTATTACCCCGCCCGGTGAAAGGGTGAAGTTAAAACCCTATCGGATCCCAGAGGCCCGACGGGAGGCAATACGGGAGGAAGTACAGAAAATGCTGAACTTAGGGGTGATAGAGGAGTCCCAAAGTGATTGGTCTAGTCCCATTGTGTTGGTGCCTAAACCGGATGGGAGCTGGCGATTTTGTAACGATTTTCGTCAGTTGAACAAAGTTACAAAATTTGACACCTACCCCATGCCACGTATAGATGAGTTGATCGACCGGCTGGGAACAGCCCGATACATGACGACTCTTGACCTCACAAAAGGGTATTGGCAAATTCCCCTGGCCAAGTCGGCCAAAGAGAAAACCGCATTTGTAACCCCAGACGGGGCGTTCCAATATAAGAGAATTCCGTTCGGGTTACAGAATGCGCCGGCCACATTCCAGCGGAAAATGGACCAGATACTGAGGCCCCATCGGAAGTATGCTGCGGCTTACCTGGATGACGTAATTGTCCATAGCACAGATTGGGCCTCACATCTGCCAAAAGTGCAAGCAGTCCTAGACTCTATCCGGGAAGCGGGGTTTACGGCTAACCCCAAGAAGTGTACCATTGGGCAGGAGGAGGCCAAATATCTTGGGTACACCATTGGCAGGGGAGTAATAAAACCCCAACTCAACAAAGTCGAGGCCATCCAGAGTTGGCCACGTCCCAACAGCAAGAAGCAGGTACGAGCCTTTCTGGGAATCGCGGGTTATTATCGGCGCTTCATTCCCCACTTTGCTTCTAAGGCTGTGCCCCTAACCAACCTGACGAAAGGGAAAGGGTCGGTCATGATTAAATGGACCCCCGAGGCTGAGGCAGCATTCCAATTCTTGAAACAAGCCTTATGTAGCCAGCCAGTGTTGTACTCACCCGACTTCTCTAAAGACTTTGTCGTACAAAGTGATGCGTCAGATGTGGGGTTAGGAGCAGTATTGTCCCAGGTCTGGAACGGGGAAGAGCACCCAGTCATTTACCTCAGCAGGAAGTTGAAGTCCCATGAGGTAAATTACGCCACGGTTGAAAAGGAGTGTTTAGCGGTGAAGTGGGCTCTAGATTCCCTTCGGTACTATCTGCTAGGTAGGCACTTTGACATGGTTACGGATCACACTCCGTTAAAGTGGATGGCTCAAAACAAGGAGACAAATAGAAGAGTAAATAGGTGGTTCCTGGCCCTACAGGAATTCAACTTCACAGTAAAGCATCGCCCTGGCGTTCAAATGGGGAATGTGGATGCTTTGTCTCGAGTACATGAATGCCTGATTGCTGGTGTTCCAACCCCAAGGTTAAAACAAGAGGGGGGGTATGTGACAGCAGGAAGGTAAAGACACCTGGTTGCATCCAGGGGGGTAGATATATTTCTCCCAGATTCAGGCTTTATGCCGACTTATACAACTAGGGAGAGAGTTGATGAAGCCCAGCTGAGGCTAGTGGGCTCATGGATGATTCATACCTCTAGGGAGAGTGCTGGGCGTCGTGCAGGCAGGGAGTTGATGAGACCAGCTGAAGCTTGTCAGCTCGTTTAAGGCCTCTATAAAAACTCCCAGCTTCATTAGGTGTTTGCTCATGCCTGGACCCAGACCTGTGTGGACTGTCTAGGGAGAGTGAACCCCTGTGCGGTGAGACAAAGCCTGTGTGGCTATTTGTTTGGACATTTACTAAACCAGGGACTTAGGTACTAGGACAGCACCAGGCTGATCCCAGTTGTTAGTTAGGGAAACCTGCATGTTTAGTCAGAGGTCAAGCTGACCAGGATTTATTTTGTTTATGTTTCTTTTTGCTTTGCTGTGTTTTTGTCACTGTAAATAGAGAAATAAACCGCACCTTTTGATCTTGAAAACCACAACCTCCGTCTGCTGGGCCTGTTTTTGTGTGGGGAGCCCATCCAGGGGGTCACACACACCCGCTACCGAGCTAACCCCCTCACAGTATATATATATATATATATATATATATATGGATCATTTCTAAACTTTCATATATGGACTTGTATATGGACTTGAGACTCTTATTATCTCTCTTCAAATGAATGTATGTGTATGTGTGTATATATATATATATATATATATATATATATATGTATATGTTTGTTTGTTTTTTTTTTGTTTTTTTTTGAGGGGTAGTGATTCGCTAATCCTATATAGGTCACTTGTGGACATCCTGATATGTTCAGTTCAAAATGTTATATAACCGTGTTACAACTTGAATGCAATTTTTTTTCTTTTGGGGGCGTCCTGTGGAGGGATGGCTCACATGCGCCTCCACCTATCTCTTGAAGACCAGTAGTCTTTGGAGGATAGGTTGTCTGTACCTTTGGATCAGACATTTTTGTTGAAGGGCTCTGGGGGGTTGTCTCCCCCCCCCCCCCGATCCTGATATTTGATGCTAGGAGACTTTTCTTTTTTTTCTTTTTTTATTGGTTCTACTTTTTCTTTTTTTTTTTTCTTCTCCCTCATCCTTCTTTTCTTCCCCTCTGTGTACATGCCTGACTTATCTGTATTTTACAGGATCACATCCACCAGATTTACAGTGAGCACATTCCCATATGGGTATCTGCTGAGAGAAATTCTGAGCTCAACTTCTACCAGCTATCTCTTCTGGGTGAGTGGGTACGACTGTAATAGATGCTTCCACCTTGACTTCCATGGCTAAAACCACACATTCCAACATACTAATTGCCTCGCACAATGTACAGGGCCTAAACTCTCCAACCAAAAGGAGAAAAATTCTAGACTATTATAAAACTCTTACAATTTATATTCTTCTACTCCAAGAGACACACTTTCCTATAAGGTATACTCCTACTTTCCTACATTCACATTATTCACAATTTCACCTAGCCAATGCCGAGAATAAGACAAAGGGGGTAGCCATTATTTTTTCTAAATTTTGTAAATTTGAAAAGATTGCTGAATACTTAGATCCTGGGGGATGATTTATTCTACTAAAAGGTACCATTGAAGGGCACCTTTATTCTTTAGTTTCCTACTATGCCCCTAATAAGGGTCAAGCTTCTTTTTTTAAAGTCATGATGGATTCCCTCAATCCCTTACTAGAAGGCACGACCCTTCTTGGAGGCGATTCCAATGTTGCTTTGGACCAGGCTTTGGACAAATCTAAAGCCCAAAGTACTCAACTAACTAGACCTACTAGAGAAAGCCACAAATTTGCAAAATTACTTTCAACCCATAACCTGGCGGACATATGGAGGGAGCTGAATCCTTCAAAAAGAGATTTCACTCACTTCTCTCATCCGCATAATACATATGCTAGAATTGATCATATTTTAACGTCCACATCTCTTCTCCCATTTATTCTCAATGCTCGTATTAAAGATACTGTCCTTTCAGATCACTCAATTGTACTTATAGCTCTTCACTCTAATACTTTGAGCGGAAAGAGGGGCAATTTGAAACTCAAATAAACCATTCTTTCTGATCCATTAAGAGTTGAGACGATTAATAAAGCTCTTCAAGATTATTTTCTTCTCAATGATACTGGAGAAGTCTCGGTTGAAACGCTTTGGGCGGCTCATAAGGCTTTCATACGGTGTAAAATAATTCAGCTAGCAACTCAAAAGGGAATGTAAAGATAAAATAGACCGCTTAGAAAAAGAGTATGCCTCTCTCAGAGCCAAACACAAAAAGGACCCGTCCAAAGTTCCTATTGCCCTCATTGATAAAGCTAGACTTGATCTAAACTTACTCCTCACTACTCAAGCTGATAAAGCTATTCGCTGGATGAGTAACAAATTCTATGTTCATGCTAACAAAATAGGACCCTTATTAGCTGCTAAGCTTTCCCCCCGGGTTCGAATCAATACTACACCTAAAATCAGAATTTCTGGTCAGCCTCCCACAGCTAATCCTGTCAAAGTTCTGGAGGCCTTTCATGAGTTTTTTTCCGACCTCTATAAATCTTTCTCCCAAATTGATACAGACTCAGTTACTAAATTCCTTGATGATCTCCCCATTCCTACCCTTCTCTTTGTGCATAGGGATTTACTTGAATCTGCCTTTACTGAGGAGGAGGTTCTTGAAGTCATTAAAGGTCTCAAAGCGGGTTCGGCTCCGGGTCCTGACGGGTTCTCTATAAACCCTAGCATTCAGGGGGTGGTATGCGGAAATCAGACACATAAATGTGGGCTATTTGCGGATGACATTCTTTTGTTTGTTACTTCCCCTTTAATTTCTTTACCAAACATTTGCAAAGTACTTAGTGACTTTTCTAAAATTTCAGGTCTAACAGTAAACTATACGAAATCACAGGCCCTAAACATCTCGCTCCCCTGTTCCGTTGTTTCCTCATTACAGCAATCATTCAAATTTGAATGGAAAGGTTCTATCAAATACCTAGGTGTAACTCTAATTGCACGAACGGAAAATCTATATGACTGTAACTACCCGCCCCTATTTAAGAAATTGGAAATTGATCTCAAAGCCTGGTCCAAATATAATATGTCCTGGCTTGGCAAAATCAATTCTGTCAAAATGACTTTACTCCCAAAGGATTCTTTATTATTTTAGATCATTGCCCATCCCTATTAAAAAAAATCATTTGAAGTCATTTCATAGCAAGGTTTTCAAATTTATTTGGGGTTCCTCTGTATCACAGAGCACTCTTTTTCTTCATAGAAATAGAGGGGGACTAGGTCTCCCAGACTTATACAAATACTTTGTTTCAGCAAGATTAACACAACTCTCCTCAATATACTCTAAAGCAGGGATATGCAATTAGCGGACCTCCAGCTGTTGCAAAACTACAAGTCCCATCATGCCTCTGCCTCTGGGTGTCATGCTTGTGGGTGTCAGAGTCTTGCTATGCCTCATGGGACTTGTAGTTTGGCAACAGCTGGAGGTCCGCTAATTGCATATCCCTGCTCTAAAGCCTCGTACACACGATCGGATATCCTATGGATTCTAATCCGATGGTTTTGTCCATCGGAAATCCGATTAAGCTAACTTCCATCAGTCTTGTCTACACACCATCAGTCAAAAAACCGACCGTTCCAAATGCGGTGACGTAAAACACTCCGATGAGCCGAGAAAAATTAAGTTTAATGCTTCTGAGCATGCGTCGACTTGATTCTGAGCATGCTTGGGTTTTTTACCTGATGGACTTGCCCATAGACGATCGGAATTTGCTATCGGTTTTTGATCCATCGCAAAAATTTAAAACATGTTCTATTTTTTAAAACCGATGGAAAAAAGACCGATGGGTCCCATACACGATCGGTTTGTCCGATGAAAAAAGTCAATCGGACTGTTTTCATCGGTAAAACCGATCGTGTGTACAGGGCTTAAGACTGAAAAGCCTGATTGGGTCTTAATAGAAAATCAAGCAGTACCCTGCTTTTCCTTGGATTATCTCCTATGGTGCCCTACCAAGTTTCTTCCTCCTATTATGTCTCCTACCTTGTCGCAATCTATAGCGCTTTGGGACAAATTTAGAAATCTTCCAACCCTTACATCTGCTGGATGGCCTCTCACACCCCTGTATTTAATAATTCCAGATTTTCCCCCTGGTCTGAATGTTGATGATTTCAGATGGTGGACTAATAGGGGACTATACCGTATAGGAAACGTCATTAAATCTGGATGTCTTATATCCCTAGATCATTGTATCATAATATTAAAACTCCCAGACTCTGAAAAATTACATTATCGCCATATTTCACAATTCTTGACTAGTACATGGAAGGATATCCCTTCCTCGATCCAATATACTAATTACGAAACATGGTGCGATAGCGCTATGGAACCAAGGGGAGGTATTTCTCTAGTGTATTCGTCCCTCACTCATTCTAATGAGAAGTCCCCCTACATGACAGCTTGGGAAAAGGACTTCCGTTGTACTTTGGACCTGAAAGTCTGGCATACTGCTTGTTCGAAGTCCTTTAAAGGTGTTCTGAATGTATATCTGGTGGAAGCCAATGTAAAAGTTTTAACAAGGTGGTATCTTACCCCCTCTAAATTAGCTACTATTTACCCTTCAGCTGATCCTTCATGCTTCAGAGGTTGCCAACTTATAGGATCAATGGCCCATATATGGTGGGAGTGTCCTAGGATTCGCCCCTTTTGGAATAAAGTTTTTAATTTAATCTTTAAAGTCACTGGAAACCAGATTCCCAGATCCCCATTTGTTGCTCTCCTGAATGCACATGTTCCTCGTATATCTAAACCTACTCAATTACTGATTCACTTCATTCTCACCGGAGCCAAGATCACCATAGCAAAAGCTTGGAAAAAACAAAAACCCTTCCTTTTTGATGTCAAACGAAAGATTTCTTGGATTATGACTCAAGAAAAACTAGCTAGTATATTAAATAACACAGTTCCAAAATTTGAATTGAATTGAACATTGAATTGTTCCATTGTTTTCCAGCTTGGGATCGTTAAGTCAGGCATGTACACCCCTCTCCTTTTCTCCCCCCCCCCTCCTTCCATCTTTTATTGTGCTTTTGTCTTCTATTTTTATCTTTATTTTTTCTGATATGAATCTTGGAGATCCTTATAAGAAACATATTCTTATGATATCCCTAGGGTCTTTACAACATTTTTTGATTGAAAGGTTATAGTGTGGATGACCCTTCATCCTATTTCATTGGTTTTATCTCATGATTTGTACGGGTTAGAAGGCTTTATTAAGAGCCCATTTAAATACACGTGGCATCCCCTCTTATGGCACAGCATGATCCCTATAGGGGTGCCATGGAGGGGCGTGGATCTCGATTAATTCATTTTTTCTTTTTATTCTGGTTTAGCTAAAGTAAATCTATATAACATTTTTTAGGCTTTCTGGCCTTTATCGGATAAATCTTCTATTGAAAGTAAAAATACCTATTGCTCTTTTATTTATTTATTTTTATTAAATTTTTTGAATATGGAATATTATTTGTGCTGTCTATATTATTATTCTCCTGTATGAATTATTCGTATGTTATACTGTATATTATTTGTTTTATTTTATGATTTATTTTATGATTATTGAAAAATAAAATATTTTGAAAGAGAAGAAAGGATTACTTTCTCATGTTCTCTCGGAGATGTTTCACCTGTTGATCAGACCATCAGAGGATTTCCAATTGCCATTTTTATGTAAATGGGAACTGGAATTAGGTAGAACTTTTTCAGAGGAACAGTGTACTAATATAATATACAACATATTTGAATTGTCAATGTGTACGAGGATACAGGAAACAAATTACAAAATTGTTTCCCAATGGTACCGAACCCCAGTTCTTCTTTACAGACTTTTTCCAGAGGTAACGGATGTCTGCTGGAGATGCTGTGAGGAATTACATATTCTCTGGTCATGCCCTAGAAAGGGTTTCTGTTTTTTTTTTCGGAGAATCAGTCAGATGGAAAGAAGAGATACTCGACGACCCGGCCTTTTTCTTATTGCATGAAACAAAAATGCCAGTAAAGAGATATAAGGAAACGATAGTATGCCATCTCCTAAATGCGGCCAAAGCATGTATACCTGGCACTTGGAAGCATAGACAATCCCCATCAATAAGACTTTGGCTTAAGAAAGTAGAGGAAATTAATCAAATGGAAGAACTGATATGGACAGCACGACAGAAAAGAGAGACCTATCGGAAAACATGGTTCGCATGGAATCTCTTCATTAATTCAAAGGAGGGGGAGACGCTTATGGGAGTAGTATAGAAGAGTAATATACTTTGAGGGGGTTCAGGGAGGAAGGAGGGGGGACGCTGTGGAGCACGAGGAGAGGGGGGATTTCCTGATTCCCCGTAAATGTTTTTTTTTTCTTTTATTCTTTCTGTTTGTTTGTTTGTTGTTGTTGGGTTATGTAGTGTACTTTGTTGTCTTGTCTCGTCATGTGTTTGACGGCAGGGGTAACTGAAGGGGAAGGACAGAGACAGATACCGTATTGAGAATACTGGATTAGACCGAGCCTACAGATGTATGACCAAAAGCAAATGGATACTTGGAGAAATAAATAAGAGGTTTATTGTGACTATGAAGTAAATTCTGAAATATAACCACTATTCTGTTGTAGGAATAGGTCAACTATGTTATTATGTTATCTTGATGATGTACGGAAGATGTCTTGAGACTTACCTTGTTTAAAAAAAAAAAGAAGAAAAGTTTTTATAAGTGATTGTAAACCCATATTATTGTTTTTTTATATAACAAACATGTCATACTAACCTGCTCTGTACAATAGTTTTGCACAGAGCAGCCCCGATCCTTCTCTTTCTGGGCCCTCCCCTGGGGCCCCTGGCTCCTTCCCACTGCCGAGTACCCACCATATCAAGCCACTTGCTATGGGGGCACTCATGCAGGCTCACTCTCCAGCTAGCCCTGTGTGTTCATAGATACACAGAGTGTGGCTCAGCCCTGCTCCCTCCACCACTGGCTGTGATTGCCATTGGCCACTGGCTCCTGCTGCTGTCTCTGAGCTTATGAGGAGGGAGAGAGTGGTGAGAGCTGCTGCTCTTGTGCACATAGCTGGATCAAGATCGGGCTCAGGTAAGTATAAGGGGGGTGGTGCTGCACTCAAAAGTATTTTACCTTAAAGTGGTGTCCCAGCCGCATTTTTTTTTTTTTAAAGTCAGCAGCTACAAACACTGTAGATGCTGACTTTTAATAAGGACACTTACCTGTCCAGGGAGCCCGTGATGTCGCCCCCCCCCCCCGAGGCCGATCCGTCCATCGGATTGGGTGCTGGCGCCGCCATCCTAACTAAGGGAAACAGGCAGTGGAGCCTTGTTCCTACTGCGCATGCGTGAGTCGCGCGGCACTTTGTGAATGGCCAGCTGTCTTCTGGGACACACTTAGGTCCCAGAAGACAGCGAGCCCCATTTACCAGGAGACAACATGGGGGAGGAAGAAAGCGAGGAGCTCCGCGGAGAAGGAAGTGTTAGATTAGGAAGACTGCCTAGCAACAGCAAAAAAAAAAATTCTAATGTTTTTTTACAGATTTTAAGGAGAATGTTAATGTAATTCTTTTTATTTTTAGGGTGGACCTCCGCTTTAATACAGAGAACGTCTGGCCACTTTAATCCTACGGTATCACACTATGTATAGCCTCTTCCTTTGTATGCTCATTGGTGAAGAGATTGCATATAAACATCAGAAGATAGCACAGTGATTGAAGAGGCGGCTTTCATCTTTCTGGGATCCCATGAATGCAATTGCCATTAGACATGTGCATTCGTTTTCGTCCGAATGCATTTTCGTCCGAATTTCAGGTATTTTCGTTATCGTTTTAACAAACAAAAACGAAAATGCAGAATCCAAAAACCGAAAGATCCGACATAAACAAATGCTTAATTTTCGTTTTTGTTGCAACAACAGTTCGATATAGATAGGAGATTCGACATGAGGCTGACAATAACAATCTGTGTCCATCGAACCTGTGGTCGAATGGGCCTAACCTTAACCACTTGTCCCCCGCCCACTGTCAATTGACGGCGGGCGGAGGATACTCTCGTTCTGGGAGGACGTCATATGACGTCCTCCCTTTAAAACGAGCTAGGAGGCGCGTTCACAAGGCCCCGGTGCGCGTGCCCGGCGGCCGCGATTGCCGCCGGGCACCCGCGATTGCCCGGGAAACGAGCAGGAAAATGGATCTCTGTGTGTAAACACAGAGATCCACGTCCTGTGAGGGACAGGGGACCGATGGTGTGTCCCTTGTACATAGGGACAACCATCGGTCACCTCCCCCAGTCAGTCCCCTCCCCCCACAGTAAGAACACATTGAGGGAACATATTTAACCCCTTCCCTGCCAATCACATTTATACAGTAATCAATGCATTTTTATAGCAGGGATCGCTGTATAAACGTGAATGGTCCCAAAAATGTGTCAAAAGTGTCAGATGTGTCTGCCGCTATATCGCAGTCACAATAAAAAATCGCAGATCGCCGCCATTACTAATAAAAAAATAAAAAAATTAAAATGCTATAAATCTATCCCCTATTTTGTACACGCTATAACTTTTGCGCAAACCAATCAATACGCGCTTATTGCGATTTTTTTTTTTACCAAAAATATGTAGAAGAATACGTATCGGCCTAAACTGAGGAAGATTTTATTTAAAAAAAAAAAAATGGGTATTTATTATAGCAAAAAGTAAAAAATAGTGTTTTTTTCCCAAACTGGACGCTCTTCTTTTGTTTATAGCGCAAAAAATAAAAACCGCAGAGGTGATCAAATACCACCAAAAGAAAGCTCTATTTGTGGGAAAAAAGGACGCAAATTTCGTTTGGGAGCCACGTCGCACGACCGCGCAATTGTCATTCAAAGTGTGACAGCGCTGAAAGCTGAAAAATGGCTTGGGCAGGAAGGGGGTTTTCGTGCACAGTAGAGAAGTGGTTAAAGGGGTTGTAAAGGTTTGTTTTTTATTTTCTAAATAGGTTCCTTTAAGCTAGTGCATTGTTGGTTCACTTACCTTTTCCTTCGATTTGCCTTCTAAAGGTTTGTTTTCTTTGCCTGAATTTCTCACTTCCTGTTTCTCCTCAGTAAACTTCACACCATCATCCGAGTGGTGTTTAGTCAGCCAGAACAGCTTACTGAACAGCTTACTGAGGAGGAACAGGAAGTGAGAAATTCAGACAAAGAAAACAAAGAAAAAAAAAATTTAGAAGGGAAATCTAAGGAAAGGGTAAGTGAACCAACAATGCACTAGCTTAAAGGAACCTATTTAGAAAATAAAAAAATGAACCTTTACAACCCCTTTAACTCTATTAGTCCAAGATTATTCTACATAGAGAGAAAAGATTCAACATTATAGAGAGAAAAGATTCAACATTATAGAGAGAAAAGATTCGAAATAGAGAGAAAAGATCGCTGCTGTAATTGGGTGGGGGAAGTAAAATAAAAATAATGATGATGATGAATGTTATTGGCTGATTGTAACCAAAGAGGAGGAGCAGTAAAATAGCTAGAACTAACTTGACAATTCAACGTGAACAACGAAGATTCGACAAAGCATCGAAAAACATACAAACGTCGAATCTGTCATTGAAGGCTTATGGTGTCTGTTGAAAGTTCTAAGAAGATTCGACGGTGCAGCTAAACTGTACGACGCTGCAATCGTACATTTCCGGTCAAATGCTCGGCCCATAGGCTATAGAAGAATTCTAATGTTGGTTGACTAGTAATAATAATTAATAAATATAATTATTACTAGTCATACAACATTATAATTCTACTATACCTAGCTTGTAGGCGGAACATTTGACCGGAAATGTATGATTGCGGCATCGTACAGTTTCGCTACTCCGTCGAATCTTCTTTGAACATTCGACAGACACCATGAGCCTTCAATGACAGATTCGACCTTAATTAATTCTGATTTTCGGACGAATGCACTTTCTAACGAAAAACGAAATAAATAAAAATTTCGGGAGTAACTAAATAAATGAATTTTTCTAACAAACGAAATTTCGAAACAAAATATTTCAGTGTGCACATGTCTAATTGCCATATTTCTGAAATTGTGTATCTTTTAGTGAGTGCAGATCCATGTGGGTGGAGGACAGCATGTAATGTTTGTTTTTAGAGTTTTTATGGTGGATATTTAAACACCATCACAAAGGAGTGAAGAAATAAGCTTTGCTAAAGTTGTTTCTTTTTTCCGAAACTGTATAATTTTGTATCACTTTCAACTCCTGGGACACTGTTGAGATTTTTGGGGGATTTATGTACACATTTATTATTGCTATTCATTTTGAAATTATATAATTGTAACCACATGCGCAGGTCAGTGTACATAGTGTGCCGGAATGACTGCACTACCACACCTGAGCGGGAGTAAAGTCAACCCACGCCAACAAACTCAAACAGCCAAAGACCGTCACCTGGAAGAACTCAGGGGAAGGAGACAGCGAGGGACCTCATGGGCATTGGAACTAAGGTAAAGCCCTGTACTGGCAGGCCAAATGCCAGCGTCATTGGACGGTTCAATAAAACTGACCAATATTTGGGCTGTGAGTATGGCTTCTGTCGGACGAGCATGCTGGAAAACCAGCAGCCGACCGACTCCTGATCGCCACTCTCAGCCAATGGCAGAGAGCTCTGATTGAAGTGTTCTGGTGGGGGCATCCCTCTGTCAGAACACAACAGCTCAGCGGGGGAGGTCGCTATACCAACTGGAGCTAACAGGTTTTTTTTTTCTCGTTCAACCGCTGCAAACTCATAGTGTGCACCAGGCTTAAGTATGTGTGCCTTTAGTTCCCCTTTAAATGGTTTGCCTCAACCCTATAACTGCCACTTTTGCTGGAAAGCTGGTCTGTTAATGGTGGCTGAAAACAAACTTACTGGTAGGGTCATTGGGTGAAAATAAAGGAAAACAAAGCCTAAAAAAATAAAAAAAAAATGCACCAACCACATCTAATGCCTTGTACAATCGATCAGAATTTCCGATGGAAAAAGTCAGACGGAATTTAGAATTTAGAGAGAGATCACTTTCGGAAATTCCGTTTGTCTGTGTGGAACTTCGACGGAGAAAAAAACACGCATGCTCAGAATAAATTAGGCGACAGGAGCGCTCGTTCTGGTAAAACTAGCGTTCGTAATGGAGATAGCACATTCGTCAACATTCTGAACAGCAGAAAACGATCTGAAAGCACGAAGACTGAAAAGCGCGAATCGTCTCTCACCAAACTTTTACTAACACGCGGAAACACAAAATCAGCAAAAGCAGCCCAAAGGGTGGTGCCGTTGGATTTGAACTTCCCCTTTATAGTGCCATCGTACGTCACCGCGTTTTGGGCGGTTGGAATTTGTCATGACAGCGTGTATGCAAGACAGCTTGAATGGAATTCTGTCTGAAAATTCCGTTGGAGTTTAGCCCGTCGGAAATTCCGATCGTGTGTACAAAGCATAAGAATTGGTAAGCTGCAATATACAACATTTTTGTTTTGGGTTTAATACTGCTTTAATTTTGCTTGCATTAATTTTGTTTGCTTTTAATATGAATTTCCAGATATGGGATTACTCAAAATAATTGGAGGGGTTTGCTGCTCATAGCAACTAGAAAGATTGCAACTATAATTTTTACTAGATCCAGTTGAAAATCTGGGAGAAACTGATTTCATTGTTCACAATCGTTTTTCAGTTCCTCAGCTGATATGAAAAAAGTGTATTTGAAATTATTTAACCACTTAAGGACCGACATATACATCGGCAGAGCGGCACGGACTGGCATAACCACGTATCTGTACGTCCCCTTTAAGATGCCGCCATGTGGTCGCGCACTCGCGACCCTGCCGCCTTCTCCGTGAGCCTGACCGTGGGTCCCACGGACTTGATCGCCGCGGGGACACCCACGATCGTCTCACGGAGAGATACAGCGAGGAGATGCTTATGTAAACAAGCATCTCCACGCTCTGCCTAGTGACAATGACACTGATCTCCGCTCCGTGTAGTCGGAGAGGAGATCAGTGTAATGTCACAAACAGCCCATCCCCCTACAGTTAGAAACACTCATCAGGACACACTTAACCCCTACAGCGCCACCTACTAGTTAACCCCTCCACTGCCAGTGTCATTTTCACAGTAATCAGTGCATTTTTATAGCACTGATCGCTGTAAAAATGACAATGGTCCCAAAAATGTGTCAAAAGTGTCCGATGTGTCCGCCATAATGTCGCAGTCATGATAAAATTCACTGATCGCTGCCATAACTAGTAAAAAATATATAAATAATAAAAATGCCATAAAACAGTCCCCTATTTTGCAGAACCTATAACTTTTGCGCAAACCAATCAATAAACGCTTATTGCGATTTTTTTTACCAAAAATATGTAGAAGAATACGTATCGGCCTAAACTGTGGAAAAAAAAATGATTTTTTTTATAAATTTTTTGGGGATATTTGTTATAGCAAAAAGTAAAAAATATTGAATTTTTTTCAAAATTGTCGCTCTATTTTTGTTTATAGCGCAAAAAATTAAAACCGCAGAGGTGATCAAATACCACCAAAAGAAAGCTCTATTTGTGGGAAAAAAAGGACGCAAATTTTGTTTGGGTACAACATTGCATGACCGCGCAATTACCAGTTAAAGCGACGCAGTGTAAAATTGTAAAAAGACCTCTGGTCCTTAGGCTGACAAATGGTCCGGGGCTAAAGTGGTTAATAACTATTCACAATTGGCTGGGATTGGTTTTCCACGCAAGTTATTCCTTAGGTAATGTAAATTATGATTGTTTCTTTGAAAATATTGTTTTAGTTTTTTTTCTTTCTACGCAACTTGTGACGTGTTTTCAAGCATATCAGAAGACATATTTTCCCACTTTTTTAATTTTGTTTTTGCTATGAAACCTATTTCCAGCTGCTAGGTGTGTAAAAACAGTGCTTTGATTGATAATACATTTGCAGTATGAGCCAAAATGTATTCAACCAGTTTTATGTCACCGACAAACTTTTAGTAGCATTCAAATAAAGTAAGATAGAAAGCTACCAGTAATACATTTAAAAAATAAAATAATAGCGTATTCAGTTCTTACGTGGTGTAAGTTATTAAGGCAGTCTTTACCCTAAATGTGTCCCTTGTCACAAGGAAGAAAAGACTGCAGTACAACACAATGTAAAATCAGACAGCTACTTGCATTAAAGGCAGGCAGTGTCTAATCTACTCTGTTGCAGAGTAAAGCCCCGTACACACGGTTGGAATTCCCGACAGAAAAAGTCCGATGGGAGCTTTTGGTCGGGATTTCCGACCGTGTGTATGCTCCATCTGACTTTTTCTGTCGGAATTCCCGCCAGCAAAAGATTGAGAGCAGGTTGTCAATTTTCCCAACGGAAAAAATTCCTATCTGGAAATCTGATCGTCTGTATGCTTTTCCGACGCGCAAAAAAACCACGCATGCTCGGAAACAATTCGACGCATGTTCGGAGGCATTGAACTTCTTTTTCTTACCTCGTCGTAGTGTTCTACGTCACCATGTTCTTAACGCTCGAAAGTTCAGAGAACCGTGTGTATGCAAGCCAAGCTTGAGCGGAATTCCGTCAGAAAAGCCATCCAATTTTTTTCGACGGGTATTCCGCTCGTGTCTACAGGGCATAACATCTCTGACAAGTGTTGGATGCCTAGATGCCTAGTCTCCCCTTTTTGTGCTGTGGTTCCATCTGGCCCCTGTGTCACTAAGATGTCCTCTAGTAATGTAGTAATGTGGGGGCTGACAGATGGAACCATAATGGAAGGTGGGGGGGATTTGCAGCATGGTTGAAGTAGAATTCCAGACTGCAACCTACTCTCTTAGCTATAGAAAGCAGGGGGTGGGGATCTGATGTAATGTACACTGCAGAGCTAGAGCATAAAGTTGTAGTGTAATCTGAGAGCTAATGGATATCCCCCCCTCTACATACTGCCATAGAAAAAGCATACAAAACTGAGGCTATGAGTCACCTGATGTGTGCTGGAGGGGGGTGGGCCATCTCCCCCGAGGCTGTTGTTTCATCTTAGAGCTTTTTCAGTGACTCATGCAGAAAGCAGAGGGATCAGAGATCAGAGAGGAACCAGATTCAGTGCTTTGGATTCAGGCTAGTAACCCTCTAGTAGTGGGATGTGCTTTGTTCATTTTTCACGTCTGAGGTTTAGAACAACTTTAAACCAATATGAGTAAGTTATAATATACATGGACAATGGAGCCTGGCTTTCAGTAATATTATAACCCAAACCTGTTCTTCCCTCTGGGAACTATTGTAGGTTGTGAATAGTCCCTTTGGTACAAAGGTTTGTGGAGTTATTTCAGGGTGGATTTAATTTAAATCAAGTCGATTTAAATAATGATTTAAATCAATAGTAAAAGGCTTGATTTAAATCAACTCGATTTAAATCATAATTTTTAAAGCGTAATGCCGCGTACACAGGATCGTAATTTCCGACAACAAATGTTCGATATTAGCTTTTGGTCTGATATTCCGACCGTGTGTAGGCTCCATCGGGAATGAAGGTGAAGGGCGGGCCAACTATGGGACCGTGTCATACCTGTAAATTAGATGAAAGTTCAAAAATAAATAAAAAATTACTTACCCATGATTGGTTATGAAATGTTGACAGTTGCCCCAAACAACGGTCCTCTAGCACCCTATATAAGGAAAGAGGATGCGTCATCAGTTGGCAGAAGACGGAGAAGATTTGAAGAGGAGCACATTTGATGGCCCTCACACCACCTTCCCAGCCACACTTCTGCAACTACAAGCTCCAGTCTGCCTACAGCAAGGGCTCCAACACTTTGGACCAATTGAATGACACCTTCCTTGCCCCAGCAACCGCATACTTCCAGATAGGCGAGCTCACACTGTTCCTCTCGGCCCCATTCTGTGCTACAGCGATCGTTACTCCTCCATCCCTGACATACATAGACCACCATCTTGGTACCTCCACACCCCCTGCTGGGGAGTCCTTTCCGGGGGGGGGGGGGGGGGGTCCTCTCTGAGCGTATGTGGGCTGCGGACCTCCGGTCAGACACAGTCACAGAGCACAGGCAGAAAATCTTCTCTCCCTTTCTTTTAATTGGATGCAACACTACATATTATTTAAAGCAATACTACACAACATGTTATCTCCATGCTGATTCCAATCATAAACCTTGAAGAAGAGTTATACTAGAAAACGCGTCAGTTATGTCCCGTTGGTATCTCTCACAACGGAGTCCATGATTGTCTATTGCTGTATTGCCTGTTCATGTATTGCATCCTGCATATTTTCCATGATATAATGTTTTTCCCTATTGCATTGTAGATCTGTTTATCTACAACGGTGTTTTTTGTTATTAACCCCTTCCTTACTGGGCACATATACCCCCTTCCTGCCCAGGCGAAATTTCAGCTTTCAGCACTGTCACGCTTTGAATGACAATTGTGCGACGTGGCTCCCAAATAAAATTGACGTTCTTTTTTCCCACAAATAGAGCTTTCTTTTGGTGGTATTTGATCACCTCGGCGGTTTTTATTTTTTGCGCTATAAACAAAAATAGAGCGACAATTTTTAAAAAAAAGCAATATTTTTTGATTTTTGCTATAATAAATACCGGTAATCCAATTTAAAAAAAAAAATAATAATAATTTTTCCTCAGTTTAGGCCGATACGTATTCTTCTACATATTTTTGGTAAAAAAAAATCGCAATCACCGTTTATTGATTGATTTGCGCAAAAGTTATAGCGTTTACAAAATGGGGGGTAGTTTTATGGCATTTTTATAATTTTTTTTTTTTATTAGTAATGGCGGCGATCAGTGATTTTTTTTGTGACTGCGACATTGTGGCGGACACATCGGACACTTTTGACACTATTTTGGGACCATTCACATTTATACAGCGAACAGTGCTATAAATATGCACTGATTACTGTATAAATGTGACTGGCAGGGAAGGGGTTAACACTAGGGGGCGAGGAAGGGGTTAAATGTGTTCCCTGGAGTGATTGCTACTGTGGGGGGAGGGGAGTGACTGGGGGAGGTGACCGATCTGTGTCCCTATGTACAAGGGACACAGCATCGGTCCCCTCTCCCTGACAGGACATGGATCTCTGTATTTACACACAGAGATCCACGTCCTGCCTCTGTAACAGCCGATCGCGGGTGCATGGCGGACATCGCGGCCGCCAGGCACGTGCATCGGCATTGCAGTGACGCGCCGGGCACGTGCGCGCGCCGCTGGCGGCGCTCGCGCGCCCCCAGTGGCCAAATTAGAGGAGGCCGTATAATAACGGCCTCCCGGCAATTGACAACCACCTTGCGGCCGTATATACTCGTACGGCGGGCACGAGGTGGTTAAACATCCTATATTTATACTCATCTTCACTTACTACAGAGTAGTTTCTCCCTTTAAAGTCCTACAAGAGGAACAGATTTATTTTATCATGACTATAGGGATGTGGGTGTAATCTACTCTTTAGACCAACGTCAGCACCTAACCCCCTATATTGCAAGACAAGTTTGAGCCAACTTCCGTCGGAAAAAATCCACGCTTTTGTTGTTGGAATGTAAGATTGTGTGTACGCGGCATAACTGTCATCTCTGTCCCACAGCGGCTCCTCCTCTGACCCACTGTTGACTCACTGACAGTCCTATTCTTTTTTATCAATAACTGTTTTATTTGAAGCCACATCAGTTACAATTATAATGCATTGGTCTTACAACAAACAGAGTAATTGCTTTTTCTTCTTGGTTACATGTTTGTAATAGTTCCTGCGCGTGCCAGCACCGCACATCTAGCATCTATGCAGATTACTGATCTCATCAGATTAACTTAACATTTACGTACCGTGCTGTCAACCAAACCTTTAAACCGATAAGGCTATTAGATATTCAAGTATATGGGTCCCCTAGGGACTCCCAGATAAACGGAAAGAGTAGAGAGGAAAAAGAAGAGAGAAGAGAAAAAGAAAAAAAAAAAAAAAAAAAGGGAAAAATGCAAGGGAAAGAAGAGAGGGAAGCGGGAGAGAGAAGATGGGGGAGAGGGGGGGGGGGGGGGGGAATGTCATCAAAGTATACCTGGCTCTGAGTCACCGTGGTCCTCCCGGCGGCGCCACAGCTCCCAGACCATGTTGTGTGCGTCAAGGTGATCATGAATCCTCGCCGTCATCCTCTCCATTGATTCTACATCCCTAATCCTGGCATACAGCTCTCCCTCTGAAGGGGGGGAGCTGCGCTTCCAGTTCAGTGCCACCAAGCAACGAGCCGCCGTAAGGACATGTCTGGCTAGTTTCTTGTATGGGCAAGGGGCCGTCAGAGACATCAGTCCCAGCAGGAAAAATTTGGGGGTGAATGGTACTTCCGTTTCTAGGAGGTGAGTTAGAAGTTGATGAACTGAGTTCCAATAGGGGGTTATCAGCGGGCACTCCCAATAGATATGATATAGTGTTCCCTTTGCTCCCTGGCATCTCCAGCAGCGGTCTGAACTGGCCGGGTGGATGGCATGGAGGACATCAGGAGTCAAGTACCAGAAGTACAGTATCTTGTATATATTCTCCTTGTATAGCGTGCATATCGATGTTTTGGACGCTTGGTTCCATATGGCCCTCCATTGTTCCAGGGGTATCTCCTCTCCCAGTGCCTTTTCCCACTTGATCATATATTTGTGTTTGCCCATTGAGTCAAAGGGCCTCTCATTCAATATTTTGTAAATATTTGAGATCAGACCTCTCTGTGCAAAGCCTACCAGAATGAGGTTCTCAAAAGGAGTAGGGGGGGAAAATTGCAGAGCTGGTGCGAAGGACATGGCATAGTGGCGGATTTGGAGATACCCGTAGAAAGCCTGCTTAGGGAGGCCATATTGGGACTGTAGATCGGCGAAGGGACGCAGTGTACGGGTGCGAGGATCCACCAAATTTCCAAAGTGGAAGAGGTTTCTCATAGTCCAGGGGGAGGACATTTGGGAGGTTAAGCTATCTGGCATTTTGGGGTTACAAGCAAATGAGGTCAGGAGCGAGCTGTCAGAGACCAGTCTATGTTGTTGTGTCAGTTTGCGCCACATCTTTCTAAGCTGCGCCATCGGGCCTAGCAATCGTGCTGGCTCTACCTCTGCGTTTGCATTCCACAGAAGGTTGTTTGGGTGTATCGGAGCTAACCACAGTTTCTCTATCTCGGTCCATTTGTTATAGGAACGGAGTGTGAACCAAGAAGTTATTGCCCTCAGTTGTGCCGCCTGGTAGTATTTAGTGAGGGTGGGGAAAGCCAGGCCCCCATCCGACCTGGCCGCCTGCAATACCGACCGTGGGATTCTATGCCTCCCGTAGTTCCAGGTGAATTGTAGTAGGTCGGCTTGTAAGTGTTTCAGTTGGCCATAGGGGACGGGGATGGGCAAGGTCTGAAAGAGATACAACAGTTTCGGGAGGATCGTCATCTTCACCGATGCTATCCTTCCGAGTAGGGAGATGTGGTGCTTTTTCCATTGCTGGAGGAGGGTCCTGATGTTGTGGAAGAGAGGGGGGAAGTTTGCTTGGTAAAGAGTAGAGTATTGCGGGGTAATATTGATTCCCAAGTATTTTAGGGCGGTATTTTTCCAGCTATAGGGGAAATTGGCTTTCAAATGTTCTACCTCACCTACTGGTATATTGATTGGGAGTGCCTCCGACTTTGATGCATTGATTTTGTATCCCGATAGAGCCCCATAGCGGTCTAGTTCCGCGTGAAGGATTGGAAGGGAAGTCCTGGGTTGAACTAAGGAGAGAATGATGTCGTCTGCGAACAGGGAGATTTTAAACTCCCTGCCTCGAACCCCTATGCCCTTAATGTCCGGGTTGCCACGGATTGTCGCTGCTAGGGGTTCGATACATAGTGCAAAGAGCAGGGGTGAGAGTGGACACCCCTGTCTGGTGCCATTCTGTATTGGCAACGGGGCGGACATGGCGAAGGGGGTCCTAACTTGGGAAGATGGGTTTGAATATAGGTGTTGTATGGCTTTATAGAAGGGTCCCCTAAATCCCACATGGCGGAGCGTGGCGAACAGGAAGGGCCACCCGAGGCGGTCAAACGCTTTTTCTGCGTCCAAGCTCAACAACAGGGCCTGTGCGCCCTCCCTGTTCACCACCTCAACCAGGTCTATTATCTTCCTAGTATTGTCACCCGCCTGGCGGAAAGGGACGAATCCCACCTGATCTTTATGGATCAGGGAGGGTAAGACCGTATTCAGGCGCATAGATAGGAGTTTAGTGAATATTTTAAGGTCCGAATTCAGCAGGGCAATTGGTCTGTAGTTAGCGCAGAGGGAAGGATCCTTCCCGGGTTTGGGGATCACTGTGATAAAGGAGCTTTGCATATCTCTCGGGATCGGGGTGTCATGGAGGAAGGCATTGAAGAGCCTGCACATGTAGGGGAGGAAGGGAGGGAGAAATTCCTTGTAGTACTTGTAAGGAAAGCCGTCCGGGCCTGGGGCTTTGCGATTGGGTAGGGATTTGATGGTCTGCTCTATTTCCTCTTGCGTGATCGGAGCATTCAAAGCTTCCAGATCCGTGGACTGGAGCCGTGATACACCGCTAAGATCTAGGTACTGCTGAATACGGTTAGTCAGGTCAGGCGTGGGGGGGTTTGCGGGGATATCAGGGTTATTATACAGGGCCTTGTAGAATACTTCAAAGGAATGGGCTACGTCAGTGGGGTGGGAGACCAGGCGGCCTGAGCTATTTTGGATCTGATGCGGGGTCGACACTTGAGCGTTGTCCCGGAGCTTCCGAGCTAGAAGCGTATGGGCCTTATTCCCTTTGTCATAGAACATCTGTTTCAGTTTGAGTAAGGCTTTTTCTACCCTGCCCAGGGCTAGGTCTCCTAACGTTGCCCTGAGGGCCGTAATTTTTTTCAGGAGAACCAGAGTGGGGTTGGACTGAAGCTGGTTTTCTAGATTTCTAAGCTCCTGTTCTGTGTGCTTCTGGAGGGCCTGTGAGTCCCTTTTCATAGTTGAGGAGAGGGCTATGCATCTGCCCCTCATCACCGCCTTATGGGCTTCCCAAAATGTGGATATAGAGACATCCCCCGTGTCATTGTCTGCCATATAGTGTTGTAGCGTGGTATTTAGTTCAGTTTTTGAGGGGAGGTGTTGCAGTAGGAACGTATTTAAACGCCAGGTGCACGGTCTACGTGTTGGGGCATCTAAGTCCAGGGTTATCTCTACCGGAGCGTGGTCCGACCACGAGATCGGCAGGATCCTCGCAGTTCGAGTCATACGTAGGGTTGCATTGTTAACAAAGATGTAATCTATGCGGGAGTGCGTGCGGTGGGGGGCCGAATAAAAGGTGTACTGTCGGTCTCCAGGATGGAGATTCCGCCAGGCATCAAAGAGGGCATACCTTCTGGTAATTTGGCGGAAAAGCTGCGACTCTCTAAGTGCCCTCGGCGTGGGCACCCTGGGGCCCACCCCCCGGCGATCCGCCATCTCCGATTGGGTTAGGTTAAAGTCCCCCCCCACCACCAACACCCCATGGTCCGAGCGGAATAGGCGAGCTAGCATTTTATTTAGGAATCCTGTCTGCCTGACATTGGGGACATAGACCACACAAAATGTGATCTCCTTGTCCAGCCACAGGCCTCTGAGTATGAGAAAGTGGCCTTGGGGATCGCTGTAGTGGGACGAGTATGTGAAGGGGGACCCCTGTTTGATTAGGATAGCCACCCCCGCCCTCTTGTGGGATCCTGATGACAGGTAGATCTGTGAGTAGTACCTGGAGGCGAATTTAAAGGTGCCCTCTTTGTCAAAGTGAGTTTCCTGTACCAGTATGACATCCGCTCCTGACTGTCTAAACTCCCTCAGTGCCAGATGCCTTTTACGATTAGAATTCAGGCCATGAACATTTAAGGAGAAAATCTTAGCCATGGGAGCTAGGATGGGGGGCATAAATACTCATCTGGTGTTGTTGAAGGTGGTCCAGGCAGTCACGGCCAGGGATGGGCGCCACACGGGAGGAGATCCGAGAGGATTGGTGACTTCGCATAGTGAGCCAGGCGATGACAAAGGAAGAGAGGGGATTAGGAAAAGCTAGGAGAAAGAGAAAAGTAATTAGTATAGCAATATTATGTATAAACTTAGAAAACAACATCAACAGACCCGATGGGACCAGCCGGCCCAGGTCCAGAAAGTCCTATTCTTTTTAATGGGAAGGCTGGTGATGCGGCAGTGACACAACAAGGTGAGAGAGGTGGCGGCAGCAGGTGAGTGGATGCCCAGTAACAGGCGCTGCCATGATGGATCTGAAATGACAGGTGCTCTTTAAATGTAAGGACTCATTCTTGCTGATAGTTAGAATTTTTAATATTTACAAAAAAAATGAAGGTTTCCTATTTAGAATAATAAGCTGTCAGGTTAGTAAATATTCCCAAACTGGGTCTCTTTTACGGCTTGCTGACATTTTGCTCCTCAAGGGAAGAAAAAAGCACTTCAAGCTATGTGCAGAAAGATAACAAGGTTTATAAGCTGCTTAGATGGTTTCACTTTCATTTTTACTGCTTGCCCTTCCTCCTCACACTTAGAGCCTGGTAGAGATGCATTTCTCTTCAAACAATCATACAGTTTATAGTGTACATCGATTTGCAAAACAATGGGATAAAGGAATATTCCTGAACTTTGTTTTATCTGATGGTTACTGTGAAATTATGTGAATGCATCAATGCATGTTATCTCAGCTTACAGAGCTTAGATTTATTGAATGAGTTTACCAAAAATGAAAATATTGCAGAATATACAGCCTCATTCTACATAACTAAGCTCCATTTCATGCTGAATAAACTAAATTATCAATGTATCTTAAATAGAAAACTATCTTTAGATAGACTTTTACTCCAAAAGCAATTATTAAAATAAATTGGAAAAAAATCCCAAAAATGCAACTTGAATCAAAAAAATCAGATTTAAATAAAAAAAATCAGATTTTTTTTATTTATTTTTTTATTATTGATTTTTTGCCACCCTGTGTTATTCACAAATAGTGTGTTTTTGTGAATTTTTTCAAAACGAATGCACAAAATAGACAAAAATGTTAGACTACGAAATGAATGGTAGAAAAAAATTGATAAGGGATGAGTTAGTTATTAAAAATTAATGAGTGTTCCTAAGAGTTATGGGGCAAAAACCCCCCAAAAAAGAACATTATTAATCTTTATCATATAGTCAGGCTCAGGCCGAATACACATGCCACTAGCATTCTCACCCTCAGAAGGACAAAATGTCAGGGTGTGACTATGCAACGTCAGGAATTGATGTCAGATCGCTGGCCGGAAATGACTTTAAGCCTGATCCCGGTAGTGCGGTGAGATGCGGCTAGTGGCATGTGTATGCGGCCAGAGCCTGACTATATGATAAAGATTGCTAATAATTTTTTACTTGTTTGTGAAAACCATTTTAAGGGGGATTGTTGTATAATAACGTTTTTTAAAACTGGATTATGCTATGAGGACGTTTGTTCTTTTATGTTTGAGTCACAGTTGCAATGAAGACTGTCAGAGTGAGGAGCGCGAACGAGAGGCTATATCTACACCGCGGTTTGATTAACCACTTGAGACCTGCGCTATAGCCGAAAGAGGGCTGCAGCGCGGCTCTCCAGTGCCAGGTGGACGTCCCCAGGACGTCCTGGTTTGTTTACATCCCGCCGCGCGCCTCCGAGGGCGCGCGGCGGGGAACAGCTGTGCGCGCCGCATCACGTGATGCCGATGCGCATGCCTGGCGGCCGCGATGTCTGCCAGGTACATGCGATCGGCTTTTACAGAGGCAGGACGTGGATCTCTGTGTGTAAACACAGAGATTCATGTCCTGTCAGAGAGAGAGGAGACCGATGCTGTGTCCCTTGTACATAGGGACACAGATCGGTCACCTCCCCCAGTCAGTCCCCTCCCCCACACAGTAAGAAACACTAATAGGGAACATATTTAACCCCTTGATCGCCCCCTAGTGTTAACCCCTTCCCTGCCAGTCACATTTATACAGTAATCAGTGCATTTTTATAGCACTGTTCGCTGTATAAATGTAACTGGTCCCAAAATAGTGTCAAAAGTGTCCGATGTGTCCACCGCAATATCGCAGGCCTGACAAAAATCGCAGATCGCCGCCATTACTAGTAAAAAAAAAATATATAATAAAAATGTCATAATTCTATCCCCTATTTTATAGGCGCTATAACTTTTGCGCAAACCAATCACTATACGCTTATTGCAATTTTTTTTACCAAAAATAAATAGAAGAATACGTATCGGCCTAAACTGAGAAAAAAAAAATGGGATATTATTATAACAAAAAGTAAAAAACATATTGAGTTTTTTTTCAAAATTTTCTGTCTTTTTTTGTTTATAGCGCAAAAAATAAAAACCGCAGAGGTGATCAAATACCACCCAAAAGAAAGCTCTATTTGTGGGAAAAAAATATAAAAATATCATTTGGGTACAGTGTTGTATGACCGCGCAATTGTCATTTAAAGTGCATCAGCGCTGAAAGCTGAAAATTGGTCTGGGTACGAAGGGGGTTTAAGTGCCCAGTAAGGAAGTGGTTAACAGGTATTTTGTGCCGATCTGTAAAAGGAGAGGCAACATTATGTGGTGAGTGCGGTGACAAGATATCTGGTTTATGGACTCATTTGAAGCACATGATTATCACTGGAGGTGGTGGTGTAGTGTCTAAATGTTATATGAAGTGATAGAGCGCTGCTAGAGTGTTAGTTTGATAGCAAGGTCCTCTGAAACTTTGACATGCCCTTGCTCAGCCCCACTTACCACAGCTCCCAAGGCTGGAGCCTTTATGGAGAGAAGCCCCTCTTGGCCTGACCTTGGGAAAGGTTATGCATGTTAAACCGATTAAACCTTACTTTATTGCAGTGTTTTTCAACTCAAGTACCCAGTTAATGTTGACAGGATTTCCTTAACCATGAATAGGTCTTGCTTGGTAAATACAACAGTTGTTTCTCTAACAATACCTGTTGGGAGTACTAGAGAGCAGGAGTTTAGACAGTAAACACTGCTGACATGTTTTACAGAAGAAGGATGTCAGGAACATGTAGATGCTCTTGTTCATTTTGGGTTGATAAGCTGGCATGGAGCCCAGAAATGATCAGAGCTGCAACGGTGAATTGGGGGGTCTCCCCTGGCTATGTAGTATAGGAGAAGATTGTGTGGCTCACAAGACCGGCTAAACAGAATTACAAATATTTTCTTGGATAAAATTTGGGTTACAAGTTAAAGCAAATCTAACCCTAATTTATATATAATTAGCTAAAGTACTGTTTATCATAAACTATAACCATATCCTTTTTTTTTTATAAAGTACTGTCCATGGAGTAATTATTTGCATGCAGTCTTTCTGCGTCCAAGGGCGATCATCTGTCCCTATCTACAGATAATTGATCCAAGTGTGATTACATGCGGTCATAGGCTGCCTGTCAGCCTGTCAAGTAAATTGTACAGGCTTTCCAGTGGCAACTGTATGCATACACCTGTGGTTCCAGCCACAGGAACCAACTGATTCTTGCTGTCTGTTCCTAATCATCTGTGTAAATATAGCCTAAGGGCCCTTTCACACGGGACAGATCAGTCATGATTTGCCCCGTGAACCTCCGCTTGCTCAGCGGGGATCGCTCCGTTGATCCCCGCTGAGCCGGCGGATGACTGGGCGGTCCCCGCACACTGTGCAGGGACCGCCCTGTCAGAGCGCCGCTCTCCCCTATGGGGGATCGGATGACGACAGACCGTCGAGTCCGTTGTCATCCGATCTGCTCCGCCGACGGAAGGAAAAATAGGGTTTTCCTCCGTCACACTTTGGCGGATCGGAGCGGGTCACATGTCACCGCTGACATCTGTGGCTCCATAGGGGTACATGGAGCATCCGTTCAGGTCCGCCTAAAAAACTGACAGGCAGACCTGAACGGACCGTCCATGTGAAAGAGCCCTTATAGTTTCTCTGGACTGGTTGGCACAGGCACTTGTTAGCCTAAAGGCAGTGGAATATCATCCAGTGTGCAAAAGTGTGCGGGGCACAATGCCCTGAGGGAATGGGGGCCAATTGTGTCCTGCCACACACTGTACACCAGGAGTAATCCATTGCAGCAGCGCTGATTATCCCCTCCAGCACCGATCCCCTGTGGCTGCCAGCTTCTCCTCCTCTCACTTCAGGTGCTGCAGGGGCACTAAAGGTGGTCAACTGTCCAAATAGATCTCCCCACTGCTCCAATCCCCGTGTACTGCTCCCTCCATCACCAATCCCCCAGGAACCCCCTCAATGCAGTGCTGCCAGCCAGATTTTGGTCCTCCCCCTTTTGCTGGCTGCAGCTGCTGCAGGGAGGGGAATTGGTGTCATGATGGAGACGTGGGGGGTATCTGGTAAACATGTCATGTTTTCCAGACCATTCCTGAATGAACACAGTGAGCGATCAATACCGATTCTTTCCTGTGTTCATTTATGACTAAAGCATAGTAAACTATGAAACAATAGTATATAATAATCAGCGCAACCAAATGAGACAAAGAAAATATATATAAACAAACAAATATCAATCAGCACTAAATGCCAGCAGTGAATAGATTGCTACCAGTAATCATCAGTAAAGTGATGATATAACATACATAAAACACACAATAATTGTACCAAATATAAAAAAAAAGTCTCTTAATATCCAAGTACATCAACACAATTCACTCTTTTTCCCAAAAACTTGAAAAAAACAAAACATTCAAAACTAGAAAAAAACAAATAAAACCTTAGGCCCCTTTCACACAACTGACAGGTCTATGGAGCCACGGATGTCAGCGGTGACATGCCCGCTGACATCCGACCCGCTCTGATCCGCCAAAGTGTGACGGATGGAAACCCTATTTTCCATCCGTCTGGCGGATCGGATCGGATGACAACGGACTTTACGGTCCGTCGTCATCCGACCCCCCATAGGGGAGAGCAGCGCTCTGACAGGTCGGTCCCTACACAGTGTGCAGAGACAGACCTGTCATCTGCCTGCTCAGCAGGGATCGACGGAGTGATCCCCGCTGAGCAAAGTGGATCCCGCACACGGACACGTCCTCGTAAAAGGGCCCTAAGATCGAATATTCTTCCCACCTCTGTGTTCAACAATCACAATAAATCAAAAGCAGGTGCTTGTGCAATCAACCACCAGTGTTCTCGCAGCTCACCTCCAGCGTTGACTCCTGTTTTACCAGAGAGTCAAAGCATGAAGTTCCCCTTGAGTGATATATGGAGATCTGTGCAGATGGATATCCTTATAGCTTTCACAACCCAGCTCTCTGCTTCATGGGATGTTCACATGTAATCACATTTTTGGGAAGAAGAGTGAATTGTGTTGATATACTTGGATATTAAGAGACTTTTTTCTATTTGGTACACTTATCTTGTGTTTTATGTATGTTATATTATCACTTTACCAATGATTGCGCTGTACTAAATTTATAACAGTTTCACCAAAGTCCCCCAACACCAAAAAAAATTAAAATAACATTGTAAATAAAAAAAAAAATACATAGTGTGGTCCTGTTCACAAAGGATGCACTACAGCACATGCCTGTGTGAGGCTGTGTTTACCCGCACGGGCATGCACAGGTATTCCATGCATCCCTATGCTCCCAATATGACATCTGTGTGAGAGCATGTCCCTGAACTCACTCTGTCTGCGCTCAGGGTCATGTACCTGCAGCTGCATGGATGTCAGATTTGGAACAGTGGCTGTGTCCATGCAGCCACTACATCCCATTTGACCTGAATAGGACTGCCTGCACAGGGATGCACAGAATAATTTATAATAAAGTTATGTTGTGCTTATGTGGGCTAATAATGATTTTACTGTATTTTTAGTTAAAACAGTGATTTCATAAACATTTGTGCACTAATGGAAGGACCTAAAAAAATCAGTTATCAGTAGCACCTTTTTTTTTTTGTTTTGCAGGTCGTGTACCTTCATGAAATATATGGTTTGGGGGAGGGATCTTTTTACAAACTCTGAAAGCTGTTAGTGAAAAATCATAACCTTCAGATTTTTAGTCAAAATTACTTATTTACAGTTTTGCATACCTTAGATTCTGTCAGGGAAACATATTATACATTTAACACTAGATGGCAGCAAAGATGGCAGCAAACAAGCTGTCAGGGAAACACTCAGCTGCTTAGTGCACGCATCACATGACTTCCTGGCTGTCTATAAAAGCTGTGCAAGTGCTCAGAGGAATTGCTGGTTTGTCTTCAGCTTCTTGTTGTGTCCTGCTTCCTGCATCTGATTACCTGTTGTGTCTCGGATTGATCTTGACCATTCTGCTCTTCTCCTGCACCGCCCTCTGGCTTGCCTACAGACTCCGCCTTGTCTCCAGTGTTTGACCCTCTGCCTGTGACCCGGACCTGTCTCCTGTCTCCAGTGCTTGACCTCCTGCCTGTGACCCGGACCAGCCTCTTGTCTCCAGTCGGCCTGTACCGGAATCTGCCTTTGGGCCTCCTGTGTTTGATTCTCGGTCTGTTCTGGACTTTCTGTGGAACTCTTGTCCTGCTGGTCCTGCGACCCCCAGTCATCGCACAGCTGCCCTGCTCTACAGAGGACCTCTATGCAAGTCTTCCTTCCGTGGTAGCCTGTGCCTCTTCGTGGCATTCTCTCCCTGTCTCACCTCCAGGGGGCGGAGTGCGCCTAGTCGCTAGGGTGAACCGCTCTCGGCATCTCGGCCTCTGTAAGTACTCTCCTGACAGATTCTCACTGTTTCACAAAAAAGGCACAATTTAAAATGTACAAATATTTCTGATTTATTAACTCAATACAGTTTTAGATTTTATATTTAGCAGGAATTCCATTTGTTTTGCTGTATTTGTGTCTGTTAATAATGATTTTAGTGTACTTTTAGTGAAAATATTGTTTTGATAAACATTTGCACAAGTATCATGGGGCCTAAAAAATCCTGATCCCTGCACTCTATATATGTCAACAGTTGCTGGTTTTAATTAAGTTCTTCTTTAAGGTAGGCTCAGTCAGGCAAAGTGATATCTTTTTGTGTGCAGAAAAGCATATGTAAATAAAAGTTTTCGATTTTCAAAAATCGATCTTAAAAGGAGCAGCCCAGAGACATTCTGTACTACACCCAAAAGCTGTCCGGTGGCCCTCCTGTCCCTGATGCCCTGGCCTTAGTTACTTCTCCTGAGCCTGCTGACCAGGAGGATGCCGGCATACTGGATGACACAGTGCCCCTTGAGTCACCGACTGATCTTATCCCTGACCTGTTTGATATGCCTACAGAAGATAGTCCTCAGCCCACGCTCAGTGAAATATTACATGCAGTTCACAAATGTATTATTATGTGGATGACCTTAAGGAGCGCTTTGGGGGGCTAAAGGAAGCTGTGTCCCTCCTTCGCCAAGACCTTCAAAAGATCAGGTAGAGGACTTCCGCTATGGAGTGTAAGGTCAGTGACCTGGAGGACCAGGTGCCTTCTTTGGCCAGGTATGTAAGAATGGCTGCACAACAAGTAATCCAAGCCAATAACAAGATATATGACATGGAAAATAGCCTAAAGCATAACAACATCCGAATAGTGGGGCTCCCCGAAACGGTGGAGGGCCGGGACCCCACTGCATTTTTTGAGGGTTGGTTACAGGATGTGTTTGGCAAGAAGGCCTTTACTCTCTTGTAAGCAGTGGAACAGGCCCACAGGACACCTCCTCGGCCTCTACCGCCAGGCAATCATCCTAGATCAATGCTTGCTAGGCTTCTGAACTACAAGGATCAAGAAATTGTGCTGCAACTATCCGGGAGAAAGGCACCATACAATACAATGGCACTAAAGTATTATTTTTTCCCAACTTTTCCGCAGAGGTGCAGCGCAGAAGATCAAAACAACGCCAAAGGATCCAGCTAACATACGCTATGCTATTCCCGGCCAAATTAAGGGTCACGGCCAGAGGCCAATCTAATTTCTTTGAAAATGCATCTGATGCGACCCTATGGCTAGACGAGAACGAACAGGATCTACGCCGCCGCAGACCTGAGGAAGGAGATGGCTGACATCTAACAACGGCTGCCTCACTTGATCGATGGGAGAATGGTTCCTGACAAACACAGAGCTCCCCGCTTCTTTCAAGGGAATGTTCCTGACACCCACTTCCAGCGAGTTCAATAATACTGTTTTACTTTGTTCAGTTTATTACTACAAGCTAGCACGTGAGATGCTTAGATCTATTGGATTGTAAACTCTTCTGGGCAGGGCCTTCTTAATCCTCTTGTATTTTATTGTAACTGTATTGTCTCCCTTTTTTATTGTAAAGCACTGCATAAACTGTTGGCGCTATATAAATCCTGTATATTATTAATAGTAATGCTTACGTGTCTGTTGCTTTTCTACTGCCTACTGACATGGTTCGATTGCCTACTGACATGGTTTGACTGCCCTGTTTGCACACAACACCCTTCTGGAAACCAAGTTGGGTTTCCAGAAAGATGGGCATTTTGGGCATTACTCTGGCCTCACTAAAACTGGACTAAGTCTGCATTGATGGTGCTGGATGAGGAGCCTGGGTTAACACTACCTGCATCATGTCCTATTACAGTGGTCTCTTCTTTTCAATACTTGGGCATTCAGATTTCTCCCAGGCTCACCGACTACTGCCAACTCAATGTTTACCCTCTATTGATCCACTTCAGGGATAAGATCAATATCTGGAATAAGCTTAAAATGTCACTAGCGGGGAAAACTAATCCAATTAAAATGATTCTGATGCCACAATTGTTATATTTTCTTCACAATTCTCCCGTGGTGATTCCTTTAAAAAGTGTGATGGCTCACTTACCTCTCCTCCTGGCAGTCAGCTGGTGGCCTGATCTGCTGCCTCCTGAGTCCTCTCCTCGTGTCAGGTCCTGGCTTCAACTCCCGCCCTGAGGTGACAGCAGGACCCTGAATCCGGGCCTCTGGTCGATCAGTGCCTATGTGTGCGGCGCAATGGGCGGATCCTCCCTCCGCTCTGTTCTCTGTGCTCTCCTGTGCGGTGTCTGTATTCAGCTGGGCTGCTGCAGCATGCCAGGGGTACTTTGAGACCCCTGGCATAGAGCTATTCAAGAATACATTTTTTTTAAAACTTTACATATTAACCACTTAACGACCGCTCACTGTATATATACGTCGGCAGAATGGCACCGACAGGCAAAGTCACGTACCTGTACGTGACTGCCTTTGTATAGTTGGGGGGTCCCATCGGACCCCCCTTCTATACAGTGAGCGGTCGTTAGTTGTTCGGGAGCGATCCGGGATGAGGGGACGGCCGTTCGATTCCGGCCACCCCCTCGCGATCGCTCCCGGCGAATGAGAAAGCTTCCTCTGCCTGTGTAATGTAAACACAGGCAGAGGAAGTGATGTCATCTCTCATGCGGCGCTCACATATACCGAGCGTCGTACGAGAGAAGACACACAGGTTGGTGCACTAACACTACACTGACACCAGGACACATAGGCACATAAATGCCCCCCCCCCAGGCCCCCCCAGATCACCCCCCAGCCCCCAGTCACAGTGTCACTGCAGTGACCATTTATTTACTGATCACTGTAATCAGTGACATTTGTGACTGTAAAAGTGTCAGGGCAGAGTGTTTTAGGTCCAGTGTAGCCCCCTAACCCCCCCTAATAAAGGTTTAACCCCTTGATCGCCCCCCAGGTAACCCTTTCACCCCCTAGCACCGCTGTCACTAATCGATCGTTTTTCCGATCGCTGTATTAGTGTCGGTGATGCCGATCGGTAGCCAGTTATTTTTTTTAGGTTCGCCGCAGGTTTTTATAGCGTCAGGTACCCCCATATATTACCTAATAAAGGTTTAACCCCTTGATCGCCCCCCAGGTAACCCTTTCACCGCCTAGCACCACTGTCACTAAGCGATCGTTTTTCTGATCGCTGTATTAGTGTCGGTGATGCCGATCGGTAGCCAGTAATTTTTTTTAGGTTCGCTGCAGGTTTTTATAGCGTCAGGTACCCCCATATATTACCTAATAAAGGTTTAACCCCTTGATCGCCCCCCCCCCCAGGTAACCCTTTCACCCTCTTTTGCCAGTGTCACTGAGCAATCGTTTTTTTTTTTTTTTACTTCAATAGATTTTTATTGGTAATGCTTGCAAAACATTAACAAGAGCATCGACTATAACAAAAGAAGTAGCCGATAATCAACAATAACAGAGAATAGGGGTATACATCCATTGTAGTTCAACATTTATCAATACTGCTTATCCTATTAATTCTCTAAACCAGTTGCTAAAGTAAGGGTATGTCTAATTTTGACATTGTAGAACAAAGTCCGCTCATAGATATGCTCCCGGATATGTTGTCCATCCCCCCAGAGCCTCATCTAGGCACACACTGCTCCAAGGGAGTGGCCCCACACCCGTAGTTATTAATTTGTATTGTGCAGATCTCTTATTCTACGTTCTTAACTTAGTGATTCACTATATCAGTTGTGGTCCTAGTGTGTCATATGTGCCGCTACCTTTGGTGTAGAACGGACCATCTAAGGAATGTCGGATTGTATCCATATGAATGGTGATATAAAGCAGTTTTTTCGCCTATAGTGAATCAGTAGGATGTAAGGAAATAAAAGATAAAATAAGATAATAAGTGAATAAAAGAAGTTTAGGAAGAAATAGAGGGGGGGAGAAGGTATGTGGCGCACGAGGGGCGTATGGTCCTCCTCCTCTAACAAGGAGGAAGTGTTCTAGTTAATAATTGTTGGGTTGTATTCATTATGGTACCACTCAACCCATGGGTTCCAAGTCTGACACTTGGATAAATAAGTGCCTTGAGAGGCCGCGAACATAAGTTCGTAAGAAATATGTAGGTTCGTGGTAATTATCACATCTTTGATGGTGGGAATCTCTACTTTTAGCCATCGTCTCGTGAGTTCCAGTCGGGCGCTCGTAAGGATCTGAATAGTTACATTTCTCATAGGGTATGGTATCGTCTCGATTCCCAGAGTTAGCATAGCCATACTAGGGCCACTAGGGCACCGATACTTAGTGACCTTGTGAATAACGTAAAATACGTTGAGCCAATAATGTCGTATTTTGGGGCATGCCCATAGGATATGAGAAATAGAACCTCTAAGTCCGCAGTTTCTCCAACATAGTGGAGAAGCGTCAGGATTAAACCCTGCTAACCGTGTGGGGGTCAGATACCATCTTAAGTATATCTTTTGGTAAAGTTCCCATAGATTTACACATTTAGTGGCTTTGTATATGGACGAAATGGCCCGTTGCCACTGTTCACTGGAATATGACATATTAAGATCAATTTCCCAGGTTCTCATAGTAGGAGATTTGACATAGATCGACTTAAGATGTAGAAGATCATAGAACATGGAAATACCCTTAATAGTAGACTTGGGATTAGTCAAGTATAAAAAGATTTTCCAGGGGACTTTCGCATTAATAGGCGTTTTGGATTTCAATAGGTGAGAGATTCTTAAATATGCGAACTGGTCTCTAGGTTCTAAGTCATTGTCTATCTGTAGTGCTCTAAAAGACTTTAACGCAGGTCCTATGTAAAGATCATCGATAGAGTTGATCCCCTTGTGTACCCAGTGGTTAATATTCAGGTCCGGTATTAGTAGCGCTAAACTCGTGATAGGTATAGGTATAGATTTCATAGGGATATCTGTTTTGGGTAAGTCTAGGAGCACCGTCCAAGCAGACAGGGAGGCTACCATAGTAGGTGAGAATTTTAAGGAGTAACGAGGCATGTGCTCATAGGTCAGTAGCAAGTCATGCAGTCTATGAGTTGGAGCCTGGAACATTTCCAGTCTTTGCCATCTCGTTATATGGTTGCCAGGGAACCAGGATTTCAGTTGTGCTAGAATTGCTGCATAGTAGTAATCTTTTAGTAACACATGCCCCACTCCTCCTGCCCCTCTTGTTTTAATCAGTTTGTGGAATGCACATTTAGCTCTTTTTCCCTGCCAGAGGAATCCATTAATCATGGACTGCGCCCGGGCGAAGAAATTGTTTGGCACTGGTATGGGGAGGGCTCTGAAGATATATAGAAGTTGGGGGAGTAGCATCATCTTAAATGCCGCTAGACGCCCCGACCAGGTTGATTCCGTCTTAGATAAAGATTGCAGTTTTTGAGGTAGGGTTAATAGGTAGTTAGTGTAATTGGCTTCCATGGTCTTGTGTATGTCTGCGGTTAGTGTCACCCCTAGATATTTTATACCTTCTGTGGCCCATCTGTATGGGAACTGCTTTTGGAGGCTATCACATGTGAGTTGATCTATTCCTAGACCAAGTATATAAGATTTGTTGTCGTTAACCTTATAATAAGAGACTTTATTGAATAAGCTTAAAGCTTCGTGTGCCGCCGCCAGAGAGGAGCCCACCTTAGTCAATATCATGATGATGTCGTCAGCAAAAAGACTTATAGAGTGACTATCTTGGCCTATGGGGAATCCTATTATTTTTGAGTGACTTCTAATGTAAATAGCCAAAGGTTCCATTAATAGGTTAAAAATTAAGGGAGATAAAGGACAGCCTTGCCTAGTCCCATTTGTAATAGCAAATGGTGCGGATATACAGGTCCTTCTCAAAAAATTAGCATATTGTGATAAAGTTCATTATTTTCTGTAATGTACTGATAAACATTAGACTTTCATATATTTTAGATTCATTACACACAACTGAAGTAGTTCAAGCCTTTTCTTGTTTTAATATTGATGATTTTGGCATACAGCTCATGAAAACCCAAAAATCCTATCTCAAAAAATTAGCATATCATGAAAAGGTTCTCTAAACGAGCTATTAACCTAATCATCTGAATCAACTAATTAACTCTAAACACCTGCAAAAGATTCCTGAGGCTTTTAAAAACTCCCATCCTGGTTCATTACTCAAAACCGCAATCATGGGTAAGACTGCCGACCTGACTGCTGTCCAGAAGGCCATCATTGACACCCTCAAGCAAGAGGGTAAGACACAGAAAGAAATTTCTGAATGAATAGGCTGTTCCCAGAGTGCTGTATCAAGGCACCTCAGTGGGTAGTCTGTGGGAAGGAAAAAGTGTGGCAGAAAACGCTGCACAACGAGAAGAGGTGACCGGACCCTGAAGAAGATTGTGGAGAAGGACCGATTCCAGACCTTGGAGGACCTGCGGAAGCAGTGGACTGAGTCTGGAGTAGAAACATCCAGAGCCACCGTGAACAGGCGTGTGCAGGAAATGGGCTACAGGTGCCGCATTCCCCAGGTCAAGCCACTTTTGAACCAGAAACAGCAGCAGAAGCGCCTGACCTGGGCTACAGAGAAGCAGCACTGGACTGTTGCTCAGTGGTCCAAAGTACATTCGGAAATCAAGGTGCCAGAGTCTGGAGGAAGACTGGGGAGAGGGAAATGCCAAAATGCCTGAAGTCCAGTGTCAAGTACCCACAGTCAGTGATGGTCTGGGGTGCCATGTCAGCTGCTGGTGTTGGTCCACTGTGTTTTATCAAGGGCAGGGTCAATGCAGCTAGCTATCAGGAGATTTTGGAGCACTTCATGCTTCCATCTGCTGAAAAGCTTTATGGAGATGAAGATTTCATTTTTCAGCACGACCTGGCACCTGCTCACAGTGCCAAAACCACTGGTAAATGGTTTACTGACCATGGTATTACTGTGCTCAATTGGCCTGCCAACTCTCCTGACCTGAACCCCATAGAGAATCTGTGGGATATTGGGAAGAGAAAGTTGAGAGACGTAAGACCCAACACTCTGGATGAGCTTAAGGCCGCTATCAAAGCATCCTGGGCCTCCATAACACCTCAGCAGTGCCACAGGCTGGTTGCCTCCATGCCACGCCGCATTGAAGCAGTCATTTCTGCAAAAGGATTCCCGACCAAGTATTGAGTGCATAACTGAACATAATTATTTGAAGGTTGACTTTTTTTGTATTAAAAACACTTTTCTTTTATTGGTCGGATGAAATATGCTAATTTTTTGAGATAGGATTTTTGGGTTTTCATGAGCTGTATGCCAAAATCATCAATATTAAAACAAGAAAAGGCTTGAACTACTTCAGTTGTGTGTAATGAATCTAAAATATATGAAAGTCTAATGTTTATCAGTACATTACAGAAAATAATGAACTTTATCACAATATGCTAATTTTTTGAGAAGGACCTGTAGTGCCAGACATAAAAACCTTGGCTGAAGGCTTAGAATATAAAGCCATAATGGCTGAGAATATATGTCCCCTAAACCCAAATGATTCCAATACCTTGGCCAGATACAACCAATGTATGCGATCAAAGGCCTTCTCTGCATCCAACGCCAGGAGCAGAGAAGGCCTTCTCTGTGTTTTCGCTAGATGTATTATATTAATCATGCGTCTAGTCGCATCAGAGGCTTGTCTATGTTTAGTAAAGCCAGACTGGTCAGGATGAATTAGAGTGGGTAAAATATCCAATAGGCGAGAAGCCAAAAGTTTAGCATACAGTTTCAGGTCAATATTTAATAATGAGATTGGTCTAAAGTTAGATGGAGTGGTGGGCTCCTTTCCAGGCTTCGGCAGGGCCACCACTAAGGCTTCCAACATCTCAGTAGGGAAAGAGGCCGAGGCAGCTGCTGATGTGAATACCGGTGCCAAGAAGGGGGTCAATATATTTTTAAATTCCTTGTAGTATTCACTGCTAAACCCATCCGGCCCCGGTGATTTATTTATGGGTAGGGAGTCTATAGTTTTCTGAATTTCATCTTCAGAGAATGAGTGATTAAGAGATTTTAACTGTTGAGGTGACAATTTTGGTATCGCTAGTTTCCCCAAGAAATCATTAATGATCTCAGGGGTCGGTTGTATAGTGGCAGTGTCATCTTTCAAATTGTATAGGGATCCTTAATAGTGGCTGAAAGCGTCCGCAATTTTTTGGGGATGGAATTCCTTCTGGTTGGTAGCCGGGTGTAAAATATACGGAATTCTAGACTTGTATCTATGGCCCTGGAGATTCTGCGCTAGGAGTTTACCTGCCTTATTACCATTGGCGTAGTAATTCATTTTAAGTCTTTTGGTGGCTTTTTCAAAACTATCTAAAAGATGTAACCTAAGTTCGTATCTAAGTTGCGTCAATTTTTGCGTGGTATTTTGGTCAAGTGATACTTTGTTTTGGATTTCCAATTCTGAGATCTGTTTTGTTAATTCTACTGTTCGCTGCTGCCTCCGCCTCCTCACCCCCGCTCCTATTTGAATAAACATACCTCTTATAAATGCCTTATGGGCGTTCCACAGTACAAAAGGGCATTGCACAGAATTAGCATTAACTCTGAAAAAATTGTTTAAATGCTTCGTTATTTGCTCTCTAGTGGCAGTCTGTTGTAATACAAAAGTGTTCAGCCTCCACACTGGGCTAGGTCTGAGGTAGGTGGTGTTGCCAAGTGTCAATACAATTGAGGCATGATCTGACCACGTTATAGAATTGATGCGGACATCTTTGGTATTTAGTAGGATTTGTTGGTCAACTATGGCAAGATCAATCCTAGTATATATCTTGTGGGGTGCAGAGAAAAAAGTAAAGTCTCTTTCATTACCATGCATACATCTCCAGGCATCGTAAACACCATATTTCCTGAAAGAAGAATTTAATGAAGGCGGGCTGCGCAAGGGTTTGGACGTTGAGTCATTTGATGGATCTGGGGTAAGGTTAAAGTCTCCACACAAAATAAGTGGGCCCTTCTGGCCAGGGGCGTACCTAGAGCATTTGGCACCCGGGGCGGATCCAATATCTGGCACCCCCCCCCCCCACGTTAAAATGTAAAAACACCCCTCTGTGTCCCCTGCATACCTCTGCATCCTTCAATATCTCTTTGTTACTACTGTGTAGCCCCTCTACACAACTGCACCTCTGGACCCCTTTACATTACACAGCATCCTGCACCTCTGCGTCACTTTACATTACACAGCCCCCTGCACCTCTGGACCCCTTTACATTACACAGCCCCCTGCACCTCTGGACCCCTTTACATTACACAGCCCCCTGCACCTCTGGACCCCTTTACATTACACAGCCCCCTGCACCTCTTTACATTACACAGCCCCCTGCACCTCTGCACCCCTTTACATTACACAGCCCCCTGCACCTCTGGACCCCATTACATTACACAGCACCCTGCACCTCTGCACCCCTTTACATTACACAGCCCCCTGCACCTCTGCACCCCTTTACATTACACAGCCCCCTGCACCTCTGCACCCCTTTACATTACACAGCCCCCTGCACCCCTTTACATTACACAGCCCCTGCACCCCTTTACATTACACAGCACCCTGCACCTCTGGACCCCATTACATTACACAGCACTCTGCACCCCTTTACATTACACAGCACCCTGCACCCCTTTACATTACACAGCACCCTGCACCTCTGGACCCCATTACATTACACAGCACTCTGCACCTCTGCACCCCTTTACATTACACAGCACCCTGCACCTCTGCACCCCTTTACATTACACAGCCCCCTGCACCTCTGGACCCCTTTACATTACACAGCACCCTGCACCCCTTTACATTACACAGCACCCTTCACATTACACAGCACCCTGCACCCCTTTACATTACACAGCACCCTGCACCTCTGGACCCCATTACATTACACAGCACTCTTTACCTCTGCACCTCTTTACATTACACAGCACCCTGCACCTCTGCACCCCTTTACATTACACAGCCCCCTGCACCTCTGGACCCCTTTACATTACACAGCACCCTGCACCTCTGGATGCCTTGACATTACACAGCCCCCCGCACTTCTGGACCCCTTGACCGTACACAGCACTCTGGACCCCTTTACATTACACAGCACCGCACCTCTGGACCATTTTACATTACACAGCACCTCACAGCTCTGGACCCCCTGCATGTTACACAGACCTCCCTCAGTGCAAACCTCCCCCCCTCAGAGCAGACCCCCCCTCAATGCAGACCCCCCCTGTGCAAACCTCCCCAGTGCAACCCCCCTCAGTGCAAACTTCCCCCCTTAATGCAGACCCCCGTGCAAACCTCCCCCCCTCAGTGCAGACCCCCCCAGTGCAACCCCCCCTCCCCCTCAGTGCAAACCCCCCTTAATGCAGACACCCCCCCCTCAGTGCAAACCTCCCCCCATGCAACCCCCCCCCCCCCCTCAATGCAAACCCCCCCTCAATGCAAACCTCCCCCCCTTAATGCAGACCCCCGTGCAAACCCCACCACAGTGCAAACCTCCCCCCTTAATGCAGACCCCCGTGCAAATCCCCCTCAGTGCAAACCTCCCCAGTGCAACCCCCCCTCAATGCAGACACCCCCCCTCAGTGCAAACCTCCCCCTTAATGCAGACCCTCGTGCAAACCTCCCCCCTCAGTGCAGACCCCCCAGTGCAACCCCCCCTTCCCCACAGTGCAAACCCCCCTTAATGCAGACACCCCCCCCTCAGTGCAAACCTCCCCCCCATGCAAACCCCCCCTCAATGCAAACCCCCCCCTCAATGCAGACACCCCCCCTCAGTGCAAACCTCCCCCCCTTAAAGAAAACCCCTGTGCAAACCCCCCCACAGTGCAAACCTCCCCCTTAATGCAGACCCCCGTGCAAACCCCCCTCAGTGCAAACCTCCCCAGTGCAACCCCCCTCAATGCAGACACCCCCCCCTCAGTGCAAACCTCCCCCCATTAATGCAGACCCTCGTGCAAACCCCCCTCAGTGCAAACCTCCCCCCCCTCAGTGCAGACCCCTCAGTGCAAACCCCCTTTAATGCAGACACCCCCCCTCATGCAAACCCCCCCTCAATGCAGACACCCCCCCCCCCCTCAGTGCAAACCTCCCCCCATTAATGCAGACCCTCGTGCAAACCCCCCTCAGTGCAAACCTCCCCCCCTCAGTGCAGACCCCTCAGTGCAAACCCCCTTTAATGCAGACACCCCCCCTCATGCAAACCCCCCCTCAATGCAGACACCCCCCCCTCAGTGCAAACCTCCCCCCATTAATGCAGACCCTCGTGCAAACCCCCCCCTCAGTGCAGACCCCTCAGTGCAAACCCCCTTTAATGCAGACACCCCCCTCATGCAAACCCCCCCTCAATGCAGACCCCCGTGCAAACCCCCCCCCCCCCTCCCATTCAGTACCTTAGATCAGCGTGAGGCAGCACATGCACAGAAGGTCCCCTCCCCCTCTGTACACATAAACAGAAAGGAGGGGGAGGCGACTTCACACGGCTGTGCATGTGTTCTGTGAGAAGTGCCGAACATCGGGATAGCTCAGCCGTGGCCGTGAGGAGGGGATGGATGGTGCAGCAATGTCACCCCCCCTCCCTTCGTATCGTGATATATCTGCCTGTGCCTGCCTGGAGTCTCACTGCAGGCAGCTCTTACTTGACGGAGCGGCGCCGGCGCTATCACCGCTTAAGTCACGGGGGGGGGCACCGGCCTGACACCCCCCAGTGTGTGGCACCCCGGTGCGGCCCGCCCCCTCCGCCCCCCACTTAGTACGCCTCTGCTTCTGGCATTTCCTGACCCTTCTCAACAACGTGTTAAAAAAATGCACCTGGCGTTTGTTTGGTGAGTAAGCAGTCACTAGGGTATATGGCGCAGAGTCAATTGTACACAGTAGAATCAGATATCTGCCCAAGGGGTCCTGGATCTATCGATGCAACGTGAACGCTACTGAGTCACGAACAGCTATTAACCTCCCTAGCGGTAATCCCGAGCGTGACTCGGGGTTGTTTTTTTATGCTAGGATCGGTAACCCCGAGTCACGCTCGGGGTAGACATTGCAGAGCTCGCAGCGGAGTTTCCCTACCTTCTCCTGGCGATCCAGCGATGATGTCCTCTGCTGTGATCGCCAGCGAGATCTCCGGCGAGTGTCGGCACTTTCGACCCCATCTGACTTCCTAGTTCCGTTCCCTGCGAGCCGCAGCGGCGCATGGGAGCGGAACTGGGCGGCAAATTCAAAAAGGTAAACACATAGTATACATACAGTATACTGTAATCTTACTGATTACAGTACTGTATGTAATAATTACACACCCTCTTGGTCCCTAGTGGTCTGCCCAGTGTCCTGCATGCACTTTTATATAATAAAAATCGTTCTTTCTGCCTGTAAACTGGGGATTGTCCATAGCAACCAAAAAGTGTCCCTTTATGTCAAAAGTGGTTTTAGACCAACTAGAAAGCAGCGATAATAAATTAGAATCACTCGCAGAATTGAGCGATAGCGATTTGTGGGGAAATTCGTCATCAAACACTAAATCTAATGACAGCGACAATTCTGCAACTGAGCAAATTTCAGTGTTTTTGATTTGATTACATTATTGAATAATTTTTATTATAATTAGATTACTATTTTTTATAATTATTTATAGTTATTTATTATATTATAATTTATAATTTTGTGTTTCATATTTATCATACCCGGGATGTTTACTAGACTCTGGTTTGCTTAGGTTTAAGTAAGTAATTACTAAGAATCGCAGGCCTATAATACATCAAACCAAATTTTCATGCAAAATAATTGTACCGCTTTTGGTACATAATTCCAGAAAGAATCATACCGCCAGGGAGGTTAATACTCCTCTACTTTTGGTGTCCGCATTAGCTGTGTATACAAACGGGAAGTTCTTGTGTGTACATTTTGGTGGCGCTGTCTTGCAGAAATGTGTCTCTTGAACACATATAATGTCTCTCTTTCTGAGAGGTATGGTGAGTATTTTGCAGATCTCGCTTTTTGTCACAAAGTTTTGAAAATTGAAAAAAAAAATTATTTTCTTTCTTCATTTTCAAAAACAAATGAGAGGTGTAAAATACTCACCAACCATGCCTCTCAGCAAATAGCTTGGGGTGTCTACTTTCCAAAATGGGGTCATTTGGGGGGGGGGGTTTGTGCTATTTTGGCATTTTATGGCCTTCGAAACTGTGATAGGTAGTGAGGAGTGAAATCAAATATTTGCGCCCTTAGAAATCCTGAAGGCGGTGCTTGGTTTTCGGGGGCCCGTACGCGGCTAGGCTCCCAAAAAGTCCCACACATGTGGTATCCCCGTACTCAGGAGAAGCAGAAAAATGTATTTTGGGGTGCACTTCCACGTATAACCATGGCATGTGTGAGCAATATATCATTTAGTGACAACTTTTTGTAATTTTCTTTTTTTTTAGTCATTATTCAATCACTTGAGACAAAAAAAAAAAAATATTCAATGGGCTCAACATGCCTCTCAGCAATTTCCTTGGGATGTCTACTTTCCAGAATGGGGTCATTTGGGGGGGGGGGGTTGTACTGCCCTGCCATTTTAGCACCTCAAGAAATGAGATAGGCAGTCATAAATTAAAAGCTGTGTAAATTCCAGAAAATGTACCCTAGTTTGTAGACGCTATAACTTTTGCGCGAACCAATAAATATATGCTTATTGACATTTTTTTTACTAAAGACATGTGGCTGAATACATTTTGGCCTAAATGTATGACTAAAATTTAGTTTATTCGATTTTTCTTATAACAAAAAGTAGAAAATATCATTTTTTTTCAAAATTTTCAGTCTTTTTCCGTTTATATCGCAAAAAATAAAAATTGCAGAGGCAATCAAATACCATTAAAAGAAAGCTCTATTTGTGGGAAGAAAAGGACGCAAATTTCGTTTGGGTACAACATTGCATGTCCGCACAATTTCCAGTTAAAGCAGCGCAGTGCCAAATTCTGAAAACACCTCTGGTCCTTTAGCTACAAAATGGTCCGGGGCTTAAGTGGTTAAAGGATAAGTTTCCCTTTTTGAAACATGCTACATATTTCACCCATATTTAGGGTAGAACACATAACATGTTCCAGTAGCTGCAGCCTCCCCCCCCCCCCCCTCTCCCAGTGTCAGCGAGCTGGGATCTTCTCCCGGTGCCCACTGTCACTATTTGAAAATAACGCTACCGTAGGGGGCTCCGCCCACACAGCTGTGTCATTCAGTCACAGTTTCCTGCGAATGACTTAAACTACAAGTACTGTCGGCCTTGTCTGCAGCAGTCTGCCATTGCACCCCTGATCCACTGATCACTGGTGCAATGCTTTCCAGGTTCCTTAGGGAAAAAAATGTAAAAATATTGTTTGCACTTTTTATTTCTGCTAAAATATGTGCATTTATAATTTTTTTCGAAAAGGTGAACTTATCCTTTAACTAAATTATACACCACACTTTTTTGGGAGTTTTTTTTTTTTATCTGTTTAACCGATTAATAAAAACATTAACTGGCAAACTAATCGATTATGAAAATAATCATTAGTTGCAGCCCTAGTTGATTCGCCAGATTCGCCAGAAAATTTTGGCGCATTACTGAAGCTATGTTGGTGTATATTTTAGAACTGTTTTAAAATAAGAACATTGGTGCAAGTGCTTCATTATTTTGGTGCACACATCAGACATTTATAGAAACTGTTGCATAACGCTTTAATGTTATTTGGCGCAGCTGGTGCAATACCACATCAAACTTGTTTTATACCATTATAAATTTTGGTCATGGAAAATGCACCAAAATTTACACCACAAAACTGCTGTATTTTTTTTTTTTGTTAATTCCCTCTATTCTGTATTAATTTAATGTTGTTAGACTGTATTAAATATTGTAAGGAAATTATTCTTGCATTTTAAGTATATTAAAGAGGAAGTAAACCCATGTTTTTTTGTTTTGTTTTTTAAAAACCCTGCAAAAGAAAGCCATAATGAGCTAGTATGCATAGCATATTAGCTCATTATGAATGACTTACCTGAGATCGAAGCCCCGAACTGCTCGTCATTCCCCTCCGCCGCCGCCGCCATCTTGCCTCGATGTCCCGTCACTGCCGTTAGTGTATTGCCGCTCCGGCACTGTGATTGGCCGGAGCGGCGATGACCTCACACACATGCGCGCCCGGGCCGGTAAGATCCCATTCAGAAAACCAGCAAGGATGCCGGCCCGCTAGTGCGCATGCGTGTGACGTCATCGGCGCTGTGTTTATAGTAAATATCTCCTTAACCGTGTAGGTTAAGGAGATATTTCTTGCACCTACAGGTAAACCTTAATCTAGGCTTACCTGTAGGTGCAAGTTGTCTAAGTGGGTTTACAACCACTTTAACATGAAAATAAAACCATATGTTGTATATAAAATATTTGTATCCATTGATATAACTGCTAATGTATATATCTGTAATAGGTGGAAGATCTAGCACCAGTGAAGTACACCAGATGGCAGTATTGAAAGAGAGTCTTGGAAGAAATGAAACTTCACCGAAAGAAAATCTCGTCAGTAAAGTACGAGATCTGCCATTCAATTCACACACCCTTTTGAAAGTTTTCTAGCAGTTGTTTTGACCCCGTGACCTCAATCGTTTCTAAGTTATCGACCCAGAACAAATATGCAGATCAGAAATTCTGACTTCATACTTGTTCCGTGGCAGTGACTAAAGCCCCGTACACGCGATCGGTTTGACTGATGAAAACCGTCCGATGGATGGTTTTCATCAGACCAACCGATCGTGTATGGTACCCATCGGTCTTTTTTCCATCGGTTGTAAAAAATAGAACTTGTTTTAAAATTTTCCGATGGATAAAAAACCGATGGGAATTTCCGATCGTCTATGGGCAAGTCCATCGTTTAAAAAACCCACGCATGCTCAGAATCAAGTCGACGCATGCTCAGAAGCATTAAACTTCATTTTTCTCGGCTCATCGGAGTGTTTTACGTCACCGCGTTTGGAACGGTCGGTTTTTTGACTGATGGTGTGTGGCCAAGACTGATGAAAAACAGTTTCATCGGATTTCCGATGGACAAATCCATCGGACGAAAATCCATAGGTTATCCGATCGTGTGTACGGGGCTTAAGGGCCTGTTTACACCACCATTTTGTATATAGGATGAATTATGTTTATTAATTTTATATCATGTGAATGTGCATTGGATAGGCTGGATATCCATGCAAACAGGGGTACATCGGTCTTGGGCTTGATGTTTTTAGAGGACTACATTCGCATGGGGATACCTCTTTTATTTTGGAGATTAGGGCTATAGGGATTGATATGGTAGGCTATTTGCCATTTTTTCTCCCACTTGTGTTATCTTTGCCCTTTTCAAGACCCTTTGTGCCCTGTCCCCTACTCTATGGTCCCTTCCTGGAGCAATGCTCTGGGGATTGAGGGGTAAGTGAGGCATGAGTGGCTGCTTTACAGGTCTGTCCCCCCTTAAGATGGCCACTATAGCGGTTCACATATGCGTGACCTGTTAAAACGCATGACATCATTGTGTTATGCTATAAAGCTTGCTCGGTGCCAACAGGAGGACACTTAAGAGGGTGCACTCCCACTGTGTTTTCTTGGGGTTTCCCAAGGGGCAGTTTTTCAGCAGTTTGCAGTATATAATTTAGAGTATAATTCTATATTGGATCGCATAAGTATATTGACAAATAGGAGATTTAATGTCATACAGTATATCTTTGGATATTGCAGAAATCTTGTGGGGAATCTTTGTGAATGTGGCTGATCCTTTTTTGAGCCCCTTTGAGAGTCCTTAAATTGAAGGACTATATACAAGAGATGGTTTTTAATTATTAATGAGCATTGTGACCACTTTAATTGCATCATACACATTACTTTCATGTTGTAGATGTTCTATCTTACTACAATATTTGTTATACCATGAATGAGACATTTTTTCAACTTGGTCCATGTAGTTCTCCACTAATGCTCTCTTTGTATCCCTGTCCCCCTTGTTATTTTTTTTTAAACTTTTTGGATTTGCAGTGTATATGTATGACGTGTAAGTTATTTCTCTTTTTTTTTACACAATAAAGTTCACTGTATGAATATAGACGGTTACAGGATAAATTATATTTTGCAGATGTAACATATGAGGTTATAAGTAACTTTTGAACATAAAAAAAAAACAAAAAACAACATAGATATACATAACGTAAGCTAAGCATCAGACATGCGATATTGTTCATATTCAAACTTTTAATTTCTAACGTGCAATCTTATAGGCAAGATTATTAGTAGCATATGGTTAGTTAATCTGAGAAGCCCCGTACATACGATCGGATAACCTATGGTTTTTCGTCCGATGCATTTGTCCATCGGAAATCCGATGAAACTGTTTTTCATCAGTCTTGGCCACACACCATCAGTCAAAAAACCGACGGCAAGAAAACAACGGCACGTACAAAATGTACGACGCGCTATAAAAGGGCCGAACAAATCTAATGGCGCCACCCCTTGGGCTGCTTTTGCTGATTTTGTGTTACCGCGTGTTAGTAAAAGTTTGGTGAGAGCCGATTCGCGCTTTTCAGTGTCTGTGCTTTGCAGATCGTTTCCTGGTGTTCAGTTTGTGCTTGTGGGTTCGTATTTGTGATTCCGTGCGTGCAGTCAGGTCGTTACTGCCTTGCAGTGCCTTCTTGGCCGTTCGTTTACTGTTTTTCAGGTCGTTCTTCTCAGGCCTTGCTGTTTCACGGTGCGTTCTGTTTGAGTGCGTTCTGACCAGCCGACCGGTTTAAAACCATGTTTGAAGTGCGTTCTCGTTCTCGAGCTCGTGCTGGCTTTGGACTTGGTGTTGCAGTTAACACTGTAACCTGAGTTCAGTCTGTGAACAGGGTGAGGAGGAGTTCATGGACTAAGAATTGGTTGCTCCAGCGGGACCAATTCTCTCATATGCCTCTGCTGCGGGAAATCCATGAGAATAATCCTGATGATTTCAGGAATTATCTCAGGATGACGGACCCCGTATTTCACCATCTGTTGGATTTGCTGTCCCCCTATATCACGAGGCAGGACACTGTGATGCGCCAGGCCATCACTGCCGAGCAGAGGCTTATTGCCACGTTGAGATACCTGGCGACTGGGAGAAGCTTGCAGGACCTCAAGTTCTCAACAGGCATCTCCCCCCAGGCTCTCGGGATCATTATCCCTGAGACGTGTTCGGCCATTATTCAGGTCCTGCAGACGGACTATATGAAGGTAATTTTGCTCCTTTAACCTCACATTATATGTTTTTATTGTTTTAGAATCTTTTCTTTTTTTTTTCCTCCTAACACAAATTTGCCTGTTTGTAATATCCTGGTAATGTCCCCATTTTCCCCATGCATGTTTTTACCTGTAAAGGCCTTTTTGGGCCCTACATGCCTATTTCCCTTCACTAACCTCTCCAGCATGCTATCGTGAGCGCAAACCCAGCTAGCCTTCTATTTTCCTTTTCATATTTTTGGGGTCAGTGCCCTCGTAGTTTGACAACCCTCCCCCCCCCCCTAAAGATGTAAAAATATTTTTAGTTCTCAATCAAGCTCAGCAGAGTGGTAGAGCCTTTTTTTGGATCCCCCACAATCACCTTAGGCCCCCCCCCCTAGATTATTTTAGAATGTCCACTCAGCGGGGGTGAGGCATCTGCTAAGTGGGCCTTTGTTTATTGGTAGGAAAAACTCCCTTAAATAATAATGTTAGAATGATGTTGGTCAACAATGTTTTTGCGTGTAATCTGCTTGCACTGTAAACATAAACCGTACTAATGTCTTCTTTTTGTTTGACTCCACAGTTCCCTAGCACACCACAGGAATGGCTGACTGTGGCCTCCCAATTTGCCCAGCGGTGGGATTTCCCCAACTGCGGAGGGGCAATTGATGGGAAGCATGTCCACATAGTGCCGCCACCCCATTCGGGGTCATACTATTTTAACTATAAAGGTTTCAATAGTATTGTGTTAATGGCGGTGGTGTCGGCACGGTACGAGTTCCTGTATGTGGACGTGGGGAAGAACGGCCGGATGTCCGATGGCGGAGCATTCGCTGAGACGGAGTTCGCTCACCGTCTGCAGGCTGGGGGTCTTGCACTGCCTCCAGATGCAGAGAACGTGGAAGGGCTACCGTTCGTTTTCATCGCAGATGAAGCTTTTGGACTAGGACCACACCTCATGCGGCCGTTTCCCCAATGCACCCTCACCCCGGAGAGGAGGGTTTTTAATTACCGGCTGGCCAGAGCCCAGAGAGTTGTGGAGAATGCCTTCGGGATAATGGCCAGCCGGTTCCGCCTGTTTCAGACAGCTATCAATTTGGTGGAATATAAACTGAACAACATTGTCTACTGCTGCTGCTTATTGCACAACTTTTTGCGAAAATTTTCTGCTAATTATGTGTCATCAATTGGGCCTGAGGCCGGTCCATCTGAACTGACAAATCTGACCGGCCTCAGCACTGCCCGTACTGGCTTGGCCCCCCAAAGTGCCCGTGAAGTACGTCAGAAATACGTAGAGTACTTCACGGGTAGGGGGGCCATCGCAATGCCAGACCATATCTGACCTTTTATTACCTTTTTCAAATAAAAAATAAATTTGATTTACTACAAACTTGTGTTGTCATTCTTGTATTTGTGGTTTATGTGTCTCCCAGGTTCTAGTAGTGCCAAGTGTATTTGTCCTTAGTAAATACCCTCAAATCTCAGAGGTAAAAACACTGTTTTTGCATCTTCAGAACTGCTATTGAGCATAGAAAGAACAAGGCACACCTTTTTTAGACTTCCCGAATGTTTTTATTGATTGCACAACATTTTTGGTTGGTTTGCGAAATTCTAGCCTTTTTTTTGTTTGTGTGGCTTTTTTTGCAGAAACATGCGTGGGTCAAAAGCCAATATTTTTTTTCTGAAAAAGTAACAAAATAACACAGTGAAAAATACAAACATGAGATGGGGTGATGTTACCCCTGATCCATCCCAAATGTGAAGAACCACACTTTCTTTTTGGGGCTCAAATGGGTATCTTCAACATGATCCCATGGCTAAGGTAAACATGTGCTATCTGCCATCATGGGGGATCAATGGACGTGCTCTAGGGGTGAAAACCCTTCCTCTCACCTACTTGAGGAGGGAGGAAGAGGTTGCACCCCCAAAACAGGGACATAGATATCCTGTGACGGCAGATAGCACATGTTGAGTCAGTGTGTGCATCATCACTTTTGGGCTGGTGGAAATCCCATAGGAAATTTCGGACGCATACCAAAACACAAAAACAGGGGGGGGGGGTTCACACTATTCTCCCCAAAATATCTATCATGTTTTTATATTTTTGCTCAATCACAATCATTCTCTTTCTCATAATGTCCATTTCGCTACTGCATTCCATGATTTCCTGAATGATTATTTTGGCGCTGGCACTCGAGAATGGAGGATTTGGACTTCCTGACACACCCCCACGTTCAGTCCCTAAAAACAAAAAAAAAATGTTTAAACTATGCAGGCCTACATCTGTATTTACCTTGAAGTTGTGGTGACAGACACTGACCTGTTGTGCTGATAACCTCCACCTCTCCTTCCTCCACCTCCCCTTCCTCCACCTCCGCTTTCTCCCCCTCCGCTTCCTAAACCTGCTGATCTTGGTCTGCTTTGTGATCTTCGGGGAGTTTCTGTGGTGTTTGGTTCCTCGTCTCCTGAGCATGGTGTCCTCCCAGTCTCCTCTCCCCTATGGGAATTTAAAAAATAATGTATCCTTTAGCACACAGGCTTTTTAGGCCTGAAAATGGATTCTCATTGTTTTGAAGTGGGGTACAATTGATATTTGGCCCTGAGTTTCAAGATGAACATATGAGATCTTGCAAACTCAACAAAGCAACATGTTATTTTGGAGGACACTCACAAATACACTTGGATAACCACAAGGTATCCACTGGACCACCTGTGTGTGACACCGTTAAGAAATTTGGTCATGTGGCCCAGAGTATAGTATCTTGATCAAGAACAAAAAAAAGTACACAACTGCTGGAGTGTCATCTCCTTTACCCAGAATACAGTTTATCCTTTCATTCACATTCTAATTTTCCTTACAACACATCATCTAGCCAACAATGTGTAGATAAACATTGTTGAAGTAAAATGAGGCATGCCCACATGTAGTTTACGTGGATATGTGCCAAACATGTTTGGGGGAAGAGCAGCATTTTTTTTTAACAACACATTTACCAAATAAGTGGACTCTCCACTTAACATAAAAGTTGACATTTTAAAATGTGAAACCAGTCAAGCCAAGCACATGTTGCAAAACATGGAAGAATACATATTACAATGTGAAAGAACACAGTAAAAAAAAATTACTTTTTTCTATGCTTTTTAGAAGCTTCCTATACTGCTCCGGCTCCCTCAGCTTGAGGTCTGACCACCTTTTACGGAGTTGTTCCTTGGATCTCCTGACCCCATATTTTTTATAGAGAGTCTTCGCCACTTTGTTCATAATTTGTGACTTCCGGAGATTAGGGTGTCGTATGGGCCATGCTTGCCATCGTAATCCTTCCTCCGCAGAATGTCCACCATCTCCGCCATCTCAGAAAAAGACATATTAGTCGCCTTGTATCTTTTTTTACAGGATCGGGACGTTTCCGCCTCCGGGCTTTCCTCGTCGGTAATTTCTACTAAAGAAGCCACCTGTGTCTGCGACATGTCGCCGTCTCACACTGTGCGCCGATCGTTAAGGGGCGGGGAAATGCAGAAAAAGTCCGTCATGAGCGGGCGACGAGGGCGGAGTTACACGCATGCGCAGGGTATAAAAAGGGGAAAGAAGTTATTAGGGATGCGCGGAGTAAGGACGACCGGAAGTGAACCAACGAACTGAACTAAGGTAAGAAGGGAACTCGGGCCTGCAGTGGCCTATAATGGTTCATGATTGTAAAGGGCAATATTGTGATAAGTTGAGCAGAATCAAATCTGATTTTTTTTTTTTATCCTTGTTTTTTTACTTGCTGATCCAAAAAGATGCATAAACTACGTGAGCCGGATGTGATGCTGACTTTTATTGAAAAATATAAGGAACAGCGCAACCTGTGGGAACTGAAACACCCTGCGTACCACAAGAGTGATGTACGTCGGGCAACTATTTGCAAATTAGCAGAGGATATGAAGCCATGGATCCCAGATGCAGACTACACTATGATCAATAATAAAATCAACAACCTGCGTAATTCCTATAAAAAAAAATACAAGGAAGTGCGCCAGTCAAAGAGATCAGGAGCAGCAGCCGACGATGTAGTAAAGCCCAAGCTGTGGTACTACAGACATCTTCAATTTCTGGATGACCAGATCGAGGCCAGGGAATCTATTTCCAGCCTTCCCTCAACCCTTCCTTCCACCCTTCCCTCCAGCGTTCCTTCCACCCTTCCCTCCACCCCTGCAGAGGCGGAGGAGGAGCCTCCTGAACTTGAAGAGCCAGATCTTCGCATCTTCAGCCAGGTATAGTATTTTTGATGATAATTATTGTCCACTAAGTAATATTGTGTTGAACTGTTTGGATTACCCATAAATGATATCATCCCCCCCCAAAAAAAAATATGCACCAGTAATGATATCCAAATTGTGGGTGATAGATTCCCCAAATAATAAAATTTTTCTTTTTTATTTTATAAACAGGATGAGGCAAGCCAGGAGGAAGAGGGTCAGGAGTGTGGCAGGCAGGAGGAGGCAGGGCCAAGTGGGACTCAGCAGGTCCCCAGGCCTAGTGGCAGCACCGTCTCCCAAGTGGCTCCCCTCCACGTCAGACCCCCAAAACAACGGCGGATGACACAAGTGGAGGAGGAGTCACTAAAGATGATTCAGGAGGCTGCTGCCATCATGAGGGCCCCCCTCAACCCTACGGAGGGGTTTAGCAGCTATCTGGCGGATAAGTTGCTCCAAATGGAGGCGGGACAACGGGCCCTTTGTGAGCACCTCATATATATGGCCGTACACATGGGGGCGAGGGGGCTGCTGACTGAGGCCACCCATCTGTCACATCAGGCCAATCCCTCTCCTCCTTCTCCTCCTCCTCCTGCCACATCACCACCCACAGTGGCCCGGCCTGCAAGGGTGCGAGGACGGGGCCGTGGAGAGAACGCTGCAGGGAAGCGTGGAAGGAAGGCTACAGGGAAGAGCAGGAGGTGATTCTCTGGCCTCGAGCTGCTCTTCAAGAAGTTGCAGGTTGATGGAGTACCACAGCTTGGGATGATGTATGTCTTTGGCTACTGCTCCTGATTTCATGCTGTTGTTGATTTTATTATTCATCATAGTCAGGTCTGCATTTGGGATCTAAGGACTTGATATTCTCTGCTAATTTCTGAATAGTTGCCCTTCGTTTTTTGTTTGCTTTTTTTCCGAAATAAAGGGAAATTTGATTTCAGCCAACATACATGCCTGATGTGTTTTTTTTTGAAGTAGCAATAACATTTCATAAATACAATGTGTAATTAATAACAAGGGACACCAACTTCCATGAGGAAACGAAAAAACAAAAAGTTGTTCTGAGAAATTGACACACCAAATAATGCACAACAAATTTAAGGACAAAAAAAAAAAGGGGGAATTTGTGAGCTCGGCCTTGAAGAATTAAACAAATTATTCCTAAGATCACAAGAAAGAAGAAAGACTTTCGGAAAGAATCTTTCACACACTTCACGATACCTTCCAGGTTTTTGTAAGGAAATGGTCATATTGGCCTACAACATAACTCATTAACTTAGAACCTGAATTTCCACCCACACACCCTAGCAAATTCATGCAATCTTGACCTATAATGCCTACCCTTCATATATGTAACATACGCCCATGTAGGAATTCTTTATACCAGAAAACTTTTTATATATTCACTATCTTCATGTCTGAGCTCAATTATCTCCTCTTCTTTTGATTTTTTTTACTATTGATTACCTTTATAAACACTCTATGTAACTGTACATTTGAACTTCCTAATAAAAATTTTTGTAAACAAGAAAGAAGAAAGACATACGTTTGTCAGAACTCATGAGAAAGATCTGCTGCCAAAATGACATTTTAAACACCGTTCTAAAGCAACAAAACATGCGCTGCATTAAACGAAGCAATAACTTGCAGAATGACGAATGTGCTCTCTCCATTAGGAACGCTAGTTTTACCAGAACGAGCGCTCCCGTCTCCTAATTCAGTCTGAGCATGCATGGGTTTTTTAACCGATGGACTTGCCCATAGACGATCGGAAATTACCATCGGTTTTTTATCCATCGGAAAATTTTAAAACAAGTTCTATTTTTTCCAACCGATGGAAAAAAGACCGATGGGTACCATACACGATCGGTTGGTCTGATGAAAACCATCCATCGGACGGTTTTCATCAGTCAAACCGATCGTGTGTACGGGGCTTGAGTCTATTATTCTTTGTCAATAATCTAAGTGATATGGGTGTAAACCTGAATTAAATCAGTTACATTTGGGATGTTATAATATTTTGAAAATAAGGGAAGGGAGTATCATAAGGAAGAGTTGTACACTAGATTTATTCTAAATAGTTTTTTCTATTCATGAATGGAGCCTTTAAAGTGGTTGTAAACCCCTGAATTTTTTTTTTTTTTTAAACTACCTGTAAGAGAAAGCCATAATGAGCTAATATGACTAGCATAATAGCTCATTATGCATCACTTATCTTAGATCGGGGCCCCCGAAGCTGTCCTCGTCTCCCTCTCCAGCTGCAGCCATCGCTGCGGCGATAGCCGGAAGGTTACTTCCAGCTATCGCCGCTCCAGCCAATCATAGCGCCGCTCCGGCGCTGTGATTGGCCGGAGCGGCGAAGACGTGACTCCGCGCATACGCGCGGGAGCCGTCGAATCCGGCTAAGTCGGAGAATGCTGGGACTTAGCTAGATTTGTGAATAAGATTAATCCCATGAATGCGCCGTTGTCTACGGCGCGCATGCACCGTAGACATGGAGCAATGTCATTTTTAGCAAATATCTCCTAAACCGTGTAGGTTTAGGAGATATTTCTTGCACCTACAGGTAAGCCTTAATCTAGGCTTACCTGTAGGTGCAAGTTGCAAAAGGGGGTTTAAAACCACTTTAATTATATACATCTAAAAGATACTAAGCGGCGCTCTAAAGTGACATGTTAACCAAATAAATAAAGAAATAATAATGAAAATAAAAACGTGAATGAATGAAAGAAATATCGTATTAAATCGTGAAACGTGAAACTTATGTAAAGTCCTCCAGAGAATATTGAAACCTGGAAGTTCCTCCAATGGAAAATAAACAGACCACAACGATACAGTAAGAATGATGCATCCATCCGCCCGCCTCGCACCCGGTGACGTCAGACGCCGGGTCCGATGGAGGGCAGTATTTAACCGGCTCACAAGCGCCACTGTCGCATGGAGCCAGGGGGTCTGAGGTGTACATACCAACTGTTAAGGTAATCCCTGATTTCTCTGTTTATATATTTATATATTTCTCCCCATTTCATACTGATTCATACCCTTTCCCTTTTTTTTTTTTTCTACCCCCCTGTCACTCATCTGAATCACCCATACAGATAAACAGTCTTTTCTATAAGCCGTTTGATACACATACTAACATCGAGAAATCTCTCCAGAGTGCCTTTTATCATTTTTGGCTCACTCCTTGTAACCATTAAATCATTTAATTTGATTTCCTTCCCCCCTTTTTTTCTTGAGACATTTGTCCGCTTCTCTATTATTTGGCTACTTAGTCCTCAATGGATACATATTTCTCTTCGGAAGTTATAACAATTGCCATTTGGCAACAACATTTACCAAACATGCTTCAACCGAAACTTCTCTCCTTATACCCATTCTATTTTGATCTTCTTTTTTAATTCATGCCATTCCATCTCACATCTATTCTCACCTCCTTTATTATTTATTTTTTCTCTCATAATTACTTATTTTTATTTAAATTTTTCCACCAGTTATAGCTGTAGACCTTCGGTCTCATTTGACCTGTCCAGCTATCACAATAAAACCAGACCTCTCTTCCTCCAAATCAATTTCCTTGTGGTTTTAAGTAAGTGATATGTACATATATTTTTCTATATATGTCTTATATCTATTTTGAACCTCTATTTGCTCATTGGTCACTTACATAATTATCAATTTTTACTTTGCTCCCCTTTTTCTCCCTTCCCCTACTTCTTCTCTTTTTTTATATCACCCAGTACTCCTTCATACTGCCCTCTGTGACCATTGGGGACAGTCCCTTTTAGCCCCCCTTGGGCGGCCAGTGTCTGATCCTGGAACTCTATTGGTGGTTTCACCTGCCTGTTACACAAGATGGGGTAAGCATAGTCCTTGGGTTCTAATGCGGAACTCTGACCTCCTCTCTAAAGCAATGAATATGTTTTTTTCTTTCTATCTTTGTAATTGGTTTAAATTTGTTCCAAATATTGTTTAAGTTCGGTTTATTTATCTCTGCTCTTTTCATTTATACAGTTATTTTTTCTACTATTGAGCATAAACGCACCGCCCCTGAAGAAGCTACATATAGCGAAACATGTCGGGTTGATGCAATAGTTCTCTGCTCTCTATCTTTTGAAAACAACCATGCTTCTGTGACCACTTTACATGTGTAATACTACCACCTTGGTTTTATCCAATGTGTCTTTTCTTGTTTTTCATTTTATATATATATATATATATATATATATATATGTTTACATTTTCTTAATAAAATGGTAAAAACTTTTAAATAAGGATCTCCTCCTCATTACTACCCCATTGTTAGCACCGTGTAAAAATCCAATTTTCCTTCCCCCCTGAAATTTTGAATATATCTATCTGGGTTTTCCCTTTGACTGGACTAAAACACATAAAACAGTAAGAATGATGTGACTCATATGAAACAAATCAAGTGAATCCACCACCAAACAGAGTGCACGCTTACCAGCTGCACAAGTTTTAGACACCTGTGGCTAATACCCAGTCAGGGCCTTTTCCTCCAAAGACTTCAGGTGTCTGGACAAGCCATATGGTGCAGTCAGCATTCAATCAGGAAGTTATTGTATTTGTCCATTCCTGATCTCCAGGTACACATAACTTCTCTCTGCTGGACCTCCATTCATAAGAGATAAAAGTGGTGTGCCGCATGCAAATGCATAAATTGCAGCAAGGGAAAAATAACCGACTTCATGTTTTCTTGTCCATCAGTCACCATCTTCAAAGCTGATATCATCTCCTTTATCGTGTGTGGGCCTGCAAACTGTACCACCAACACACTTTCCGGATTGACCGCTGACTGCACCATATGGCTTGTCCAGACACCTGAAGTCTTTGGAGGAAAGGCTTGGGTATTAGCCACAAGTGTCTAAAACGTGTGCAGCTGGTAAGCATGCACTCTGTGTGGTGGTGGATTCACTTGATTTGTTTCATATAAGTCATATCACTCTTACTGTATCGCTGTGGTCTGTTTATTTTCCATTGGAGGCACTTTCAGGCTTCAATATTCTCTGGAGGACTTTACATAAGTTTCACATTTCACGATTTGGGACTTACTTTAATGTGATATTTCTTTCATTCATTCACATTTTTATTTTCATTATTATTATTTATTTGGTTAACATGTCACTTTAGAGCGCAGCTTATTATCTTTTTATGTATTTGTAGCGGGGGTTTCCTTTAAGGCCTCAGAGACTACTGTACCCATAACCCCACTGGCCACCCAGGGTGCATTGCCCCGCGCAAAGACTGCTGGGGTGGACTTTATAAGAAAGAGGCGGAGTCGGCTTCAGTCTCTTTGGACATCGCCCGCCCAGCAAGAGGAACTCCTTTCCGAGCCTGCGGTGCTACAAGGCCTGAAGCCTGGGCCTTTCTCCAAAGAGCCTACCGCTCTCACCGAGGAACCTGAGGGACGTTTCTGCATACTGTTGCCGCATCGCTCCCCGGAGGACAGAAGACTTGGATTTCGTGAGACCTGTGTACCAAGACACAGCAGCGGAAGATACGGACATGGACTGGTCCGGTTGGGTGAGAGAGCACCTGCTCAGAGAACTACATAGGATCTCTAGGCCCCATAACTGTTACCCGGAGCTTCCATTAGTGTTGTGCTGTGCATGGGAGGGACAGTGCATTGGAGCAGCTTTAGAGATTTCCTTTATTCACCAAGTTATCAAAACCCCTTTTACCCTGTGGATTACAGTTGTTTCTTCAGCAAGTGCACCACTGTTTTGCTAGCGAAGAATTTCCCCTACAGAACTCCTACACAGTACAGTCAGGCCTGACTTAGCGTAGACATTGCTGGGCGCCATTTTTGCCACAAGGGAGAATAGCTGCAGCGGGGACCGTTAGATTTATGCATCATACTGTATATCTGTCTGTTTGCCGAGATACTCTTTTATTGCAGGGCTCTGCACATGATATGTAAACTGTTGATTATATTCTTACCCAACCATCTGAGTAAAAGTGCAAGGGTTAAGTATACTGGTGTTGTGTAATTTACTTTGCAGAGGAGACGGGTAAGGATAGTTAAACTATATTGCTGTGTGTGTGCTATTATAGGATTGTGTCTCTGTGAGTTGCAGGCTACACAATCCTACCATCCCCTACTAGCTGTGCCAGGGGAGGTTAGAGCCAACTGCCGGGGGTTGACAGGGTGCATTACAGGGGCCCAAAAGAATTATACCAGCAGCCCTCTTAACTGGGGGTATCGCTATGCGTGGGGGCTCGAGTCCGGGATTCCTGTATACTGCACGCTGCAATCAAGCCGGTCAGAAGTATCAGCATGGACCCGCTAGCAATGACACAGTGGTGCACAGCGGTTGGCGCCGATTCAACCGAGGCGGTAGTTATTGAACTCCCGGGGGGAACTGGCGGGAAGAGGAGATAAAGCAGCTCATAATGTCGCTGTCCTTGAGCCAGAAAGCATGGGTGATGGATACAAAGCCAGATCCAGAGACCTCGTGTACATACACACTAGTGGAATGGAGAAATGAAGTCCGGGAAGGCTTTAGAGGTCAGAACATAAAGGGCATAGATAACCAGATATACCGCTTAGTGCATACGAGGGCCAGCAAGAGGGAATCTCCACAAACCTCTCGGCCATCATCCCCACTGATCTTCCCCGGAGAGGAGGGCTCCCAGGAGATAATGACCCTGGGGACGCCTCTGGCCGCTATAGGGCCGGAATTACTGAATGCTCTGGGATATTTCGTTACTAAGTGCCAGAAGAGCAATACGGTGCACGTAGAGGCCAGGTACCGGAAGCTCCGGATCTTCTCAGGGAAGCAACCTGTGCCACCCGGGGAAGAAGACTTCAAAACCTGGATTGAGCAAGCAATGCAGGCTGTAGAAGGATGGGAAGTACCTGAAGCGCAGAAGAAGCAGCGCATAAGTGAAAGTTTGAAGGGCGCTGCTGCTGAAGCTGTGGAGAATCTTAGGTTTAGCAATGCTGCGTGTACTGCATATGATTATCTGGCTATGTTGCAGGAGGAATTTGGCCAGCTGGAAAAGGTGACTGAACTTATGTACCAGTTCGAACATACCCTCCAACAGCCTGGAGAGAGATTATCCGAATATGTCCGGAAGTTGAATAGAATGCTGTGCCAAATTGTCCTTAAAAAGGGGATGCTGTCACAAGTCATAGATGCAACTAGGATGAAGCAGATCCTGAGGGGAGCCTTGCGCTCGGATCCAGTTTGGCTCCACCTGAAGACCTCTGAAGGAGTCATGGCTTTGAGTTACCCAGACCTTGTGCGGATCAAAAGGGATGAAGAAGCCCTGTTGAAGGACCAACAGGCGGTTGAGAAGACCACTCCCCTCCCCTCAGTGGGAGTCAGATCAGCAGTAGCCACTGAACGGGACTCAGAAGTGGAGACCCTAAAGTCCCAGATGACTCAAGTGCTTGATCTTTTGACCTCTCTCCTGGCTAAGAACTCAGGAGCTAAAGAGCAAGAGGAGATCAGGAATGAACCACGCCAGAGTGTCTCAACTCCAACCTCCCCGCAGGGGAGAAGGGGAACTGTCTGTTTCAATTGTGGAGGAGTCGGCCACCTTGGAAGAGTGTGCCCCAGTCCAAGGAAGAACCGAGGCACTTACCACCAGCCGGCGGAAAACTTCAGAGGGCCCCGGTGAGGGAGTCAGCCGGGCGCCCACTATTTGCAGAAAGCTCCAATAAGATTCAAAAGCCAGAAAAGGGAAAGGAGAAGGGAAACAATGCCCCTCCTAAAATACTCAATACCACTTGTCAGGAGTTAAAATCTAAAAACCTGCAGGAAATCAATGCATACCAGGCCCAACAGGGATTAAGATCCAGAAAGAGATGGAAGAAAAAGAAAACCCCAAAGGGAAAGTCCATGAATCCAAAGAAAGAAGCCTCTCCGAGGAAGTTTCCAGCTAGTTTGGTGGGGCCCTCCCCTGTGGTCCCCGTTCAAGTGGAGGGAGTCTACACAAGGGCCATCCTGGACACAGGAGCCCAAGTGACCCTTTTGTACAGAGACTTTTACCAAAAACACCTGAGTCACGTGCCCCTACAGAAACTAGAAGACCTAGAGATATGGGGAATTGGCACCCAAAGCTTTCCCTATGACGGTTATGTTTCCATCCAACTGGCCTTTGACCCCTCTGTAGCAGGAAAATCTGAGGTCTTTGACACCCAGGCAGTGGTTTGCCCTCGCCCACCAGGAGCCAACAAGAGTTCCCTGATTATAGGGACCAACATTGACCTGGTCAGAAGATTACTGGCTCCCCTAGCACAGGAGCAGGGTACTTCAGCAGCCAGGATCCACCCAATGTTGCAGCTAGCCTACCGGAGATTGATCCTGGAACAGAAGGTCCCGGAAGAGGGGGTAGGGAAAGTCTGGAGACTGTCCAAGAAGGAGAGGATGCTGCAGCCTGGTGAGATGACCTGTCTGAAAGCTACGGTGAAACTCTTGTGGGAGCAACCTGGCGCTTTTGTGGTCCTAGAACCGGACCCCTTGGATTCCCACCCAGGATTGGAAGTGATCCCTGAAGTGGTTCCCCTGAGGGCGTTGAAGAAGGTGAATGGGCAGATCCCAGTGAGCATTAGGAATATCACTGGCTCCCCTGTGAAGATTCTGGGCTGGATGTTGTTGGGCAAAGTAAACCCTGCTACCCCAGTGGCCCTGTCTGACTTGGATAAGACTGAAGGAGGGGAACCCACCCTGGAGAAGCTCTGCTTGGAGAACACGACCCTACCGTCAGTGTGGAAGGAGAGAGCCAAGGCCCAGCTGACCAGATGGAGAAAAATCTTTTTAAGGGACGAGTTTGACATAGGGTGTGCAAAGAGTGCCACCCATAAGATCCGTCTGCAGGAAGACAAACCTTTCCGGGAGAGGGTTCCCCTGGATGACTTAGAAGACTTGCGTGAACAACTGGCGGAGCTTAAGAGAACTGGAGTTATTCGAGAGTCCAGAAGCCCATATGCCTCCCCTATTGTAGTAGTCAGGAAAAAGAACGGGTCACTGAGACTTTGTATAGACTACAGGACTCTCAATAGGAAGACCATACCCGACCAGTATACCACCCCCAGGATAGAAGATGCCTTACAGAGTTTGTCGGGAGCTAAGTGGTTCAGTGTAATGGACCTGAAGAGTGGGTATTACCAAATCCCAATGCATCCAGATGACAGGGAGAAGACGGCATTCATCACCCCAGTGGGATTTTACGAGTTTAACAGGATGCCTCAGGGCCTGTCGGGGGCTCCTGCCACTTTCCAGAGGCTGATGGAGAAGACAGTGGGGGACATGAATCTCATTGAAGTCTTGGTGTACCTAGATGAAATCATTGTCTTCGGGAAGACTCTGGAGGAGCACGAAGAGAGGCTGGAGAAAGTCCTGAAGAGACTCAGTGAAGAGGGACCTAAACTCTCCAGGGAGAAGTGTCAGTTCTACCAGTCCTCAGTCCACTATCTGGGACATATAGTGTCTGAAGAAGGAGTGTCTACCGACCCAGACAAACTGGAAGCAAGTACCTCCTGGCCCCGACCAACTACAGTGACTGAGCTCAGATCCTTCCTGGGGTTCTGCTCTTACTACCGCAGATTTGTGGAAGGGTTTGCAAGAATTGCCAGACCTCTGAATGAGTTACTGAAGACAGAAGGAGAGGAGGATGACACTGGCCCCAGGAAGCCCGGAGAGTCCGTGGAAGATCAGTGGACAGAGAAGTGTGAAGAGGCCTTCAGAATGCTGAAGAAAAGTCTGACCACTGCCCCGGTCTTGGCCTATGCTGACACCAAGAGACCATATGAACTACATGTGGATGCCAGCCATGATGGTCTGGGAGGTGTGCTGTACCAGGAGTATGAAGGACAGTTGAGGCCAGTTGCCTATGTGAGTAGGAGTCTAACACCGGCAGAAAATAATTACCCCACCCACAAATTAGAGTTCCTGGCCTTAAAGTGGGCAGTTGTGGACAAACTCAAAGACTACCTGTATGGAGCTGACTTTGTAGTGAAGACAGACAATAACCCACTCACTTATCTTTTCACCACAGCTAAGCTGGATGCCACCGGCCACCGTTGGTTGGCCGCCCTCTCTGGATTCAACTTCAGTCTGAAGTATAGACCTGGAACTGGAAATTGAGATGCTGATGTGTTGTCCAGAAGGTCTCATGCTCCAACTTCCCATACAGAAGACTGGACCCGGGTGACCCCGGACAGGGTGCGGGCTTTGTGCCCGGGACCACAACTTCAAGCTAGTGGCAGATCCAGGGCGGAAGAGTGGGACAAGTTACAGGTGCATCAAGGGGTGGTCTACTGAAGGGGCCCCTCTGATGACCTGGAGGATAAGTGGCAACTTTTCTTGCCGGAAAAACACAGAAAAACTGTCTTAGTTGCCCTACATGACAACCATGGCCACTTAGGGGCCGAACTAACCTTTCAGCTTGTCAGGAGTAGATTCTACTGGCCTGGTATTAGGGGTGCAACGGATTAAAAAACTCACGGATCGGATCGATCCTCGGATCAGAGCCACGGATCAGATCATTTTCGGATCGGCAAAAAAAAAAAAAAAATGTTAACCCCACCGGAGTTTTCGATTTCACAGTTATTTTCCACACAAAACGGAGCTTATATGCTTAAATACAGTATTTGTAAATCCAACCGACTCTTTACATGTTAAATTTTAAAAGCAGCAGCAAACCTGATGACCTTACATGGTTGCTAATGTGACACAACACCTCTGATTTTCACATTTAACTAAATGTTAAATGTGAAAATCAGAGATGTTCCGTCACATGAGCAATCATGTAAGGTTTGCTGCTGCTTTTAAAATTTAAAATGTAAACAGTCCGATGGATTTCCAAATAATGTATTAAAGCTGATAAGCTCCGTTTTGTGTTGAAATGAACTGAAATCAAAAAATTCCGTTGGGTGTAACAAGATGTCCACTTGGCCCCTTCTCTATCATTACTGTGCAGGAGTGTGGGGTGGAGCAAGATGGCGGCAAAATGTCACTACAGCGGCCCCCGCCAGTTGTACCAAGATGGCCGCCGCTCCGGAGGTAGGCCGAAGCCGCTGCCTTTTCTTCTGGCTGAGGCTCCGAGCGCTCCGCGGATCGCGTGGTGATCCGATCCGAACAGGGTGACCTGTTCGGATCACGGATCACCACCGATCCGTTGCACCACTACCTGGTATGCGGGCTAAAGTGGAGGAGTACTGTCACTCATGTGCCCGCTGCATACAGAGGAAGACATTGCCACGTCAAGCTGCCCCAATGGGCCACCTGCAGAGTCAAGGGCCCTTGGACTTGGTATGCATTGACTTTCTTTGCCTGGAACCTGACTTGAGTGGACATGGAAATGTTCTGGTGATAACCAACCATTTCACCCGTTATGCCCAGGACTTTCCAACTAAAGACCAGAAGGCCTCCACTGTAGCCAAAATACTGGTGGAGAAGGACTTTGTGCATTACGGGTTACCTCAACACCTTCACTCGGATCAGGGGAGAGACTTTGAAAGCCGACTGATCCGGAAGCTACTGGACTCTTTGGGGATAAAGAAAACTCGCACTACTCCTTATCACCCTCAAGGTGTTGCTCAACTGGAAAGATTCAACAGGACTCTGTTAAACATGTTGGGGACTCTGAACAGTGAGGAAAAGCAACATTGGGGCAAACACATAGCTGCTATAGTGCACGCCTACAATAGTACAACTAGTGATACCGCAGGGTACTCCCCTTATAGACTCATGTTTGGTAGGGAAGCAAGATTACCAGTAGACTTGGCTTTTGACACCTCGTTGGACCACACATCAGCTGCCTCACACAAGGGATATGTGGACAGACTGCGGAAGAGCTTAAAGCTGGCCTATGAGAAGGCCCAATCAACTTCAGACCAGAAAGGAGCCCGGAATAAACAGAACTTTGACCTTAGGGTCCGGATCCAGGATCTGCAGCCCGGAGACAGAGTGTTGCTGAGGAACTTGGGTGTTCCAGGAAAACACAAGCTGGCAGACAGGTGGAAGTCTGAGCCCTTTGTGACTTGCAAAAAACTGCCTGGTCTACCAGTGTACAAGCTGAAGCCTGAGGGAAGAGTGGGTCCGCTGAAGATCTGGCACAGAAACCATCTGCTACCCCTTTCTGAAGCAGTCAGGGTGCCTCCTACCCAGATTCCCCCAAGCTACCTTCGAGCTCGAATACTCCCAGACCCAACACTAGGTCTCAGACAACTCTGTCAGGAGAAACGGATATCACCAACCAGAGTGAAGATGAGGAACTGGAAGTTGAGTGGTTGTGGCCGTCCCAGGCACCCGAACCTCTGTCCATAGACCTTCCACCTTCTGAGGATGTCCCTGATGATACTTTAAATCCAGAAGCCACTGAGTTTATTCCATCCTATACCCAGACTGAGGAGTGGGAAGATGCCATAGAATCCTTCCCTGTTGACGATCCAAGAGACTCCATGTATCTTTCTGCATCTGATTCGAGTGCCTCAGAAACAGAAGAAACTCCTACACCTATCCCAGTGGAAGAACCTGTAGTATCTGAGGCATTGACCCCCAGAGAACAAAGAGCTAAAAGAACCATACGTCCTCCCTGGAAGCTAACCTACACCCAGATGGGGGAGTGTTCTGAAGACACTGTGGTGACTGCGAGAAGGACTGTAGAGAACCCTGGCCCCTCCACTGTGCATTTGGTGGAGGGCAACCCCGACTCACACTCTGGCACAGTTAGGCAGGCCACCCTCACTGATGTGACCTGTGGGCAGGACAATCTCCCTTCCCATGCTTGGTGGGAGATTCCTCTTTCGGCTCCTTTGCAGCCCTTCATTACCTTGTTTGTACATATTGTTGATGCTGTCTTTGGGGACCAAAGATTCTAAGTGGGGGGAGTGTGTAGCGGGGGTTTCCTTTAAGGCCTCAGAGACTACTGTACCCATAACCCCACTGGCCACCCAGGGTGCATTCCCCCGCGCAAAGACTGCTGGGGTGGACTTTATAAGAAAGAGGCAGAGCCGGCTTCAGTCTCTTTGGACATCGCCCGCCCAGCAAGAGGAACTCCTTTCCGAGCCTGCGGTGCTACAAGGCCTGAAGCTTGGGCCTTTCTCCAAAGAGCCTTCCGCTCTCACCGAGGAACCTGAGGGACGTTTCTGCATACTGTTGCCGCATCGCTCCCCGGAGGACCGAAGACTTGGATGTCGTGAGACCTGTGTACCAAGACACAGCAGCGGAAGATACGGACACGGACTGGTCCGGTTGGGTGAGAGAGCACCTGCTCAGAGAACTACATAGGATCTCTAGGCCCCATAACTGTTACCCAGAGCTTCCATTAGTGTTGTGCTGTGCACGGGAGGGACAGTGCATCGGAGCAGCTTTAGAGATTTCCTTTATTCACCAAGTTATCAAAACCCCTTTTACCCTGTGGATTACAGTTGTTTCTTCAGCAAGTGCACCACCGTTTTGCTAGCAAATAATTTCCCCTACAGAACTCCCACACAGTACAGTCAGGCCTGACTTAGCGTAGACATTGCTGGGCGTCATTTTTGCCACGAGGGAGAATAGCTGCAGCGGGGACCGTTAGATTTATGCATCATACTGTATATCTGTCTGTTTGCTGAGATACTCTTTTATTGCAGGGCTCTGCACATGATATGTAAACTGTTGATTATATTCTTACCCAACCATCTGAGTAAAAGTGCAAGGGTTAAGTATACTGGTGTTGTGTAATTTACTTTGCAGAGGAGACGGGTAAGGATAGTTAAACTATATTGCTGTGTGTGTGCTATTATAGGATTGTGTCTCTGTGACTTGCAGGCTACACAATCCTACCATCCCCTACTAGCTGTGCCAGGAGACTGCCGGGACTGCCGGGGGTTGACAGGGTGCATTACAGGGGCCCAAAAGAATTATACCAGCAGCCCTCTTAACTGGGGGTATCGCTATATATTTTTATGTGTATATCTCACTTTGAGTTGCCGCTGTAGTTATTAGGTTTACATCCAGCGCAGTTTTTCTTTTTTGTAATTATATACATCTGTTGTGCTGAATTATGCCACGTACACTCGGTCGGAATTTCTGATGATAAAAGTCTGATGGGAGTTTTTCATCGGATATTCCAACCGTGTGTATGCCCCATCAGACTTTTTCCGTTGGAAATTTCGACGGAATTAGATAGAGAACATGTTCTCAATTTTTCTGTTGGAAAAAAATCCTATTGGAAATTCTGATCGTCTGTATGCTTTTCCGACGGAAAAAACCCCACGCATGCTCGGAAACAATTTGACGCATGCTCGGAAGCATAGAACTTAATTTTCTCGGCTCGTCGTAGTGTTTTACGTCACCGCGTTCTTGAAGGTCGGAATTTAGTGTGACCTTGTGTATGCAAGGCAAGCTTGAGCGGAATTCCGTTGGAAAAACCATCCGAGTTTATTCCGACGGGAAAACCAGTCGTGTGTACAGGGCATAAGTCATTTGTAAGTCTTTTGTAGGTCTCAGATATGGTGAAGATGTACCATGGTCTCCATATTTAGTGGCGTTGTGTTGTAGCTTATTTTTTAATCGTGGCTGTTTCTTCCATTTCAGATATGGAATTTACCTTCAGTAACCAGTCTTTTATTGAGGGTGTGGTTCTAGTTTTCCAATGTAGGGGTATTAGTACTTTGGCTGTGTTTAGTAGGTATCTTGGCAGGGACTTTTTGTTTTTTCTGTATGAAAGGTCATTAATATGTTCTAAGCAGCATGCTGAGTTAAGGTTAAGTTGGGTGTCAGTGATATGGACTATCCATTTCCTAATTTGTGTCCAATTGATTTGGATTCAAGGGCAGGACCACCAAATATGAAGAAAGGTACCTCTGTTCTTGTTGCATCTCCAGCAAGCATCTGACTCTTGAGGGGACCAATTTTTCATTTTTGGAGTGATGTACCATTGGACATGTCAGTTTATACTTATGTGTTGTTATTGAAAGACTACTGTATATGCAATATACTGTATATTATATTGTATTAAAATATATATTCTTATTAGGACTTGCAACCTCCATATCTCCTAAGTAGTGATGAGCCGAACACCCCCGGGTTCGGTTCGCACCAGAACCCGCGAACGGACCGAAAGTTCGTACGAACATTAGAACCCTATTAAATACAATGGATGCGAACGTTCGAATTCTAAAGTGCTAATTATAACAACTATTATGCATGTTATTGTCCTAAAAAGGGTTTGGGAACCCGGGTTCTGCACCAGGGGACATGTATCAATGCAAAAAGAAGTTTTAAAAACGGTCGTTTTTCGGGAGCAGTCATTTTAATGATGCATAAAGTGAAAAAAAAAAGTCAAATATTCCTTTAAATATCGTACCTGGGGGGTGTCTAAAGTATGCCTGTGAAGTGCCACGTGTTTCCCGTGTTTAGAACTGTCCCTGCACAAAATGACACTTCTAAAGGAAAAAAAAGGCATTTAAAACTTCTTGCGGCTTTAATGTAATGTCTGGTCCCGGTAATATGGATGAAAATCTTTAAGAAAAATGGCATAGCTACCCCATGACCCCCCCCCCCCCCACCCCAGCCCATTACCAGCCCCTTTGGGTCTTGTATGGATATTAAGGGGAACCCCGCACATAAAATAAAAAAGGCCCTATATACTCTGAACAGCCGTATACAGGCGGTGCATACAAGACAGGGACTGTAGGTTTGTTCTTATGTAGAATGTGTTTGTAATTTTGAACAGGTACATTGTTGAACTGTAGCTCGGGCCCAAAAATCTATTTTTAAACTTTTTGGGAAACATAGGTAAGGGTTATCACCTCTGTAACATTTGTTTTGCTGTCTGTGCCCCTGTTCAGAACATTTCACCTCACTTTCCGTCCCAATGACAACTGTTTTTGAAATGTGGTGTTTTTCTTGAAACAAGGATTGCTGATAAAGCATCAGTACAGAGGAGACACCTTTCTCCCATATTTATTCTTACAGGAGAGAATTTTCCTTCCTAGGGGTAGATTTCCTCTCACTTCCTGTTGTCTTCTTTCGTTTGCAAGTAGGAGTCGTTTGTAAGTTGGATGTTTGAAAGTAGGGACCTGCCGTATATACTCTGCAGAAATAGGCCCCTTAGTTGTTGGTGTTGGCACAACACTGTAAGCACTCACAGTTACTCTTGGTTGGTGCTGGAACGCCCTGCTGTCAACTATTATATCAGGAATTTTAATTACATATAATTGTTGAACAGTGGTAGTAAAAATTGGGGCTTTGATGGTGGTGCTGGTGCCACAACACTGTAAGCCCTGACAGTTACTCTTGGTGGGTGCAGCAATGGGCCCTGCTGTGAATTATTAGATCAAGAATTGTAATTGCATGCCCCTGTTGAACAGGGGCTGAAAAATTGGGCTTTTCGTGGTGGTGGTGGTGGTGGTGGTGTTGCCACAACACTGTAAGCCCTCAGAGTTACTCTTGGTGGGTGCAGGAATGGGCCCTGCTGTGAATTATTAGATCAAGAATTGTAATTACATGCCCCTTTTGAACAGTGGCTGAAAAATTGGGCCTTTCGTGGTGGTGGTGGTGGTGGCGTTGCCACAACACTGTAAGCCCTCAGACTTACTCTTGGTGGGTGCAGGAATGGGCCCTGCTGTGAATTATTACATCAAGAATTGTAATTGCATGCCCCTGTTGAACAGGGGCTGAAAAATTGGGCCTTAGGCACTGGTGGCACAACACTACAACCCCTCACAGATACTGTACTTGGAGCACAGCAATGAGCCCTGTTGCAAAGTATTGCTTCAAAAATTGTAATGACACGCCCCTGTTAAACAGGGGCTGAAAAATTGGGCCTTAGGCACTGGTGGCACAACACTACAACCCCTCACAGATACTGTACTTGGAGCACAGCAATGAGCCCTATGGCAAATTATTGCTAAAAAAATTGTAAGTACACGCCCCTGTAAAACAGGGGCTGAAAAATTGGGCCTTAGCCACTGGTGGAGGCACCCAAAAACAAAAATGATCTTCCAAGCTATCATCATCAATCGTATCATTGAGGACTCGGAGGAGGAGGATAGCCAGTCAACATAACAGCACAGGCACTCAGCATCAGCATCAGTCTTGAAGGGACGTGACATGTTAAAATCAATTAGTCTGTTATATCAGCATCAGGTGTGTGGTAGCTGGTGGTGATCCAAGACTGGTTCATCTTGATGAAAGTCAGTCGATCAACCGAGTCGGTGGACAGGCGCACCCTGTGATCCGTGACAAATCCTCCAGCAGCACTGAATGTGCGTTCCGAAAGAACGCTGGATGCAGGACAGGCCAGTAGCTCAATTGCATACTGTGCAAGCTCTGGCCAGTGATCCATCCTCAAGACCCAGTAAGCCAGAGGATTTTCGGTGGGGAAGGTGTCCAAGTCTGACCTTGCCCCTAGATATTCCTGCACCATGTTTATCAGACGCTGGCGATGGTTGCTGGAACCAATCATACTTTGGGGCTGCGGACTAAAGAATTGTCTGAACGCATCGGTCAGACGGCCACCTTCCCCACCGCTCCTTCTTTGACTGGCCGAAGCCTCAGCAACTCGTTGTCCTGGACCAGGAGTTTGTAACCTCCCAGTCTCTGGGAACGCGTTGCACAGACCTTTCTGCAAGGCCTCCCGGAGTTGTCTCATCCTCTGCTCCCTCTGCGACGGTAACATAAGGTCCGCAACCTTACCCTTGTACCGTGGATCAAGGAGAGTGGCCAGCCAGTAATGGTCCCTCTCCTTGATCCGAAGAATACGAGGATCCTTCCGCAGACTTTGCAGGATCAGGGAGGCCATGCAGCGTAGGTTTGCTGAGGCATTCGCTCCGGAGTCCTCTGGGTCACTAAGGACGACATGATCCGCAGTCACCTCCTCCCAGCCACGTACAAGTCCACTGGTTTCTTGGGACTGTAAATCATCCCTAAAAGACTGCTGCTGATGATGCTGAGTGCCAGCCTCCACCTCCATGCTGACACAATCCTCCTCCTCCTCCTCCTCCTCTTCCTCTTCCTGTGCGATGGGTGGGACAGAAGGAACACTGTCTGGGTAAAGGGGGCCTTGAGAGGCAAGGAAGTCCTCCTCTTCCTGCCTCTGTTCTGCCTCAAGTGCCCTGTCCATTATTCCACGCAGCGTGTGCTCCAACAGGTGGACAAGAGGTACAGTGTCACTGATGCATGCACTGTCACTGCTCACCATCCTCGTGGCCTCCTCAAATGGTGCCAGGACAGTGCATGCATCCCTGATCATGCCCCACTGGCGTGGAGAAAAAAAACCAAGCTCCCCTGACCCTGTCCTGGTGCCGTAGTCGCACAGGTACTCATTGATGGCCCTCTGCTGCGTGTGCAGCCGCTGCAGCATGGCCAACGTTGAGTTCCACCTGGTGGGCATGTCACATATAAGGCGGTTCTTGGGCAGGTTCAACTCCTTTTGCAGCTCAGCCAGGCGAGCACTGGCATTATAAGATCTGCGGAAATGCACACAGACTTTCCTGGCCTGCCTCAGGACATCCTGTAAGCCCGGGTACCTGCCCAAGAACCGCTGCACCACCAGGTTAAGGACGTGAGCCACACAGGGCACATGGGTCAGTTGTCCCTGTCGGAGGGCGGAGAGGAGGTTGGTGCCATTGTCGCAAACCACCATTCCTGGCTTAAGCTGGCGTGGCGTCAACCACCTCTCGGCCTGGCCCTGCAGAGCAGACAGGACCTCTGCCCCAGTGTGGCTTCTGTCCCCCAAACACACCAGCGCAAGCACGGCATGGCATCTTTTTGCCTGCGTACTTGCGTAGCCCCGTGAACGGCTACGGAGCACCGCTGGTTCATAGGACAAACCACAGGAAGAGGCCATGGAGGAAGAAGAAGAGGAGGGGGTGGAGGAGAGAGGTGTGTCACAACCAGTAGTAGCATTTTGGAGGCGTGGCGGTGGGACAACCTCCAACACTACTGCACCTTGTCCTGCATCCTTCCCAGCTGCCAAAAGAGTGACCCAATGGGCCGTGAAAGAAAGGTAACGTCCCTGTCCATGCCTGCTGGACCATGAGTCAGCGGTAATATGCACCTTACCGCTGACCGCCCTGTCCAGCGAGGCCAAGACATTGCCTTCCACATGCCGGTTAGAGAGCCGGAATAGCCTTCCGTGAGAAAAAGTGGCGTTTGGGAACCTGCCACTGAGGAACCGCACATTGCACAAACTCACGGAAGGGGGCCGAGTCTACCAACTGAAAAGGCAGCAGTTGAAGCGCTAGCAATTTAGCCAAGCTAGCATTCAACCGCTGGGCATGTGGATGGCTGGGAGTGAACTTCTTTCGACGGTCCAGCAGCTGGGGCAGGGAAATTTGCCTGCTAGAATCGGACGTCGGTGTACTGCTAGCAGAGTGGCCGCAAGTACTTGGCTGTGACACACCTAATTCTACACCTTCATTCCTCTCAGTGCATGTTTCAGAGAGGACTGAAGTTATAGTGGGGTTGGAGATCCCAGCTGATGCGGTGCAAGGAGAGGTCCGCTTTGTTCTTTGGTGTGGGTCTTTGAGGTAGGCTTGCCAACGAGCTGCATGGCAGGTCAACATATGTCTGGTCAGGCATGTGGTACCCAAGCGGCTGATGTTTTGGCCACGCGATATACGCTTGAGACATATGTTGCAAACAGCAGCTGTGCGATCTGATGCACTAGCCTCAAAAAAGGCCCACACCAAGGAACTTTTTGAATGACGGGCAGAGGCAGCGCCCTGCACAGGCGGAGCTCTGCGGTGTGATTCCGTCGGTGTACTGCCCTTACGCTGGCCACCAAAGGGCATCCTGTCTCGTTGGAGATGTGCCTCCTCCTCATCCTCCTCCTCCTCTCTCCTATTAGGCACCCACGTGGAGTCAGTGACCTCATCATCCCCTCCCTCCTCATCACTGGAGCCAATCTGGCAGTATGCTGCAGCTGCTGGAACATGACTGCCAGATTGGTGTCCTTCTTGAGCATCCCCTCTGTCTGCTCTCACCCTACTGCCTTCCTGTAGCTGGGTTTCATCATCAGACCCTTCGAAACGCTGGGCATCCTCCTGGAGCATGTACCCAACACTGTGCTCAAACAGTTCGGGGGACTCCTCAGGAGGAGGACATGGTGGGTCTAGGGAAGGAGTGACTGATGATGAGTCTGACATTGATACCAGGGAAGAGGACGCTTTGGCAGCTGCTTTGCCAGTACCCTGAGCCTGGGTGAGAGAGGATGAGGAGGAGGAGGAGGGCTTGGTCATCCACTCTACCAAGTCTTCGGCATGATGTGGCTCAACATGTCCAGCTGCGGAAAAGAAGGACAAGCGTGTCCCATGGCCATGTGCTGATGACAATGCACCGCGTCCACGACCAGCACTGTTGCCCCCAGACACAGAGCCTGCTTGCCCTCTTTTATTGCCTCCTGACTGTCTGCCTCTCCTTGTTTGCCTTCCAGACATTCTAATAGATGGCCTGCAGGGAGATGGGAAAAAGCAATAAGGGCTACCTTCAGGTGTCCTTCTCTGTCCCTTGAAACAAGGACTTGCACAGTGAAAGAAACTGACACTCTCCCTACCTACAGTTTTCTGTCCCTAGAAAAAATGTTTTTTTTAAGCACAATATAGCACAAGGAGAATTCACTCACTGTCCTTCCAGGTCCCTAGAAACAAGGACTTGCACAGTGAAAGAAACTGACACTCTCCCTACCTACAGTTTTCTGTCCCTAGAAAAAATTTTTTTTTAAGCACAATATAGCACAAGGAGAATTCACTCACTGTCCTTCCAGGTCCCTAGAAACAAGGACTTGCACAGTGAAAGAAACTGACACTCTCCCTACCTACAGTTTTCTGTCCCTAGAAAAAATGTTTTTTTTAAGCACAATATAGCACAAGGAGAATTCACTCACTGTCCTTCCAGGTCCCTAGAAACAAGGACTTGCACAGTGAAAGAAACTGACACTCTCCCTACCTACAGTTTTCTGTCCCTAGAAAAAATTTTTTTTTAAGCACAATATAGCACAAGGAGAATTCACTCACTGTCCTTCCCAGTCCCTAGAAACAAGGACTTGCACAGTGAAAGAAACTGACACTCTCCCTACCTACAGTTTTCTGTCCCTAGAAAAAATGTTTTTTTTAAGCACAATATAGCACAAGGAGAATTCACTCACTGTCCTTCCAGGTCCCTAGAAACAAGGACTTGCACAGTGAAAGAAACTGACACTCTCCCTACCTACAGTTTTCTGTCCCTAGAAAAAATGTTTTTTTTAAGCACAATATAGCACAAGGAGAATTCACTCACTGTCCTTCCAGGTCCCTAGAAACAAGGACTTGCACAGTGAAAGAAACTGACACTCTCCCTACCTACAGTTTTCTGTCCCTAGAAAAAATGTTTTTTTTAAGCACAATATAGCACAAGGAGAATTCACTCACTGTCCTTCCAGGTCCCTAGAAACAAGGACTTGCACAGTGAAAGAAACTGACACTCTCCCTACCTACAGTTTTCTGTCCCTAGAAAAAATGTTTTTTTTAAGCACAATATAGCACAAGGAGAATTCACTCACTGTCCTTCCAGGTCCCTGGAAACAAGGACTTGCACAGTGAAAGAAACTGACACTCTCCCTACCTACAGTTTTCTGTCCCTAGAAAAAATGTTTTTTTTAAGCACAATATAGCACAAGGAGAATTCACTCACTGTCCTTCCAGGTCCCTAGAAACAAGGACTTGCACAGTGAAAGAAACTGACACTCTCCCTACCTACAGTTTTCTGTCCCTAGAAAAAATGTTTTTTTTAAGCACACTATAGCACAAGGAGAATTCACTCACTGTCCTTCCCAGTCCCTAGAAACAAGGACTTGCACAGTGAAAGAAACTGACACTCTCCCTACCTACAGTTTTCTGTCCCTAGAAAAAATGTTTTTTTTAAGCACACTATAGCACAAGGAGAATTCACTCACTGTCCTTCCCAGTCCCTAGAAACAAGGACTTGCACAGTGAAAGAAACTGACACTCTCCCTACCTACAGTTTTCTGTCCCTAGAAAAAATGTTTTTTTTAAGCACAATATAGCACAAGGAGAATTCACTCACTGTCCTTCCAGGTCCCTGGAAACAAGGACTTGCACAGTGAAAGAAACTGACACTCTCCCTACCTACAGTTTTCTGTCCCTAGAAAAAATGTTTTTTTTAAGCACACTATAGCACAAGGAGAATTCACTCACTGTCCTTCCAGGTCCCTGGAAACAAGGACTTGCACAGTGAAAGAAACTGACACTCTCCCTACCTAGAGTTTTCTGTCCCTAGAAAAAATGTTTTTTTTAAGCACACTATAGCACTAGGAGCATTCACTCACTGTCCTTCCAGGTCCCTGGAAACAAGGACTTGCACAGTGAAAGAAACTGACACTCTCCCTACCTACAGTTTTCTGTCCCTAGAAAAAATGTTTTTTTTAAGCACAATATAGCACAAGGAGAATTCACTCACTGTCCTTCCAGGTCCCTAGAAACAAGGACTTGCACAGTGAAAGAAACTGACACTCTCCCTACCTACAGTTTTCTGTCCCTAGAAAAAATGTTTTTTTTAAGCACAATATAGCACAAGGAGAATTCACTCACTGTCCTTCCAGGTCCCTAGAAACAAGGACTTGCACAGTGAAAGAAACTGACACTCTCCCTACTGTGAGGGGGTTAGCTCGGCAGCGGGTGTGTGTGACCCCCGGGATGAGCTCCCCACACAAAACAGGCCCAGCAAACGGAGGTTGTGGTTTTCAAAATCAAAAAAAAGGTGCGGTTTATTTTCTATTTACAGTGACAAAACACAGCAAAGCAAAAGAAACATAACCAAAATAAATCCTGGTCAAGTTGACCTCTGAGTAAACATACAGGTTTCCTAACTAACAACTGGGATCAGCCTAGTGCTGTCCTAGTCCCTAAGTCCCTGGTTTTAAATGTCCAAGCAAATAGCCACACAGGCTTTGTCTCACCGCACAGGGGTTCACTCTCCCTAGACAGTCCACACAGGTCTGGTTCCAGGCATGAGCTAACACCTAATGAATCTGGGAGTTTTTATAGAGGCCTTAAACGAACTGACAGGCTTCAGCTGGCCTCATCAACTCCCTGCCTGCACGACGCCCAGCCCTCTCCCTAGAGGTATGAGTCATCCATGAGCCCACTAGCCTTAGCTGGGCTTATACAACTCTCCACCTAGTTGTATAAGTTGGCGTAAAGCCTGAATCTGGGCGAAATATATCTACCCCCCTGGATGCAACCAGGTGACTTTACCTTCCTGCTGTCACATACCCCCCCCTCTTGTTTTAACCTCGGGGTTGGAACACCAGCAATCAGGCATTCATGTACTCGAGACAAAGCATCCACATTCCCCATTTGAACGCCAGGGCGATGCTTTACTGTGAAGTTGAATTCCTGGAGGGCCAGGAACCACCTATTCACTCTTCTATTTGTTTCCTTGTTTTGAGCCATCCACTTTAACGGAGCGTGATCCGTAACCATGTCAAAGTGCCTACCTAGCAGGTAGTACCGAAGGGAATCTAGAGCCCACTTCACCGCTAAACACTCCTTTTCAACGGTGGCGTAATTTACCTCATGGGACTTCAACTTCCTGCTGAGGTAAATGACTGGGTGCTCTTCCCCGTTCCAGACCTGGGACAATACTGCTCCTAACCCCACATCTGACGCATCACTTTGTACGACAAAGTCTTTAGAGAAGTCGGGTGAGTACAACACTGGCTGGCTACATAAGGCTTGTTTCAAGAATTGGAATGCTGCCTCAGCCTCGGGGGTCCATTTAATCATGACCGACCCTTTCCCCTTCGTCAGGTTGGTTAGGGGCACAGCCTTAGAAGCAAAGTGGGGAATGAATCGCCGATAATACCCAGCGATTCCCAGAAAGGCTCGTACCTGCTTCTTGCTGTTGGGACGTGGCCAACTCTGGATGGCCTCGACTTTGTTGAGTTGGGGTTTTATTACTCCCCTCCCAATGGTGTACCCAAGATATTTGGCCTCCTCCTGCCCAATGGTACACTTCTTGGGGTTAGCCGTAAACCCCGCTTCCCGAACAGAGTCCAGGACTGCTTGCACTTTTGGCAGATGTGAGGCCCAATCTGTGCTATGGACAATTACGTCATCCAGGTAAGCCGCAGCATACTTCCGATGGGGCCTCAGCATCTGGTCCATTTTCCGCTGGAATGTGGCCGGCGCATTCTGTAACCCGAACGGCATTCTTTTATATTGGAACGCCCCGTCTGGGGTTACAAATGCGGTTTTCTCTTTGGCCGACTTGGCCAGGGGGATTTGCCAATACCCTTTTGTGAGGTCAAGAGTCGTCATGTATCGGGCTGTTCCCAGCCGGTCGATCAACTCATCTATACGTGGCATGGGGTAGGTGTCAAATTTTGTAACTTTGTTCAACTGACGAAAATCGTTACAAAATCGCCAGCTCCCATCCGGTTTAGGCACCAACACGATGGGACTTGACCAATCACTTTGGGACTCCTCTATCACCCCTAAGTTCAGCATTTTCTGTACTTCCTCCCGTATTGCCTCCCGTCGAGCCTCTGGGATCCGATAGGGTTTTAACTTCACCCTTTCACCGGGCGGGGTAATGATGTCATGCTCTACCCCAGATGTTTGTCCCGGCAGCTCAGAGAATACCTCCTTGTTGCGAAGCACAAACTCCTTAACCTCCTGTTGTTGGGGTTGTGACAAGGTGGCTGCTATTCCAACCTCAGGAATCACGCAACCAGTTTGAGCTGGTGACCAAGTGTCTGCGACTAGGGACTCTCTATCCCTCCAGGCTTTCAACAGATTAACGTGATAGATCTGTTCGGGCTTTCGCCTTCCTGGTTGTCTGACCTTGTAATTCACTTCGCTCACTTTTTCCATTATCTCGTAGGGGCCTTGCCATTTGGCAAGGAATTTACTTTCAACCGTAGGGACAAGTACCAATATCCTATCCCCCGGGGAAAAGGTACGGGTCTTGGCTCCACGGTTGTACACTCTCTGCTGTGCTAACTGCGCTTGGGCCAAATGTTCCTTCACGATGGGCATTACCTGTGCAATTCGATCTTGCATCAGGGCGACATGCTCAATCACACTCCTGTGGGGAGAACTCTCACTTTCCCAAGTTTCCTTGGCAATATCCAACAGCCCTCTTGGGTGTCTCCCATACAGTAACTCAAAGGGGGAGAATCCCGTAGAGGATTGGGGCACCTCCCTAATAGCAAACATCAAATAAGGAAGTAAACAGTCCCAATCCTTTCCATCTCTATCCACCACTTTCTTCAACATTTGTTTTAGGGTTTTGTTGAATCTTTCAACCAGCCCATCGGTTTGGGGGTGATACACAGACGTACGCAATTGCGTCACTTTGAACAATTTACACAGCTCTTTCATAACCCGGGACATAAAGGGTGTACCTTGGTCCGTAAGCAGTTCTTTACAAATACCCACCCGGCTAAAAACAAGAGATAGCTCTTTGGCTATGGTTTTGGCCGAGGTATTTCGGAGAGGGATCGCTTCTGGATAACGGGTGGCATAGTCCATTATAACTAATATGTACTGGTGCCCCCTAGCGGACTTGATTATAGGACCTACCAAATCCATGGCGATCCTCTCAAACGGGACCTCAATGATGGGTAGAGGGACCAGCGGGCTACGGAAATGTGGCATCGGGGCCAACCTCTGACACACAGGGCAGGAGGAACAATAATTTTCTACGTCCTTCATCACCCCCGGCCAATAGAATCTCTGTAATACCCTCTCTCGGGTTTTCTCTGTCCCCAGATGACCTCCAAGAATGTGCCCATGGGCCAACTCCAACACCAACTTCCTGTAAGGTTTGGGCACCACAAGCTGCTCAACGGTTTCTTCTGCCCTTTTTGCCACCCGATACAGTAGGTCCTTCTCTACGCTGAAGTATGGGTAAGTGCAGGTATTATCTGGGTTCACTAACTCGCCATCTATTTTCACTACGTTTTCCCGTGCCTTTATTAGGGCGGGGTCTTTCAACTGTTCTGTGGCAAAGTTTTCCCTGTGAACCTCAAGATCAGAAAACTCCACAGACGGTAGGTTTTCGTCTGAGGAGGTGGGCTCCTCTCCAGTTTCTTGAGTCTCCCCTGCCAATACTGATAAGGGAAATTCCGGAGAGTCCTCACCACTCTCAGGGGAGTTCTGGCTATCACATTCCTGGTACATAGGGGCACCAGTGAGGGGCTCAGGATCATCCCACAGTTCCCAGAACTTCGGAAAATCCCTTCCCACAATGGCGTCATGCGGTAACTGAGATACTAAGCCCACTGGATGAGAGAGGGTACCTTTGGGGGTCTCGAAACACACTGTAGTCACTGGATACTCTCGGGTGTCCCCATGCACACAAATAACAGCTACCTTGCTATTCCCAGAGACCTCTGTTTTAACTAACTCAGCCTTTATCAGGGTCACAAGGCTACCTGAATCCAGCAATACCACAACATTTCTACCATTAACACACATTTTGCATAAATGTTTCTCAGTTCCTCGAATGGCAGTGCATGCGACTGTCGCACACAGCGACTGACGTCTGCCCGTCAGAAAGTCACACTGCATGGGTTCCTCCACAACCGGGCAATTTGCTGCAATATGTCCCGCTTGCCGGCAGCGGTAGCAAACGATCCTTCTTGCCGCCTCTTGAGCCGCTGATTTCCCAGGCTGTTCTCGCCAAACTTGGGGTAGAGCTCCCACCCTCTCACTCTCTCCACCCTCACCCCTTGGAATCCTCTTATCCGCCCCTGGGGATGGTCTGGTCTTAGGGTGGAAAGTCCGAGTGTCTCTGGAAGAGGCCGTCAGGTTCTCTGTAGCCAAGTATTTCTCCACACGATCCACAAGACCATCGGCCGTCTCTGGGTCTCCATGGCTTACCCACTTTTGGATGGCAGTAGGAAGAGCTCTCAAAAACCGATCCATTACAACACGTTCCACAATCTTTGGTGCGGACAAAGTCTCTGGCTGTAGCCACTTTCTGCTCAGGTGAATGAGATCATACATTTGAGACCTGGGGGGTTTTCCAAGCTGGAAAGTCCAGTTATGCACACGCTGAGCCCGGACAGCCTGGGTGACACCCAGCCTTGCCAATATTTCAGCTTTTAGCATCACATAGTCTTTTGCTTGGTTAGGCTCTAGGTCATAGTAAGCTTTCTGCGATTCACCAGTTAACAGAGGAGCCACCAGTCCAGCCCACTGCTCCTCAGGCCACTTTTCTCTTTCAGCGGTCCTTTCAAATGTGGTCAAAAATACCTCTGGATCATCCTCTCCAGTCATTTTTGTCAATAAACGACTCACCCCAAAGGACGCGGTATTAGTGGGACGGCTTTCCTCACTGGTCTGCGGACGTTGCTGCATTACTGCTTCCATCTGTTGTTGTAGTCTCTGCTCTTGCTTCTGCAACAGGTCTATGAAGCGGGCCTCAGATTGCTGCTGGGCTCGTTGCTGAGCCTCCAGACTCTGTTGCAAAGTTGCGTTTGTCTGCTGCTGGGCTGCAAGGCTCCTTTGCAAACCTGCATTTGTCTGCTGTTGATTGGCATTTGCTAGAGCCAGCTGCTTCAGTATCTCCTCCATGCTGGCTTAAAAAAAAACTGCCCGCATTCTCCACCAACTGTGAGGGGGTTAGCTCGGCAGCGGGTGTGTGTGACCCCCGGGATGAGCTCCCCACACAAAACAGGCCCAGCAAACGGAGGTTGTGGTTTTCAAAATCAAAAAAAAGGTGCGGTTTATTTTCTATTTACAGTGACAAAACACAGCAAAGCAAAAGAAACATAACCAAAATAAATCCTGGTCAAGTTGACCTCTGAGTAAACATACAGGTTTCCTAACTAACAACTGGGATCAGCCTAGTGCTGTCCTAGTCCCTAAGTCCCTGGTTTTAAATGTCCAAGCAAATAGCCACACAGGCTTTGTCTCACCGCACAGGGGTTCACTCTCCCTAGACAGTCCACACAGGTCTGGTTCCAGGCATGAGCTAACACCTAATGAATCTGGGAGTTTTTATAGAGGCCTTAAACGAACTGACAGGCTTCAGCTGGCCTCATCAACTCCCTGCCTGCACGACGCCCAGCCCTCTCCCTAGAGGTATGAGTCATCCATGAGCCCACTAGCCTTAGCTGGGCTTATACAACTCTCCACCTAGTTGTATAAGTTGGCGTAAAGCCTGAATCTGGGCGAAATATATCTACCCCCCTGGATGCAACCAGGTGACTTTACCTTCCTGCTGTCACACTACCTACAGTTTTCTGTCCCTAGAAAAAATGTTTTTTTTAAGCACAATATAGCACAAGGAGAATTCACTCACTGTCCTTCCAGGTCCCTGGAAACAAGGACTTGCACAGTGAAAGAAACTGACACTCTCCCTACCTACAGTTTTCTGTCCCTAGAAAAAATGTTTTTTTTAAGCACAATATAGCACAAGGAGAATTCACTCACTGTCCTTCCAGGTCCCTAGAAACAAGGACTTGCACAGTGAAAGAAACTGACACTCTCCCTACCTACAGTTTTCTGTCCCTAGAAAAAATGTTTTTTTTAAGCACACTATAGCACAAGGAGAATTCACTCACTGTCCTTCTCAGTCCCTAGAAACAAGGACTTGCACAGTGAAAGAAACTGACACTCTCCCTACCTACAGTTTTCTGTCCCTAGAAAAAATGTTTTTTTTAAGCACACTATAGCACAAGGAGAATTCACTCACTGTCCTTCCCAGTCCCTAGAAACAAGGACTTGCACAGTGAAAGAAACTGACACTCTCCCTACCTACAGTTTTCTGTCCCTAGAAAAAATGTTTTTTTTAAGCACAATATAGCACAAGGAGAATTCACTCACTGTCCTTCCAGGTCCCTGGAAACAAGGACTTGCACAGTGAAAGAAACTGACACTCTCCCTACCTACAGTTTTCTGTCCCTAGAAAAAATGTTTTTTTTAAGCACACTATAGCACAAGGAGAATTCACTCACTGTCCTTCCAGGTCCCTGGAAACAAGGACTTGCACAGTGAAAGAAACTGACACTCTCCCTACCTAGAGTTTTCTGTCCCTAGAAAAAATGTTTTTTTTAAGCACACTATAGCACAAGGAGCATTCACTCACTGTCCTTCCAGGTCCCTGGAAACAAGGACTTGCACAGTGAAAGAAACTGACACTCTCCCTACCTACAGTTTTCTGTCCCTAGAAAAAATGTTTTTTTTAAGCACAATATAGCACAAGGAGAATTCACTCACTGTCCTTCCAGGTCCCTGGAAACAAGGACTTGCACAGTGAAAGAAACTGACACTCTCCCTACCTACAGTTTTCTGTCCCTAGAAAAAATGTTTTTTTTAAGCACAATATAGCACAAGGAGAATTCACTCACTGTCCTTCCAGGTCCCTAGAAACAAGGACTTGCACAGTGAAAGAAACTGACACTCTCCCTACCTACAGTTTTCTGTCCCTAGAAAAAAAGTTTTTTTTAAGCACAATATAGCACAAGGAGAATTCACTCACTGTCCTTCCAGGTCCCTGGAAACAAGGACTTGCACAGTGAAAGAAACTGACACTCTCCCTACCTACAGTTTTCTGTCCCTAGAAAAAATGTTTTTTTTAAGCACAATATAGCACAAGGAGAATTCACTCACTGTCCTTCCAGGTCCCTAGAAACAAGGACTTGCACAGTGAAAGAAACTGACACTCTCCCTACCTACAGTTTTCTGTCCCTAGAAAAAATGTTTTTTTAAGCACACTATAGCACAAGCACAAAACACACTGACACTCTCCCTACCTATCCTTCTCTTTCCCTAAACTAAAGGAATCCAGGTTAAGCAAGAAAGAAATAAAAGTCACTGTCCCTGCCTATGCTGCTCTATCCCTGCTCCGGAACACACTACACTAGGCCGCCGTGCTGGCGGCCTTTTATAGTGTGGGGCGTGTACTAAACACCCTCAGCAATAATTGGCCACAGGCATCCTGCCTGTGGCCAATCATTGCTCTCCTCGCTGCCGGCGCTGTGATTGGCCAAGCATGCGGGGTCACAGTGCATGCTTGGCCAATCACAGCGCCTGGATGACACTGCGATGGCGTAGTGCATTGTGGGCCGTTCGCGTCACTCGAATTTGGCGCGAACGGCCCAAATCGTTCGATCTTCGTCGAACGATCGAACAGCCGATGTTCGAGTCGAACGTATGTTCGACTCGAACACGAAGCTCATCCCTACTCCTAAGGAAGAGGATCTGTTCTGCAAAATGTGTGTAGAGTTGTAATATTGCATTCTTGAAATTGGAATATAACAATTTGTGTCATTGGATTCTTCACAATAAAGTATTTTTATAGTTGTTAATCTGATCAATGGGATACTAGGAGTTTATTGTATTGTACTACAACTTTGAAGTAGTTCATGTTTTATGATGTAATATCTAGATCTAAATTTTATTTTTTTACAGTTATTGGCGATTGGCACTGTAAAATCCCTACATGTTATGTGTTTTAGAAGCCTTGTTTATATATACCATTACATCTGGGCAGCTTGATCCAGAGACACAAGAGCGGCTCTCCTTTTCTTGTCTGTGTTCTCACTATTTAATGGTTGGTAAACGTAAAGGATATCGTACTGTTGTTATGCAGCTTTAGGCTGAGCAATCTACAGCAGATTATTTTTAGGCTTATGTAGCTCAAGCAATGTCTCAAACCATGCATTGTTTTATTTTATTTATTTTTTTAAGTAAAAAATACAGACATATTAAACATGTATGCTTGAACTTCAGATCTGCCCAACCATCTTACCATACCTTGACAAAATGTGTGTAAAAAATATGCAGTTTTAGGCATTTAACATTCTTGGCAAGTATAATAGACCAATGCATTATCATCTACTTACAAAGAAAAAATATATAAAACAAGATGTGAAACCAAGAGGACAGCAAGAGATACAGGCAGGTTATTTTTAGCGACTGTCTCCACTTCCAGAGATGTTGTATTACCTTCTGGTCATCCATCCCGAAACAGTTCTTCACATAGTTTGTAAACTTTGGTTCAATTTTTGGAAGCACACCACCCTTGTCTAAAGTCCCCTGCATTTTTGCCTTATGCGGCGTACACACGTACGTTTTTAATGCCATTTTTTTAACCAACGTTTTTCTCGTCGTTTTTTTTCATGTTTCCTCTCAAGCCTGTCTTGCATCCACACGATCATTAAAAAAAACGCTTGAGCAAAGCGCAGTGACGTACAACGGCAGTATAAAGGGGAAGTTCCGTTCTAATGACGCCACCCTTTGGGATGCTTTTGCTAATTTCGTGTTACCGCGTGTTAGTAAAAGTTTGGTGAGAGACGATTCGCGCTTTTCAGTCTTCGTGCTTTGAAGATCGTTTTGTGGAGTTCAGTTTGTGCCTGTGGGTTCGTATCTGTCTTGCAGTGCTTGTAGTCAGTTCGTATCTGTTTATTCAGTGCGTTCTTGTCTGCTCGTTCCTGTTTTTCAGCTTGTTCTTCATAGGCCTTGCTGTTCTTCCGTGCGTTCTTCTAGTTCGTTCTGAGCAGCCGACCGTTATCTAGCCATGTTGCGGCTACGTACTCATCGCAGAGTTCGTGCTGTAGTTGGTGCAGGGGTTCATGCTGTATCTCGACTCCAGGCCATGAACAGGGTGAGGAGGAGTTCATGGACCAAGAATTGGTTGCTCCAGCGGCACCAGTTCTGTCATATGCCTTTGTTGCGGGAGATCAGGGAGAATAATCCTGATGACTATAGGAATTTTCTCAGGATGTCTGACCCCGTATTTCAGCATCTGTTGGCTTTGGTGTCCCCCTACATTACCAGGCAGGACACCGTTATGCGTGAAGCCATCAGTGCTGAGCAGAGGCTCATCGCCACATTGCGATACCTGGTGACTGGGAGAAGCCTGCAGGACCTAAAGTTCTCCACAGGCATATCCCCCCAGGCTCTGGGTATCATTATACCAGAGACGTGTTCTGCCATCCTTCAAGTTTTGCAGGAGGACTATATTAAGGTAAGTGTTCTTATTTAAAACATCACATTGTATGTATTTCTTGCTTAATATTTTTTTTTTGTTTTATTATCAGTCCCTAATTCCCATGATTCTTAGCTGCAGGGAATGTCCCCTTTCTCCACATGCCTTTTTTTTTTTAAGATGTTTTTTTTAGGCCTACATTTAAATTTGACTTACCTAACCTCTCCAGCATGCTATCCTGGGGCCATACCCACCTTGCCTAGTTATTTCCATTTATTGTTTTTTATGCTCCATTGTAGTGCTTTACCCTAAACGCACCCTAAAGATTGCCTAGGAATGTTACATTTAGTTAAACTTCATACAGAGTGCTACAGCCTTCATTTGTGATCTCCCCAACTCATCTTCAACCCCCCCCCAGGTTTTTTTTGGGGGTTTGTTTTTGTTTTTTGTTGCTTACTAATAATGTTTTAATTTGTTTGTTTATCCTAATGTTGGCCATGAATGGTTTTCTAAAATCTGCTTGCAATGTTTCTGTCTCAAAGTATTAATTTATTTTTAACTTAACTCCACAGTTCCCTTCTACGCCACATGAATGGCAGAATGTGGCATCTGAGTTTGCCCAACGATGGAACTTTCCGAACTGTGGAGGGGCCATTGACGGCAAGCATGTTCGGGTCATACCACCACCCCATTCGGGATCCTTTTATTATAATTATAAGGGGTTCCACAGCATCGTCATGATGGCAGTGGTGTCGGCCACCTTCGAATTCCTGTATGTGGACGTTGGCAAAAATGGCAGGATGTCAGATGGAGGAGTCTTTGCACAGACCGAGTTTGGGGAACGGCTCCTATTGGATCAGCTGGCCTTGCCACCAGCGGAGCAGAATGTGGAGGGACTCCCATTTGTTTTTGTGGCGGATGAGGCGTTTGGCCTGGGTCCCCATTTGATGAGGCCATTCCCTCAACGCACCCTCACCCCTGAGAGGAGGGTGTTTAACTATCGGCTGGCCAGAGCAAGAAGGGTGGTGGAAAATGCCTTTGGCATCATGGCCAGCCCATTCCGCCTGTTCCTCACTCCCATCCACCTTGCCCCCTATAAATGGAACCATGTAGTAATGACTTGTTGCGTGCTCCATAATTTTTTGAGGGTGCATTCTCCTAATTACCTGACTTTGAGTGGGCCTGAGGCCTCATTAGTTGATACTGAGAATTTAATGGCCCTGGAAGCTGGCCGTCCAGGCTTGGCCCCCCAAACCGGACGTGATGTCAGACAAAAATATGTCGAATATTTTGTGGGTAGGGGGGCCATTGATATGCCTGAGGATGCATAAAATTATTCTTTGCTTAAATAAAGCTTTTTTTTGAGAAAATATTGGTATTGTGTTTTAGATTTGTATTCTTTTATCTCGTAGGTTTACCTAGTGCACTTGTAGTGCCATGTGTATTTAGCATTCTTAATTAGCCTTCATTGTCAGTGTAAACACAAAACATTGATTAGTTCACTTTGCACAACATTTACATAATGAAGCCACAAATTCTTGTTAATAAAATACCTTTTTTTAATTTTTTTTAGGAAACTTCCTTGTAAATGTATCAAAATTATTTTGGGGTGTAAAACGCATGAACAGCCATGCATAAAAAACAATCTAAAAAACTTGAATGTAAATGTAAACATGTACTATTCATTAAAGCTGAAAAGCAACAAAAACCTGCAAAAACACAGCAAGGTCAACGTTCTTTTGAGTTTAAAAATTAAACATGCCCAAGCACAGCCATGATAGTTTGTAGCCTTTCCTCCACCCGCTTGGTATTTTGCCTGATCTCTATCAAGTCTCCCTTTATTTTTTCTAGGTCACGACAGCAGACCATTAGGTATTGGATCAGGATCTGGGCACTGTGATGTGTAAACTTTTCGAGGTCTTCGGCCAGAACAGCACCTAATTAAAAAAAAAAAAAACATGTACTATAGAATATGTAGGCCTACATCTATTAAACTGCATCTGTCTGGTTTGACACTGACCTGTTGTGGTGCCACTTTCCACTTCCTCTACTTCACGTTCCTCTCCATCATGTGGTTCTGGGGGTCTTGTTGAAGGTGTTGGATTTATAGGCTCATCTGACGTAGCTTTTTGAAGCCCTATGGAGATTGCAAAAAAAGGTTTAGTTTAATTGCTAAATATTAATTATATACCAAAAAATACCCTGAAAGGGAATTTATAAAGCTTATTTGGAAGTGTGGTCCAATTTTAAATATACCCCCAGTGACAACCTGAACACATGATTGGATACATTGCCAAAACAAGAACATCTACTTTATTTAATAAAGTTTGACACATTGAAACACCCCAAAGTATATACACTGGATCACATGTGTGTGACACCCTCAAAATCTTTTTGTTTTGGGCCACACTTCTACTACTGCGTTCAGATGTTTAATCAGCTGCTGAGCATTCTCTTCCTTTAACATTACAATGCATACCCTTTTAATTATTCAAAAATAAAAGTTACCGTATTTATCGGCGTATAACACGCACCGGCGTATAACACGCACCCCAAGTTTAGGAGGAAATTTTAGGGAAAAAAACTTTTAGCAGGGAAGTTTAAGGAAAAATAACTTACATTTAAATGCAGCCTTGTCAGTGTCCATTGCAGCCTTGTCACAGTGCAGCCTTGTCAGTGTCCATTGCAGCCTTGTCACAGTGCAGCCTTGTCAGTGTCCATTGCAGCCTTGTCACAGTGCAGCCTTGTCAGTGTCCATTGCAGCCTTGCCCCAGAGTCCATTTCAGCCTTGCCCCAGAGTCGCCGTGCAGCCTTGCCCCAGAGTCGCCGTGCAGCCTTGCCCCAGAGTCGCCGTGCAGCCTTGCCCCAGTGTCGCAGTGCAGCCTTGCCCCAGTGTCGCCGTGCATCATTTTAAATTGGCGCCGAGACTGTGCGGACGCCGCCGAGAACGCCGGGGACGCAGGGACTGGGCGGAGCCGCCGCCGAGATACACATAGCCGAGTGTACTCGGCTATACTCGGCTTTTCTCGGCTCCGCTCACAGTCACGCCGAGTCCCGCCCTATGATGGACATAACACAGGTCCAATGGCGGGACTGGGCGTGACTGTGAGCGGAGCCGAGAAAAGCCGAGTATAGCCGAGTACATTCGGCTATGTGTATCTCGCTCCGCTCCGCTCACAGTCAGCGGAGACAGCTCAGGGATGTCAGTATCGGCGTATAACACGCACCCACGATTTCCCCCTGATTTTCAGGGGAAAAAAGTGGGTGTTATACGCCGATAAATACGGTATATAAAAAAAAAAATTCAACTTGTTTCCAAAATTAGCTCCCCAATAAATACTTTGACATTTTGGTGTTCACACTGGATGATCCAAAAACATTGTATTAAGAAGTGTACGAAGAAATAGCTTTACTACGTCCGTTTACTGTGCGGACGAACATGAAAGTTGTTATCTTTCACTGTACTATATCAAAGTCAAAAATACACTACTTAATACAAGTAATAATCTTTAGCAGGGAGAATGTATGAAAATTACTTACTTTTTCCTAAAACTTTCTTTATTCTTTTGTATTGGTCGGGCTCCCGCAACTTCAGATCAGACCATCGTTTTCGGAGCTGTTCCTTCGTTCTGCACACCCTGAGATTTTGGTGAAGAGTTTTGACCACTTTGCCCATAATTTTTGACTTGACAAGATTAGGCCTTTTATACGGCCCATGCTTGGCATCATAATCCTCCCTCCTCAAAATGGCGACCATCTCCACCATTTCCTCGAATGACATGTTGGATGCCTTATATCTCCGGCCTCTGGATTTGGGTTCCTCAGGAATTTCCTCCTCTGTAGAGGTAATCTCAGCCACCTGTGTCTCCGCCATGTTGTTTAGCACTACGACGAGCGAGAAGGGGCGGGGAAAGTACAATATCGAACGTCAGGGGCGGGGAAAGCGTGCAGAGTTTCACGCATGCGCAGTGTATATAAAGCGAATATCCATCTGGCGAAAATACGTTCATTTGCCGGGAGAGGGAGTTAGCAACGAACGTGTTCACCAAGGTACATAACATTTTAAGGATTTGGGTTTCTTCAGAGGATGAGATTTGGGGCTTATATCTGTCCAAAATGATTATTTGATGAATGTTGACTGAAACAAATGTATTTTCTGGGTTCTTGATTTTACAGAGAAAATGAACAGTTTCAAAAATCCTGAATTTATGGGGGAGTTCATCGATAGATGGAAGGAACTCCCTATCCTGTGGCAGACCAAAAGTGGGTCCAATAAAAATAAAGCGGCCAGGACAGCAGCACTGGAGAGCCTGCTTGCATTTGTCCAAACCCAGATACCCACAACAACTATCCAAGATGTTAAAACCAAACTTGCTACCATCAGGGGGACATACAGGACCCAGAGGAATATGGTCCTGAAGTCCCAGAGGTCAGGTGCTGCAGCAGATGATGTTTATAAACCCAGTCTGTGGTACTACAGCAAGTTATCTTTTCTGGATGACCAGCTGGAAGTGCGGAAATCTCTGTCCACCCTTCCCCCCAGAGGTCAATCCAGCCTTCCTTGTAGCCAACCCTCCAGCCTTCCTTGCAGCCAGCCCTCCAGCCTTCCTTGCAACCCTGCTTTGGCTTCCTCTGAGGATCAAGCAGAGGTCCTTGAGGAGGCAGATTTGGGATATATGGAGCCAGGTATAGTATTGATATCTACATTTATATGTTACAAAAGTGATGATTTAAAATTGATGTTAGTATTGTTATGTATTGAAATTCTGATAAAATAAGGATTTACAGAGCAATAGACAGTACTGGTCAAATTTGATGGGGACAAGCCAAAAATATCAGGAGTCGGAATCTATGGAAATTAAATCCCTTTTGCCATTCAATCTAAAAATGTCTGGAGGTGAACAATGTGTGTGATTGATGGTGGCAAAAACTAAAGAATGTCCCTTTTTTTTTCCAGCCAGAGCAGAGCCAGGAAGAGTGTGATGTTGGGGACCAGGAGGAGGCAGGGCCCAGTGGCACACAGGAGGAGGCTGGGCCCAGTACAAGAGCCCAGATGCCTCCCCTGAAACTAATCCAACGAGGGCCAAGGAGAGGTAGGCAGGTGGAGGAGGAAACCAGAGCCTTCCTAAGAGAGGCTACTGCGGCCCTCAGAGAAGCACCGTCTGCTGAGGAGGGCTATGCCGCAGTCCTGGCCCATAAATTAAGCCAGATGGACTTAAGGTAACGCCTATACAGCGAGAACCTGATGCTTAAGATCATCAACAGGGGGTTGCTAGGTGAACTGACTCAGTTCACAGACATAACTGAGGTTGTCCCTCCTCCTCCTACTACTCCTCCTGCCACAACCTCTCCTCCTGATCCCCAGCCTCCGAGGAAGCAAGCAACAAAGGCTACAAAGAAGGCTGGAGAGAAGGCTACAAGGAAGAGGAAAAAATAATGACTGCTGTAGTACCACAGACTGGGGACATATCTGACTTATCTGCTGCTGTTCCTGACCTCTGGGAGTTCAAGCCAAGATTGGGCTCCTTTTTTTTTTAATGAATTCAAGAGTTTGTTTTTCACATCTTGGATGGTTGTTGTGGGGTCCAAAGGATGCACAAATGCAAGCAGGCTCTCCAGTGCTGCCTTCCCCTTTAATTTGTAATGTACCTAAATAAAGGATTCTTTTGCTTTGCTTAAAATACTTGACTATGTGATTTCTATTTTAAAAGAGAGTTTGCTAGGGAGTAGGCAGGGACATTTCTAATAATATTATTGTTATTAACAAAGGACACAAACCTCCTTGAGGCAAAATTAGACAAATTTAGAAGGTTGGTGTGGTAACTTTACACACAAATAATTATTTAAAAAAAAATACAATACGAAATCTAAAATAAAAAAAATAAGCCTAAATATATCAAAGAAGCCCAAAAAATAAATAAAAGAAATGTAACTTAAAGAAAAAAAAACAAAATAAAAAACACAAACACCAAAAAAAAAAAAATTGTGATCTTTACATTTATTTATGAATTTATGAGGGAGATATGGCTTAACAAGAATATTTTACAATCATTAGATCAATTAGGAATTACTTAAGAAACAAGTTTGGCATAATTCTGAATATCATTAGCAAAAGAAGGTAATTATTTAAGCATTATCAAAAGGAGAACGGAATGCGCAGCATTAAAACGATGCTATTATTTCCACCGCGACGAATGTGCCATCTCCATTTCAAACGCTAGCTTTACCAAAACGTGCGCTCCCATCTCATACTTGATTCTGAGCATGCGCGGTTTTTTTTCACCTCGTCAAAGCATACACACTATCGTTTTTGACGTCGTTAAAAAAAACGACATGAAAAACGACATGAAAAAATAGAGCATGTTCGAAATTTTTAATGGCCATTTTTCACGCCGTTAAAAATGCTCTGGAGCATACACACGATCGGTTTTAATGGCCATTTTTAAAAATGGCATTTTTAACGGCATGACAAACGATCGTGTGTATGCGGCATTAGGCTGGGTTTACACTAGTCCGACAAACGCTCCGACATTGGGAGCTCATGTCGCATGACGTGTGAAAATCAATGTTTCGCTATGAGAGGTGTCTTAACTGGTCTGACACAAGTCGGTCCGACTTTGAAAATGCTCCCTGTACTACTTTGGTCCGACTTTGATCCTACTTCAGCCCATTGAATATCATTGAAGTCGGATCAAAGTAGGATACTTGTCCTAACCATCTGACTTTTGACATCTGACATGGTGATTACAGCAGCAGTAAAAGGAATTTATCTCAGGCCTCGTACACACGACCGATTTTCTCATCCAAAACAGTCAAGAAAAGTGCCGCGAGAGTTTTTTTGTCTAGAAAAACGTTCGTGTGTATGGTTTTACGACGAGAAACTTGATGAGAATCTCGACGAGAAAATAGAGAACCTGCTCTCTATTTTCTCGTCAGGATTCCAGATTTCCTCGTCGTGTTTCTCGTCGGCCTGTTTTGTGACGAGAAAATGGTTCGTGTGTATGCTTTTACGACTCTTCAAAAAGCGCGCATGCTCAGAATCAAGTATGAGACGGGAGCGCATCTTCTGGTAAAACAAGCCTTCGTAATGGAAATAGCACATTCGTCACGCTAAAACGAACTGAAAGCACGAAGACTGAAAAGCGCGAATCGTCTCTTCCCAAACTTTTACTTCACACGCGGTAACACGAGATCAGCAAAAGCAGCCCAAGGGGTGGCGCCAAGAAAAAAGATCTTCCCCTTTATAGTGCCGTCGTACGTGCTGGACGTGAGCGCAGAGAACCACAAGGAAATTGGAAAATGACAGTGTGTACGCATAGAAAGCTTGACGAGAAAATCGACAAGCTTAACAAGAATCTCGTAGAAAAAAACGACGTGTTTTTTACGACGAGAAAATCGGTCGTGTGTACGAGGCCTGACTCTGGGATTTTTTTGATTGGTCAAAGAACAAGTCAGACTATCACAAAGTTGGATCAAAGTAGTATCCTGTTCATTCAAGTCGGATGGATGTAGGACCAATGTAGGATCGATGTAGGACTGATGTCGCAGAGCAAAGTAGGATGAAAGTCGTATGACTGTCGTGTAGTATCAGTGTGAACCCAGCCTTAGGCTGGGTTCACACTGGTCCGACAAACGCTCCGACATTGGGAGCTCATGTCGCATGACGTGTGAAAATCAATGTTTCCCTATAAAAGCCGTCTTAACTGGTCCGGCGCAAGTCGGTCCGACTTTGAAAATGCTCCCTGTACTACTTTGGTCCGACTTTGATCCTACTTGAGCCCATTGAATATCATTGAAGTCGGATCAAAGTCGGAGCCTTGTCCTTACCATCCGACTTTTGACATCCGACATGTGATTACAGCAGCAGTAAAAGGAATTTATCTCACTCTGGGATTGTTTTGATTGGTCAAAGAACAAGTCAGACTATCACAAAGTCGGATCAAAGTAGTATCCTGTTCATTCAAGTCGGATGGATGTCGGACCAATGTAGGACCGATGTAGGACTGATGTCGCAGAGCAAAGTAGGATGAAAGTTGTATGACTGTCGTGTCGTATCAGTGTGAACCCAGCCTAAGGCTGGCCTAATCCAGCCAGACCTAAAAGCATCCATTGTACAAGCCTCTCTTCAGTGCCCAGAGTCAGAAATTTCTACCTTAAGGAGTCACGAGGGATTTCTGTGGCATCAGGACAAAATCTTTGTCCCCTAGGAAGTCAGACTGCAGGCCTTGAAAAAATGTCACGATCACCAGCTGGCCGGGCATTTCGGGGTCCGGAAGACGATCGACCTTGTCCAACGTTACCTATGGTGGCCTTCCCTAAGATCAGACTGTAAAAAATATGTTGAGTCCTGTTTGGTTTGCCAGCGTAACAAGGGTGCCAAGACCAGGTCTTGGGGTCTATTAAGACCCTTACCAAGTTCCAGAGCAGCCATGGAAAAGCATCTCTATGGACTTCATAGTCGACCTCCCTCCATCAGAGAACTTGACAACAATCTTGGTAGTAGTGGACTGACTATCAAAGATGGCCCACTTCCTGCCCATGCTTGGCACCCCCTCCGCCATGGACATGGCAATTTTTTTTATCAAGGAGATAGTCAGACTTCATGGATTACCCGACAATATAGTCTCCGATAGAAGGGTTCAATTCACCTCTGGTTTCTGGAAGAATCTTTGCAAGATCTTGTCAATTGACTTATGTCTTTCTTCTGCTTACCACTCTCAAAGTAATGGCCAAACAGAAAGAACGAACCAGACCTTAGAGTAATACCTGCAGTGCTTATGCTCTTTCTCCCAAGATGACTGGGTCTTCTTGCTACCTTGTGCCGAGTTTTCATACAATAATACCATACACACGGCCACCAATCAGTTGCCCTTTTGGGCAAACTATGTCTTTCACCCATCCTTTCTTCCCAACACCATTCCTGAATCTCCGGTACCAGCCGTTCAGGATAGGATAAACTTCTTCCAAACCAATTACCAAATCCTTCAAAAGACCATGCGAAAGGCTCAGAAAGACTTCAAGAAACAACATGACAGGAGAAAGAGAGGGAATCCCATCTACAAGGTGGGTGACAAGGTATGGCTGTCCTCTATTAACCTCAGTTTTTCTTGTCCTTCCAGGAACCTTGGTCCAAGGTTTGTGGGTCCATTCGAGATCAAGAAGGAAGTGAACCCTGTGGCTTTTGAACTCGCTTTACCAGCCTCTTACAAGATCCATCCAGTGTTCCACGTCTCCCTACTGAAACCAGCTGTGCCAAGTCCGTTTCCAGGAAGAGAAGAGTTGCCACCTCCACCAGTTACCGTAGATAATGATACCAAATATGAAGTTGAAGCAATCCTAGATTGCTGGAAAAGAGGTAGGCAGACTCAATTTCTTGTTAAATGGAAGGGGTATTTTTCAGAGGAAAATTCTTGGGAACCGATGGATAATTGACATGCTCCAAGACTTTTGCAAAATTTCCGCAACAGGTACCCAGAGAGATGGTCTAGGTTGGGCATCCAGAGGCTGCCCCTCGGGGGGGGGGCACTGTCAGGGAAATGGCCGAAGAAGGACTGGCAATTCCACCCAAGACAATCATGGCCGCCATGGTGACTAAGGTGGGCGGTATTTCCTCCTTGTAACCTGAAAAGATCACATGACTAACTTCCTGGTCTATTTAAGCCTGCTGCTGAAGCTGTTCATTGCTGGATTATCTCTTCAGTCTCCTGTGTACCTTGACCTTGTTTCCTGATCCGTGCTTATCCGTTGTGACCCGGCTTGCCTTGACCTTGCTTCCTGATCTCGTTTGACCCTCGGCCTGCTTCTGGACTCTGCTCCTGCTTCCTGACCACCCGGCTTGACCCTCGGCTTGTACCTGGACCCTGCTCGTGTATGACCTTGGCTCTGTATATGCTCTGGACTGACCTACCTGTGTTTGACCCCCGGCCTGGCTTCTGGTATCTCCGTTCATTTAAATACAACAAGCTCAGTTCTGCCTGCCTCAGCCATCCCTCAGTGGCTGAGCTCATCACACTGCAAGCAAGCACCTGGCCAACCGTGCTTCTGTGGGCACCGCGCTTCCTGTTCCCAACTTCAGGGTCGCACTGCACTCAGCCGCAAGGGGAGCCCTCTTAGCATCTCGATCTCCATACTCGTTCCTGACACATATACAGGGCCAGAACCAGCCTTAAGTCGTAAAGTCACTGGAGGTGTAATTTCAAAGCCCCCAAGAGATACCGTTGGCTGTACAGATGGTTTCAAGGATGCAAGCACAATCTTTATAGGTTTCGCGTGATAGTTCATTCCTTCAGCTTCAACAACATGCAGTTCATCTTTAGCACCAACACCCAAAGTAACCATTTTCAAAGACAGCTGATGATCATTTTCATCGTCATCCACTTTAAATGCATATTCTATGCATTGTTTTATTTACCAATCAATATTTTTTTTTACTATTTAAAGATCCATACAAAAGAATGGTAAGCAAATATCCATTTATCAAGTGATCTATTTAATGAAAATCAATGAACAGGCCAAACTAATAGGTAAATACATAGAAAAATACACAAATGCCAGTTTTGGTGTATAAACAGTTATGTATAGTATGACAATAAAATTATATGGTTATTTCAGATATCTGTTTTTTATTCTGTTTGACTTTCAAAGGCATTCTATATCCTTTTATTTGCAAGCCTTTTCCACTCTATGGCCTCGTACACACGACCGAGTTTCTCGGCAAGAACCAGCAAGAAACTTGCTGGCAGAGATGTCTTGCCGAGAAATTCGTTCGTGTGTATGGTTTCTCGTCAAGAAAACCGACAAGTAATCTCAACGAGAAAATAGAGAACCTGCTCTCTATTTTCTCGTCGAGATTCTCGTCGGCATGTTTCTCGACGAGAAAAGTGAGTGTGTGTACACTTACCTGTCCTCCGGGAAGCCCGCGCATGTTCGAAATGAATTTGACGCATACGCGGTAGCTTCCTAGGCATAGATAGGGTATACCAAGATGGCGGCGACGGCATCGAATGTGACGAGTAGTCGATGACGTCACCGCGTACGCTCCATTCAAAGAACCGCGGGTTCTTTGAATCGAGCGTCTGTACACTCGGCCGGGACAAGTTTCTTGTCCAAGAATCTCGTCGAAAAAAACAACATGTTTTTTTCGACGAGAATCTCGGCCGTGTGTACGAGGCTTATTTGTTATTATTGCTCCACAGTATCCTGCTCCTTTTTGTCTTGCAAGACTATGTTTTCTCAGAATTTTCTCAGAATTTTCTGGGTTACCATGGCCTTTTATATTAATTTGTAAATTAGGAAAGTTTGAGCTATTAATGCTTTTCATTCTGTTTTTCATTCATTCAGATTCGGTCTCATGGTTTTTACATTGCAGAACAATTTATTTATTCTTTTTTTGGAAAAATAAAAGAATTCTAGGCAGTTCAACAGCAATATAGATACAGTATCTCACAAAAGTGAGTACACCCCTCACATTTTTGTAAATCATTTATTATGTGGCAACACTAAAGAAATGACACTTTGCTACAAGTAGTAAAGTAGTGAGTGTACAGCTTGTATAACAGTGTAAATTTGCTGTCCCTCAAAATAACTCAACACACAGCCATTAATGTCTAAACCGCTGGCAACAAAAGTGAGTACACCCCTAAGTGAGAATGTCCAGATTGGACCCAAAGTGTCAATATTTTGTGTAGCCACCATTATTTTCCAGCACTGCCTTAACCCTCTTGGGCATGGAGTTCATCAGAGCTTCACAGGTTGCCACTGGAGTCCTCTTCCACTCCTCCATGACAACATCACGGAGCTGGTGGATGTTAGAGACCTTGCGCTCCTCCACCTTCCGTTTAAGGATGCCCAACAGATGCTCAATAGGATTTAGGTCTGGAGACAAGCTTGGCCAGTCCATCACCTTTACCCTCAGCTTCTTTAGCAAGGCAGTGGTCATCTTGGAGGTGTGTTTGGGGTCGTTATCATGTTGGAATACTGCCCAGCCCAGTTTCCGAAGAGAGGGGATCATGCTCGGCTTCAGTATGTCCCAGTACATGTTGGTGTTCATAGTTCCCTCAATGAACTGTAACTCCCCAATGCCGGCAGCACTTATGCAGCCCCAGATCATGACACTCCCATCACCATGCTTGATTGTAGGCAAGACACACTTGTCTTTGTACTCCTTACCTGGTTGCCACCACACACTCTTGACACCATCTGAACCAAATAAGTTTATCTTGGTCTCATCAGACCACATGACATGGTTCCAGTAATACATGTCCTTAGTCTGCTTGTCTTCAGCAAACTGTTTGCAGGCTTTCTTGTACATCATCTTTAGAAGAGGCTTCCTTCTGGGACTACAGCCATGCAGACCAATTCGATGCAGTGTGCTGTGTATGGTCTGAGCACTGACAGGCTGACCCCCCACCCCTTTAACCTCTGCAGCAATGCCGGCAGCACTCATATGTCTATTTCCCAAAGACAACCTCTGGATATCACGCTGAGCACGTGCACTCAACTTCTTTGGTCGACCATGGAGAGGCCTGTTCTGAGTGGAATCTGTCCTGTTAAACCACAGTATGGTCTTGGCCACTGTGCTGGGGCTCAGTTTCAGGGTCTTGGCAATCTTCGTATTTAGCTTAGGCCATCTTTATGTAGATCAACAATTATTTTTTTCAGATCCTCAGAGAGTTCTTTGCCATGAGGTGCCATGTTGTACTTCTAGTGACCAGTATGAGAGAGTGAGAGCGAAAACACCAAATTTAACACACCTGCTCCCCATTTATACCTGAGACCTTGTAATCTTCTGTCTCAAGGACATATAGCTTAAACCTTCTTGTCCTGTAAACTTCAGATACTGTAACGGAACGTCCTACACTCCGCTTGAGTGCTTCCGTCATATACCGCTTCCTATCAGTCTGGATATAGATATCAGATATTCCAACTGCTCACAAGCACACAACGAGAGGATACTTGTTTACCAGGATACCATTCAAGATCATCCCATGCAGAAACAGGATAATCAAGGTTAGTCAGCACTTGCTGCATCCGCCATAAGACCTCCTCGTCCATAGCTGCGGGGGCAGGTTGGCAAAGCACACCGTTACTCTGCCACATTGCCGACTCTTCAGCCAGGATTTCAGAGTTGTCAACTGATATTTCCTGATAGTCCCAGGCAAAGGTAGCCCAGCCCTGCCGCTGAGCAGAGTCTAGCAGCCGTCTGTAGGCGATCTCCAGCTCCCATTCCTGAACGGCCAGAAACTCTATATCTTCCAGTGCCCAGTGCACTTCCGAGACGTTCAGTAGCCCTTCTCTGAAATCCATGAGTCCCCTGTCAGCTTCACATATAACAGTCCCAGGCCGCCGTAGCTTAAGCCTTCCGTTGGGCTGTCATCCGCTATCCAGGGACATGCTTGAGATACATGCCACGAAGGGCTCTGTAGCTCTCATCCAGTCGCATCTCTGCCCAGACCAGCCTGCTTAATTCAGCTGTCTGTTCCTTGTGCGTTTTTTCTCCCAACAACAGCACCCGCAATTCATACTGCGACCAGTACCTTTCCCGGTTGGAGGGGAGAACTTTTCCCTGGTGTCGCTGCTCACGGGCTAGCGCTTCCTTCCAGAGTTTGCAGCGGATAGAATCAAACCATCCCAGCAGGACCTGCTCTGATACTGGTCCTCTGTGCTGTATCTTCTTCTCTCGCAACCTCCTTCAGAATTCCTCTTCCATGGTGGCTGGTATCTGTACCTCTCCTCTCCTCTTCTGCTATCCGAACCTTGGATCCAGGTGGAGGTTGGATGTCCCAGACTGCAGGAAGCGTCCCGCTGCTTGCCACCAATGTAACAGAATGTTCCACACTCCGCTTGAGTGCTTCCATCATATACCGCTTCCTATCAGTCTGGATATAGATATCAGATATTCCAACTGCTCACAAGCACACAACGAGAGGATACTTGTTTGTCTGCTGAACATGGAGTGTTTATTAGAACCAGAATCAAGTCTTATATACAGTTAAAGAGGAGGTAACAGAACATAAATTAACATGAGCTAATTAGCATTCTTTTAGACAGCCGAGGTGACTCATAGATATGACCTTTTAAGGTAGACTTCACGTCTCCTCGATCACCGGCTATACAATATACATTATCATAAGTACAAGGACATCTTCACACAATAGCAGGAGCTTCCAGTAGGTGTCGGCTCGTGTCCTACATTGTACAGAGGCCAATGTGATCAGCTCTTTCAATTAACATGTTGGGTTCAGAATCAAAGAAACCAAGAATAGTCTTTACATATATCCTAGGAGATATTGTGGATAAATATAACTATCCCATTTTAAGTAATCCAAGACATATTTTCTCAGTCACCCTGTGCCATCCTGGAACAGGGTAACTAAAGGCCCGTACACACGGTCGGACTTTTTGCCAACAAACTTCAAAATGAGCACGTTTTTCAAAAAATCCGACCGTGTGTACGCTCCATCGGACAACGTTTTTCGGTTTTCATCGGACAAAAGTTCGCTCTGCAAACGGACAAACTTTTCGGCAACAAAAGTCCGATGGTGCAAAGTCCGACCGTTTGTACAGAAATCCATCAGACTTTTGTCCGAAGTACAAATACGCATGCCCAGAACCAATGTTAAAATCAACCAACAATAGCAGAAGTTGACCAAAGGGTCGCGGTAAAGAGCAGAAAATAGCAGAAAAACCACATGAAGTTGGGAAAGTTTTGGGAAAGTTTGCAGAAAAGTACTGCCGTGTGTATGCTATGGGTGTGCCCGGCCAACTCCCTTCGGAAAAAAATCCACGGAAAGGTTTGTTTGAAGTTCGACCATGTGTACGAGGCTTTAGACATAAGAGGTGCATGGGGAGCTGAAACAATGGTACCCCATACTTTCCAAGGGATTCTGGGTTCCACGGGCCCTCCCGTCACAGATACCATATTTCTTTGATCTCAACTTTATTAGAACAAGCCAGGTGAAACTACAAAATAACTGAAATAGACCTCAATAAGTACACTATTGCTTACAATACAGCAATACAGAACAACGATATACAATACAAGATGTGATAGTAAAAACTTACTTTTTAAGTTCTCTAAGGGGTGATGACGATAGATAGAGCAAGACATGTCCTGCTCCCTGCAGTGTCTTCTCAAAGCATGGTGAATCTGCTTCACTTCCTGTGAAGATTCTACCCAGAATACCTTGCTTACTAATTACTTACTGGGTTACACACACAATGCATGAAATAATAAACAGAGCTGAAGCAATACCAAAAAAGGACGCTAGATGGCGCCTGCACTCTGCATATGATTTCTATGTAAATTACAAACTTTAAATGTCACTTTAATCAACACAAATGCAGATAATCAGAATAGAAGTCTGTTGGACTTCCGCCTGACGTCAAGTGACGTCACTAACAGAGTCCTCCGTAGAAAGCAACAGAACAAGTTCAGTCACTGGTCTTAAGAACACTTTAGCCTCATTCTGTTGAAAGGTCTTGACCTCGATCTTACAGACACAATTGTCCTTGCCTGGGAGTACTTTGGTGACCAGACCTACAGGCCACATATTCCTTAGTGTCTGGCAATCTTTCATGAGCACAACATCACCAGGTTTAAGATTAGGCATTTCAGTGTGCCATTTTCTCCTTACTTGTAGAGTAGATAGATAGTGTTCCCTCCACCGGCTCCAGAAGGTATTGGCAAGGGTTTGTACTTGTCTCTATTGACGCTTGTAAGGGTCCTTCTCACAAAACTCTCCAGCTGGAGCACCGGCAAGACCAGTCTTTTGCGTGAGTAACATGGCAGGTGTGAGAATCACTGGATCTTCAAAGTCACTTGAAATTGATGTCAAAGGTCTGGCGTTAATGATAGCTGTAACCTCTGCCATAAATGTCACTAAACATTCGTGAGTAAGCCTTGCAGTTCCTACTTGTAGGAAGATAGAGTCAAGAATTCTGCGGGCTATGCCTATCATCCTCTCCCAAACACCTCCCATGTGAGAAGAGTGAGGTGGGTTGAAGATCCAAATGCAGTCTTGTTCACTCAAGTATCTTTCTACTCTGAGAACGTCCAAGTTAGAAGGAATTTCAAGTTCTTTTACTGCTCCTACAAAGTTAGACCCTCTGTCAGAGCGAATGAGTTTCACTGGGCCTTTGATTGCAATGAAACGTCTAAGAGCATTAATGAAACTTGAAGTGTCCGTTGACTCAATCACTTCAATGTGAACAGCTCGGATGGACATGCAGACGAATATGACTGCCCAGCGTTTACTGTTTGAGTGCCCCCCTTTTGTGTGCCGGGTGGCGACAGACCAGGGACCAAAAACATCAAGCCCAACATTAGTGAAAGGCGGATCCATGATAAGTCTGTCAGATGGTAAATTGGCCATCTTTTGTGTCTGTAACATTCCACAAAGCTTTCGACAGGTATTGCACTTGAAGAGGAACTTACTCACACATCTTTTGGCTCCGACTATCCACAGTCCAGCAGCTCGTAAAGCTCCTTCAGTAAACAGTCGACCCTGGTGTTTAGTTTGGTCATGGTAGTGTTGAATGAGTAAATTGGCAATATGATAGTGACCAGGGATCACTAAAGGATGTTTCTCTGAGAACTCTAACTTGCCTTCTTTTAAATGGCCTCCTACTCTCAACATGCCATTTTCATCAAGGATTGGATCAAGTTTCTTTAAAACGCTGTCTCTAGGAACAGGTTTCTGGTTGACAATACAATCAATCTCTTTGGCAAAGACTTCTCTCTGTACAACAGATATTAACCAATTTTTAGATTGTTCTAGGTCAATTGCTGAGTAGACTTTCCTACAGTGGTGCCAACCTCTGCAATTGTCATGAGTTGGTGGTTGTTTTTTGTAGGACTGAGCTATGTTTATTAAGCAAGTGATAGCTCTAACTAGTGACCTCCAGGTGGAGAACCTGCTGAAACGGTGGATTTTAAACTGGTTGAGAGAAGTTGTTGTGACTGCGGTGGAAACCTGAGGGCGAATTTCCTGATCCTTGTCTGCATCTATTAGGTCAAATGTGGTGAGGTCATTAGTGTTACAGTTGGGACTGCGTAGAAAATAGGATTTTTATAACAGCTTACCTGTAAAATCCTTTTCTTGGAGTACATCACGGGACACAGAGCGGCATAGTCATTACTATGTGGGTTATATAGATACCTTCAGGTGCTGGCACTGGCAACTTCCAAAACCGGAAGTACCCTCCCCTATATAAGCCCCTCCCATCCGGGAGTACCTCAGTTTTGTAGCAAAGCAATAAGTGTCCCCAAAAGAGGGGTGGGAGCTCTGTGTCCCGTGATGTACTCCAAGAAAAGGATTTTACAGGTAAGCTGTTATAAAAATCCTATTTTCTTTCTCGTACATCACGGGACACAGAGCGGCATAGTCATTACTATGTGGGATGTCCTAAAGCAATGCCCAATGAGGGGGGGGATACACCATACATAAGCTGAGCGCTATCAGACATGAGGATCTTTTGCGGCCTGCAACACACTGCGCCCAAAGGCGACATCCTCCTGACTTCTAACGTCCACCTGGTAGAACCTAGTAAACGTGTGTACTGAAGACCATGTTGCGGCCTTACAGATTTGAGCCAGGGAGGCCTGGTGATGCACTGCCCATGAAGTTCCAACTGCTCTCGTGGAGTGCGCCCTAACTTTGAACGGAGGCGGTCTCCTTCTCAAGCCATAGGCTTGCATAATGACCTGTCGAATCCACTTGGCTAAAGTAGATTTTGACGCTGCCTGACCCTTTCTGGGGCCTTCCGGCAGAATAAACAAAGTATCCGTTCTGCGAATCTGAGCAGTGGCTTTTAGATAAGCTTTAACTGCTCTTACTACATCCAAAGAATGTAATAATTTTTCCTCTACTGAACTAGGTTTGGGGAAAAAAGAAGGAAGAACCACATCTTGGTTCAAATGAAACCTCGATACCACCTTAGGAAGAAAGGCTGGATGAGGACGTAACACTACTCTGTCCTTATGGATAACCAGATATGGCTCCCTACAGGACATAGCGGCTAATTCCGACACTCTTTTAGCCGAACAAATGGCTACTAGAAAAATCAATTTCCTGGTGAGAAGAACCAGGGAAATATGCTGTAATGGTTCAAATGGTTGTTTCTGTAGAACCGACAGAACCAGGTTTAAGTCCCATGGACATATGGGAATATTAACCGGAGGGCTAATACGCATCACTCCTTGTATAAAGGCTTTGACTAGTGAATGCGAAGCCAAGGGCCTCTGAAAAAATATTGACAAGGCCGAAATCTGACCCTTGATAGTACTCAAGGCAAGCTTCCTATCTACAGCCCACTGTAGGAAGTCCAGAATCCTACCTATTACGTACTTACGTGGATGCCATTTCTTGGCCTCACACCAGGCGATGTACGCCTTCCAGATTCTATAGTAGATCTGCCTGGATACCGGCTTCCTGGCATTGATCATGGTAGATACCACAGGATTAGAGAGACCTCTCTTTTTTAGAATGTGGGCTTCAATAGCCAGGCCGTCAAACCCAGGGCTGGTAAGGAAGGGTGGTATATCGGTCCTTGCGAAAGCAGGTCCGGACGATGTGGGAGGGTCCAAGGACTCCCCACAGACATTTTTACAATCTTCGCGTACCATGCTCTTCGGGGCCACGCTGGAGCCACCAGAATCACTGGTTTCTTTTCTACCCTGATTCTGCGGAGTAATCGAGGTAACAATTGTGGCGGTGGGAATGCATATATCAGCTTGAACTGATCCCAAGGGAACACTAGGGCATCCGAGCCGCAAGCTAGGGGATCCCTTGTCCAAGAGACAAACCTGTCCACCTTTGCGTTGAATCTGGATGCTAGCAGATCTACATCCGGTGTTCCCCACCGCTGACATATTGTCCGGAAAACCTCGGGGTGAAGGGACCATTCCCCTGGGCATAATTGTTGGCGACTTAGAAAGTCCGCCTTCCAATTCTCCACTCCTGGAATGAATACCGCGGATATGGCTGGGACATATCTTTCTGCCCATTTCAGGATGCAATTTACTTCCCTCTGGGCTGCACGACTCCTGGTGCCACCCTGATGATTGATATATGCCACTGCCGTGGCATTGTCCGATTGAATTCTGACAGGGGACCCTTGGAGTTTGGATGTCCATGCTACTAGGGCATACCGGGCTGCTCGTATCTCTAAGAGATTGATGGGCAGGGCCTTTTCTGCATCCGACCATCTGCCCTGGAGAGACCATTGCTCCAGTACTGCTCCCCAGCCTATAAGGCTGGCATCTGTAGTGACCACCTTCCAAGAAATCGGACTAAAGGATTTCCCTTTTTCCAGATTCTGGGGAACCAACCACCAACGGAGACTCTTGCGAACGGAAGGGGACAAGGACATTGGAAAGTCCAGGGCCTGAACTTTCTTGTTCCAGGCTGACAGTATGGCCCTTTGCAAATTTCTTGAATGGAATTGACCGTAGGGTACTGCTTCGAATGATGCCACCATTTTTCCCAGCAGCCTCATGCACAGGCGTATGGACGGCTGTCTTTTTGTACCCACTAAGTGGATCAAATCTCTCAAAGACAACACCTTTTTTCGAGGCAAGAATATTTTCCTCTGGCCTGAATCTAGCCTTAGCCCCAAGTATTTCAGACTTTTGACTGGTTTTAGGGCTGACTTGTCTCGATTGATAATCCAACCGTGAGATTCCAGATACTTGATTGTCTTGTGAACGACCACTTCTAGTTTTTTCACTGAGTGGTCTATCAGCAACAAGTCGTCTAGATATGCCATTATCGTTACACCTTGTGTTCTTAGATTGGCCAATAATGGGGCCAGAATTTTTGTGAACACTCGTGGTGCTGTGGCCAGACCGAAGGGTAAGGCTCTGAACTGAAAATGGCGCCCTTCTACTGCAAAGCGTAGAAATTTTTGGTGGACTGGAAAGATGGGAACGTGCAAATAAGCATCTTTGATGTCGATCGAGGCTAACCATTCCTCCCCTTGTAGGGCAGTGGCCACCGATCGGATCGACTCCATCCGGAAAGTCCTGATATGCAGGAATTTGTTTAGCCCTTTTAGATTTAATATGGGCCTCACGTCCCCGTTTGGCTTCGGGACTGTAAAGAGGTTTGAGTAAAACCCGAACCCCCATTCTTCCAGGGGAACCTCCATAATTACTCCTTGGAGCAATAGTTGTTCTAGTGCCAACAGGAGGGACTCTCTCTTCCGGGGATCCCTTGGCACGTTTGACCACATAAAATGGGAAGGAGGAGAGTCTTTTAACTCCAATCTGTATCCCAGACTTACTGCGGAGAGCACCCATCTGTCTCTGATCGTGTCCCGCCAGGTCTCTGCGAACAACTGGAGTCTTCCCCCCACCCAACTGAGTGGGGGCAACCCTTCATGCATTTGAATTTGGGGGAGGTTTTGTACCTCTCCTGACCCAGGGCTTCTTGTTACCCTGCGATTGTCCCTGATTTTTACCCCCGGGATTTGACCGAAGAGGCCGTCGGAACTGTTTCACAGCCGATGCCCCAGGGACTGGAGAAGCAGGCCTCTTAAAAGAGGGACCTCTAACTCTGTTTTTAACCGGCAAGAGGGTACTTTTACCGCTGGAAATTTTCTGGATATATTTGTCCAGGTCTTCCCCGAATAAGTGTTCACCATGAAATGGGAAGCTAACCAGCAACTTTTTACAGGGAGCTTCAGCAGACCAGTTTTTGAGCCATAGAAGCCTGCGCATATGTACTACAGACAGCGTAAGGCGGGAGGCCTGATGGATTGAATCCTTTATGGCGTCAACCGCAAAGCATAAGGCTCTAGGTAGATCAGCTAGGGCAAGGGCCTGCTGATCTGGCAAGTCCCTTAAGACCTGTTTCAACTGATCCTTCACTGCTTGGCAGACCCCAATAGCTGCTACTGCTGGTTGTGTCACCAAGCTTGCTGTAGAAAAAGCAGATTTTAATAAGGACTCCAATTTTTTATCTATTGGGTCCTTGAACATTTGGACATTATCCACTGGACATGTCAGTGATTTATTCACATAAGAGATGGCTGCGTCCACTGTAGGGACCCTCCATTTTTTGATGAACTTATCCTCCATGGGATAGACCACCGGAAATCTCTTGGGGGGAGTAAATATTTTATCAGGATGTTCCCAATCCTGGTAAATGAGCCCTTCCAGTAAAGGATGGATTGGAAAGGAACAGATAGTCTGGGGAGCTTTTAGCGACCCCAGCGAGGAGACAGTAGTGGTTGATGGTTCCGCAAGGTGCATTTTAAATGCTGATCGGACCATGTTAGTCAGAGACTGAACCCATAATCTTTCAGCTTGAGATGCTGAGAAAGGTTCCTCCACTGTTGATTCCTCTATAACAGAATCAACCTCATCCTGATCCCCCTCAGGCAGGTCGATCCCTGTATGGGACTGTTGCTCCGCTAACAGGTACTCTGAAGGAGGAGACGGAGATCGGGCGTGCTTTCCCTGTGACAGGGAGGCAGCGATCAATGTTGACAATCTCTCTTCCAATCCTCCCAGAGCTGAGGAAAAAACCTCCTCTGTTACATACACAGGAGCAGGTGAACTGAGGACAGCCACAGTACCAGGTACTCCTGTGGGGTCTCTACGGTCACTAACCTCTGAATTTTCAGGGGAGACTGGTGCAGCAGAAGCATGCCCAAGATCCTCAGAGCCCGATGGAGACCCCCTTCGCTTCCTGGAAGATTTAGTTCCGGAGCTTCTGGACGGCATATTCCTAAGCCCAAAGCTGAGGTATTCCAGCCGTAATACACCACTTTTACTGATAATAGTCTAGCACAATTGCTGCTATATAACAGTTGGTGTCTACTAAAGTGCCTTTCTAGGGGATGCCTGCATCAACCGCCTCTGTGTGCCTTTTTACTGTTGCTAGCTCTGTCTGTGCACTTCAATAGCCTGCTGTGATTGTGCTTTTAAACACGCTGGACGCCCGCACATGCGCAGTAGCGCCGCGGCGCACACCGAGCGTCATCCACCCGCTCCGCCCCTTTTTCCAGATCGCCTCTATATATAGAGGCGCTCTTTTTTGAAAAAAATAAGGAGCTAGATGGGAGCCAGGGTCCCTGCCGCAGGGCCCGGGATGGATGAGCGCAGCAACAGGGCAGAGGAGACAGCTTCCCAGCAGAGAACTTACCAACTGCCTGGATTTGATTTTGGAAGAAAAAAAAAATCCACATTACAAGAAAAAGCACCATAGCGGCCTCTAGTGGTTAACACAGGTACCGCGGTCTTACATTTTTTTTTTTTTTTTTTCTTGCCTACTATTAAAATTTTAAAATTTTCTCAGTAGTAACAGGCATGCACAGAATATTAGCGGGAATACCTTAGGTAACAGGCAGAAAGACAAAATAGGCTTGTGGGTCGCCCAATAGAACCAAGTTCCTGAGGGCCCCCACTTACCTTTTCCTCGCCGCAGGACTCTGTTTGGTCCACAGAAGCCCAAACTTCACCTATCACGGCAGGCATTGTAATTAAACCTTCAGGGACCGGGTTCCCAAGGATTCCACTCCCCTGGACCTGTATAGCACCCTGCACAGAAAACATCTTGGTCATGGGTATGACCAGAGCTCTGGATCCCAGGGTCCAGCCCTCCTAAGAGAGGCATTACAGGCAAAACCTTGCTCTTCTCTTTGCAAGGCCCGGGTACCGACCGTTTAGCTATGAAGCTTTTTTGGTCGGATCCGGAATAGCTTACTGAGGCCCAAAAGAACCTGTACGCAAGCTCAGTGAAAACACATGTTACTTCTTGGCCAACACCTTAGACACTGGCAAAAAACTGAGGTACTCCCGGATGGGAGGGGCTTATATAGGGGAGGGTACTTCCGGTTTTGGAAGTTGCCAGTGCCAGCACCTGAAGGTATCTATATAACCCACATAGTAATGACTATGCCGCTCTGTGTCCCGTGATGTACGAGAAAGAAAGATGGGACCTGTGAACCACAAAGTACTTTCAAGGCGGCTGGCCACCACAGATCTGGTCGCTAGGTCTGCAGGATTATAGTCTGTAGGCACACGTTGCCATTGTTCTGGGCGGGTGGATCCCCTTATTGTCAACACTCTGTTATTGACATAGACGTAGAAACGCCTAGTTTCATTATGGATGTTACCCAGAAATACTTTACTGTCTGTATAAAACTCAGCTTCTTGAATTTCTAGGTTTGTCTCTGTTGCAATTAGTTCAGCCAGCTCTGTAGCCAATACTGCAGCACAAAGTTCCAGCCTGGGTATGGTGTGTTCGGGAAGTGGTGCAAGTTTTGCTTTCCCCATTACAAATCCTATGTGGCATTATCCTTTAGTGTCTATGGTTTTCAGGTAAGCTACAGCAGCAAATTGTTTTAACAGAAGCATCCGAAAACACACAAAGTCTTTGCATCTAAACATCTGCAGAAGACAGCGGAGCATATGGGCGATTAATTTTAAGGTTGGATAGAGCTGTTAGTGAGTCCTTCCACTCTAGCCATAAGTTCTTCCTGTCGGTGGGGAGAGGGTGGTCCCAATCTAGCGACTCTAAGTAGTGCCTTACCCTGGATGGTGACAGGTGCTGCAAAGCCTAAAGGATCATACAGCTATTTATGGTAGACAAGACACCTCTATGGGTAAAGGGGTTTTCTTCTGTGTTTACTTGGAAAGTAAAGGTGTCAGATCTTAAGTCCCAAAGAAAACCAAGGCTGCGTTGCATGGGAAGTGAGTCTGTGCCTAGATCTAAGTCCTTTAACTCGTTAGAATGATCTTGGACAGGAAAGGCTTCTAAAACTCCTCTACTGTTGGAAGCAATCTTGTGGAGTCTTAAGTTGGAACAAGCAAGCATTGCCTGAGTTCTTTTGAGGAGACTGATTGCGGCTTCATTTGTGGGTAGTGATTTCAAGAAATCGTCTACATAGAAATCCTTGTCCACAAATTGTCTGACATCTGACCCAAACTCTGACTCTCCCACTCTAGCAGAGTGTCTGAGGCCATATATAGCAACTGCAGGGGAAAGACTGTTGCCAAATATGTGCACCCTCATGCGGTATTCTGTGATGTTTCCAGAGCGGTTGTTGTCCCTGAACCAGAGAAACCTCAGAAAGTTTTGGTGTTCTTCTTTAACAAGAAAGCAATAGAACATTTGTTGTATGTCTGCCATTAATGCGACTGAATCTTTGCGAAAGCGGAGAAGTACTCCTAATAGTCTGTTGTTCAGGTCAGGGCCAGTGAGAAGGACATAATTTAGAGAGACACCCTCATGCTTGGCGTTGGAATCGAACACGACTCTAATCTGCCCTGGCTTCTTAGGGTGATAGACCCCAAATATGGGTAAGTACCAACATTCTTCTGAGTCTTTGAAGTTTGGAGCTATCTCAGCATGACCATTCTGGAATATTTTGTCCATGAAGGAAAATACATGTTCTCTCATCTCTGGTTTCCTTTGAAGATTATGTCTTAGGGAAGTGAGGCGTTTATATGCTAGTTCTCTGTTGTTAGGCAAACGTTGTCTTTGTGGCCTAAAGGGAAGAGGTGCAACCCAGCTATTAGTCACGTCTTTCTGCATACTCCTTTCCATAACTTCTAGGAAGAGCCTATCCTCAGTGGACATTGCTACCTGGTTATCCTCCTTTGTTCTCCTGAACACTGTGCGTCCTAAGTAGCTTTGGTCATTGTCATAGGTATTGCTGTCACAGAGGGGACTTAGGGAGGGAAGACGTACAGGGTTGTTGTGTGGTAGCTCCTTTATGAGGATGTGATTTTGACAGGGTTGGAAAAGAGAAGGACGACCATTCTCGAGGGTACTAGTGAGCAGGTTATTAACAGATGCCGGTTTGTGTGCACCTCCCAGGCAAACATCACCTATGACACACCCGAGATCCAGTTTTTGGGCATATGGGGCGTTTTGAGGACCGTTGATCAGTTTTCTTACTTTGTGGACTTGCAAGATATCTCTCCCTTGGAGTAAGATTATCTGAGCCTGATCATTTAGTTCTGGTATGAGATGTGCTATGTGTGTAGCAATACCCCGCAGGGGCCGCTGGTTTAAGATTTGGGCCTGCCGTTACCTTTCTTTTCACCACACTCGTCTTAGGGGTTCCTCTTGAAGAGCTCTTATGAATGTCCACACCAACACTTGGTTTCTTTTTCTTCAAGAGTTTTATTATAAACAGTTCCAACAGAGGGGTAGAGGGATAGGGGAGGTTCAGGTACCTTGCTTTGTGGATCACGGGCACAATCTTAGATCCAGAGGACAGATCAGTTCCATGCTGGATTCAGCTACCGCCGGATAGGCCTACTCTCACCGACCTAGCAACCGATGCAAAGCTCGCTCAAAGTCTGTGCCACAGACTTGATGAGTGCCGTCTAGTCGTTCCACAATCTTCCGCCACAAGATCGTGTAACAACACTGACACTTTGCAAAAGTTCCTTCAAAAAGTACACAGCTCATGGTGCCAGAATCTTTCAGACCGCCGGCAGCACCGTGAGACAAACTGGCCAGGATGCACCCTTCAATTGTATCCCCAATTGTTCCGCTTCTTCCTGCAGGCAAGACCGCGTAGGACCATCCCTGGACTAGTAGGCCCCAGAAACTCCTGGGCCTACTTCTCAGTTGAAAAGCCTCGGGCCAGCAGGCCCCGAGGCCAAAAATGGCTCGCACAACCATGAGGCCAGGAGGGCCCTCAGGTCAGGATCCGGCAACGAACCCCGATAGAGCGGTCTCTGTCTCTTAAGTACCCCCTCCCAGAATGCACAGCGGGTTAACCACGCCCCCTGAGCCACTTCTGGGAAAGGAATACCCAACTCATCCAGCCTGCTGCATTTCCAACCTTTACCTGTGGTGACAGTGACACCTACAGTCAAGTGGAAAACGTGCAACCCAGCTAGACTGAAACAGAGCCAACAATTTAGCATAATTCCTTCTGAGCTGAACTACAGCTCGGACAACTAAATTTAACACATAGCGCCTACCCAACAGGAGCAGGGTGCTACATGTGATTCATGTGAGTCTGGTGAGCTGCTGCATCTGGTGTGGGAATCTCTGATCTGTTGTCTGGCATCTGGTTGCACTCTATTATGGTCGTTAGGGGTAGGCACGTCTTACCATCCCTAGATTCAATTTGTAGGCCGTCAGCTCTTCTCCCCGCCGTTTCCACTGTACCTGCACAGGTCCTAAGGGAGTAAAGGCTACTGGGGCCTTTAAGGTTTAGAATGTCAAAAAACACAGATCTATCTAGTGACTTATTACTCTGATCATCCAAGATGACGTAGAGCTTGACTGCTTTTGTCGCTGCGTCCTTTTGGGTAAACTCTCACAAGACAGATTTTAGAGCAGGATCTGCCACCTGTACTTCCTTTGCAGACTTCAGTGCACTGTGAAGTGATTGCTGTGGCGTCTGTACTAGAGTCTTTGGTCTCCCTGCCTTGCTTCTTGTCACCATGGACAGGTGGGAAGGTTCTTGGAGTAGGCCTTGGGTGTAAAGCTGTGTTGTGCCCTGTGCTGTCACACTCTGTACATTTGACACGACCTTACAGTCCTTAGCGAAGTGTGTGGATGAAGAGCAGCAGTTGTAACAGATGTTGTTCTCTTTGAGGAAAGCTTTGCGAACCTGGATGGTCTTTGTCCTGAAGGCTCTGCATTTCAGAAGAGGATGTGGCATCTTATGTAGAGGGCAGAACTTAGTAGTGTCGTTGTCTTGATCCTCTGGCTGAGACTCTGCAAATCTGCGGGAAGAAATGTTAGTTTTGTGCACTGCTACTGGAGCTCTGAGTTGCTTAGGGCCAGAAGAAGTGGTATAAGACACTGGAAAAATGAAGCTGGGGTCATCTTTCGTTCCTGCTTGTCTGTCTACAAAGTCCACAAACTCACTAAAGGGTGGAAAAGGCACATTGTGTTTTCGTTTGTAGTTACAGCCATGAGCAATCCATCTTTCGTGTAACTCATAAGGAAGTTTTTGTGCTAAGGAGTTAATACCTCTGGCAGAGTCAAGATAAGAAAGGCCAGGTAAGTCCCCTTCTGCTTTAGCCACTTGTAACGCCATACACATGTCACTGAATTCTCTGAGTCATTGGTAACCTCTGCTAGGTATTTTTAGGAAGTCCTCTATCCTTTTAAACAGTGTACTCTCTATAGCCTCTGGTGAGCCATAACATCTATCCAGTCTGTTCCAGATGTTTGCAAGGCCTATCTCAGGGTGGTTTATATTAATGTCTCTGATCCTTTTGGCATGTTCAGCAGAATCACTGCCAAGCCACTTCGAGGAGTTCTATCTGTTGCCTGCAGGATAGATTTAGACCTTAAATGACACTCGTCAAATTTAGTGATCACCCTCAACACTACAGAGCGTGGCAATCCTCTTTCCAAAGTCCTTGAGTAACTAACTCATGTTTGGCCAGGAACTTGGCAAAGTCTACAGTAGCCTGATTGGCATTGGAGTAGGCTGCTGGTGTATTGTGATGCAGTGTATAGGCATACCTGGTAGAAGTCTCTTCTTTAGGCGCGCTGTGCTGAAACTTGCGCAAGGTTGGCAGTTCGTACCGGCTCGTTGCATACACCTTTGGAGTGAAGACGGGTGTTTGATGTTTGTATGAAGGCTGGGTACCTTGTGGAGTAGAAGGTTTGGTTGGGACTGGAACATCTGGAACTCTGTCAGATTTTTCTTGCTTGTAGCACTGGGGTCCAAGGTCGGCTTGTTGCTGCTTTATTTGATGTGACTCACTGACGTCATGTTTAATTTCTTGTTGTGGGATGCTGCTTGGGTCACAGTGCTGGTAGACATAATCTGACGTGCGTTGCGAGGAATCTTGTTGGTCCTCCTCTAGGCCTGGTATGCTGCTACCTGCTCTTGGCTCATCGTAGACGGCTGCTTCTAAAGCTTCTGCTTCTGCAATGGCGGCGGCAGTGTCTCTGTCCACTGCCAGCCTCTCCATTTCAGCTTCTAAGATAGCTTGCTGCAATTTCAGAGATGCTTCCTGCTGAGCTAGCTCGTCCTCCAGGCATATTCTTTGTTGTTCCATGCGTACTCTTTCCTTCTCTCTTTCTTGTTCCTGTCTCACCTTTTCTGCTTCCAGGCGTATTCTTTCCTTCTCTCTCTCTTGTTCCTGTCTCACCCTTTCTGCTTCAAGGTGGGTCTTTTCTTTTTTCATCTGCAGCTCTTGGTCTGCGAATACGGCCCTGGCTCTTGCTGCTTCAGCTTTTGAACAGGCGATAGCTGCTGCATTTGCGACAGATGAGCTTGCCGTGATCGTGTTTTGTCAGAAGATGTTCCACTGTGAGACATGGCTGCTGGGAATAAGCTGTCTTGGTGTATAGAGACTGTTCTAGTGTTGGTGCTGCTTGACAGAGCGTGTCTCTGTGTAGCGTGGCTGCTTGCTTCGCCTGCTGCAGGCCTGTTTATTTAAGGCTTCTGACTGTATAGGTACTGCGTAGCCCCGGGCTGTACAGACTTCCGAAGTCAGCTTATCTTCCTTTCAGAGGTCAGCTTAAAAACGTCACTGTTCTGTCTCAAGGACATATAGCTTAAACCTTCTTGTCCCGTAAACTTCAGATACCATATTTCTTTGATCTCAACTTTATTAGAATAAGCCAGGTGAAACTACAAAATAACATAAATAGACCTCAATAATAGTGATGAGCCGAACACCCCCGGGTTCGGTTCGCACCAGAACCCGCGAACGGACCGAAAGTTCGTACGAACATTAGAACCCTATTAAATACAATGGATGCGAACGTTCGAATTCTAAAGTGCTAATTATAACAACTATTATGCATGTTATTGTCCTAAAAAGGGTTTGGGAACCCGGGTTGTGCACCAGGGGACATGTATCAATGCAAAAAGAAGTTTTAAAAACGGTCGTTTTTCGGGAGCAGTCATTTTAATGATGCATAAAGTGAAAAAAAAAAAGTCAAATATTCCTTTAAATATCGTACATGGGGGGTGTCTAAAGTATGCCTGTGAAGTGCCACGTGTTTCCCGTGTTTAGAACTGTCCCTGCACAAAATTACATTTCTAAAGGAAAAAAAGCCATTTAAAACTGCTTGCGGCTTTAATGTAATGTCTGGTCCCGGTAATATGGATGAAAATCTTTAAGAAAAATGGCATAGCTACCCCATGACCCCCCCCCCCTACCCCAGCCCATTACCAGCCCCTTTGGGTCTTGTATGGATATTAAGGGGAACCCCGCACATAAAATAAAAAAGGCCCTATATACTCTGAACAGCCGTATACAGGCGGTGCATACAAGACAGGGACTGTAGGTTTGTTCTTATGTAGAATCTGTTTGTAATTTTGAACAGGTACATTGTTGAAGTGTAGCTCCAGCCCAAAAATCTATTTTTAAACTTTTTGGAAAATATAGGTAAGGGTTATCACCCCTGTAACATTTGTTTTGCTGTCTGTGCCCCTGTTCAGAACATTTCACCTCACTTTCCGTCCCAATGACAACTGTTTTTGAAATGTGGTGTTTTTCTTGAAACAAGGATTGCTGATAAAGCATCAGTACAGAGGAGACACCTTTCTCCCATATTTATTCTTACAGGAGAGAATTTTCCTTCCTAGTGGTAGATTTCCTCTCACTTCCTGTTGTCTTCTTGCGTTTGCAAGTAGGAGTCGTTTGTAAGTTGGATGTTTGAAAGTAGGGACCTGCCGTATATACTCTGCAGAAATAGGCCCCTTAGTTGTTGGTGTTGGCACAATACTGTAAGCACTCACAGTTACTCTTGGTTGGTGCTGGAACGCCCTGCTGTCAACTATTATATCAGGAATTTTAATTACATATAATTGTTGAACAGTGGTAGTAAAAATTGGGCCTTTGATGGTGGTGCTGGTGCCACAACACTGTAAGCCCTGACAGTTACTCTTGGTGGGTGCAGCAATGGGCCCTGCTGTGAATTATTAGATCAAGAATTGTAATTACATGCCCCTTTTGAACAGGGGCTGAAAAATTGGGCCTTTCGTGGTGGTGGTGGTGGTGGCGTTGCCACAACACTGTAAGCCCTCAGAGTTACTCTTGGTGGGTGCAGCAATGGGCCCTGCTGTGAATTATTAGATCAAGAATTGTAATTGCATGCCCCTGTTGAACAGGGGCTGAAAAATTGGGCCTTTCGTGGTGGTGTTGCCACAACACTGTAAGCCCTCAGAGTTACTCTTGGTGGGTGCAGCAATGGGCCCTGCTGTGAATTATTAGATCAAGAATTGTAATTACATGCCCCTTTTGAACAGGGGCTGAAAAATTGGGCCTTTCGTGGTGGTGGTGGTGGTGGCGTTGCCACAACACTGTAAGCCCTCAGAGTTACTCTTGGTGGGTGCAGCAATGGGCCCTGCTGTGAATTATTAGATCAAGAATTGTAATTGCATGCCCCTGTTGAACAGGGGCTGAAAAATTGGGCCTTTCGTGGTGGTGGTGGTGGTGGTGGTGTTGCCACAACACTGTAAGCCCTCAGAGTTACTCTTGGTGGGTGCAGCAATGGGCCCTGCTGTGAATTATTAGATCAAGAATTGTAATTGCATGCCCCTGTTGAACAGGGGCTGAAAAATTGGGCCTTAGGCACTGGTGGCACAACACTACAACCCCTCACAGATACTGTACTTGGAGCACAGCAATGAGCCCTGTTGCAAAGTATTGCTTCAAAAATTGTAATGACACGCCCCTGTTAAACAGGGGCTGAAAAATTGGGCCTTAGGCACTGGTGCCACAACACTCCAACCCCTCACAGATACTGTACTTGGAGCACAGCAATGAGCCCTATGGCAAATTATTGCTAAAAAAATTGTAATTACACGCCCCTGTAAAACAGGGGCTGAAAAATTGGGCCTTAGCCACTGGTGGCGGCACCCATAAACAAAAATGATCTTCCAAGCTATCATCATCAATCGTATCATTGAGGACTCGGAGGAGGAGGATAGCCAGTCAACATAACAGCACAGGCACTCAGCATCAGCATCAGTCTTGAAGGGATGTGACATGTTAAAATCAATTAGTCTGTTATATCAGCATCAGGTGTGTGGTAGCTGGTGGTGATCCAAGACTGGTTCATCTTGATGAAAGTCAGTCGATCAACCGAGTCGGTGGACAGGCGCACCCTGTGATCCGTGACAAATCCTCCAGCAGCACTGAATGTGCGTTCCGAAAGAACGCTGGATGCAGGACAGGCCAGTAGCTCAATTGCATACTGTGCAAGCTCTGGCCAGTGATCCATCCTCAAGACCCAGTAAGCCAGAGGATTTTCGGTGGGGAAGGTGTCCAAGTCTGACCTTGCCCCTAGATATTCCTGCACCATGTTTATCAGACGCTGGCGATGGTTGCTGGAACCGATCATACTTTGGGGCTGCGGACTAAAGAATTGTCTGAACGCATCGGTCAGACGGCCACCTTCCCCACCGCTCCTTCTTTGACTGGCCGAAGCCTCAGCAACTCGTTGTCCAGGACCAGGAGTTTGTAACCTCCCAGTCTCTGGGAACGCGTTGCACAGACCTTTCTGCAAGGCCTCCCGGAGTTGTCTCATCCTCTGCTCCCTCTGCGACGGTAACATAAGGTCCACAACCTTACCCTTGTACCGTGGATCAAGGAGAGTGGCCAGCCAGTAATGGTCCCTCTCCTTGATCCGAAGAATACGAGGATCCTTCCGCAGACTTTGCAGGATCAGGGAGGCCATGCAGCGTAGGTTTGCTGAGGCATTCGCTCCGGAGTCCTCTGGGTCACTAAGGACGACATGATCCGCAGCCACCTCCTCCCAGCCACGTACAAGTCCACTGGTTTCTTGGGACTGTAAATCATCCCTAAAAGACTGCTGCTGATGATGCTGAGTGCCAGCCTCCACCTCCATGCTGACACAATCCTCCTCCTCCTCCTCCTCCTCGTCCTCTTCCTGTGCGATGGGTGGGACAGAAGGAACACTGTCTGGGTAAAGGGGGCCTTGAGAGGCAAGGAAGTCCTCCTCTTCCTGCCTCTGTTCTGCCTCAAGTGCCCTGTCCATTATTCCACGCAGTGTGTGCTCCAACAGGTGGACAAGAGGTACAGTGTCACTGATGCATGCACTGTCACTGCTCACCATCCTCGTGGCCTCCTCAAATGGTGCCAGGACAGTGCATGCATCCCTGATCATGCCCCACTGGCGTGGAGAAAAAAAACCAAGCTCCCCTGACCCTGTCCTGGTGCCGTAGTCGCACAGGTACTCATTGATGGCCCTCTGCTGCGTGTGCAGCCGCTGCAGCATGGCCAACGTTGAGTTCCACCTGGTGGGCATGTCACATATAAGGCGGTTCTTGGGCAGGTTCAACTCCTTTTGCAGCTCAGCCAGGCGAGCACTGGCATTATAAGATCTGCGGAAATGCACACAGACTTTCCTGGCCTGCCTCAGGACATCCTGTAAGCCCGGGTACCTGCCCAAGAACCGCTGCACCACCAGGTTAAGGACGTGAGCCACACAGGGCACATGGGTCAGTTGTCCCTGTCGGAGGGCGGAGAGGAGGTTGGTGCCATTGTCGCAAACCACCATTCCTGGCTTAAGCTGGCGTGGCGTCAACCACCTCTCGGCCTGGCCCTGCAGAGCAGACAGGACCTCTGCCCCAGTGTGGCTTCTGTCCCCCAAACACACCAGCGCAAGCACGGCATGGCATCTTTTTGCCTGTGACTTGCGTAGCCCCTTGAACGCCTACGGAGCACCGCTGGTTCCGAGGACAAACCACAGGAAGAGGCCATGGAGGAAGAAGAAGAGGAGGGGGTGGAGGAGAGAGGTGTGTCACAACCAGTAGTAGCATTTTGGAGGCGTGGCGGTGGAACAACCTCCAACACTACTGCACCTTGTCCTGCATCCTTCCCAGCTGCCAAAAGAGTGACCCAATGGGCCGTGAAAGAAAGGTAACGTCCCTGTCCATGCCTGCTGGACCATGAGTCAGCGGTAATATGCACCTTACCGCTGACCGCCCTGTCCAGCGAGGCCAAGACATTGCCTTCCACATGCCGGTAGAGAGCCGGAATAGCCTTCCGTGAGAAAAAGTGGCGTTTGGGAACCTGCCACTGAGGAACCGCACATTGCACAAACTCACGGAAGGGGGCCGAGTCTACCAACTGAAAAGGCAGCAGTTGAAGCGCTAGCAATTTAGCCAAGCTAGCATTCAACCGCTGGGCATGTGGATGGCTGGGAGTGAACTTCTTTCGACGGTCCAGCAGCTGGGGCAGGGAAATTTGCCTGCTAGAATTGGACGTCGGTGTACTGCTAGCAGAGTGGCCGCAAGTACTTGGCTGTGACACACCTAATTCTACACCTTCATTCCTCTCAGTGCAAGTTTCAGAGAGGACTGAAGTTATAGTGGGGTTGGAGATCCCAGCTGATGCGGTGCAAGGAGAGGTCCGCTTTGTTCTTTGGTGTGGGTCTTTGAGGTAGGCTTGCCAACGAGCTGCATGGCAGGTCAACATATGTCTGGTCAGGCATGTGGTACCCAAGCGGCTGATGTTTTGGCCACGCGATATACGCTTGAGACATATGTTGCAAACAGCAGCTGTGCGATCTGATGCACTAGCCTCAAAAAAGGCCCACACCAAAGAACTTTTTGAATGACGGGCAGAGGCAGCGCCCTGCACAGGCGGAGCTCTGCGGTGTGATTCCGTCGGTGTACTGCCCTTACGCTGGCCACCAAAGGGCATCCTGCCTCGTTGGAGATGTGCCTCCTCCTCATCCTCCTCCTCCTCCTCTCTCCTATTAGGCACCCACGTGGAGTCAGTGACCTCATCATCACCTCCCTCCTCATCACTGGAGCCAATCTGGCAGTATGCTGCAGCTGCTGGAACATGACTGCCAGATTGGTGTCCTTCTTGAGCATCCCCTCTGTCTGCTCTCACGCTACTGCCTTCCTCTAGCTGGGTTTCATCATCAGACCCTTCGAAACGCTGGGCATCCTCCTGGAGCATGTACCCAACACTGTGCTCAAACAGTTCGGGGGACTCCTCAGGAGGAGGACATGGTGGGTCTAGGGAAGGAGTGACTGATGATGAGTCTGACATTGATACCAGGGAAGAGGACGCTTTGGCAGCTGCTTTTCCAGTACCCTGAGCCTGGGTGAGAGAGGATGAGGAGGAGGAGGAGGGCTTGGTCATCCACTCTACCAAGTCTTCGGCATGATGTGGCTCAACATGTCCAGCTGCCGAAAAGAAGGACAAGCGTGTCCCATGGCCATGTGCTGATGACAATGCACCGCGTCCACGACCAGCACTGTTGCCCCCAGACACAGAGCCTGCTTGCCCTCTTTTATTGCCTCCTGACTGTCTGCCTCTCCTTGTTTGCCTTCCAGACATTCTAATAGATGGCCTGCAGGGAGATGGGAAAAAAGCAATAAGGGCTACCTTCAGGTGTCCTTCTCTGTCCCTTTACTTAAGGATTTCTAAATATGGTTGAGGATGATTGCTTTTGCACAGAATAGCACAACGACAATTTCCCTGACTGTCCAAAAAAACAAGGATTTCAAAGATGGTTGATGAGGAATGCTTTAGCACACTATAGCACAAGGAGAATTCCCTCACTGTCCTTCCCTGTCCCTAGAAACAAGGATTCGCACAGTAAAACACACTGACACTCTCCCTACCTATAGTTTTCTGTCCCTAGAAATTTTTTTTTTTTAAAGCACACTATAGCACAAGGAGAATTCCCTCACTGTCCTTCCCTGTCCCTAGAAACAAGGATTCGCACAGTAAAAGACACTGACACTCTCCCTACCTATAGTTTTCTGTCCCTAGAAAAAATGTTTTTTTAAAGCACACTATAGCACAAGGAGAATTCCCTCACTGTCCTTCCCTGTCCCTAGAAACAAGGATTCGCACAGTAAAAGACACTGACACTCTCCCTACCTATAGTTTTCTGTCCCTAGAAAAAATGTTTTTTTAAAGCACACTATAGCACAAGGAGAATTTCACTCACTTTCCTTCTTTGTCCCTAGAAACAAGGATTATCACAGTGAAAGAAACTGACACTCTTCCTTCCTATAGTTTTCTGTCCCTAGAAAAAAATGTTTTTTTAAAGCACACTATAGCACAAGGAGAATTCCCTCACTGTCCTTCCCTGTCCCTAGAAACAAGGATTCGCACAGTAAAACACACTGACACTCTCCCTACCTATAGTTTTCTGTCCCTAGAAAAAATGTTTTTTTAAAGCACACTATAGCACAAGGAGAATTCCCTCACTGTCCTTCCCTGTCCCTAGAAACAAGGATTCGCACAGTAAAAGACACTGACACTCTCCCTACCTATAGTTTTCTGTCCCTAGAAAAAATGTTTTTTTAAAGCACACTATAGCACAAGGAGAATTTCACTCACTTTCCTTCTTTGTCCCTAGAAACAAGGTTTATCACAGTGAAAGAAACTGACACTCTTCCTTCCTATAGTTTTCTGTCCCTAGAAAAAAAATGTTTTTTTAAAGCACACTATAGCACAAGGAGAATTCCCTCACTGTCCTTCCCTGTCCCTAGAAACAAGGATTCGCACAGTAAAAGACACTGACACTCTCCCTACCTATAGTTTTCTGTCCCTAGAAAAAATGTTTTTTTAAAGCACACTATAGCACAAGGAGAATTCCCTCACTGTCCTTCCCTGTCCCTAGAAACAAGGATTCGCACAGTAAAATACACTGACACTCTCCCTACCTATAGTTTTCTGTCCCTAGAAAAAATGTTTTTTTAAAGCACACTATAGCACAAGGAGAATTCCCTCACTGTCCTTCCCTGTCCCTAGAAACAAGGATTCGCAGAGTAAAAGACACTGACACTCTCCCTACCTATAGTTTTCTGTCCCTAGAAAAAATGTTTTTTTAAAGCACACTATAGCACAAGGAGAATTCCCTCACTGTCCTTCCCTGTCCCTAGAAACAAGGATTCGCACAGTAAAACACACTGACACTCTCCCTACCTATAGTTTTCTGTCCCTAGAAAAAATGTTTTTTTAAAGCACACTATAGCACAAGGAGAATTCCCTCACTGTCCTTCCCTGTCCCTAGAAACAAGGATTCGCACAGTAAAAGACACTGACACTCTCCCTACCTATAGTTTTCTGTCCCTAGAAAAAATGTTTTTTTAAAGCACACTATAGCACAAGGAGAATTCCCTCACTTTCCTTCTTTGTCCCTAGAAACAAGGTTTATCACAGTGAAAGAAACTGACACTCTTCCTTCCTATAGTTTTCTGTCCCTAGAAAAAAATGTTTTTTTAAAGCACACTATAGCACAAGGAGAATTCCCTCACTGTCCTTCCCTGTCCCTAGAAACAAGGATTCGCACAGTAAAAGACACTGACACTCTCCCTACCTATAGTTTTCTGTCCCTAGAAAAAATGTTTTTTTAAAGCACACTATAGCACAAGGAGAATTCCCTCACTGTCCTTCCCTGTCCCTAGAAACAAGGATTCGCACAGTAAAAGACACTGACACTCTCCCTACCTATAGTTTTCTGTCCCTAGAAAAAATGTTTTTTTAAAGCACACTATAGCACAAGGAGAATTCCCTCACTGTCCTTCCCTGTCCCTAGAAACAAGGATTCGCACAGTAAAAGACACTGACACTCTCCCTACCTATAGTTTTCTGTCCCTAGAAAAAATGTTTTTTTAAAGCACACTATAGCACAAGGAGAATTCCCTCACTGTCCTTCCCTGTCCCTAGAAACAAGGATTCGCACAGTAAAAGACACTGACACTCTCCCTACCTATAGTTTTCTGTCCCTAGAAAAAAATGTTTTTTTAAAGCACACTATAGCACAAGGAGAATTCCCTCACTGTCCTTCCCTGTCCCTAGAAACAAGGATTCGCACAGTAAAACACACTGACACTCTCCCTACCTATAGTTTTCTGTCCCTAGAAAAAATGTTTTTTTAAAGCACACTATAGCACAAGGAGAATTCCCTCACTGTCCTTCCCTGTCCCTAGAAACAAGGATTCGCACAGTAAAAGACACTGACACTCTCCCTACCTATAGTTTTCTGTCCCTAGAAAAAATGTTTTTTTAAAGCACACTATAGCACAAGGAGAATTCCCTCACTGTCCTTCCCTGTCCCTAGAAACAAGGATTCGCACAGTAAAAGACACTGACACTCTCCCTACCTATAGTTTTCTGTCCCTAGAAAAAATGTTTTTTTAAAGCACACTATAGCACAAGGAGAATTCCCTCACTGTCCTTCCCTGTCCCTAGAAACAAGGATTCGCACAGTAAAAGACACTGACACTCTCCCTACCTATAGTTTTCTGTCCCTAGAAAAAATGTTTTTTTAAAGCACACTATAGCACAAGGAGAATTCCCTCACTGTCCTTCCCTGTCCCTAGAAACAAGGATTCGCACAGTAAAAGACACTGACACTCTCCCTACCTATAGTTTTCTGTCCCTAGAAAAAATGTTTTTTTAAAGCACACTATAGCACAAGGAGAATTCCCTCACTGTCCTTCCCTGTCCCTAGAAACAAGGATTCGCACAGTAAAAGACACTGACACTCTCCCTACCTATAGTTTTCTGTCCCTAGAAAAAATGTTTTTTTAAAGCACACTATAGCACAAGGAGAATTCCCTCACTGTCCTTCCCTGTCCCTAGAAACAAGGATTCGCACAGTAAAAGACACTGACACTCTCCCTACCTATAGTTTTCTGTCCCTAGAAAAAAATGTTTTTTTAAAGCACACTATAGCACAAGGAGAATTCCCTCACTGTCCTTCCCTGTCCCTAGAAACAAGGATTCGCACAGTAAAAGACACTGACACTCTCCCTACCTATAGTTTTCTGTCCCTAGAAAAAATGTTTTTTTAAAGCACACTATAGCACAAGGAGAATTCCCTCACTGTCCTTCCCTGTCCCTAGAAACAAGGATTCGCACAGTAAAAGACACTGACACTCTCCCTACCTATAGTTTTCTGTCCCTAGAATTTTTTTTTTTTTAAAGCACACTATAGCACAAGGAGAATTCCCTCACTGTCCTTCCCTGTCCCTAGAAACAAGGATTCGCACAGTAAAAGACACTGACACTCTCCCTACCTATAGTTTTCTGTCCCTAGAAAAAATGTTTTTTTAAAGCACACTATAGCACAAGGAGAATTCCCTCACTGTCCTTCCCTGTCCCTAGAAACAAGGATTCGCACAGTAAAAGACACTGACACTCTCCCTACCTATAGTTTTCTGTCCCTAGAAAAAATGTTTTTTTAAAGCACACTATAGCACAAGGAGAATTCCCTCACTGTCCTTCCCTGTCCCTAGAAACAAGGATTCGCACAGTAAAAGACACTGACACTCTCCCTACCTATAGTTTTCTGTCCCTAGAAAAAATGTTTTTTTAAAGCACACTATAGCACAAGGAGAATTCCCTCACTGTCCTTCCCTGTCCCTAGAAACAAGGATTCGCACAGTAAAAGACACTGACACTCTCCCTACCTATAGTTTTCTGTCCCTAGAAAAAATGTTTTTTTAAAGCACACTATAGCACAAGGAGAATTCCCTCACTGTCCTTCCCTGTCCCTAGAAACAAGGATTCGCACAGTAAAAGACACTGACACTCTCCCTACCTATAGTTTTCTGTCCCTAGAAAAAATGTTTTTTTAAAGCACACTATAGCACAAGGAGAATTTCACTCACTTTCCTTCTTTGTCCCTAGAAACAAGGATTATCACAGTGAAAGAAACTGACACTCTTCCTACTGTGAGGGGGTTAGCTCGGCAGCGGGTGTGTGTGACCCCCGGGATGGGCTCCCCACACAAAACAGGCCCAGCAAACGGAGGTTGTGGTTTTCAAAATCAAAAAGGTGCGGTTTATTTTCTATTTACAGTGACAAAACACAGCAAAGCAAAAGAAACATAACCAAAATAAATCCTGGTCAAGTTGACCTCTGACTAAACATACAGGTTTCCTAACTAACAACTGGGATCAGCCTAGTGCTGTCCTAGTCCCTAAGTCCCTGGTTTTAAATGTCCAAGCAAATAGCCACACAGGCTTTGTCTCACCGCACAGGGGTTCACTCTCCCTAGACAGTCCACACAGGTCTGGTTCCAGGCATGAGCTAACATCTAATGAAGCTGGGAGTTCTTATAGAGGCCTAAATAAGCTGACAAGCTTCAGCTGGTCTCTTCAACTCCCTGTCTGTACGACGCCCCACACTCTCCCTAGAGGTATGAGTCATCCATGAGCCCACTAGCCTTATACAACTCTCCACCTAGTTGTATAAGTCGGCGTAAAGCCTGAATCTGGGCGAAATATATCTACCCCCCTGGATGCAACCAGGTGACTTTACCTTCCTGCTGTCACATACCCCCCCCTCTTGTTTTAACCTCGGGGTTGGAACACCAGCAATCAGGCATTCATGTACTCGAGACAAAGCATCCACATTCCCCATTTGAACGCCAGGGCGATGCTTTACTGTGAAGTTGAATTCCTGGAGGGCCAGGAACCACCTATTCACTCTTCTATTTGTTTCCTTGTTTTGAGCCATCCACTTTAACGGAGCGTGATCCGTAACCATGTCAAAGTGCCTACCTAGCAGGTAGTACCGAAGGGAATCTAGAGCCCACTTCACCGCTAAACACTCCTTTTCAACGGTGGCGTAATTTACCTCATGGGACTTCAACTTCCTGCTGAGGTAAATGACTGGGTGCTCTTCCCCGTTCCAGACCTGGGACAATACTGCTCCTAACCCCACATCTGACGCATCACTTTGTACGACAAAGTCTTTAGAGAAGTCGGGTGAGTACAACACTGGCTGGCTACATAAGGCTTGTTTCAAGAATTGGAATGCTGCCTCAGCCTCGGGGGTCCATTTAATCATGACCGACCCTTTCCCCTTCGTCAGGTTGGTTAGGGGCACAGCCTTAGAAGCAAAGTGGGGAATGAATCGCCGATAATACCCAGCGATTCCCAGAAAGGCTCGTACCTGCTTCTTGCTGTTGGGACGTGGCCAACTCTGGATGGCCTCGACTTTGTTGAGTTGGGGTTTTATTACTCCCCTCCCAATGGTGTACCCAAGATATTTGGCCTCCTCCTGCCCAATGGTACACTTCTTGGGGTTAGCCGTAAACCCCGCTTCCCGAACAGAGTCCAGGACTGCTTGCACTTTTGGCAGATGTGAGGCCCAATCTGTGCTATGGACAATTACGTCATCCAGGTAAGCCGCAGCATACTTCCGATGGGGCCTCAGCATCTGGTCCATTTTCCGCTGGAATGTGGCCGGCGCATTCTGTAACCCGAACGGCATTCTTTTATATTGGAACGCCCCGTCTGGGGTTACAAATGCGGTTTTCTCTTTGGCCGACTTGGCCAGGGGGATTTGCCAATACCCTTTTGTGAGGTCAAGAGTCGTCATGTATCGGGCTGTTCCCAGCCGGTCGATCAACTCATCTATACGTGGCATGGGGTAGGTGTCAAATTTTGTAACTTTGTTCAACTGACGAAAATCGTTACAAAATCGCCAGCTCCCATCCGGTTTAGGCACCAACACGATGGGACTAGACCAATCACTTTGGGACTCCTCTATCACCCCTAAGTTCAGCATTTTCTGTACTTCCTCCCGTATTGCCTCCCGTCGAGCCTCTGGGATCCGATAGGGTTTTAACTTCACCCTTTCACCGGGCGGGGTAATGATGTCATGCTCTACCCCAGATGTTTGTCCCGGCAGCTCAGAGAATACCTCCTTGTTGCGAAGCACAAACTCCTTAACCTCCTGTTGTTGGGGTTGTGACAAGGTGGCTGCTATTCCAACCTCAGGAATCACGCAACCAGTTTGAGCTGGTGACCAAGTGTCTGCGACTAGGGACTCTCTATCCCTCCAGGCTTTCAACAGATTAACGTGATAGATCTGTTCGGGCTTTCGCCTTCCTGGTTGTCTGACCTTGTAATTCACTTCGCTCACTTTTTCCATTATCTCGTAGGGGCCTTGCCATTTGGCAAGGAATTTACTTTCAACCGTAGGGACAAGTACCAATATCCTATCCCCCGGGGAAAAGGTACGGGTCTTGGCTCCACGGTTGTACACTCTCTGCTGTGCCAACTGCGCTTGGGCCAAATGTTCCTTCACGATGGGCATTACCTGTGCAATTCGATCTTGCATCAGGGCGACATGCTCAATCACACTCCTGTGGGGAGAACTCTCACTTTCCCAAGTTTCCTTGGCAATATCCAACAGCCCTCTTGGGTGTCTCCCATACAGTAACTCAAAGGGGGAGAATCCCGTAGAGGATTGGGGCACCTCCCTAATAGCAAACATCAAATAAGGAAGTAAACAGTCCCAATCCTTTCCATCTCTATCCACCACTTTCTTCAACATTTGTTTTAGGGTTTTGTTGAATCTTTCAACCAGCCCATCGGTTTGGGGGTGATACACAGACGTACGCAATTGCGTCACTTTGAACAATTTACACAGCTCTTTCATAACCCGGGACATAAAGGGTGTACCTTGGTCCGTAAGCAGTTCTTTACAAATACCCACCCGGCTAAAAACAAGAGATAGCTCTTTGGCTATGGTTTTGGCCGAGGTATTTCGGAGAGGGATCGCTTCTGGATAACGGGTGGCATAGTCCATTATAACTAATATGTACTGGTGCCCCCTAGCGGACTTGATTATAGGACCTACCAAATCCATGGCGATCCTCTCAAACGGGACCTCAATGATGGGTAGAGGGACCAGCGGGCTACGGAAATGTGGCATCGGGGCCAACCTCTGACACACAGGGCAGGAGGAACAATAATTTTCTACGTCCTTCATCACCCCCGGCCAATAGAATCTCTGTAATACCCTCTCTCGGGTTTTCTCTGTCCCCAGATGACCTCCAAGAATGTGCCCATGGGCCAACTCCAACACCAACTTCCTGTAAGGTTTGGGCACCACAAGCTGCTCAACGGTTTCTTCTGCCCTTTTTGCCACCCGATACAGTAGGTCCTTCTCTACGCTGAAGTATGGGTAAGTGCAGGTATTATCTGGGTTCACTAACTCGCCATCTATTTTCACTACGTTTTCCCGTGCCTTTATTAGGGCGGGGTCTTTCAACTGTTCTGTGGCAAAGTTTTCCCTGTGAACCTCAAGATCAGAAAACTCCACAGACGGTAGGTTTTCGTCTGAGGAGGTGGGCTCCTCTCCAGTTTCTTGAGTCTCCCCTGCCAATACTGATAAGGGAAATTCCGGAGAGTCCTCACCACTCTCAGGGGAGTTCTGGCTATCACATTCCTGGTACATAGGGGCACCAGTGAGGGGCTCAGGATCATCCCACAGTTCCCAGAACTTCGGAAAATCCCTTCCCACAATGGCGTCATACGGTAACTGAGATACTAAGCCCACTGGATGAGAGAGGGTACCTTTGGGGGTCTCGAAACACACTGTAGTCACTGGATACTCTCGGGTGTCCCCATGCACACAAATAACAGCTACCTTGCTATTCCCAGAGACCTCTGTTTTAACTAACTCAGCCTTTATCAGGGTCACAAGGCTACCTGAATCCAGCAATACCACAACATTTCTACCATTAACACACATTTTGCATAAATGTTTCTCAGTTCCTCGAATGGCAGTGCATGCGACTGTCGCACACAGCGACTGACGTCTGCCCGTCAGAAAGTCACACTGCATGGGTTCCTCCACAACCGGGCAATTGGCTGCAATATGTCCCGCTTGCCGGCAGCGGTAGCAAACGATCCTTCTTGCCGCCTCTTGAGCCGCTGATTTCCCAGGCTGTTCTCGCCAAACTTGGGGTAGAGCTCCCACCCTCTCACTCTCTCCACCCTTACCCCTTGGAATCCTCTTATCCGCCCCTGGGGATGGTCTGGTCTTGGGGTGGAAAGTCCGAGTGTCTCTGGAAGAGGCCGTCAGGTTCTCTGTAGCCAAGTATTTCTCCACACGATCCACAAGACCATCGGCCGTCTCTGGGTCTCCATGGCTTACCCACTTTTGGATGGCAGTAGGAAGAGCTCTCAAAAACCGATCCATTACAACACGTTCCACAATCTTTGGTGCGGACAAAGTCTCTGGCTGTAGCCACTTTCTGCTCAGGTGAATGAGATCATACATTTGAGACCTGGGGGGTTTTCCAAGCTGGAAAGTCCAGTTATGCACACGCTGAGCCCGGACAGCCTGGGTGACACCCAGCCTTGCCAATATTTCAGCTTTTAGCATCACATAGTCTTTTGCTTGGTCAGGCTCTAGGTCATAGTAAGCCTTCTGCGATTCACCAGTTAACAGAGGAGCCACCAGTCCAGCCCACTGCTCCTCAGGCCACTTTTCTCTTTCAGCAGTCCTTTCAAATGTGGTCAAAAATACCTCTGGATCATCCTCTCCAGTCATTTTTGTCAATAAACGACTCACCCCAAAGGACGCGGTATTAGTGGGACGGCTTTCCTCACTGGTCTGCGGACGTTGCTGCATTACTGCTTCCATTTGTTGTAGTCTCTGCTCTTGCTTCTGTAACAGGTCTATGAAGCGGGCCTCAGATTGCTGCTGGGCTTGTTGATGAGCTTGCTGCTGGGCTGCAAGGCTCCTTTGCAAACCTGCATTTGTCTGCTGTTGATTGGCATTTGCTAGAGCCAGCTGTTTCAGTATCTCCTCCATGCTGGCTTAAAAAAAACTGCCACTGGTTCTCCACCAACTGTGAGGGGGTTAGCTCGGCAGCGGGTGTGTGTGACCCCCGGGATGGGCTCCCCACACAAAACAGGCCCAGCAAACGGAGGTTGTGGTTTTCAAAATCAAAAAGGTGCGGTTTATTTTCTATTTACAGTGACAAAACACAGCAAAGCAAAAGAAACATAACCAAAATAAATCCTGGTCAAGTTGACCTCTGACTAAACATACAGGTTTCCTAACTAACAACTGGGATCAGCCTAGTGCTGTCCTAGTCCCTAAGTCCCTGGTTTTAAATGTCCAAGCAAATAGCCACACAGGCTTTGTCTCACCGCACAGGGGTTCACTCTCCCTAGACAATCCACACAGGTCTGGTTCCAGGCATGAGCTAACATCTAATGAAGCTGGGAGTTCTTATAGAGGCCTAAATGAGCTGACAAGCTTCAGCTGGTCTCTTCAACTCCCTGTCTGTACGACGCCCCACACTCTCCCTAGAGGTATGAGTCATCCATGAGCCCACTAGCCTTATACAACTCTCCACCTAGTTGTATAAGTCGGCGTAAAGCCTGAATCTGGGCGAAATATATCTACCCCCCTGGATGCAACCAGGTGACTTTACCTTCCTGCTGTCACACTACCTATAGTTTTCTGTCCCTAGAAAAAATGTTTTTTTAAAGCACACTATAGCACAAGGAGAATTCCCTCACTGTCCTTCCCTGTCCCTAGAAACAAGGATTCACACAGTAAAACACACTGACACTCTCCCTACCTATCCTTCTCTTTCCCTAAACTAAAGGAATCCAGGTTAAGCAAGAAAAAAATAAATGTCACTGTCCCTGCCTATGTTTCTCTTTCCCTGCTCCGGAACACACTACACTAGGCCGCCGTGCTGGCGGCCTTTTATAGTGTGGGGTGTGTACTAAACACCCTCAGCAATAATTGGCCACAGGCATCCTGCCTGTGGCCAATCATTGCTCTCCTCGCTGCCGGCGCTGTGATTGGCCAAGCATGCGGGGTCACAGTGCATGCTTGGCCAATCACAGCGCCTGGATGACACTGCGATGGCGTAGTGCATTGTGGGCCGTTCGCGTCACTCGAATTTGGCGCGAACGGCCCAAATCGTTCGATCTTCGTCGAACGATCGAACAGCCGATGTTCGAGTCGAACGTATGTTCGACTCGAACACGAAGCTCATCCCTACTCAATAAGTACACTATTGCTTACAATACAGCATACATAGCAGAAACAACGATATACAATACAAGATGTGATAGTAAAAACATACTTTTTAAGTTCTCTAAGGGGTGATGGCGATAGATAGAGAAAGACATGTCCTGCTCCCTGCAGTGTCTTCTCAAAGCATGGTGAATCTGCTTCACTTCCGGTGAAAATTCTACCCAGAATACCTTGCTTACTATTTACTTCCTGGGTTACACACACAATGTATGAAATAATAAACAGAGCTGAAGCAATACCAAAAAAGGATGCTAGATGGCGCCTGCGCTCTGCATATGATTTCTATGTAAATTACAAACTTTAAATGTAATTTTATTCAACACAAATGCAGATAATCAGAATAGAAGTCTGTTGGACAGAATATGTAACAGTAACGAGTCACATGACACAGGGGAGGGAAAATGGCTAATTGGGCCCAATTTGGACATTTTAACTTAGGGGTGTACTCACTTTTGTTGCCAGCGGTTTAGACATTAATGACTGTGTCTTGAGTTATTTTGAGGTGACGGCAAATTTACACTGTTATACAAGCTGTTAAATTGTAGCAAAGTTTAATTTCTTCAGTGAAGAATGTGAGGGGTGTACTCACTTTTGTGAGATACTGTATATAAAGAAGGGCTACAACTATTGGGTACCAAGAAATTATTTGCAATAAAGTTTGTAATCTTTGACTATAGAGGCCCAGCTGATTCTACATTGATCTTACACCATGTGCACAGTGCCGGCCCAAAACTTTATGCTACCGCCCCCCCAATTTTTTTTATAATCACGCCCACTAAAAGGCCCCCACATTTATTATTTTATATCATGACAATTAAAACCAAAATTAAATTTATTAGGAAGTCAGATTTACACGCAACAGTGGTGGTGGGGTTCAGACAGAGGCAGCAGCGGTTGTGGTGTGAGGGGGGAGGGGGGTTAGACACAGGCAGGGGTGGTAGGGAAGGGGTTTGACACAGGCAGGGGTGGTAGGGGGGTTTAGACACATGCAAGGGTGATAGGGAAGGGGTTAGACACAGGCAGGGGAGGTTGGGGGTTTAGACACAGGCAGGGGAGGTTGGGGGTTTAGACACAGGCAGGGGTGGTAGGGGAGGTTAGACACAGGCAGGGGAGGTAAGACACAGGCAGGGGTGGTAGGAGAGGTTAGACACAGGCAGAGGTGGTAGGGGGATTAGACACAGGCAGAGGTGGTAGGGGAGGTTAGACACAGGCAGGGGAGGTAGGGGGGTTTAGACACAGGCAGGGGAGGTAGGGAAGGGATTCGACACAGGCTGGGGAGGTAGGGGGTTTAGACACAGGCAGGGGAGGTAGGGGGTTTAGACACAGGCAGGGGTGGTAGGAAAGGGATTAGACATAGGCAGGGGTGGTAGGGAAGGGATTAGGCACAGGCAGGGGTGGTAGGGGGGTTTAGACACAGGCAGGGGTGGTAGGGGGGTTTAGACACAGGCAGGGGAGGTAGGGGGGTTTAGACACAGGCAGGGGTGGTAGGGGGTTTAAACACAGGCAGGGGTGGTAGGGGGTTTAGACACAGGCAGGGATGGTAGAGGGTTTAGACACAGGCAGGGGTGGTAGAGGGTTTAGACACAGGCAGGGGAGGTAGGGGGTTTAGACACAGGCAGAGGTGGTAGGGGGTTTAGACACAGGCAGGGGAGGTAGGGGGTTTAGACACAGGCAGGGGAGATAGGGAAGAGATTAGACACAGACAGAGGTGGTAGGGGGTTTAGACACAGGCAGGGGAGGTAGGGGGTTTAGACACAGGCAGGGGAGGTAGGGAAGGTATTAGACACAGGCAGAGGTGGTAGTTTTTTTTTTTACAGGCAGAGGTGGTAGGGGGTTTAGACACAGGCAGAGGTGGTAGGGGGTTTAGACACAGGCAGAGGTGGTAGGGGAGGTTAGACACAGGCAGGGGAGGCAGGGAAGGGTTTAGACACAGGCAGAGGTGGTAGGGGGTTTAGACACAGGCAGGGGAGGTAGGGGGTTTAGACACAGGCAGGGGAGGTAGGGAAGGTATTAGACACAGGCAGAGGTGGTAGGGAGTTTAGACACAGGCAGAGGTGGTAGGGGGTTTAGACACAGGCAGAGGTGGCAGGGCCGTTTGAAGGAATTTGGGGGCCCCAAGCGGGGGGGGGGTGCTACTGATTTATTTTATTTTGGAGAAGCGGGGGGGGTGCTAACGCGGGACATGGACGCCGATCGCGAGAGGGGGGCTGCCAATCGCGGAAGCGGGGCACCAATCGCGGGAGGGGGGCCGCCAATATCATGGGAGGGGGGCCGCCAATATCGTGGGGGGGGCCGCCAAACGCGGGGAGGGCACCAATCACGGGAGGGGGGGCGCCAAATCGCAGGGGGGGGCCGCCAAATCGCGGGAGGAGGGGGCCGCCAATCGCGGGTGGGTGGGGCGCATATCGTGAGTGGGGGGGCCGCCAATCACGGGAGGGGGGCCGCCAATCGCGGGTGGGGGGGCTGCCAATCGCGGGAGGGGGGCCGCCAATCGCGGGAGGGGGGCCGCCAATCACGGGAGGGGGGCCGCCAATCGCGGGTGGGAGGGCCGCCAATCGCGGGAGGGGGGCCACCAATCGCGGGAGGGGAGGCAGCTCTGCTGGGGCCCCAGGCCAGCTGGGGGCCCCAAGCACTTGCTTGGTTTGCCTGTCCTGTTCCGACGGCCTTGAGAGGTGGTATGGGGTTTAGACACAGGCAGAGGTGGTAGGGGGTTTAGACACAGGCAGAGGTGGTAGGGGGTTTAGACACAGGCAGGGGAGGTAGGGGGTTTAGACACAGGCAGGGGAGGAAGGGGGGTTTAGACACAGGCAGAGGTGGTAGGGGACTTTAGACACAGGCAGATGGGGTTTAGACACAGACAGAGGTGGTAGGGGGTTTAGACACAGGCAGAGGTGGTAGGGGGTTTAGACACAGGCAGAGGGGGTTTAGACACAGGCAGAGGTGATAGGGGGTTTAGACAAAGGCAGAGGTGGTAGGGGGTTTAGACACAGGCAGGGGAGGTAGGGAAGGGATTAGACACAGGCAGAGGTGGTAGGGGGATTAGACAAAGGCAGAGGTGGTTGGGGGTTTAGACACAGGCAGAGGTGGTAGGGGGTTTAGACACAGGTAGGGGAGGTAGGGGGGTTTAGACACAGGCAGGGGAGGTAGGGAAGGTATTAGACACAAGCAGAGGTGGTAGGGGGTTTAGACACAGGCAGAGGTGGTAGGGGGTTTAAACACAGGCAGGGGAAGTAGGGAAGGGATTAGACACAGGCAGAGGTGGTAGGGGGTTTGACACAGGCAGAGGTGGTAGGGGGTTTAGACACAGGCAGAGGTGGTAGGGGGTTTAGACAATGGCAAAGGTGGTAGGGGGTTTAGACACAGGCAGGGGAGGTAGGGAAGGGATTAGACACAGGCAGAGGAGGTAGGGGGTTTAGACACAGGCAGGGATGGTAGGGGGATTAGACACAGGCAGAGGTGGTAGGGGTTTAGACACAGACAGGGGAGGTAGGGAAGGGATTAGACACAGGCAGAGGTGGTAGGGGGTTTAGACACAGGCAGAGGTGGTAGGGGGTTTAGACACAGGCAGAGGTGGTAGGGGGATTAGACACAGGCAGAGGTGGTAGGGGGTTTAGACACAGGCAGGGGAGGTAGGGAAGGGATTAGACACAGGCAGAGGTGGTAGGGGGATTAGACACAGGCAGGGGTGGTAGGGGGATTAGACACAGGCAGGGGTGGTAGGGGGTTTAGACACAGGCAGAGGTGGTAGGGGGATTAGACACAGGCAGAGGTGGTAGGGGGATTAGACACAGGCAGGGGTGGTAGGGGGATTAGACACAGGCAGGGGTGGTAGGGGGATTAGACACAGGCAGAGGTGGTAGGGGGTTTAGACACAGGCAGGGGTGGTAGGGGGATTAGACACAGGCAGGGGAGGTAGGGAAGGGATTAGACACAGGCAGAGGTGGTAGGGGGATTAGACACAGGCAGGGGAGGTAGGGGGATTAGACACAGGCAGAGGTGGTAGGGGAGGTTAGACACAGGCAGAGGTGGTGGAGATGGGATTAGTGACACTTACTTTCTCTCAGTGTCAGCCGCGCCTATACCGATCCCTCATCCATCATGGGGTCTCTGCTCAGCCGAAAGCTCCTCCCCCTTTATGCTGTTGGCCGTCAGCCTGTCAGCTGACTTTCTCGTCAGCAGCAAAGGGGGGGGGGGAGCCGCGGAGAGGATGGGCGGGCGGCCAGCTGTGTGGGTATGGCAACGAGTGCTCTGCCAATACCTCCAATAGCAGCGGCGCCGGGCCATCCACATAGTGGGAGGAAGAGCGGAGCGGGTGGGCGGAGTGGAGCAGAGTCCGTTTGGGCAGGACCACTGTATTTATGGGCGTCAATGTGCGGCCCCTCAGAACCTGCCGCCTGGGACCAATGGTCCCATCGGGTCCCATGGTAGGGCCGGCCCTGCATGTGCATAATGCCCCCATCCATTTTGACCAATAGACTAGGAGCTAAAAAAAGTAAAGAACAGTTTTTACTAGCTTTGCACCGATCGGTGCAGATACTCAGTGGCGTCACTAGGGTTGGTGTCACCCGGTGCGAAAAAAAATGGTGTCACCCCCCAACAACTACAGACTCCACTCCCACAGTATAGATCCCCTCCCTCAGTACAAACCCGCTCCACTAAGTACAGACTCCCCGCCATCAATATAGACCCGCCTCCCTCAGTATGAACCTCCCCCTCAGTACAGACACCCCCACCTCAGTGCAGACACCCCTCAGTTACAGACACCCCCCTCAGTACAGACACCCCCCTCAGTAACAGACCCCCCTCAGTAACAGACCCCCCTCAGTAACAGACACCCCCTCAGTTACAGACACCCCCTCAGTTACAGACCCCCTCAGTTACAGACACCCCCTCAGTTACAGATCCCCCCTCAGTTACAGACCCACCCCCTCAGTACCAGACCCCCCCCCTCAGTACCAGACCCCCCCTCAGCACCAGACCCCCGTCAGTACCAGACACCTCCCTCAGTACCAGACACCCCCCTCAGTACAGACACCCCCCTCAGTACAGACACCCCCCTCAGTTACAGCCCCCCCCTGGTGCAAACCCCAGCAGTACAGACACCCCCTCCCCCATCAGTAAAGATGCCCCCCTTACCTTACAGACCTCAGAACAGAGCGGCAGATACACACAGCGGTGTGTCCCTCGAGCGCGGGCTCCTCCTCCTCCTCTGTGGATGTAAACAGAGAGGAGGCAGAGGGGGCGGCGGCTTCCTTCCGCTCCACTGAGGGACACAGCCGCAGCGTGAGCCTAAGGCACAGGGCAGCAGGCGGGCGGGCGATGTCAGTGTGGTGCCGCTGCGCTACCCACGGGTGTCACCCTCTGGTGGGTGTCACCCGGGTGCGGCCCGCCCCCCCCGCACCTGGCTAGCAACGCTAGTGCAGATACTAAGCATTTGCATGAGTACTTGTATCCATGCAAATGCTCCAATACTAAAACCGATACCTGCCCTGTTTCACATGTAGTACCCTGGCAGGGTGGGTGGTGAGTGTGGAGTTCCCTTCAGGGGGGTACTGCCTTTTCTCTCCTCCTCTTCCCCTGTGGCTACGCCGGATCCACACTTGGTTAAGTGAGGAGATCCACTGATTAATTACCTTTTGGGTCTGCAGCAAATACCTCTCACGAGTGGATCCCTGGTCTCCGTTGTCTAGGCGGAAGTCCCTTTGTAATAAAGCCAATGTCCACACAGGTATAAAACCTAAGCAGCAAGGTTTTGTTCTTTTATCTTGAGTTAAAACTTTGAGAGAGGGAGAGAATAGACGAAGTAGGGAAAAGGTTCAGGCACGCAACACTTGCCTCAATACCGTCGCCACTCAAGCCTGAGTGGGCCTTGCTCTCCCGGATAGTCCCTCTTTAGAGTACAGCATGAATTAATCTGTCCTTTATGAAATGGGGATGCGATTGGGAAACCTCTGCCACAGGATTATCCAGTCCCAAACCTCCCAGCCAAGCAACAATGAGAGAAACCTTAATGCCGTGTACACACGACCGTTTTTCTCGTTGAGAAAAACTATTTTTTTTCCTTTTGACGAGAAAAACGATCGTCTGTGGGCATTTTGTCGTTTTTCTCGACGAGAAAAACGGCATTAAAAACGACGAGAAAAATTAGAACATGTTCTAATTTTTCTCGTCGTTTTTCCCGACATTTTTTCCACGGCAGTTTTCCCATAGGGAAACACTGCCGCGGAGCCCACAGACGGTCGTTTTTCTCGACAAGAGAAAAAATGTGAAAAACGACCGTGTGTGGGGAACAAGCCGTTCCCTCGTTTTTAATGTCATTATTCACGGCGGTTTTTTAACCGCCGTGAATAATGATCATGTGTACGCGGCATTAGGGTGTTGCAGGGCTTGTATTAATGATGAGGGATCCCTCTTTAGGTAGGCCTCTCCCCGAGACAGCAGTACTGTCGCTATCTCTGACAGGACCGATCTTCCCCTGGAACTCCTTTCCTAAAGTTGTGTCCCCTTCCGATGGGCAGCCTGGGATCCTTCTGTGAGGTGTAGGCCCTAGACAGCCGAGCTGGGCCCACCAAGTAGCGATGCAGCCTCAGGTTAAAGGTGCCCGGGACTGAAACACATGCACGCACCCCTGGCCATGAGGGCCACAGGAGGTGGGGTACGTGTCGAACGTCTTCCAGGACCAAGGGGTCCTCTGGAATACCTCACGCCTAATGGCGTCTGCCCCTTATGTACCCTCTCCCAGCATGCACAGCGGGTCAACCACTCCCACTGTACGGCTGCCGAGAAAGGACACCCAATGGTGCTGTGATACCCCCTGTGGTTCAACCTGAGCCAGCAGTGACAGTGCCACCTACAGGCAACAGGGAACTGTACTGCCAGGCAGCATCACACACAGAGCAGAAGCAAATAATTGAAATTGTAATTGGTCTGAGCCTAACTATTGGCTCAGACTACCCCTAAATTTGTACATAGCAGCCCCAAATATTGGGAGGGGCGCTACACACACATATGTGAATTGGATGCATTAGGAATCACCTCCGATTCGCATGACATGTGCACCAAACCGACTCTCTATGGAGCCAGTTCACATATGTGCAGGCCTGCTGCAGTGCAATTAAAAAAAAAACTGATTTTCAGTACCGTTCAGGTGCGATTTACAGTGTCATACACTTTAAACATTTGCACCTGAATGGCTAAATGAAATTGCATGGGCTCTTTTTACAAATTGCACTGAAAACAGCTTGCACATATGTGAACACTAAAAATAGGTATCAGTAGTTGGTAAGGGCAAGTACTTGAGAAAAAGTATCGGTACTTGTACTTGGTCTTAAAAAACTGGTATCGGTGCATCCCTAGTTTTTGCTTGTGCTTTTAATGGTAAGTAGTTCTGCTTCCCCTTACCTGTGTGTCCAACCTTCAGACCCGTTGGCATGAAGCCGCTTGAGTTGTAATCAATGTCATGCTCTACACAATGCTTGCAAACAAGTTTGTAGCGGGGTCTCCGTTGAGGCCCCATGGACTACGTTACCCAGAACCCCGTTTGGCACCCAAGGTGCATTGTGCCGCTGCAGAGACTCATGGGTGGGGTATAAAAGGGAAGGGCGAGGTCAAGCCCGGCCTCTTTGGACACCGCGCGGCTGGCAAGAGGACTTCCTGTGCGGACCTGCTGCGAGTGCAAGGCCCGAGGCCTGGGCCTTGCGCACTTCCAGAGAGCCTTCCACCTCGCTGCGGAGCCTGTGCGGCATCTGACATCTACCTGCTTCGTGGACGTCAGTTGGACCAGAGATCCGGCTGTTGCAGATCCTGTGTGTGGAGACACAGCGGTGGAAGTCCCAGACTAGGATTGAGTCCAGAGGGGTGAGAGAGCACCTGCTCACAACTATAACCGAGTACTCTTGTTAGGCCTATTGACTGCCTTGGCCCATCGTGTTATACTTGCTATCCTGACAGGAGACTAGTTGCAGAACTGAGTTATATAGTCTCCGGGGAGTTGCTTCTATTGCTATAAACCATTATTGGATTACAAATATATATATGCACTATAGTTGACTAGTGTTATCATTACTGCAGGGCTCTGCATGTATGTGTTATATGGTATTGATCGTTGTCCTTTATATCCAAGTAAATCTATTATAGTTAATCATTCTGGTATTAGCGTCCATTACTATATTTCACAACTGTTTGGATTATTGTGGGATTGTTCATAGACAGGTATAGAGCTATACTAATATAACAACCCTAGACTAGCTGTGCCAGAGGAGGGTCGAGTAGATTGCCGGGGGTTGGCTGTGCTGTGTACAGGGCCCAAAACAAAACCAGCTTCTCTCTTAGTTTGGGGGTATCGCTACATGTGAGGGCTCCGGGTCCGGGATCCTGTATATGGCAAGCAAACACGCCAAAAGTACCGACATGGACCCGCTAGAAGTGAAAGCGTGGTGCGAAACAGCCAAAACAAACCCAGACATGTCAGTGGTCATCAGTCTACCAGGAGAAGAATGGTCGGTACGTGCGGCGGAGCGACTCGTAGTGTCATTATCCCCAAATCATACACCATGGGTGATGGACATGAAATCAGACCCAGACACCTCGTTTCAGTATGCACTGATAGAATGGTGGGATGGAGTACCGGGGAACTTTAAAGGCCGAAGTGTGCAGACGCCAGATAACAAGACTTATGGTTTGGCGCACGCAATGACCGCAAAGACCGAGTCACCTCCGCCATCCCAGATGGGATCACCGCCAGGGATACCCCATGCACAGGAGAAGCAGAAAGGGACGACACCTCCAGTGACATCCATTACTGCCATAGGGCCAGAGCTTTTAAATGCCTTGGGGGATCTGCTCACGAAGTGTCAGAAAACTAACACGGTATACATAGAGGCCAGCTACCGTAAGATAAGAATATTTTTGGGGAGGCTGCCCGTCCCTGTGGGGGAGGAAGACTTTGATACCTGGATCGAACAGGCCTTGTTAGTGGTAGAGGCATGGGAGGTGCCTGAAGCGCAGAAGAAGCAGCGCGTGATGGAAAGTCTGAAAGGCGCGGCTGCGGAAGCTGTAAAAAGTCTCCGGTTCGGAAATGCTGCCTGCACGGCTTATGACTGTTTAGCCATGCTGCAAGAAGAGTTCGGTCAGTTAGAGAAAGTAACGGAACTGGTGTATCAGTTCGAACACACCTTTCAGCAGCCAGGAGAAAAACTGTCGGAGTATGTCAGAAGACTGAACAAGATGCTTTGCCAAATAGTGCTAAAAAAAAGGGATGGTGCCCCCAAGCCAAAGAAGCAGATCTTAAAGGGAGCGCTACGCTCGGATCCAGTCTGGCTGAAAACCTCTGGAGCAGGTATGTCACTGAATTATCCTGATCTGGTAAAGATCATCAGAGATGAAGAGGCTCTACAGAAAGATCAGCAAGCGATCAAGACGCATACCTCTTCTACGCCAGTAATGGTCAGATCAGCCATGACCCCTGAAAGAGACTCAGAAGTAGATACCCTGAAGTCACAGATGTCTCAGGTGTTGGAGATGCTGACTTCTTTGATGGCAAAGGATCCAAGGGTCATAGAAAATGAGAGACCGAAGAAGGAGTTGTTCCTGGGTACCTCAGCGCCCACTCCTCTACAAGATTGGGGGGATGCGATTTGTTTTAACTGCAGAGGAATTGACCATATTGCGAAAGTATGTTCCAGCCCCAAGAAAAAGAAGATAAATAATCTCAAGCCGGCGGAAAACTCCAGAGGGCCCCGGTGAAGGAGTCAACCGGGTGCCCATCATCTCCAGTGAGCTCCATTGGACCCAAACTGAATGAGAAGCCCAGAAGGAAAGGGGGCAAACTCCCTCAGAAGAAGAACAGTATTCCTAAGCGGGAACATACACATAAAAAGAGAAATAATGTCCCTCAGAGGGAACATACACCTAAAAAGAGGGGGGAAATCAATGCATAGCGAGCCCAAGAGGGACTAAAGTCAACAGCCAAATACAAGAAGGAAAATTCCAAGGGAAAGTGTAGGAGTCAACAGAGAGAGACCCCTCTGAAATCATATCCAGAAAAACTGGTAGGCCCCTCCCCCATAGTGCCTATTCAGGTGGAGGGAGTCTACACAAGAGCCATCTTGGATACTGGGGCGCAAGTGACCTTATTATACCGGGACTTCTATGATAAACATCTGAGTCATCTACCCATCCAGAGAATTGAAGATTTAGAGATATGGGGAATCGGAACACAGAGTTTCCCTTACGATGGTTACTTGCCCATAAAACTGACCTTCGACCCCTCAATAGCCGGGAAGGCTGAAGTGTTCAATACCCTGGCAGTGGTGTGCCCCCGACCGCCTGGAGCCAACAAGAACTCCCTAATAATAGGGACCAACACTGACCAGGTTCCGAAGGCTCTTGGCCCCTCTAGCACGAGGGAAGAATCCCGCTGTCACCAGAATCCACCCAATGTTGAAGACAGCCTACCAGCGACTAGTCTTAGAACACCTGGCCCCAGAAGAGGGGGTGGGAAAAGTCTGAAGACTGGCGAAGAAAGGAATAGTATTGCAGCCCAGTGAGGTAACCTGTCTCAGGGCCACCGTGAAGCTTACTTGGGAGCAACCTGGCCCCTTTGTCATGTTGGAACCAGACCCCCGGGAAGAATACTCAGGCTTAGAAGTGATCCCAGAAATGGTTCCAGTAAGAGCTTTGAAGAAGGCACACTGTAAGGTGCCAGTGAGCGTCAGGAATACCACGGGTACCCCCATGGAGATCCCCGCCAGGATGTTGCTGGGTCAGGTGAGCCCTGCTGCCCCAATTGTCTTATCAGATGTGGAGAAGACAGAGGGAGAAAGGACTATCTGGGAGAAGCTCTGCATGGAGAACCCGAACCTGCCAAGGGTCTGGAAGGAGAGGGCAAAGGCCCAGTTGACCAGATGGAGGAAGATTTTCTCTAAAGATGAGTTCGATGTAGGGTGTGCAAAGAGTGCCACCCATCGAATCCGCCTCCAGGAAGACAAGCCTTTCAGGGAGAGAGTCAGGCGAGTTCCTCTAGCCGTCCTTGAAGACCTGAGAGAACAGCTTGCCGAGCTCAAGCGAACCGGTGTTATCCGGGTATCTAGAAGCCCCTATGCCTCCCCAATAGTGGTAGTTAGGAAGAAGAATGGGTCGTTGAGGTTGTGTATAGACTACAGGACTCTCAACAGGAGAACGATACCCGACCAGTATACCACCCCGAGGATAGAAGATGTCCTACAGAGTTTGTCTGGAGCCAGGTGGTTCAGTGTCATGGACCTAAAGAGTGGATACTACCAGATCCCTATGCATCCGGAAGATAAGGAGAAGACAGCCTTCATAACCCCTGTGGGATTCTTTGAATTTGACCGGATGCCCCAAGGTATGTCTGGAGCCCCTGCTCCCTTTCAACGCCTCATGGAGAAAACCGTAGGAGACATGAACCTCATCGAAGTTCTCGTGTACTTAGATGACATCATCGTCTTTGGGAAGACTCTAGAGGAACATGAGGAGAGACTGGAAAAAGTCTTCAGAAGGCTCAGCGAAGAGGGACTCAAGCTTTCGCCAGAGAAATGCCAGTTCTACCAGTCATCAGTCAACTATCTGGGGCACATAGTGTCTGAAGAAGGGGTAGCCACAGACCCCGGGAAGCTGGAGGCAGTTACCTCCTGGCCACGGCCCACCACTGTGACAGAACTCAGGTCCTTTTTGGGGTTCTGCTCCTACTATAGGAGGTTCGTAGAGGGGTTCGCACGGATTGCCAGACCCCTGAATGAACTGTTAAAGACAGAGGGAGAAGAGGATGACTCGGGTCCCAGGAAGCCGGGGGAGTCAGTCGAAGACCAGTGGAATGGGAAGTGTGAAGAGGCCTTCCAAATGCTGAAGAAGAGCTTAACCACTGCCCCTGTCTTGGCCTATGCAGACCCAAAGAAACCCTATGAACTCCATGTAGATGCCAGTCATGACGGTCTGGGAGGAGTGCTCTACCAGGAGCATGAAGGGCAACTGCGACCCATCGCATATGTGAGCAGAAGTTTGACCCCCTCTGAAAAAAACTACCCCACTCATAAGTTGGAGTTCCTGGCCCTCAAGTGGGCTGTAGTTGATAAACTTAAAGACTATCTGTATGGGGCAGAATTCACAGTGAAAACTGACAACAACCCCCTTACTTATCTTTTCACCACAGCAAAGCTGGATGCCACAGGCCATCGATGGCTGGCTGCACTGTCTGGATTCAACTTCAGCCTGAAATACAGACCTGGGGCTGGCAATCGAGATGCGGATGCCCTGTCCAGAAGGACTCATGCTCCCACTAGCAGCACAGAAGACTGGACCCAAGTGGCACCGGACGGTGTGCGGGCCCTCTGTCAAGGGGCTGAGGTCCAGGCCAGTGGGGGGTCTAGAGCGAAAGAGATAGGGGTCACAGTAGTGGGGTCCCCAAGCAATACTGTGGAGTAACTCAGATAGAGGAAGATGACTTACCAAAGCTGTCGAAAAAGGAATTGAGATGTGACCAATTGGAAGACCCTTTGGGGAAATTGGTCCTAGAGGCCCTGGAAAATCAGGATCCAGATAGACTCTTGCATCACCCTTCAAAGGGAGCTTGCCTGTTGCGGAAGGAGTGGGACAGGCTACAGGTGCATCAAGGGGTGGTCTACCGAAGGGGCCCCTCTGATGAGCTGGAAGACAAATGGCAACTGTTTCTACCCGAGAAACACAGAGAGACTGTCTTGGTCGCCTTACACGACAACCATGGTCATTTAGGAGCTGAAAGGACCTTTCAACTTGTCAGAAGCCGGTTCTATTGGCCCTGCATGAGGGCTGAAGTAGAGGAATACTGCCATTCATGCGCACGCTGCATTCAGCGGAAAACTCTACCCCATCAAGCTGCCCCAATGGGCCACCTGCAAAGCCAAGGCCCATTGGATTTGGTATGCATTGATTTTCTCTGCCTCGAACCCGACTTGAGTGGACTAGGAAATGTTCTGGTGATAACCGACCATTTCACCCGGTATGCCCAGGTCTTCCCAACCAAAGACCAGAAGGCTTCCACCGTGGCCAAAGTACTCATGGAAAAATACTTTGTGCACTATGGGCTACCACAGCGTCTCCACTCGGATCAAGGGAGGGACTTTGAAAGTCGGCTGATCCGGAAGCTCCTGGACTCCTTAGGGATCAAGAAGACCCGAACCACCCCCTACCACCCACAAGAGGATGCCCAGCCGGAGAGGTTCAACCGAACCCTACTCAACATGCTGGGGACTTTAAGTAGCGAAAAGAAGCAGCACTGGAGCAAGCACATAGCAGCAATTGTGCATGCTTACAACAGTACAACAAGTGACGCTACATGGTACTCTCCCTATCAACTCATGTTTGGGAGAGAAGCAAGACTACCCGTAGACCTGGCCTTTGGCACCTCCATAGACCATTCCTCAGCCACTTCCCACAAAGGATATGTGGACAGGCTGAGGCACAGTTTTTAAAGTTGGCCTATGAGCAGGCCCAAGCAGCTTCGGATCAGAGAGGAGCCCGCAACAAGAGAAACTTTGACCTGAAGGTCCGGATTCAGGATCTGCAGCCTAGGGACAGAGTGCTGCTACGGAACTTAGGAGTCCCTGGGAAGCACAAGCTTGCAGACAGATGGAGACCTGAGCCGTATGTTATTTGCAAGAAGCTGCCCGGCCTGCCAGTCTACCAACTGAAGCCGGAGGGAAAGGTGGGGCCATTGAAGACTTGGCACCGGAACCACATACTCCCACTTGCCGAAGCAGTTCGGTTACCCCCTGCAAAGGATTTCTCTGAGCCAACTTCCATCCTGGATACTCCTAGGCCAAATACCCGGTCCCAGGCATCTCGGTCTGAAGAAACAGATGTCTCTGAACCTAGTGAGGATGAGAGGGAAGAGCTAGAATGGCTATGGCCTTCCCAGGCCCCAGTGACTTCTGCTATAGATCTTCCACCTTTGAAAGACACCATAGACAGTACACTGAATGCAGAAGCTACTGAGTTCATCCCGTTCAGTCCTCTATCAGACTCATGGGAAGATGCCCTCGACTCACTCCCAGAGGGGGATCCAAGATGTTCCATGTATCTTCCTGCTCCTGAGTTAAAAGTTTCAGAAACAGTGAAAGCTGCCATGTCTGTTCCAGAAGAGGAACCTACAGTGTCCAAGCCAGAAATCCCAAGAGAGCGGAGGGTGAAAAGGGCCATAAGGGCCATAAGGCCTCCCTGAAAGTTGACTTACCCACAAATGGGGAAGAGCTCGGAGGACACCCTCTCATTTTTGGTGGGAACTTCCTCTGCCGACATCATACGCAACTTTGTCTAATGTTGTGCGTAGTGTATGTTGACAATTATCTTTGGGGACCAAAGAGTTTAAGTGGGGGAGTGTGTAGCGGGGTCTCCGTTGAGGCCCCATGGACTACGTTACCCAGAACCCTGTTTGGCACCCAAGGTGCATTGTGCCGCCGCAGAGACTCATGGGTGGAGTATAAAAGGGGAGGGCGAGGTCAAGCCCGGCCTCTTTGGACACCGCGCGGCTGGCAAGAGGACTTCCTGTGCGGACCTGCTGCGAGTGCAAGGCCCGAGGCCTGGGCCTTGCACACTTCCAGAGACCCTTCCACCTCGCTGCGGAGCCTGTGTGGCATCTGACATCTACCTGCTTCGCGGACGTCAGTTGGACCAGAGATCCGGCTGTTGCAGATCCTGTGTGTGGAGACACAGCGGTGGGAGTCCCGGACTAGGATCGAGTCCGGAGGGGTGAGAGAGCACCTGCTCACAACTATAACCGAGTACTTTTGTTAGGCCTATTGACTGCCTTGGCCTATCATGTTATACTTGCTATCCTGACAGGAGACTAGTTGCAGAACTGAGTTATATAGTCTCCGGGGAGTTGCTTCTATTGCTATAAACCATTATTGGATTACAAATTATTGTTCCTGTATGTGCACCACCGATCGTCTTGCATGTGAAGATTCCTCACTTAAAGACTGAGCTTTAACTGAGTCAGGCCTGACTGGGAGTTTATAGCTTTATTGAGCGCCATATTGCTCACGGGGAGAATAGCTATATGTTAGTGTGTGATCTAAATATATATATGCACTATAGTTGACTAGTGTTATCATTACTGCAGGGCTCTGTATGTATGTGTTATATGGTATTGATCGTTGCCCTTTATATCCAAGTAAATCTATTATAGTTAATCATTCTGGTATTAGCGTCCATTACTATAGTTCACAACTGTTTGGATTATTGTGGGATTGTTCATAGACAGGTATAGAGCTATACTAATATACCAACCCTAGACTAGCTGTGCCAGAGGAGGGTCGAGTAGATTGCCGGGGGTTGGCTGTGCTGTGTACAGGGCCCGAAACAAAACCAGCGGCTCTCTTAGTTTGGGGGTATCGCTACAAGTTCATCTAGCATTGCACAAAAAAACAAGGTCTGTGTGATGTCACTAGACCAAACCAGTAATTGTTGACACCTTCGCGTGGAATAACCTGGCGTACCTCTCTGCTGATGTGGTTAAGATCCTCAGGGAAATTATCAACTTGGGTTTATTCCCATATCCTATTTTACTCATTGTAAATACGGCCATTTTCCCCAATGATATTCCCCATGCACTAATGTAAACTAAAAGGGAATGATTTTTGTTTCTGGAGGAATTTTCTGGCAAGATTGTATTATGGAGAAAGTGAGAAGTGCTGTGCAAATATAGCAGGATACTAGACAGAAAATATAAACATGTTCTACAGTGGTTAGGCCTAAACAGTGGATGGCACCAGGGACGGAAGTTTAGTACAGAAAATAGTAATTTGCCTTTCCTGATTGTGTCCAAGGCAGCAAACAAATTGGTAAAGCTCCACCTTTTTCTTGTTGGGCTAGACATGTCCATAGATCCATTTTTTCCTTAAACACCAGAAGACATTTTTTGTGTCTGTGCTCATCAAATCGGGGGAGGGAAAGGTGTCCTGCTATGAAAATGACCAGGAAAGGAAAATTATAGTAAGTATTAATGCATTTTACTTTTGTGTCCTTGGATGCACACATAGCTAAAAATAGGTGGGTACAAACAGAAGAAATAACTACAAAACTCCGGCCATAGGCTTTCACCTTCCAGAGCATCTGGCTCTTGTTTACATTCAAGATTTTAAAGCTTCTGAATCACTGTTGGAAAGAAGAAGCAGGGTAAGCTGCGAGGCAATGGTTTTGCACAGAGCAGCCCTGATCCCCTTCTTTTTGGGTCCCCCATCGGTGGTCCTGGCTCATCCCCCTTGCTGAGTGACTTCAATACCAAGCCTCTTGCTATGGGGAACTCGAGCAGGTTCGCTCTCGAGCCGCACTCCTGTGAATGGTCATTGACCATTTACATACAGAGCATGGCTCTGCCTCACCCCAACTCTCTCCTCATTGACTCACTGGCTGTGGTTGACTGCAGTAGGAGCCAATGACTCCCACTGCTGTGTGAGCCAATGAGGAAAGTGAGAGAGGTTAAAGCCGCTGCTTCCATGCACATTGCAGGATCGTGATTGAGCTCAGGTAAGTATAATGGGGGGCTTTGGGGGGAACTTCACACAGAAGGTCTTTTACCTTAATGCATAGAATGTATTAAGGTAAAAAACGTTCTTCCTTTATGTAGCGGCCTCACCCCTCTCACCCCTTCTTCTTCTCGGCTTGTTGTCTGGTCTAGGGGGATTAGGGAGGAGGGATGCGGTACACTACGGCCTATGTCCTCTTATGTGTAGAGGTGAAAGCCAACACCTGTTTACCTTCGAGTCGTGTGTATAACCCAGAGCCAAGTCCGTTCTACAGATGACCCCCCTTTGCTCCCAGTAACTGAAGTTCCACACCACTGAAAAGGTCCAACTCTTATTTATTCTCTGACAGCAATAAATCGTCCTTTAACAGCAGACAGGTTGCGACCCAAAGAACAGTTCAGTACAAGTGGGGAGTAGGTCAAGGCACAATCCTCAAATAGAACTAACCATTGTAGTGTCACCAATGGTTATGGCGCACAGCCGCTGCCACCGACTGTGTAGAACAGGAACAGAATTACCTTCGCTAAGTGCAGCCCCTGTCGGAGGGAAGATATCCTTCCAAGAGAGTTACCAGAGGCCCCGCCGTCACCAGCAATGCTGCACCGGACTGTTCGGAGGGGTTACGCTCCCTGGCCTCCTCATCTCAGATTCGCCTTAGGGCCCCTCTGACTCTTCCACCCCTGCGGAACCCAGTCGAAGGTACTGGGCCCCGGGCCTCCTCAGTAGTACCTCACCCCTGGCTGAAGGTGCCTGGAATGGACTCCATCTCCCGCTCCGGCCAGGTCAAAGGCACCTGGGCCCGGAACTCCGGAACACCGGCACCCAGGCTAAAGGTGCCTGGGCGCGGCTGTGACCTCCGACGACTGAACCTCGTGTTGAGGGCGTCTCTCCCTTTATCTCCTCTCCCAAAAGGCACAGCAGGTTCCCCGCCCCGCCGTACGGCTGCCAAAAACAGGACAAAAAGGGAACAGCACTGCAGTGATGGTTCAACCCCAGCCCAGGGCGACAGCGCCACCCACAGGCCGCAGGGAACTGCACACCACTGGAGTCCTCCACGAAAAAGAATGGTCCCAAATTCCCTAACAATCAGTGCATCTGGGTCATACTACCACCCAGATGCTCCCCCTAAATTTAAATACCCGCTACACTTAGAATTACATTAATTTTTGCACTTGATTTATGAATTTGTCTTGATTGATTACACACATGGGAATTTTTATTTATTTATTAGTTTATATATATATATGTGTGAAAATTGATTTAATTATTGATCTATGTGCACTGAAGGATTTATTATCAGCACTGATGTATTTATTGGATTATGTATAGATATAAGGATTGATTTTATTATTTTTGGCTGTGCAATTTATTTACTGGGATTGGCATATATTGATTTCTTTGCTAGCTGGCTTACCTCCCCACTGAGTGCAGACTTTTTGTGTTTGGTTTTGTCACGTACCTGAGAGGAGACTGAAATGAAAAGGTTGGCCTTTCTTGTATCTCTAGCCCAGGCCCCACTGGAAGTGAAACAGAGGGCGCTAAGGGACTGGAGGAACACGAGTTCCTGCAGATGTAGATTGAGGGATTTGCAGCAGAAGATGTTTTTCCAAGGGAACAGGAGAACCATCAGGTCTGGAACAGTAGATGTGCACCGTAGCCCAGCCGAGGTTAAAGTGATTGTAAAGTCTCAGTTTTTTTTCTATTAAAATAACAAATATGTCATACTTACCTTCTCTGCATTTTTAATGGTTTTGCACCGGGAAGCCTGTATCCTCCTCTTTTCGGGTCCCTGAATGAAGCTCGCGGCCCCTCCCTAATGTCGAGTGCTCCCAGAGCAAGCAGCTTGCTCTGGGGGCACCCGAGCCGAGCTGCAGCTCCGTGTATCCATTCAGACATGGAGCTTCAGTTTGGCCCCGCCCCCTCTCTCTCCTGATTGGCTGACCTCGTTTTATTTAAAGCAGCGGGAGCCAATGGCACCGCTTCTGTGTCTCAGCCAATCTAGAGAGAGAGTGCTGGATGGCTGAGGCACTTGTGGTCATCGCTGGATAGAAAGAGGGCGCAGGTAAGTATTAGGGGGGCAGGGAGGAGGCTACTGCATACAGAAGGCTTGTAATCCTAATGTATAAAAGGCATTAAGATGAAAAAACCTTCTGACTTAACAACCACTTTAAAGCGGAGCTCCACCCTAAAGTGGAACTTCCGCTCATCGGAACCCTCCCCCCCTCCGGTGTCACAATTGACACCTTTCAGGGGGGAGGGGGGTGAAGATACCTGTCTAAGACAGGTATTTTCACCCACTTCCGGGAGTCCTCTCTGCGGGAAATCTGTGGGAAGTACGTCACTTCCCACAGAATACCCGTTGTGTTCTGGGAGACACTCGGCTCCCAGAACACATGGGGACCAGTCAGAACGGCGCAGCGCGACTCGCGCATGCGCCGTAGGGAACCGGGCAGTGAAGCCGCAAGGGTTCACTTCCTGGTTCCCTCACCGAGGATGGCGGTGGGGGCAGCAGAGTGATGAGCGATTGCTCGTCCTCTGCTGCGGACGTCGCTGGACTACAGGACAGGTAAGTGTCCTAATATTAAAAGTCAGCAGCTGCAGCATTTGTAGCTGCTGGCTTTTAATATTTTTTTTTCGGCGGAGCTCTGCTTTAAAGAAGCACTTCACTTGTGCTGCAGAGCCGGAACATGTAGCCTCTCAGCAGACTTGCAGCAGGAACACTCAACAGGGTGCAGAATTGCAACAGCAGACAGCCAGGCAGACCCTCGAATGGGTCGGGAAGCCAGGATCAGAGACAGAAGCATGGTTACAGGATTAGCCAGGGTCATCAACAGGTGGGCAGCGAACACGCCGGGTCAGGAACAAGTAACAAGACAAAGCAGGATCTTAGATCAGGTTAGGAGTAAGCCGGGTCAGCAACACAGGGAACACACTGAAAGTACGCAGGACACAGGGATCAGCTGAACACCAGTCAGCACTTGAGTACAGGCAGGAGCATTCTTAAATAGTCCGTCTGGTGCCAACATGCACTGTGTGCACGCCTGCTGTGCGTGCATTCCTGATTGCCACTCTGCTGAGATTTATGTACGCATTTATTAACTAGACGTCTTACAGGAGTTCCCTGACAGGTTTACATTTTTTATTAGAGTTAGATACAGTGGGGAATTATTGTACCCCTGTCAGGTTTCCCCTGAAAACTGTGGCTCCATTAGATAGCCTTTCTCTCGCTTCCTGTCCTGCTGACAATGTTTTACCAGTCAGGTGAGGGGAACTCTAGTTCAGCCCTTGCTGCTCGAGTCCATTGCTGGTAGTGTTCTTTCCAGGTAAATCCCAAATGGGTGACTCAACAGGGAGGCCACATGCTCCCACGGGACTACATGGTGCAGCTGTCCCTCTCCTTCATTCCCTTATCGGCCCCCTCTCAAATTGCTCTCTCCCCTTGTATTTATGGGCCCACAAACATAGACAGGACCATGAAAAGCTGGGAGGAGAATAACCTTAATTCCTTCCTAACCTAGGGCAGCCTGCACACTCATTACACATCAGTACAATTTGATGGAAAAGCCCAGAAGAAAGACAGACTTAACAGTATTCACGTACACCCTATAAGCAGTTGACTTCTTCGCTTATCAGGTTTTTGTGGGACTTTGCAGGGGAACTACAGTAAGAGAGACCTGTCAGTGCAGATACACTGATAATTAAGTGCTACAGCACATTATTTATTTTATAAGTAGGCCACAGTTCTACTTTGGTTGAAAATATTGGTTTCATAAACACTTGTGCAAATATTGCACAACATAAATTATGCTGACATTTTGTTTCATTTAAATGGACCTCTGCTTTCAAAAAATCTATAGTATTGGGGGTCTCTAAGAAAAATTCTTATCAATAATGCGCTTTTTAACATGTTTGTGAAAATGGAAAACATTTGTCAGTGAAAGAGTAACATTACACACATACTGTACTTTCCCATGATTCTAAAAAAAGAAACTGGTCTGAAAAAAGCATATTTTCATAGGGTAAGCCTTATATGAGAAAGAATGATAAGGTGTGAAAAGTTGTTAATGCTCATAAACATATAAGGCTACAGTCCCCCAATACTTCTCAATACAATTGTGCATTTACAGCATCCTGCTTTTCAAAATGTGTCATAATACTTTAAATGGTATATGCAACCAAAAAGAGAAAAAAATAGCCAGTTGTAGTAAATGTCCAACAAAGAGGTTATAAGGCCATAATAAAAAATCTAACTATAAATCTGTGTCTATGCTCTCCATCTAAACACCAAATCTAGTACCACCATAAGGAATGCATCCACACACCGTATGTATCTGGCATCGTCAATAAAACTTTATTGTTCCAGATGGACAAGACCCCACCTTGGCTTCATCTTATTTAAAATATATATATATTTTTTTCAGAATAATTATATTTTCTAAAAATACATATGTAGCGGTACCCTTAAGAGGGCTGCTTGTTTGTTTGGGCCCCGTAATGCACCGCTACCAACCCCTGACAATCGGCTCTGACTTCTCCCGTGACACAGTTAGGAAAGAGGGAAAGTAATGGTATAACTGTATTATCTTTGATACTATTATGGAGTACAACCCCCCTTCTGTATACCAGCACAGTAATGGACACACACAACCAAATTACTCAACTATAACTCTTTACTGTAGGCAAAAATGTAAAACGGTAATTTGGTTACAATATCTTATGCAGATCCCTGCAATATAGGTGTGCACATAAAAAAAGGGTATGACATTCAATAATGCAATGAATACACTTAGCCCCGCTGCAGCTATCCTCCCTCGTGAGCATAAAAAAAATATGGCGCCCAGCAATGTCCTATACTACCCAGTCAGGCCTGACTATAACTTTGGGGTATAGTTAGTTGAAGAATCTTCGCTAGCAACTGTCGGTGGTGCACATAGAGAAACAAATTGTAATCCAACAAGGGGGGTTGCAGATAATCGCTAACTCGGCAAAGCTGAAGAGACTGACAAACTCAGTTCAGCATAACAGTCTCTCCAAAGTATAACTGCGATCAATGATGGGCCTAGACAAAGTTAATAGGCAACAAAGTTATTGGGATGTGGTTCTGAGCTGGCGCTCTCTCACTCAGACCGGACCGACTCCCGTCCGGTTCCTCCGCTACTGTGAGTGGCTTCACAGTGCCCACGATGTACCAGGTCTTCGGTCCTCCAGAAGATGATGGCACCTCAGGTGGATCAGATGCTCCGCAGGCTCCTCGGCGTAACAGAAGGCTCTCTGGAACAAAGTGCGAGGCCCAGGCTTCAGGCCTAACACACGCAGCAGGTAAGTGCAGGGGATCCTCTTGCAAGGAGGGCGGCGTTCCAAGAGAAAGTCCGAAGCTCCTCCCTCCCCTTTTAAAGTCCACCCCAGCAGTCCTTGCGCGGGGAAATGCACCCTGGGTGCCTCAAAGCTTGCTGGGAACTGTAGACTTGCGGGTGAAACCGATACCCCGCTACACACTCCCCCCACTTGAAATCTTTGGTCCCCAAAGACAGTATCAACAATAGGAAAACACAAACTCATTAAGGGCAGCAAGAGAAGTTGGCAGAGGAAACTCCCACCAGAACAGGGAAGGGAGTTTGTCCTGCCCACTGGCTACATCAATGGGGTTGGCCTGCCTAACTGTGTCAGAGAGAGAGCTGGGGTTGCCTTCCACCAAATGCACAGCAGAAGGATCAGGTGTTGGCAATGTCCTTTGAGCAGTGGTAACTGTATCCTCAGAACTCTTCCCCATCTGGGTATAGGTTAACTTCCGAGGAGGACGAATGGTTCTTTTGGCCCTTTGATCTCTTGGGGTGACTGTTACATCTCTCATTGTATCTTCTTTTAAAGTGGGTACACTGGGCTCCAATACTTCTGGTACATCCAGATCAGGTGTAGGAAGATGTGGGGAGTAATCTTGATGATCAGCGGAAGGTGACCAAGTGGCATCTTCCCACTCTTCAGCCGGAGGACTAGACGGAACAAACTCAGTGGCTTCTACATTCAATGTACTATCCACAGCACCTTCAGAGGGTGGAAGATCTATAGACATGGGTCCTGGGGTCTGAGAAGGCCACAACCATCCAAGCTCTTCCTCTTCACTCTGATCCGAAACATCCATTTCTCCAGACTGAGAGACCTGAGACCGAGTGTATGGCCTAGGCGTCTCCAAGCTTGAGGATGGTTCAGGGGAATCTTCTACAGGTGGTATCCGAACCGCTTCTGAAAGTGGGAGTAAATGGTTTCTGTGCCATGTCTTCAGCGGCCCTATCTTCCCGTCTGGTTTTAACTGATACACCGGCAGGTCTGATAACTTCTTACAGATCACATATGGTTCAGGTCTCCATCTGTCTGCTAATTTATGCTTCCCTGGAACTCCTAGGTTTCGCAGCAGCACTCGGTCTCCTGTTTGGAGGTCCTGGATTCGAACCTTAATGTCAAAGTTCCTCTTGTTCCGGGCTCCTCTTTGCTCTGAGGCTACTTGGGCCTGTTCAAAAGCTAGCTTCAGACTCTTCCTCAGTCTGTCTACATAGCCCTTATGTGAGGTGGCTGAAGTGCGATCTGTGGATATGCCGAATGCCAGGTCCACAGGCAGTCTTGCTTCCCTGCCAAACATAAGGCGATATGGAGAGTACCCTGTGGCATCGCTAGTGGTACTGTTGTAAGCGTGCACGATGGCCGATATATGCTTGCTCCAGTGCTGCTTCTTCTCACTACTCAGAGTCCCCAACATATTTAACAGAGTCCTGTTGAACCTCTCTGGCTAAGCGTCACCCTGAGGGTGATAAGGGGTGGTGCGGGTCTTTTTGATACCCAAAGAGTCCAACAGTTTCTTGTTCAATCGACTCTCAAAGTCTCTCCCTTGGTCAGAGTGCAAGCGTTGTGGCAGTCCATAGTGCACAAAGTACTTCTCTCCAATGATTTTAACTACAGTGGAGGCCTTCTGGTCTTTGGCTGGAAAAGCTTGGGCATAACGGGTGAAATGGTCGGTTATCACCAGAACATTTCCTTGTCCACTTAAGTCAGGTTCGAGACAGAGAAAGTCAATGCACACCAAGTCCAAGGGTCCTTGACTCTGCAGGTGGCCCATTGGGGCAGCTTGACGTGGCAATGTCTTTCTCTGGATACAGCGTGCACAAGAGTGGCAGTACTCCTCCACTTCAGCCCGCATACAGGGCCAATAGAACCTGTCCCTTACAAGCTGAAATGTTCGTTCAGCCCCCAAGTGGCCACGACCATCATGTAAGGCAGCTAAAATGGTTCTTCTGTATTTTTCTGGCAGAAACAGCTGCCACTTCTCTTCCAGGTCATCAGAGGGGCCCCTTCAGTAGACCACCCCTTGGTGCAGCTGCAACTTGTCCCATTCCTTGTGGACCAACCGGGCCACCTTGGAGGGGTCCTTCAAAAGTCTGTCTGGATCCTGGTCTTCCAAGGTCTCCAGTGCTAATCTTCCCCAGGGATCTTCCAACTGGTCTTTCCTTAAGTCCTTTTTGGACAATTTGGGCAGGTCATCCTCTCCGACTTGGGTCACGTTGCAGTAACACTTCGGCACCCCCACGGCAGAAACCCCGATCTCCTCGGCCCTTGACCCACCACTAGCTTGAAGTTGTACTCCTTGACACAGGGCCCGTACCCCATCTGGGGTTACCTGGGTCCAATCTTCTGGATGGTGGGTGGGTGCATGGCCTCTTCTGGACAGTGCGTCCGCATCACGGTTTCCAGCTCCCGGCCTATACTTCAGACTGAAGTTGAACCCGGCTAAGGCGGCTAACCAACGGTGACCAGTGGCATCCAGCTTGGCCATGGTGAAGAGATAGGTGAGTGGATTATTATCAGTCTTTACTGTGAAGTCAGCTCCATACAGGTAATCTCTGAGTTTATCCACGACTGCCCACTTTAGGGCCAGGAACTCCAACTTGTGGGTGGGGTAGTTCTTTTCGGCGGGTGCCAGACTTCTACTTACATAGGCCACTGGGCGCAACTGCCCTCCATATTCTTGGTATAGCATCCCTCCTAAACCATCATGGCTGGCATCTACATGCAATTCATAAGGCTTACTTGGATCAGCATAGGCCAGGACTGGTGCAGTGGTAAGACTCTTCTTTAACATCTGGAAGGCTTCTTCGCACTCTCCTGTCCACTAGTCTTCCACCGACTCTCCAGGCTTCCTGGGACCAGTATCATCCTCCTTTCCTTCCGTCTTCAGTAGCTCGTTTAGGGGTTTGGCAATTTTTGCGAATCCTTCCACAAATCTACGGTAGTAGGAACAGAAGCCTAGGAAAGACCTTAGCTCAGTCACTGTAGTTGGTCTGGGCCAGGAGGTGACTGCCTCCAGTTTATCCGGGTCTGTAGACACTCCTTCAGCAGATACTATGTGCCCCAGGTAGTGAACCGAGGATTGGTAGAACTGGCATTTTTCTCTGGGTAGTTTAAGTCCCTCCTCACTGAGTCGTTTCAGGACTTTCTCCAATCTCTCTTCATGCTCTTCCAGAGTCTTCCCGAAGACAATGATGTCATCTAGGTACACCAGGACGTCGATCAGATTCATGTCCCCAACGGTCTTTTCTATCAACCTCTGGAATGTAGCAGGGGCTCCCGACAGGCCTTGGGGCATCCTATTAAATTCGTAGAACCCCACCGGGGTGATGAAGGCCGTCTTCTCCTTATCTTCAGGGTACATTGGGATTTGATAATACCCACTCTTCAGGTCCATGACACTGAACCACTTGGCCCCAGACAGGCTCTGCAAAGCATCTTCTATCCTGGGGGTAGTATACTGGTCAGGAATGGTTCTCCGGTTGAGAGTCCTATAGTCTATGCAGAGCCTCAGCGACCCGTTTTTCTTCCTTACCACCACAATGGGTGAGGCATATGGACTTCTGGACTCTCGAATGACCCCTGTCCTCTTCAGCTCTGCCAACTGCTCCAGCAAATCTTCCAGATCAGCCAATGGAACTCTTCGGACCCTTTCCCGAAAGGGTTTGTCTTCTTGAAGACGGATTTTATGGGTGGCACTTCTCACACACCCCACATCAAACTCATCTTCAGAGAATATTCTTCTCCACGAGTCAGCTGAGCCTTGGCTCTCTCCTTCCATTTCTGTGGCAAGGCTGTATCTTCAAGGCAGAGCTCTTCCAGGGTGGCTCCTCCATCTTTTGACTTCAATTCGGACAGGGTCACTGTGATAGCAGGGTTCACCTTGCCCAGTAACACCCGGGCTGGGATCTTCACAGGAGAATTTGTGACATTTCTAACACTCACTGGAATCTGTCCCTTGGCTTTCTTCAGTGCCCTCAATGGGACCACTACAGGGAGTACTTCCAATCCTTGGTGGGTGTTGAAGGGGTCTGGTTCTACGACCACAAAGGGACCGGGCTGCTCCCAGGAGAGTTTTACTGTAGCCTGGAGACAAATCACCTCACCGGGCTGTAGTATCCTCTCTCTTCTTGACAGTCTCCAGACTCTTCCCACCCCCTCTTCCAGGGCCTTTTGCTCCAGAATCATCTTCTGGTAGACCTGTTGCAGCATGGGGTGAATATTTTGTCTGGGAGAACTCCGTTCATGCACTAACGGGGTCAGCAGTCTCCGAACCAAGTCAGTGTTGGTCCCTATCAACATGGACATTGTGTTGGCTCCTTGAGGGCGAGGGCAAACCACTGCCAGAGTGTCAAAAACTTCGGCCTTCCCGGTCACCGAGGGGTCAAAGGCCAGCCTGATCGAAACATAGCCATCGTAGGGGAAACTGCGAGTGCCAATTCCCCCTATCTTCAGGTCTTCCAGCTTCTGCAAAGGTACGTGACTCAAATGCTTCTGATAAAAGTCTCTGTATAAGAGAGTCACTTGGGCTCCTGTGTCTAAGAGTGCCTTTGCGTAGACTCCCTCCACTTGAACGGAGACTAGAGGGGAGGGTCCAACCAATTTATCCGGGAACTTCTTGGGAGGTATTTTCTCCTTTGGACTCCTTGATTTTTCCAATGTTTTATTCTTATTTTTCCATTTCTCTCTTGACCTCAACCCTTTTTGAACCTGGTATGCATTGATCTTTTTCTGGTTGTCAAATTGCAACTCCCGACAGACAGTATGGGAGTTTTTAGGAGGGGTATTGTTGCCCTTCTCTTTTTTTTCCTGCTTGTCTCTGGATCTTCTTGGAGCTTTCTGTAGGTTACGGGCGCCCGGCTGACTCCTTCACCGGGGCCCTCTGAAGTTTTCCGCCGGCTGGTATTGAGTGCCTCGGTTCTTCCTTGGGCTGGTACACACTCTTTCAGGGTGACCAATTCCTCCACAATTGAAACAGATAATTTCCTTCCTGATTTTTGGGGATGCTGGAATATGGACATTCCGGTCCGGTTCCTTCCGGATCTCTTCTTTCTCCTTGACTCCAGAGTTCTTGGCCAACAAAAAGGTCAATAAGTCCAGTACTTGGGCCATTTGAGACTTCAAGGTCTCTACTTCTGTGTCACGTCCTGTGGCTACTGTCATTCTGACTCCTACCAAAACAGGTGAGGCGATTTCCTCAAGCCCCTCTTGATCCTTCACCAAGGCCTCCTCATCCCTTATGACCCGCACAAGGTCTGTGTAATTCAGGGCCATGACTCCGTCAGAGGTCTTCAGGTGGAGCCAGACTGGATCCGATCGCAAGGCTCCCCTTAGGATCTGTTTCATCCTGGTAGCATCTATGACCTGTGGTTGCATCCCTTTTCTCAGTACAATCTGGCACAGCATTCTATTTAGTCTCCGGACATACTCGGACAACTTCTCTCTTGGCTGTTGGAAGGTATGTTCAAATCTATACATCAGTTCCGACACCTTCTCCAGCTGGCCAAACTCTTCCTGCAACACAGACAAATAATCCATTGCCGTACACACAGTATTGCTGCACCTAAAATTTTTCACCGCCTCAGCAGAAGGCCCTCTCAAGCTCTCACTAATGCGTTGCTTCTTCTGCGCCTCTGGAACTTCCCAACCTTCTACTGCCTGCATTGCCTGCTCGATCCAAGTATCGAAATCTTCCTCCCCGGGTGGCACAGGTTGTGTTCCTGAAAACACCCGGAGTTTCCGGTACCCAGCTTCCACATGCACCGTATTATTTTTTTGGCATTTAACGACAAAGTCCCCCAAAGCAGTCAACAGTTCGGGACCTATGGCAGTCAGGGGTGACTTTGGTACTTTCGTTTCGCTACTGCCTCCAATTTTGGAGAAGAGTGACGGAGATAACTGTGGGGAGGTCCGTAGGGACTCTTTCTTCACAGCCCCAGTATGCACTAAACGATACGTTCAGTCATCTATGTCTTTTACACTCTGTCCTCTAAACTCCTCTGGGACTCCCCTTGTCCACTCCTATTAGTGCATATGTCCCTGAAGTATTTGTCTTCACATCTACCGGCCATGCTTTCCAGTTTGGGGACATTGACATTATTAGTTGCTTTATCTCTTCTTTCTCCTGGATCTCTTCCGGGAGTTCAACAACTACCGCCCGGAGTGGATCCACGGCCTCCTCTGCGCACCATTCTATTACTGCCTGCGAGTTCATGCTGATCGCAGCGTGCAATATACAAGGGTCCCGGACCGAGCCCCCTCGTGTAGCGGTACCCTCAGCTTAAGAGGGCTGCTTGTTTGTTTGGGCCCCGTAATGCACCGCTACAAACCCCTGGCAATCGGCTCTGACTTCTCCCGTGACACAGTTAGGAAAGAGGGAAAGTAATGGTATAACTGTATTATCTTTGATACTATTATGGAGTACAACCCCCCTTCTGTATACCAGCACAGTAATGGACACACACAACCAAATTACTCAACTATAACTCTTTACTGTAGGCAAAAATGTAAAACGGTAATTTGGTTTCAATATCTTATGCAGATCCCTCCAATATAGGTGTGCACATAAAAAAAGGGTATGACATTCAATAATGCAATGAATACACTTAGCCCCGCTGCAGCTATCCTCCCTCGTGAGCATAAAAAAAAATATGGCGCCCAGCAATGTCCTATACTACCCAGTCAGGCCTAACTATAACTTTGGGGTATAGTTAGTTGAAGAATCTTCGCTAGCAACTGTCGGTGGTGCACATAGAGAAACAAATTGTAATCCAACAAGGGGGTTGCAGATAATCGCTAACTCGGCAAAGCTGAAGAGACTGACAAACTCAGTTCAGCATAACAGTCTCTCCAAAGTATAACTGCGATCAATGATGGGCCTAGACAAAGTTAATAGGCAACAAAGTTATTGGGATGTGGTTCTGAGCTGGCGCTCTCTCACCCAGACCGGACCGACTCCCGTCCGGTTCCTCCGCTACTGTGAGTGGCTTCACAGTGCCCACGATGTACCAGGTCTTTGGTCCTCCAGAAGATGATGGCACCTCAGGTGGATCGGATGCTCCGCAGGCTCCTCGGCGGAACAGAAGGCTCTCTGGAACAAAGTGCGTGGCCCAGGCTTAAGGCCTAACACGCGCAGCAGGTAAGTGCAGGGGATCCTCTTGCAAGGAGGGCGGCGTTCCAAGAGAAAGTCCGAAGCTCCTCCCTCCCTTTTTAAAGTCCACCCCAGCAGTCCTTGCGCGGGGAAATGCCCCTTGGGTGCCTCAAAGCTTGCTGGGAACTGTAGTCTTGCAGGTGAAACCGATACCCCGCTACACATAAAAATACCCGTTTATCCTACCAGAAACCCAATGTCTGTGCATTTAGTGACCTGTGCACTGAACCAAAATCTTAGAAAATGTTATCAGACTTCAGAGCTCTTTTTTTTTTGTATACTACAAAACACATCATCCTATTTTATAGACAGGGGTAGGGGTTTTTAGACCCATATTAGGGAATATCAAGCTCACAAAACTGCTGCTTTATAGATAAAGTACACTGAGTAAGCGTTGTCACCCTAGGATAGAAAAGGTGTTAATGTCAGGATCAGCAAGTAAAATAATGGAAACAAAGACAGAAAAAAGAAAACAAATGCAGCCATCACATCTCCGGACTAGGGATGAGCTCGGTGTTCGAGTCGAACATATGTTCGACTCGAACATCGGCTGTTCGATCGTTCGGCGAACATCGAACGATTTGGGCCGTTCGCGACAAATTTGAGTGACGCGAACGGCCCACAATACACTGCGCCATCGCAGTGCAATCCCGGCGCTGTGATTGGCCAAGCATGCACTGTGACCCTGCATGCTTGGCCAATCACAGCGCCGGCAGCTAGGAGAGCCATAATTGGCCACAGGCAGGTTGCCTGTGGCCAATTATAGCTCAGGGGGTTTAGCACACGCCCCACACTATAAAAGGCCGCCAGCGCGGCGGCCTTGTGTAGTGTGTTTCGGCGCAGGGAAAGAGAAGGATAGGCAGGGACAGTGTTGATATTCTTTGTGCTATTCTTGTGTGCAGGGAGAGAGAAGGATAGGCAGGGAGAGTGTCAGTGTCATATTCTTTGCTAAACCTTGTGTGCAGGGAGAGAGAAGGATAGGCAGGGGACAGTGTCAGTGTCATATTCTTTGCTAAACCTTGTGTGCAGGGAGAGAGAAGGATAGGCAGGGAGAGTGTCAGTGTCATATTCTTTGATAAACCTTGTGTGCAGGGAGAGAGAAGGATAGGCAGGGGACAGTGTCAGTGTCATATTCTTTACTAAACCTTGTGTGCAGGGAGAGAGAAGGATAGGCAGGGAGAGTGTCAGTGTCATATTCTTTGATAAACCTTGTGTGCAGGGAGAGAGAAGGATAGGCAGGGGACAGTGTCAGTGTCATTGTTGCTAAGCCTCCTGCACAGTATACACCTAAAGCTAGCCCTCATTGCTGTGTTTTCCTGGTGTGTTACACTAACAGGCATTTGCAGCACTTACAGCGGGCGGAGTGTGCCTCCTGCACATTATACACCTGAAGCTAGCCCGTATTGCTGTGTTTTCCTGGTGTGTTACGCCAATAGGCATTTGCAGCACTTACAGCAGGCGTAGTGTGATTCCTGCAAAATATACTCCTGAAGCTAGGCCTTATTGCTGTGTTTTCCTAGTGTGTTACACCAACAGGCATTTGCAGCACTTACAGCAGGCGTAGTGTGATTCCTGCAAAATATACTTCTGAAGCTAGCCCGCATTGCTGTGTTTTCCTGGTGTGTTACACCAACAGGCATTTGCAGCACTTACAGCAGGCGTAGTGTGATTCCTGCAAAATATACTCCTGAAGCTAGGCCTTATTGCTGTGTTTTCCTAGTGTGTTACACCAACAGGCATTTGCAGCACTTACAGCAGGCGTAGTGTGATTCCTGCAAAATATACTTCTGAAGCTAGCCCGTATTGCTGTGTTTTCCTGGTGTGTTACACTAACAGGCATTTGCAGCACTTACAGCGGGCGGAGTGTGCCTCCTGCACATTATACACCTGAAGCTAGCCCGTATTGCTGTGTTTTCCTGGTGTGTTACACCAACAGGCATTTGCAGCACTTACAGCGGGCGTAGTGTGCTTCCTGCAAAATATACTCCTGTTTGAGCACAGTGTTGGGTACATGTTTCAGGAGGATGCCCAGCGTTTTGAAGGGTCTGATGATGATACCCAGCTAGAGGAAGGCAGTAGCGTGAGAGCAGAGAGAGGGGATGCTCAAGAAGGACACCAATCTGGCAGTCATGTTCCAGCAGCTGCAGCATACTGCCAGATTGGCTCCAGTGATGAGGAGGGAGGGGATGATGAGGTCACTGACTCCACGTGGGTGCCTAATAGGAGAGAGGAGGAGGATGAGGAGGCACATCTCCAACGAGGCAGGATGCCCTCGGGGAGCCAACGTAAGGGCAGCACACCAACGGAATCACACCGCAGAGCTCCGCCTGTGCAGGGCGCTGCCTCTGCCCGTTATTCAAAAAGTTCTTTGGTGTGGGACTTTTTTGAGTCGAGTGCATCAGATCGCACAGCTGCTGTTTGTAACATATGTCTCAAGCGTATATCGCGTGGCCAAAACATCAGCCGCTTGGGCACCACATGCTTGACCAGACATATGTTGACCTGCCATGCAGCTCGTTGGCAAGCCTACTTTAAAGACCCACACCAAAGGACAAAGCGTACCTCTCCTTGCACCGCATCAGCTGGGATCTCCAACCCCACTATACCTTCAGTCCTCTCTGAAACCTGCACTGAGAGGAATGAAGGTGTAGAATTAGGTGTGTCACAGCCAAGTACTTGCGGGCACTCTGCTAGCAATACACCGACGTCCGATTCTATCAGGCAAATTTCCCTGCCCAAGCTGCTGGACCGTCGAAAGAAGTTCACTCCCAGCCATCCACATGCCCAGCGGTTGAATGCTAGCTTGGCTAAATTGCTAGCGCTTCAACTGCTGCCTTTTCAGTTGGTAGACTCGGCCCCCTTCCGTGAGTTTGTGCAATGTGCGGTTCCTCAGTGGCAGGTTCCCAAACGCCACTTTTTCTCATGGAAGGCGATTCCGGCTCTCTACCGGCATGTGGAAGGCAATGTCTTGGCCTCGCTGGACAGGGCGGTCAGCGGTAAGGTGCATATTACCGCTGACTCATGGTCCAGCAGGCATGGACAGGGACGTTATCTTTCTTTCACGGCCCATTGGGTCACTCTTTTGGCAGCTGGGAAGGATGCAGGACAAGGTGCAGTAGTGTTGGAGGTTGTTCCGCCGCCACGCCTCCAAAATGCTACTACTGGTTGTGACACACCTCTCTCCTCCACCCCCTCCTCTTCTTCCTCCATGGCCTTTTCCTGTGCTTTGTCCTCGGAACCAGCGGTGCTCCGTAGGCGTTCAAGGGGCTACGCAAGTACGCAGGCAAAAAGATGCCATGCCGTGCTTGCGCTGGTGTGTTTGGGGGACAGGAGCCACACTGGGGCAGAGGTTCTGTCTGCTCTGCAGGGGCAGGCCGAGAGGTGGTTGACGTCACGCCAGCTTAAGCCAAGAATGGTGGTTTGCGACAATGGCACCAACCTCCTCTCCGCCCTCCGACAGGGACAACTGACCCATGTGCCCTGTGGGGCTCATGTCCTTAACCTGGTGGTGCAGCGGTTCTTGGGCAGGTACCCGGGCTTACAGGATGTCCTGAGGCAGGCCAGGAAAGTCTGTGTGCATTTCCGCAGATCTTATAATGCCAGTGCTTGCCTGGCTGAGCTGCAAAAGGAGTTGAACCTGCCCAAGAACCGCCTTATATGTGACATGCCCACCAGGTGGAACTCAACGTTGGCCATGCTGCAGCGGCTGCACACGCAGCAGAGGGCCATCAATGAGTACCTGTGCGACTACGGCACCAGGACAGGGTCAGGGGAGCTCAGGTTTTTTTCACCACGCCAGTGGGGCATGATCAGGGATGCATGCACTGTCCTGGCACCATTTGAGGAGGCCACGAGGATAGTGAGCAGTGACAGTGCATGCATCAGTGACACTGTACCTCTTGTCCACCTGTTGGAACATACGCTGCGTGGAATAATGGATATGGCACTTGAGGCAAAACAGAGGCAGGAAGAGGAGGACTTCCTTGCCTCTCAAGGCCCCCTTTACCCAGACAGTGTTCCTTCTGTCCCACCCATCGCACAGGAAGAGGAGGAGGAGGATTGTGTCATCATGGAGGTGGAGCCTGGCACTCAGCATCATTAGCAGCAGTCTTTTAGGGATGATTTACAGTTCCAAGAAACCCGTGGACTTGTACGTGGCTGGGAGGAGGTGGTTGTGGATCATGTCGTCCTTAGTGACCCAGAGGACTCCAGACCGAATGCCTCAGCTAACCTACGCTGCATGGCCTCCCTGATCCTGCAAAGTCTGCGGAAGGATCCTCGTATTCTTCGGATCAAGGAGAGGGACCATTACTGGCTGGCCACTCTCCTTGATCCACGGTACAAGGGTAAGGTTGCGGACCTTATCTTACCGTCGCAGAGGGAGCAGAGGATGAGACAACTCCGGGAGGCCTTGCAGAAAGGTCTGTGCAACGCGTTCCCAGAGACTGGGAGGTTACAAACTCCTGGTCCTGGACAACGAGTTGCTGAGGCTTCGGTCAGTCAAAGAAGGAGCGGTGGGGAAGGTGGCCGTCTGACCGATGCGTTCAGACAATTCTTTAGTCCACAGCCCCAAGGTATGATCGGTTCCAGCAACCAACGCCAGCGTCTGATATACATGGTGCAGGAATACCTAGGGGCAAGGTCAGACTTGGGCACCTTCCCCACCGAAAATCCTCTGGCTTACTGGGTCTTGAGGATGGATCACTGGCCAGAGCTTGCACAGTATGCAATTGAGCTACTGGCCTGTCCTGCATCCAGCGTTCTTTCAGAAGGCACATTCAGTGCTGCTGGAGGATTTGTCACGGATCACAGGGTGCGCCTGTCCACCGACTCGGTTGATCGACTGACCTTCATAAAGATGAACCAGTCTTGGATCACCACCAGCTACCAAACTCCTGAAGCTGATATAACAGACTAATTTATTTTCAAATGTCACATCCCTTCAAGACTGATGCTGATGCTGAGTGACTGTCCTGTTATGTTGACTGACTATCCTCCTCCTCCTCACTGATCCGATTGATGATGATAGCTTGGAAGAACATTTTTGTTTCTGGGTGCCGCCACCAGTGGCTAAGGCCCAATTTTTCAGCCCCTGTTTAACAGGGGCATGTAATTACAATTTTTTATGCAATGCTTTGCAGCAGGGCTCATTCCTGCACTCCAACTAGAGTATCTGGGAGAGGTTGCAGTGTCGTGGCACCAGCACCAGTGGCTAAGGCCCAATTTTTCAGCCTCTGTTTAACAGGGGCATGTAATTACAATATTTTATGCAATGCTTTGCAGCAGAGCTCATTCCTGCACTCCAACTAGAGTATCTGGGAGAGGTTGCAGTGTCGTGGCACCAGCACCAGTGCCTAAGGCCCAATTTTTCAGCCCCTGTTTAACAGGGGCGTGTAATTACAATTTTTGATGCAATACTTTGCAACAGGGCTCATTGCTGTGCTCCAAGTACAGTATCTGTGAGGGGTTGCAGTGTTGTGGCACCAGTGCCTAAGGCCCAATTTTTCTGCCCCTGTTTAACAGGGGCATGTAATTACAATTCTTGATCTAATAATTCACAGCAGGGCCCATTCCTGCGCCCACCAAGAGTAACTGTGAGGCCTTACAGTGTTGTGTCAACACCACCACCACCACCACCAAAGGCCCAATTTTTCAGCCCCTGTTCAACAGGGGCATGCAATTACAATTCTTGATCTAATAATTCACAGCAGGGCCCATTCATGCGCCCACCAAGAGTAACTGTGAGGGCTCACAGTGTTGTGGCAACACCAACATGTAAGGGGCAAATTTCAGCAGAGTATATACGGCAGGCCCCTACTTTCAAACATCCAACTTACAAACGACTCCTCCTTGCAAACGGAAGGATACAACAGGAAGTGAGAGGAAATCTACCCCTAGGAAGGCAAATTCTCTCCTGTAAAGCCTCGTACACACGATCGGATATCCTATGGATTCTAATCCGATGGTTTTGTCCATCGGAAATCCGATGAAGCTGACTTCCATCAGTCTTGCCTACACACCATCAGTCAAAAAACCGACCGTTCCAAACGCGGTGACGTAAAACACTCCGATGAGCCCGAGAAAAATGAAGTTCAATGCTTCTGAGCATACGTCGACTTGATTCTGAGCATGCGTGGGTTTTTTATCCAATGGACTTGCCCATAGACGATCGGAGTTTTCGATCGGTTTTTTATCCATCGGAAAAATTTAAAACATGTTCTATTTTTTAAAACTGATAGAAAAAAGACCGATGGGTCCCATACACGATCGGTTTGTCTGATGAAAACAATCCATCGGACAGTTTTCATCGGTAAAACCGATCGTGTGTACAGGGCTTAAGAGTTAATATGGGGAAAAAAGTGTCTCCTCTCCACTGATGATTTATCACCAATTCTTGTTTCAATAAAAACCCCAAATTTTCAAAAAACATTTGTCATTAGGATGGAAAGTGAGGTGAACTGTTCTGAACAGGTGCACACTGCACAGACAGCAAAACAAATGTTACAGGGGTGATAACCCTTCCCTATGTTTTCCAAAAAGCTTAAAAATAGATTTTTTGGCTGGAGCTACACTTAAACAATGTACCTGTTCAAAATTACAAACAGATTCTACATAACAACAAACCTACAGTCCCTGTCTTGTATGCACCGCCTGTATACGGCAGTTCAGAGTATATAGGGCCTTTTTTCTTTTGTGTGCGGGGTTTCCCTTAATATCCATACAAGACCCAAAGGGGCTGGTAATGGGCTGGGGTAGGGGGGGGGGGGTGATGGGGTAGCTATGCCATTTTTCTTAAAGATTTTCATCCATATTACCGGGACCAGACATTACATTAAAGCCGCAAGCAGTTTTAAATGGCTTTTTTTCCTTTAGAAATGTAATTTTGTGCAGGGACAGTTCTAAACATGGGAAACACGTGGCACTTCACAGGCATACTTTAGACACCCCCCAGGTACGATATTTAAATGAATATTTGACTTTTTTTTTTTTCACTTTATGCATCATTAAAATGACTGCTCCAGAAAAACGGCAGTTTTTAAAACTTATTTTTGCATTGATACATGTCCCCTGGTGCAGAACCCGGGTTCCCAAACCCTTTTTAGGACAATAACATGCATAATAGTCGTTATAATTAGCACTTTAGATTTCGAACGTTCGCATCCATTGTATTTAATAGGGTTCTAACGTTCGTGCAAACTTTCGGTCCGTTCGCGGGTTCTGGTGCAACCCGGGGGTGTTCGGCTCATCACTACTCCGGACTAGTAAACTGCAACGTTCCATTTTTGTTCTTAGAATTTGATACACTCTAAGTGCACTTTTTGGGTAAAATGCATCAACTGTGAGGATTGAGGCAGAGCATTGCTCTGACCTTCTGGAACAATAGAGTATTTTTTGAAGATACTGGGTACATGGACTGTGGTTGCATTCCTTATGGTGGTGTTACAATCTGGAAGCAGAAAGGAGCTCTAATGTTAAGCCGGCACCGTTTGTATAAGACATGATCCAGTTGAGACCTGGGAACTATATTATTTTCTCAACTACAGAGGACCAATTCTAGTGCATATAGTCAAAAATGAGTTTGAATACTTGAAACCTAGATTGCTGTCTGTGTATCCTAGGAGAAGGACCGTGGCTATGAACACATCAGTATTTTTCTTTGGTACCTTGTCATTTACAGTTATATCCTTGTATAACATATTTTTGTTAAAATATAAGGACTGTATTTAAACCACAGGCAAATAAACTCTCCTGGAAGATGATCATACCGAGCTGTTCAACCCGTATCGCATCTTGATTACAGCAACATAGTGGCATAGTGATAGGGTAACCACATTTTTAAACTACCATTCAGGGACACCCCCCCCCCCCTTCCCAAAAATCAGTTTGTGCTGTAACGAATCACAGCACAGTGATTGGACACAAGTGGTGGGATTTATGATTTCTCCAATCACAAGCAGGGGGTGGGGATTGTGCTCCTACAGGCATTCCCGGCCAGGACAAGTACTGTCAGTGAGTAAAGTGGTGATGTGCGTCCCATTCCTATAGGTGGGAGTAACCATGACTGAGGGGCGGGACTGGCTAATTGATGGTCACCTGAGCTTGCACATGTGTACACCTATATATTTGAGGGCACATAGGAGAGAGCTATAACGGACCATCTAGGCTCTGAAGAAAGGGGTGCGCCCCAGAAACGCGTCAGCCATTACGCTGTTGGGGTATCATCTGATCCTCGTTATCATCAGGTCCTGCTGGTGGGTGCCAAGAGACCAGTCTGACTGCTAGATAAGCATTTATTCAAGCTCCTTTTGTGAGTAAGACTATTGCTTTTATTATATTTTAATAAAACCTTTTTATGTGGTAATGCACTAGGTCGGTGCGCCCTCCTTTTTTCTTTTCTTCTGTAGCTGCATGAACACCCATTGTTCTGAGGAGGGCTGCAAGACTCTAGACCTTGCCTTAAAGATTGGACTACACCACCTGTGTTTAGCGAAAACACCAGAGCGCAGGAGAATTTTTGTTTTAAAGCGGTGATGTGGCAGCCTTTTTTGGGGGCATCAGATTGTCCCTGGGGGGTGGCTGTGTTAGTTTCATTCCGGGACACTGTATTGTCCTGGAATGAAGGTGCCCGGGACAGATCTGCAAAATGCGGGACTGTCCCGGACAATCCGGGACACGTGGTCACCCAACATAGTGACAGGGATAGTTTTTAAGACTTAGCTTTTTGTATTGATATAACAATATTCAGAATTTATAGGCTTTGGGGAAATATTTCTTTACTGTCCTGTTTTCTACACCAAAGCCTGACATTTTGAACTGCAATGACCTAGTCTTGCCTTAGGCACTGCTTTCTTTTGTGAAACAGCAAGATCGTTTATATAATAACTTGACCCTGTCACTTTTTGACCCATTAATTATGTTTGTAACATCAATATCATTAGCCCAACTAAAATTGGCGTTTTTCCTGTTTTAAGCATGTATACAGTATAGTCCATCTAAAACTGTTATTTATTGCTTTTTTGTCTACTATGCATTTTATAACTACACTCACAGCAGTGGAAGCTAGCTCTGTCCTATTTCTGTAATGTTTTGTGCTTTTATAAACTGACATTTATCCCAAGATTCAAGTTATTTAATAACCACAAATACAAATAAATTGTTTACTGCACTTAAAACATCATTATTGCACTACAGTGCTTGCTTAAATAGGTCCCAATAAATTTATATTGGCTTACTTGGTATGATGCCATGTAAGAAAAAAATCATTATTCCAACTGTTATGCCACGTACACACGATCATTTTTCACGTCGTGAAAAATGACATTTTTTGTTTTCAACAAGAAAAACGACCGTGTGTGTGGTCTTTTTGTCATTTTTCACGACGTGAAAAACGGAATTAAAAACGACGAGAAAAATTAGAACATGTTCTAATTTTTCTCGTCGTTTTTCCTGACATTTCTTCCGCGGCAGTGTTTCCCATACGGAAACACTGCCCCGGAGCCCATAGACGATCGTTTTTCTCGTCATTTTAAAAAATGACGAGAAAAATGACCGTGTGTGGGGAACAAGCTGTTCCCTCGTTTAAAATGTCATTATTCACGGCGGTTTTTTAACCGCCGTGAATAATGATCGTGTGTACGCGGCATAAGGCGTTGTTCAGACATGGTGAAGATCCTAATGGCTTATGGCAGATCTTCATGTAGATAATTGATAAAAGACCTTTGGTCTGTTAAATATTTTTTTTATTGCTCTTGTTTCCACTGAATAATGTAATGTATGCAGGTAAAATGAGCATGTATATTAATGTCACAAGCTGTAAAGAAAAAACTGTTGGACTATCTCTGCCTATCACTTCCACCAACGTTATTAGCTAGCTTAAAGTGATATTAAAGGCTTGTTTTTTAAATAGAAAACATGTCATATTCACCTGGTTTTGCACAGAGCAGCCCGGCTCCTCATCCTCCTCTTGGGTCCCCCACTGGTGGTCCTGGCTCCTCCCTCCTGCCAAATGCACCCAAGCAGGCTCACTCCCGTGCTGCCGCTCTGCGTGTCCATTCACACACAGAGCCGCAGCTCTGCCCCACCCCCTCTCTCCTCATTGGCTCACTGACTGTGATTGGCAGGAGCCAATGGGTCCCACTGCTGCCTCAGCCAATGAGGAGTGAGAGTCCCCAGAGAGCTGAGGCTCTCGTGCAGATCGCTGGACTGCGATGGGGCTCAGGTAAGTATAGGGGGCTGGGGGGCTGCTGCACAGAGAAGGTTTTTTACCTTCATGCATAGAATGCATGAAGGTAAAAAAAAAACTTAAGCCTTTAGAACCACTTTAACCACTTAAGCCCCGGACCATTTGGTAGCTAGAGGACCAGAGGTGAATTCAGAATTTTGCACTGCGCTGCTTTAACTGTAAATTGTGCGGACATGCAATGTTGTACCCAAACGAAATTTGCGTCCTTTTCTTCCCACAAATAGAGCTTTCTTTTAATGGTATTTGATTGCCTCTGCGATTTTTATTTTTTGCGATATAAACGGAAAAAGACCGAAAATTTTGAAAAAAAATGATATTTTCTACTTTTTGTTATAAGAAAAATCGAATAAACTCAATTGTAGTCATACATTTAGGCCAAAATGTATTCAGCCACATGTTTTTAGTAAAAAAAATGTCAATAAGCGTATATTTATTGGTTTGCGCAAAACTTATAGAGTTTACAAACTAGGGTACATTTTCTGAAATTTACACAGCTTTAAATTTATGACTGCCTATCTCATTTCTTGAGGTGCTAAAATGACAGGGCAGTACAAAACCCCCCCAAATGACCCCATTTTGGAAAGTAGACACCCCAAGGAAATTGCTGAGAGGCATGTTGAGCCCATTGAATTTTTTATTTTTTTGTCCCAAGTGATTGAATAATGACTAAAAAAAAAAAAAAAAAAAAAATTACAAAAAGTTGTCACTAAATGATATATTGCTCACACATGCCATGGTTATATGTGGAATTTCACCCCAAAATGCATTTTGCTGCTTCTCCTGAGTACGGGGATACCACATGTGTGGGACTTTTTGGGAGCCTAGCCGCGTACGGGACCCCGGAAACCAAGCACCGCCTTCAGGATTTCTAAGGGCGCAAATTTTTGATTTCACTCCTCACTACCTATCACAGTTTCGAAGGCCATAAAATGCCAAAATAGCACAAAACCCCCCCAAATGACCCCATTTTAGAAAGTAGACACCCCAAGGAAATTGCTGAGAAGCCTGTTGAGCCCATTGAATATAATTTTTTTTGTCCCAAGTGATTGAATAATGACAAAAAAAAAAAAAATACAAAAAGTTGTCACTAAATGATATATTGCTCACACATGCCATGGTTATATGTGGAATTACACCCCAAAATACATTTTTCTGCTTCTCCTGAGTACGGGGATACCACATGTGTGGGACTTTTTAGGAGCCTAGCCGCGTACGGGACCCCGAAAACCAAGCACCGCCTTCAGGATTTCTAGGCACAAATTTTTGATTTCACTCCTCACTACCTATCACAGTTTCGAAGGCCATAAAATGCCAAAATCGCACAAAACCCCCCCAAATGACCCCATTTTGGAATATAGACACCCCAAGCTATTTGCTGAGAGGAATGGCGAGTATTTTACAGCTCTCATTTGTTTTTGAAAATGAAGAAAGAAAATATATATATATATATTTTTTTTTTTTTTCAAATTTCAAAACTTTGTGACAAAAAGCGAGATCTGCAAAATACTCACAATACCTCTCAGCAAATAGCTTGGGGTGTCTACTTTCCAAAATGGGGTCATTTGGGGGGGTTTTGTGCTATCTGGGCATTCCATGGCCTCCGAAACTGTGATAGGCAGTGAGAAGTGAAATCAAAAATTTACACCCTTAGAAAGCCTGAAGGCGGTGCTTGGTTTTTGGGGTCACGTACATGGCTAGGCTCCCAAAAAGTCTCACACATGTGGTATCCCCGTACTCAGGAGAAGCAACAGAATGTATTTTGGAGTGTAATTCCACATATGCCCATGGCATGTTTGAGCAATATATCATTTAGTGACAACTTTGTGCAAAAAAAAAAAAAAAAAAATTGTCGTTTTTCCGCAACTTGTGTCAACATATAAAATATTCCATGGACTCGACATGCCTCTCAGTATATAGCTTGGGGTGTCTACTTTCCAAAATGGGGTCATTTGGGGGGGTTTTGAACTGTTCTGGCATTTTATACACAACATTAGGAAGCTTACATCCACTCTTCTAACCACTTGAAGACAAAGCCCTTTTTGACACTTTTTGTTTACAAGAAAACATTTTTTTTTTTGCAAGAAAATTATGTTGAACCCCCAAACATTATATATATATTTTTAAAGCAAAGGCCCTACAGATTAAAATGGTGGGTGTTGCATTTTTTTTTTCTACACAGTATTTGCGCAGCGATTTTTCAAACGCATTTTTTGGGTTAAAAAATACACTTTTTTTAATTTTAATGCACTAAAACACACTATATTGCCCAAATGTTTGATGAAATAAAAAAGATGATCTTAGGCCGAGTACATAGATACCAAACACGACATGCTTTAAAATTTCGCACAAACGCGCATTGGCGACAAACTACATACATTTTTAAAAGCCTTTAAAAGCCTTTACAGGTTACCCCAGTAGATTTACAGAGGAGGTCTACTGCTAAAATGATTGCCCTCGATCTGACCTTCGTGGTGATACCTCACATGCATGGTGCAATTGCTGTTTACATATGACGCCAGACCGACGCTTGCGTTCGCCATTGGGCAAGAGCAGGGCAGGACAGGGGTGCTTTTTTTTTTTTTTTTTTTTTTTTATTATTAATTTTGCTTTTTTATTTTATTTTTAAATTGTTCCTTCCAAGTATTTTTTTTTTTTATAATTTTTATTGTTATCTCAGGGAATGTAAATATCCCCTATGATAGCAATAGGTAGTGACAGGTACTCTTTTTTTGAAAAAACTGGGGTCTTCTAGACCCTAGATTTTTCCTCCGCCCTCAAAGCATCTGACCACACCAAGATCGGTGTGATAAAATGCTTTCCCAATTTCCCAATGACGCTTTTTATATCCGGGGGGGCATTCCCTCCCACTGCTTGTAAAAGCAGTCCAGAGGCTAATTAGCCGCTAGGATTGCTTTTACATGAAAGCCGGCCGCAGGCTGAAAAGAATGATACCAAGATGATACCTAAACCCGCAGGCATCATTCTGGTATAAACATTCAAAGTCCAGCAACATACCAGTACGTTGCTGGTCCTTGTTGGACATGTATTGTAATCTTTTTATTTCATGCAGCCAGTTGGCTGAACGAAAAAAGAGATTGATCGGTGGGTATGCCCACCATTAGAATACCGCCCTTCATCCACCCACTTCCAATGATGGGCATACACGCACCATTTATATATGCCGAAGCATGGGGGCATCCTCCCGCAAAAAAGTTATGCCGCACACACATGGTCGGACTTTTCCACGGGCAAGCCTCCGTTGGAATTTCGACCGTATGTACGCGGCATTAGGAGCAAAATCACTCCTCCGCCCCTGCTGCCCCAATGCTTCGGCATATTTGCTTTTTTTTTTTAACTGTGGTGGTGAAATCACCTCCTACAGCACTGGAGTCGCAGGGATCAGGCCTGTCTCTGCGAACGCTGCAGTTATGTGTGTTTTTGTTTTGTAAGTGACAGTGATCGATCGATACTGCACTTGGGTGGCCTGGGCTGGACGGAGGGGCAAAACGCAGGTGCTAGCAGGTATCTGGGCTGATCCCGCTAACACTGCGTTTTTGGGAACCCTAAACTGCTGGGGACGCTAGTATAGATCTGATCAGATCAGATATTGATCTGTTCAGATACTATACCACTAAGGGGGTGTATGCTTCACGCGTGGGTGTTAGCGTTACTGGCACTAACCTGACGCTGCCTGGGGTGTGACTCAGACCCTCTCTGACGCTAAAACCTAATTGATATCACCCGCCGGGCGATCAGGGGGTTAAACCTTTATTGGGTTATATACACGGCGGGTGCCCTGACACTATAAAAAGCAAACTAACTAACCAGCGTCACCCGTATCACTTATATGGTGATCACTGGTGAAAGGGTTAACTAGGGGCAATCAGGGGGTTAAAACCTTTATTAGATAATATATGGGGGTACCTGACGCTATAAAAACCTGCGGCGAACCTAAAAAAAATTACCAGCTACCGATCTGCATCACCGACACTAAGACAGCGTTTAGAAAAACGATTGCTTAGCGACAGTGGTGATGGGGGTGAAAGGGTTACCTGGGGGGGCGATCAAGGGGGTTAAACCTTTATTAGATAATATATTGGGGTACCTGACGCTATAAAAACATGCGGCGAACCTAAAAAAAAATACTGGCTACGATCTGCATCACCGACACTAAGACAGCGTTTAGAAAAACAATTGCTTAGCGACAGTGGTGATAGGGGTGAAAGGGTTACCTGGGGGGCGATCAAGGGGGTTAAACCTTTATTAGATAATATATTGGGGTACCTGACGCTATAAAAACCTGCGGCGAACCTAAAAAAAATTACCGGCTACCGATCTGCATCACCGACACTAAGACAGCGTTTAGAAAAACGATTGCTTAGCGACAGTGGTGATGGGGGTGAAAGGGTTACCTGGGGGGGGGGGCGATCAAGGGGGTTAAACCTTTATTAGATAATATATTGGGGTACCTGACGCTATAAAAACATGCGGTGAACCTAAAAAAAAATACTGGCTACGATCTGCATCACCGACACTAAGACAGCGTTTAGAAAAACAATTGCTTAGCGACAGTGGTGATAGGGGTGAAAGGGTTACCTGGGGGGCGATCAAGGGGGTTAAACCTTTATTAGATAATATATTGGGGTACCTGACGCTATAAAAACCTGCGGCGAACCTAAAAAAAATTACCGGCTACCGATCTGCATCACAGACACTAAGACAGCGTTTAGAAAAACGATCGCTTAGTGATAGTGGTGATAGGGGGTGAAAGGGTTACCTGGGGGGCGATCAAGGGGGTTAAACCTTTATTAGATAATATATTGGGGTACCTGACGCTATAAAAACATGCGGCGAACCTAAAAAAAATTACTGGCTACGATCTGCATCACCGACACTAAGACAGCGTTTAGAAAAACAATTGCTTAGCGACAGTGGTGATAGGGGGTGAAAGGGTTACCTGGGGGGCGATCAAGGGGGTTAAACCTTTATTAGATAATATATTGGGGTACCTGACGCTATAAAAACCTGCGGCGAACCTAAAAAAAATTACCGGCTACCGATCTGCATCACAGACACTAAGACAGCCTTTAGAAAAACGATCGCTTAGTGATAGTGGTGATAGGGGGTGAAAGGGTTACCTGGGGGGCGATCAAGGGGGTTAAACCTTTATTAGATAATATATTGGGGTACCTGACGCTATAAAAACCTGCGGCGAACCTAAAAAAAATTACTGGCTGCCGATCGGCATCACTGACGCTAAGACAGCGATCAGAAAAATGATCGCTAAGCGACAGTGGTGATAGGCGGTGAAAGGGTTATCTGGGGGGTGATCAGGGGGTTAAACCTTTATTAGGGGGGGTTAGGGGGCTACACTGGACCTAAGACTAAACTTTGGTGACACTTTTACAGTCACAAATGTCACTGATTGCAGTGATCACTAAATAAATGGTCACTGCAATCAGTGACACTGTGACTGGGGGCTGGGGGGGGTGATCTGGGGGGTGATCTGGGGTGTCTGGGGGGGCCTGGGGGGGCGATTTATGTCCCTATGTGTCCTGGTGTCAGTGTAGTGTTGTGTGCACTGACCTGATATCTTCTCTTGTACGGCGCTCGGTATATGTGAGCGCCGCACCAGAGATGACATCACTTCCTCCTGCTCCCTCTGTCTGACACAGACAGAGGGGGCATTTCTATTCGCCGGGAGCGATCGCGAGGGGGTGGCCAGAAACGAATGGCTGCCCCCTCATCCCGGAACGCTCCCGGACACTTAGCCACCGCTCACTGTATAGAAGGGGGGTCCGATTGGACCCCCCAACTGTACAAAGGCAATCACGTACACTCTACGTGATTGTGCCTGTCGGTGCCATTCTGCCGACGTATATATACAGTGAGCGGTCGTTAAGTGGTTAAAATATATTTAAAGCCAAAACTTTGTTATATGTGTAGCAGCCTCTAGTGTGCTACTAGTGTTAGAGTAGGTAAAACATTGTCTAGCTCGGGGCTAAGTCTGAGTCATGAAATTGGGTCAGGGTTTACTTGAGTACAGGCTGGATGACTCATGCAGGCAGGTCCCTGGTGCCTCCCTTTGGTTCTGGAAATTTGGAGAACGTTCTGGAAGCTGAAGGGCAGAAGCTAGGAGAGTTGATCTGCATACTCAGGGGAGCTTTGCCAATCCCCAGGCAGTGGGCCTGGCAGGGGGTTAAGCCGGTTAAGTGCTGAGGGAACTGTTGGTGGCCCTTGAGGCCAAACCCCCTAGTCTGGGGGGTGGGGTGCTCAGCCTAAGGCTGGAGATCAGGCTGTCCTGTGAGGATCCTGCCAACGGAAGCAGCTTGGAAGGAGTCTTCCCTGAGATGCAGTGTGAGCAAGAAGGACAGTGTGAGTTCTAAATCTTTCTTAACCTTGCTCTGGGAGATCTCTGGAGCAGTCAGGTAGACTGGTGAAGAGTCAGTCGGGTAAACTGGTGAAGAAGCAGCCAGGTGGGCTGGAATTTCCTGAAGTTGGTAGAGCTTGGACCAGTGTCTACAAGGGAGTTGGAGGTACGCCAGGATGCAGTTCACAACACTTTGTGCTACTTCCTAAAGGGACATAGAGTTCCTATTTCTTAAGCGGCTGTTGCATCTTTTCACTTAAAGACTGTCAGGCAGTTGTGAGTGGAATCAATCAGAGTTGTGCAGAGAGAAGAAAAGAAATCCATTAGGGCCAGTTCACACCAGACGCAGTTCCGTTCAGTTCCGTGTGCTTTTTTTCTGCACAAAATGCATGCACAGTGTTTTCCATGTATTCCAATGGCTCTAGTTGGCTCTAGTTCACAACATGCAGTCAGTTTCCGGTCAGTTTCTGCCCTGGAAACTGACTGCATGGTGTGAACTAGAGCCAACAAGAGCCATTGGAATATATATTATGCATTTTTAGGGCAGAAAAAATTCGCACAAAACTGTACGGAACTGCGTCTGGTATGAACCGGCCCCTTAGAGTTGTACATAGGGAGGAAGTTGTCCCTGATTTTTCTCATTGCTATCAGGTTGGGCATTCCAAAATTCCTATACCCCATCCAAATTATTACCCCTAATAAAACATAAAAACAAAGCTCAACTCCTTGTGTCTGGATGAAAGCTGGAAATGCTTCTTGCCTGACTGTGTAGGAGTGGGGAACTCAGTCATCTACAACCCCTATGGGGATAGTGCTACATATGGTTTAGAAAAGAATAGGTAATAGTAAAAGTGTCACTAAACCCACATCATAAAAACTTTTAATAAATGCTGTTTTACATGCTGTTCATATTCACATTCACTATGGGATTTGTTTTCTGTATTCTACAATAAAACCTGGTTGATCCTGCTGTCTCTATCGCCACCTACTGTTCATGTCCCCAATACAGTTGGGAATTTGCAGAGCAGTGCTGGCAGCTAGTGCACATGCTCAGTTTTCAGTGTGTTTCTATGCTGAGCATTTCCTCCCTATCACATCTGACCAGCCCATGTGACTATAGAGTCACAAAAGTTGGCATATACAGTGGTAAATGACAGCCCACTCCCTCCCCCTTCACACTCACCAACCAGCTAAACATAATGGGGGTGGGATATTACATCTTGATTGATGATGGCTTTACCTCCCTATTATTCTAAGTCACAGGCTGAAGGGGCTTGCTTGACACAAAAATAATAAATATTTGATTTCACATATACGTACATTTGTATGATGCTTTCAAACAGTTTATTGATATTATTTTATTTATTTTTACTCGGTATCCCAAAGGCTGTTTTTTTTTTTTTTTATTAAGAACATGTGACCAACAGCAGAGGACTAGAAGCTCCTCCTGCCACTGTTTCCCTACAGACAGGCTGGGAAAGAGATGGGTCATGTAACAGTTGAAAATCAATTAGGAAAAAGTACTGTAGCGGCCTCCACTCTCTCACTCCGCTGTTGGCTGGTTTCTGCTTGTCTAGGGGTACCTTGGAGGAGAGAGTGCGGGGTCACCACACCAAGCCTTCACCGCAGATGTTTGTGTGGTGTAAGCAAAGTTCCTTTACCTTTGGGTCAGTGTTCTGAGTTTGGAGCCTCTGCCTCTTCTGTGGAACCGTGTCTGCCAGTAAATAAGCCCCACACCAATAAAAGTCCAACACGCCTTTATTCTTCAATGTCAGGATGAAACACAATCAGTTGGACTCCCTCAACGAACAGACAGGGGGTGTGAATAGGAGTAGGCCCAGGCACAATGAACTCTCCTATTCCTCTATCAGCGAATAGGATTGGCACATGATCTATGCCACCTGTTGAAAATCTTGGTCGCTGCCACCGACTGGATGAACGATGAACCTTCCTCCTGACTGCACTCGCCCCTGTTTGGGAAGATTCCCCTCCGGGCGGTCTCCTGAGGCTCACCCGGCACCGGCAATCTGCTGCACCAGGTCTTCGGGTGAGTAACTCCTCCAGTCCCTTACGCCTCTGGATTCGGGTACCCCACTCCCGGGGTCCCCTAGGAAATCCTTCCCTCGCGGAGCCCAGCGGAGGACACTGGGCCCCAGGCCACCAACCGAGTACCTCACCCCAGGCTGAAGGTGCCTGGGTTGGAACAGGAGCTCCGGGTGTCCAGGCCTAGGCCGCCTGGACACCGACCACGAACCACAGCCCTCAGGCTGAAGGTGCCTGGGACTCGACGACCCCGTGACCAAAATGGCCGACCCCTTTATACCCTCCCCCAGCAAGCCCAGCGGAGCCCCCGCCCCGCTGTACTCATGCTGCGAGAGGCCAAAAAGGGTACGCCACTGCAACGATGGCTCAACCCCGGTCCCAAAGTGACAGAGCCACCCGCTGGGCTCCAGGGAACCACACATCACAGATTCCCCACCAAATTTAAACATAATAGAAAAGCATATTCCCGCTACAGTACCTAGATGTTTTTTTTATTAAAATAATTACAGTGCCATTATCTATATACAGAAATAGAAGGGACAATGTAAATTAAAAATTGTGTGTTTAGTATCAAGGATACATGCTTCCTAAAATACAATGCACTTATCCTTTATCCCTATTTGTCTTGACCTAACTGATCCCACCACCCACCCTCCACAGATGTATACTTATCAAGATCCGATGCTCACCGTTGCCAGGGATTATTGGCATCCAGTGCCACAAGGCCTCTTTCTCCTGGCCACGCCTCCACAGTACAGCACTATAGACTTCTATGGGGCTTGTCTCCCCTTGTCTCCTTGCCAGGAGATGGAGGTAGATGAGCCTCAGAGAAGTCTATGCAGTTTTATTGTACGCACGCAACCAGAAGAGAGAGGACTTGCAGTGCAGCATGTTAACTAACACAGGGCTGCGGCATCAGATCTCGTAAGTATGCATCTTTGGGGGGTAAGGGTTGGTTAGTTTAGGCCAAGGCAAAGGGGCATAAAGAATAAGCGCACTTTGTTTAGAAGTGCACTTATTCTTTGAACTCATTGTCAGTTTTTTTCTTATGTGTGCTATAATACATATATGTCAACTTTCAGAAGCAAATATGAACATTAGTCCACCTCCTAAACCAAAGTACTGGATGTTGAGCCTGACCATGCTTATTGATTAATAATTAGGCATGGGATAGGGGCCCTTGACTTGCTTTCCATCTACTTTTCAGAGGGTGCTAAACTATGCATTGTAGTGCTCTTTAACACACATACCTGCACCGTGAATGCAGCGTTGTCCCCCTATCCTATCATCTGCGTCCAGGGCCGCCATCAGGAATTTTGGGACCCCTTACACAGCTTCAGACATGGGGCCCCCCCTGGAGCAAATTGAGAAGCGGGGGGGGGGGGGTGCCACGAATTGAGAAGCAGGGGGTTTGGGTGCTGACGAACACAAAAAAAAAAATAGAAAATAGGGGGGTTGCCATCCAGGGCCCTGGGGACCTCCTGGGCCCCTTACAAAAAAAATAAAATAATAATAATCATTTTTATAAAAAAAAAAAAAAAAGGGGGAGGTTTCCATCCGGGGCCATGGGGACCTCCGGGCCTCTGGGGACCTCTGGGCCCCTTACAAAAAAAAAAAATTAATAAAAAAATATATAATAATTTATTTTTATAAAAAATAAATAAAAAAGGGAGGTTTCCATCCGGGGCCCTGGGGACCTCCGGGCCTCTGGGGACCTCTGGGCTCCTTACAAAAAATAAATAAAAAAAATTAAAATAAATAAATAAAAAAAATTTAATAAAAAAAATTAATAATAAAAAAAATTATAAAAAAAAATACAAAAAAGGGGGGTTGACATTCAGGGCCCTGGGGAACTCCGGGCCCCTGGGGACCTCTGGGCCCCTTACAAAAAAAAAAAAAAAAAGGGGGGGCCATCCGGGCCCCTGGGGACCTCCGGGCCCCTTACAGGTGTACTGCCTGTACCCCCCTGATGGCGGCCCTGTCTGCGTCTATTCGTTTGCCACACAGCGGGTCCTGCAGCACCATCTTGGTCCTCTTCAGCTGGCTACTTCTTCTGGGTGCAGGCAGCCAGCGCCAAAGATGCACCAGACCCGAACTCTGGCCCACCTTCCGAAACCGCCCCCTAGAGACTTTGTGTGCCAGTTCTGCAGCCTCCTAGGGGATGTGCTGTAAATATCCCAAGAAGCTGCAGGACCAGGTACACATCATTCTCATCTGAGCTGGAATGGTGGCGAGGTGTGGGGCTACAAATTTAAAAAAACAATAGAAAGAAAAAAAAAATCTGCAATTCTGCTGTTGGGAGTTGAGCTCCGCTTTAATTCTTCAGGCAGACGCTATGGTTTATGGAACAAAACTACCCTGCTTCTGGATACTCTGGAACAAAATGGGAACCCCTCAGGGTTAACCCAAAGTTTCCAATTCAAGAACAAATTTGCTTTATAAAACATAAATATTGTAATAGTTTTTTTTTTTAATTAGCAAACCATTTTATGATTTCATCTTACGATTATATTAGATGTAATTGTCTCTTATCTAGGAGTAAAGGTTAGGATGGGCTGCCTGAAAGCCTTTCTTCTTTGCAGCGGAAGGCACAACGTGTAATGCCCCGTACACACGACCGGTTTTCCTGGCAGGAAAACTGCCATGAGAGCTTTTGGCCGGGAATCCCGGCCGTGTGTATGCTCCATCGCATTTTTCCTGACAGGAAAACTGCGGGGGAAAAAAAAGAGAACATGTTCTCTTTTTTCCCATCGGGATTCCCGGCGGTCTTTTTCCCGTCAGTTTTCCTATGGGAAAAACTGCGATGGAGCATACACACGGCCGGGATTCCCGGCCAAAGCTCTCACCGCAGTTTTCCCAACAACGAAAACAGAAAAAAGGTGTTTTTACCGCTCCAGGTGAGTATGCTCCAACAATCTATGGTCTCAGGAACACCGTGGGTGCCAGGAATGCATGTAGCATATAGAAAGGAAAATAAGAATATGGACAGCTGCACTCCAAAAAACCTTGACGGTCGCCTTTATTGTAAAAGATGGGATAAAATACACCAAAAAATCACAGCATAACCGGGATAACAGCTGACATGTTTCGCACTGCAAACTAGTGCTTAATCATAGCTTATTTTGGTGTATTTTATCCCATCTTTTACAATAAAGGCGACCGTCAAGGTTTTTTGGAGTGCAGCTGTCCATATTCTTATTTTCCTTTCTCGGTTTTCCCCTCGGGATTCCCGGTGGACTTTTTACCGCCGGGAATCCCGTACTTGTTTACTAGGCATTACAGATTTGGTCACACTTGATGCTGGCTGTCCATAACTTTCAGTAGACAGCTGGAGTGACTGCTGCAGTGGCATCTTCTATGTTAGCTGATTAATACCTGAGAGGGTATAATACTTCGACAGTGGCAGTGGCTCATGCAGGGGCCAACTGACAGTGTAAAAGTTCTAAGACAATCATTATAAATATTTAAATGCACACTCACACTGTGATCTACTAGACTACAAGTTCTAACTGTTTATTATTGTAGCTCTACTCTCATAGTAGGCGCTGGAATATTGTCCAGGTCTTCCCCAGCCAGGCACATAGCTCACTCACACATTTCTCCAATGACCAGTCTAGGGGTGTTGTTTTGGTTCTTTTTATTTTTGGAGAACTTGGATATGGTTGAGGAGTTGAGGGGGATACTCCAAAACAAGAACTATAAGGACTTTAGATTTGAGGTGGTAGTTGTTAACTGCAAACTACTTTCTTAGAGCAGAGTCCCTTTTACAGAAGATTAGATGGACTAAGCTCTTCAGAACACCAGCTGGTGTCCCCTTTAAACTGACCCACAGCTGACTCTCTAGCACAAAATGGGTGGCAGAAGCCCAAAAGACTCTATAATCTCTCAGAACCATCTGTACTCACATAAGGCCAAGGACAGGTGGTTTCCTCCTTCCAATTTCCAAGTGACACCTTTCTCCAGTGATACAAGACCAGATATCCAGCAAACAGCCGCTTAGTCATCTCTCTCCAGGGTCCCAGCATCCAGGCCCTTAGGTCACCCACCCGAGGCCTCACAGACTGCAGGTGCATGGCGGCATTGCCCTGGAGGGCAGCAAGCCCCCCAGGCTGGACTTATCCTCTCCAGGAAAAGTCCCCGAGCTCGGTGTGCTTACCCAGCATGTCATCAGGGCCCTGCTCCCTGGGATTGGATGGGGCTTCATCAATATTCATACGGCCATCTGCATAACTTCACACCTATGACCCAGAAACTTCTCAAGCTCTCTGGAAGCATATGGAACTATCAGGCTGGCAGCAGCTGAGAACACTGAGCAGATCTAACTATTCAAATGCAACTGCACTGAATACAGTGCGCAGCTAAATTTATTTATCAAAAACACAGCTCCACCAAACGCAGTGAGCCAACATTAAATCTTTCTATCTAACCCTAGCACCTATCTAAGAGGGTGCTACCTTATGGTTGTAGTTAACACCATAGGTGTGTAACATAAAACATTTCTATATCTGAAATCCACATTTCTTACTAAAGTGTATGTATAGTCAAACAAAAAAAAATTGTTTTCGATTGAGTAGAGAAGGGTTAAAGCGGAACTCCAGGAATTGCACAAAAAAAACACCATTGCAGTTCTGCCCGCATCCTCCACCCCTTCCCTTGACACCACAGGGATTAAATGTTCCTTAACCTCCCTGGCGGTATGATTCTGTCAGATTTTTGATGCTGAAAGCGGTACAATTATTTTGCATGGAAATTTGGTGTTATATATTGTAGGCCTGCAATTCTTAGGAATAACTCACTTAAATCTGTCCAAACTAGAGTCTAGTAGACATCACGGGTATGATAAAGTTTGAAACACAAAATCATAAATTATAATATAATAAATAACTATAAATAATTATAACAAATACTAATATAATAATAATAACAATTATTCAATAATGTAATCAAATCAAAAACACAGAAATTTTGTTGCAGAATTGTTGCTGTCATTACTTTCAGTGTTTGATGACGAATTTCCCCACAAATCGCTATCGCTCAATTCTGAAAGTGATTCTAATTTATTATCGTTGTTTTCTAGCCGTCTAAAACCACTTTTGACATAAAGGGACACTTTTTGGTTGCTACGGACATTCTCAAGTTTCCAGGCAGAAAAAAAAATGTATTTATAATATATAAGTGCATGCAGGACACTGGACAAACCACTAGGGACAAAGGGGATGTGTAATTATTTGATACAGTACTTTAATCTGTAAGATTACAGTATACTGTATCTATACTGTCTTTTTCATTTTTAGAATTTGGCGCCGAACTCCGTCCCCGTGCACCGCAACGCTTGCAGGGAACGGAGCTCGGCACTTGGGCACTGTGAATCGAGCGGAGGAGGAGACAGCTCGCAGACACAGCGGGGAGACATCGCAGGATCCAGGGGACAAGGTATGTAACTTTCACTGGATACTGCGATGCGATCCTGAGTGTGGCTCGGGGTTACCACTTTTGGTAGTAAAAATTCACCCCGAGCCAGACTCGGGAATACCGCCAGGGAGGTTAAAGCAGTATTACACCAAAAATAAAACATTTATTGAATTGCAGCTTACCAGTTCTTAGATGTGGTTGCTGCATTTGTTTCCTTTCTTAGGCTTTCTTTCTTTTATTCTCACCTGGTGATCAAGCCAGTAAGTTGATTTTAAACTGAATAGGTTGTACTGCAGATGTAGCAGTTAGAGGGTTAAGACAAACTATTTACCACTGACAAGGTGCTTACGATAGTCAGCTTTTATTTATATAAATCTTTTATACTAAAAGGAACAAACAATGTTCCTTGCGCTCTGTGATCACACACTGATGTCACCAAGTACAATCTAGGACTATTATTTTCACATTGAACATGGGGATGGTGAGGTCTCGCCCACAACCCCAAGCATCGGAGACAAGAGCTGTAAGTATTATACCTTATTCCTCTACCTTAAAGTGGATGTGAGCCCCATTCATGAAATTTGAGCTGGCCACATATATCTGTAGTGTTTTCTTATCTCTCTTCAAAACCCTAAGTCCCATGGCTTTCTCCTGCTCTGTTTTTCTGTTATCAGCATGATAACTTCTGACAAGTTCTCCATCAACTGTGATAAAACCAGGCTGAATTTTGTGTCAGGGTGGGTGCTATAAATAGATTAGCAGAGAGCTGGTCTATTCACAGCACATCTCTACATTGTTTCTTCCTTTTTTTTTTGTGGAGAGGGAGTGTGTGCCTTTCCTCCAATTAGCTGTCTCACGGTGTATGGCAAGAATCCACACCACAGATGAATCAGGAAGAGAAAATTCTAACAGGACGTGCACTTTCTAAACAGTATATAAAGCTGAAGACAACAGATTTACATGTAAAACTTATGTAGGGAGATTTGTTTCATCTCTGTATATCATCTGAGAATTTTCACTTCACTGGGTATATGATACAATTACACCTAAGGGTTTACATGATACAATTACACCTAAGCGCCACATATTCAAGTGTTTTTTTTCAGCAGAATTAAACGTTTTTACAGCTTTTGTCAGGCATTTTTCAACTAAAAGGTGTGGAGTGTTGCTGAAAAAAGGGCAGAGAGCTGCTGTTTGAGCAGAAAACGCACAACAAAATGTTTGAAAAAAACGTTGTTGTGCTTTTCAGGCATTTCCATTGAAATTATTTTTTTTTACCCACAAGCGATTTGCTACAAGTGACAGGTTGCTCAGATGTGAACAAGGACTATTGAAAACAATAGGTTTTTGCTTGTTGAGCATTTTTAAGTGTGAACACCTGAGCGATTTTCTGCTTGAAGCTTGTAGCTCTAAAACGCTCAACAAGCCAAATCCCATTCATTTCAATGGCCCCTGTATACCTGTCACTCGGGAAAAGTATATGAGTTTATTTTTGGCAGATTTCACGCGTCTTTTGTCCCCATAGACTTCAATAGAAATGCCTAAAAACGCGCGAATTGAGCGTTTTAGGAGTTTTTTCCGTGTGTTTCTGCTTAAACAACAGCTCTCCACCCCTAATTTCCTCCCGCTCTCCATCCCCTAGCACTTTCTATTGGCTAAACAAAAATGACTGAAGCTGTAAAACAATTGTAATACACTTCCAAAAACTCTCAAATGAAAATGCCTAAAAGTCACTCTGCTCATGTGTGAACAGACAAATCACCAAAAAAAGGTGTCAATGACTCATCCAGTGCAGTCAGATGGGCAGGCGATAGGTGTTAACAGAGCCTGAGTAAAAGCAGTATTAAAGTGGAGCTCCACCCAAAAGTGGAATCTCCACTTGCTTGCTTCCTCCTCACCTCTGCTGGCACCATTCTGGGGGGGGGGGGGGGGCTTGGAGCGGTTACCCAGAAGTTCAGCCACCCTCCTCCTTCCCCCGGCTGGGCCATTCATAGAGTGCAGCGTGCTTCGCACATGCGCAGTAGGGAGCCGGCTGTGAAGCCGTGAGGCTTCACTGCCAGTTTCCCTTAGAAGGAATTGCGGGAGCAGCACCCGAGAGCCAATTGAAAAATCAGCTGGGGTGCCGACATCGTGGGATCCCTGGACAGGTAAATGTCCTAATATTAAAAGTCAGCAATTACAGTTTTTGTAGCTGCTGACTTAATTTTTTTTCATGGGGGGGCTGGAGCTCCTCTTTTAGCTCAAAACCAAAAATGTAATATATTGCAGATTACCAATAATTAGAAAGGAGGGCTGCATTTGTTTTCTTTCTTTTTTCACCTGGTGATCTAGCCAGTAGTAACACACCTCCTGTATTAGAGTGCCCCCACTCTGGATGAAGGAGCACAGTGGGTACCTTTGGTCAGCAGCATTGTCAGTCTGGGAGGAGGGGAGTGATAGATGTACTAGCAGCTACCAAAATTAAGATACCCTAAGGCATAATGTACACGGGATGTTTTAAAACCTCTCCTGAACCATTTAACTTGACAGATAGTAACCGACATTTAAAAATGTCCGTTTTGCTGCGTTTAGCCACGTTTGCGTTTAGAAGCGTTTTTTTTTTTTTAAATAGTCAAAAATGTATCTCCATTGAAAACGCCATAAACAAAACGTGGCTAAATGCGAGGTACCGCGTTTACATGCGTTTACAAGCTGTTACAGGCATTTGGTGTTTAAAATGCCTCTGAATATCGGTCCTGACTCCTGAATGGATTTTTTTGCTTTCCAAAAAATGCTTCTAATCTCAACGTCCTAGAAATGACTATAAACGACCCTGTGTACATGTATTAATAAGATAACATAGAGGAGAGTTGAGGGACAGCTGAAATAAAAAACACCCATCTGCTCCTAAAGGTCCATTTACCAGCATCATGAGGCCTAACAAACTAAAGCCAAACTTCAGCTAACACTTTATAAGCAGTTACAGAGAACAGTTTTGTTCCTTTTGGGATAATGGCGGGTTCATATATGTGCGGCCGTGGTTTCCTGCCTGGGGTCCGGTGTGTGTCTGTTCACCGGCTCAGGTGCGATTCAGGTCCGAATTTTTACCTAACATAATTTATAAGCAGTTACAGAGAACTATTTTGTTCCTCTTGGGATAATGGCGGGTTCACATATGTGCGGCCGTGGGTTCGTGCCTGGGGTCCGGTGTGTGTCTGTTCAGGTGCGATTCAGGTCCGAATTTTTACTTAACATAATTTATAAGCAGTTACAGAGAACAGTTTTGTTCCTTTTGGAATAATGGCGGGTTCACATATGTGCGGCCGCAGGTTCGTGCCTGGGGTCCGGTGTGTGTCTGTTCAGGTGCGATTCAGGTCCGAATTTTTACTTAACATAATTTATAAGCAGTTACAGAGAACAGTTTTGTTCCTTTTGGAATAATGGCGGGTTCACATATGTGCGGCCGCAGGTTCGTGCCTGGGGTCCGGTGTGTGTCTGTTCAGGTGCGATTCAGGTCCGAATTTTTACTTAACATAATTTATAAGCAGTTACAGAGAACAGTTTTGTTCCTTTTGGAATAATGGCGGGTTCACATATGTGCGGCCGCAGGTTCGTGCCTGGGGTCCGGTGTGTGTCTGTTCAGGTGCGATTCAGGTCAGAATTTTTACCTGTATTCACACCTGAATCAGTCTTAAAGACGCACAGGACCCTTTTGCAATCTGCTCCGTGCCCGCCCTGGACCTGTGTGAACAAACTCCATTGAGAGCTGGTCACACTCGCCTGTCATGCAAATTGGATGCAGGTAAACCAATATGTATATATGTGAACCCAGCCTAAAGGTTTTATATGAATAAATAAAAGCTGACCATTGTAAGCACCCCTGTCGGTGGCAAATGGTTTGTTTCATCCATCTAACTGCTTCATCTGCAGGAGAGCTTGATCTGTTGAAAAAACAACACAGACTGACAGGATCACCAGATGAAAATAAAGAAAAGAAAGACTAAAAAAGAAAACGAATGCAGCCACCACATCTAAGAATGTTGCAATATAATACATGTTTGCTTTTGGGTTTAATACAACTTTAATACACACTCTAAGTTTAAACAATAATGCTTGCCAAAGCAAACAAGTCCATTTCACTTGATTTGAAACACATCTCACCCAAGCTGGGTCAACAGACATCAACTACAATCAACCTAAGCATGCCCCTGGGTCAGCACTTGTATCCCTTCTTATTGAATATGATATATAGAGCTATCCTGACCAGATCAGGTGTGGTTCCCCTCAATAATCTGATCTTCTCAGTCATTACAATCACCACAAGGTCCATCAACTTCCACTGACCCAAAATACAATATGCGTGGGTAATGCAATATGATTATAACTGTTTGCAACACACCCCTGATGTGTTACCTAAACAGAGGAAGAGGGAGTGGAGGAGAAAAAAAAAGTAGGAGAAGAGGAGGAAGAAGATATGAAAGACTGGGCTGTCTGCTTCTGCTTACCTCCTGTCAAACCTGGGCAGAGTCAAGGAGGCTGTGACATCAGCAGGCAGGGAGAATAAGGTGGGAGAGCAGAGACAAGAGTGGACAGAGCCTGTGCCTGCTGCATCCATAGCACAAGGGTCACCATGCAGAGGTCCCCATTAGAGAAAGCGAACATCTTCTCCAAGCTCTTCTTCAGGTAGGTGACTTTCAATGTGTGTCTGGCCAGTGCTGCATTCCGATACATAGAGGCAGGGCACATGAGAACCCACAGCAAGCAGCCAGCCTGCGATCAGCAATATAAACTTTATTCTGTGGATTATGAGCAGGGGACAAAAGGTATTTGGCAGGAAACTTTTCTTCCTGTGCAGAGCTATGAGCTCCTTATGCTGCACCTGTAAGCTGAATAATAATCCACCTGTAATAGATCACTTCTACACATAGAACCCTGTCCTGATCTGTACACTACAGCTCTCTAGTCTCTAACGACCTTTATTTTATGACTCTATGATCTGTGTACAGGACTGTGCTGCTTATAGATTGCTATTGTCGGCTTTCTGTGCAGTGCTGCGATCTTCTCACCTGTCAAATCCAAGGAGCAGACACAGTTTTCATGTTCTGCATATTAATAATGATGGAAGAATCAGAAGGTGATCGTAGGGTCAGGTGCTTGTGTAACAGCAGCATACACTATACAATCTGATTGTACCATCTATGTCCCATTTCATAGCCCACTACCTTCTTTATCTCACCCTTTTTCAACTGAGGTGCCCAGGCACCCTGGGATGCCTTGAGGTTTCTTCAGGGGTACCTTGGCAAAATGCCTAAAAATTACCCACAGATGTATACAAGTCAGCAGGTGGATCAGGCTTGCCTTTTAGATACATAAAGCCACAGGTTTTCATTGTGCACCATTATGACCTTCTAGCCACCTGTCCTAACAACCAATGATCCTCCCCTGCCCCTCTCTGCCAGCCAGAGTTGCCATCTTTCAGTAAATATACAAACAGTTTGTAAAATCCATACTTTTTGCATCTGTCCATGAATGTCCATTACAGACATGTAGGCTGCATGTCCGTAACTGACATTCATGGACAGATGCAACAATTATGGATTTTACAAACTGTTTGTAAATTTACTGAAAGTTGGCAACCCTGCTGCCACCGCTGGGGGTTACATTAGCTGAGTGATGGAGAAAAACTGAGGGAGAAGAGAAACAGTGTGTAAAAGTGTATTGGATTTAGAGGAATAAATCACCTCTTATGCCGCGTACACACGACCGTTTTTAATGACGAGAAAAATGCAATTTTTTTAAATGGTCATTAAAAACGATCGTGTGTGGGCTTCCGAGCATTTTTCACTACGTGAAAAATGGTTAAGAGAAAATTGGAACATGCTCTAATTTTTCTCGTCGTTTTTCACATCGTCGTTTTTCTCCTCATGAAAAACCGCCGTGTGTAGGCTTTAACGACGTGAAAAAAAAAATGCGCATGCTCAGAATCAAGTATGAGACGGGAGCGCTCGTTCTGGTAAAACTAGCGTTCGTAATGGAGATAGCACATTTGTCACGCTGTAACGGACTGAAAAGCACGAGGCTGAAAAGCGCGAATCGTCTCTCAACAAATTTTACTAACATGAAAGGTGGCGCCATCCGAATGGAACTTCCCCTTTATAGTGCCGTCGTTCATGTTGTACGTCACCGCGCTTTACTCGATAGTGTGTAGGCAAGGCAGGCTTAAGAGGAAATACGAAAAATCACGTTGAGAAAATGCTTTTTTTTTCAATGATATTAAAACCGGTCGTGTGTACGCGGAATCACGTTGGGTGTCCTATGTGTGCGGATGTTGATGTATTATGTAAAACTATTATGCCGCGTACACACGATCGGAAATTCCGACAAGAAAAGTCAGATGTGAGCTTTTGGAAATTCCGACCGTGTGTATGCTCCATCGGACTTTTGCTGTCGGAATTTCCTGCCAACAAAAGATTGAGAGCTGGTTCTCAAATTTTCAGATGGAAAAAAATCGTCTGTAGCAATTCCGACGCGCAAAATTCAGACGCATGCTCGAAAACAATTCGACGCATGCTCGGAAGCATTGAATTTAATTTTCTAGGCTCGTCGTAGTGTTGTACGTCACCGTGTTCTTGAGGGTCGAAAGTTCAGAGAACTTTTGTGTGACCGTGTGTATGCAAGCCAAGCTTGAGCAGAATTCCGTCGGAAAAACCATCCAAGGTTTTTCCGACGGAAAATCTGATCGGGTGTACGCGACATTAGAATCATTTTTTACGTTTTAGAAGGGGGTGCCTTGAAATTGTCCATAATTTTAGAGGGTGCCTTGAGATTGTCCAGAATTTTAGAGGGTGTCTTGAGATTGTCCATAATTTTAGAGGGTGCCTTGAGATTGTCCATAATTTTAGAGGGTGCCTTGAGATTGTCCATAATTTTAGAGGGTGCCTTGAGATTGTCCATAATTTTAGAGGGTGCCTTGAGATTGTTCATAATTTTAGAGGGTGCCTTGAGATTGTCCATAATTTTAGAGGGTGCCTTGAGATTGTTCATAATTTTAGAGGGTGCCTTGAGATTGTCCATAATTTTAGAGGGTGCCTTGAGATTGTCCATAATTTTAGAGGGTGCCTTGAGATTGTTCATAATTTTAGAGGGTGCCTTGAGATTGTCCATAATTTTAGAGGGTGCCTTGAGATTGTTCATAATTTAAAGGGTGTTTTGAGATTGTCCATAATTTTAGAGGGTGCCTTGAGATTGTCCATAATTTTGAAGGGTGCCTTGACTGAAAAAAGGTTGAGAAACACTGCCTTATCTCACCAACCATCCAGTTTGAATTACCATTGCTATGCTTGTGTGCTGTGTTTTTTTAGAGAGATTGCCTTACTTTGGTTTCATTTAGAAGCATGGTTGAAAGGTGGCAAAAATGCATGGTTGAGCTGTATTTTTGCTGCCCGCCAACTGCCCACCTCCCCCCCTTAACTGCAGTAGGCAACAGACAAGAGTATTTATATGCAGCGGTCACATTCGCACCCATGGCAAAGTTTACCTGACATGTAGCAATCGGCGGGCGGCAAGCCCTCTGAACGCTACACATTTAAGCAAATGGTTGCCGGATGCTTGTAGCATGTTTTTCAGCACAATGGGGTTAAAACAGGAGGTGAGGAGACATCACCTTGCATCCTTACTGCCTGCCAGTAGATTCTGTAATGTGATCTGAATGTAGATCAGGCTTTAGAGGAAAAGATGATTTAGACAAACATCGAAATCTACCTAGGTTCACATGGATGTGATTTAGCATGCGATTTGACATGTCAAATCGCATGCCAAATCGGCGGCTATTGCCGGCAATGGTTCCGTCTAAATCATTGTGATGCCCCATTTGCAAGTAGTTTCTGCACTACTTTTGGCGACTTTGGGATGCGATTTGTATAGACATCTGTGCAGGAACCAGCACAGATGTCTCTGAAATTGCCCCCGAAGTTGGACTGACATGCGGGAATGAAATTGTGCGAACTCGCACGATTTTAATCCTGCTGTCAGTGTGGACCTAGGCTTAAAGGGGTTGTAAACCCTTGTGTTTTTTCACCTTAAAGAGGATGTAAACCCTCTTTTAAAAAAAAAAAACCCTGCAAGAAAAAGGCATAATGAGCTAGTATGCATAGCATACTAGCTCATTATGAATGACTTACCTTAGATCGATGCCCCCGAATCGCTCCTCGTTCCCCTCCGCCATCTTGATTTCGAGTCCCTTCCATGTATCGGCGCTCCGGCGCTGTGACTGGCCGGAGCGGCGATGACGTCACTCCCGCGCATGCGCGCGGGACCGGCATTCAGAAAACCGGGACACTCAGTGCGCCTGCGCAGCTCAGTGTTTTCTGCAGTGTTTTCTGCAAATATCTCCTTGACCGTATAGGTTAAGGAGATATTTCTTGCACCTACAGGTAAGCCTTAATCTAGGCTTACCTGTAGGTGCAAGTTGTCAGAGTGGGTTTACAACCACTTTCATGCATTAAGATGAAAAAACACCTGACAGTGACCGGCCCCCCAGCCCCCCCATTTTACTTACCTGAGCCCTGGAATTTCCCACGGCGGAGACACGCTGTCCCTCGGTCCGGGGTTCTCGGCTCTTGATTGGATAGATTGATAGCAGCGCAGCCATTGGCTCCCGCTGCTTACAATCAAATCCAATGACATGGGCGCTGGGGACCGGGCCGAGTCCTACATTCGGTGTCTATGGACGCCGAATGATGGACTCGGGAGCGCGCCCGCTTCTCCTGGGGGGGTTATATGATGCAGGGAGAAGCCGCGAGAGCCGCTAAGGGACCTTAGAAGTCGAGGATAGGGGCCACTCTGTGCAAAACTAGCTGCACAGTGGAGGTAAGTATGATATGTTTGTTATTTTAAAAAAAACAATTAAAGCTTTACAATCACTTTAAAGGGGAGTTCCACCCAAAAATTAAACTTCCACTTTAAGTGCTGGTGACCCCCTGACATGCCACATTTGGCATGTCATTTTTTTTGGGGGGGAGCGGGTACCCTGTTTTTAGAGGCACCTAGCTCCCACTTCCTCCCCTGGTGCCGTGGCGCAGGAAGGAAGATCACCTCTCCCTCCCTGCAATCTTCTGGGACCCGTCACAGGTCCCAGAAAATTGCCCGGTCATTCACATCCCACAGCCCGTATTGTGCATGCGCAGTGCACACCCGGCTGTGGCTTCACACAGTTAGAATGCAGGCGCCGCGGAGAGGGAGAGGAGCGAGGCTTCCTGCACCCGCATCGCTGGACCGTGGGACAGGTGAGTGTCTGATTATTAAAAGTCAGCAGCTAAACTTTTTGTAGCTGCTGACTTTTAAATGGGTGGAACTCCGCTTTAAAGCGACACTAAACTCTGGTTTGAATTTTTTTTTTTTATTCAAATATGTATCCTTAAGGCTCCATTCACATTTGTATGACTCCAAAGTTGCGCTGACTTTGAAGTGCGGCTTTGGTGCAACTTTGGATGGGTGCAACTTGGATACGACTTTGACCAGTTATTATGGACAACTGTTGCACAACTCTTTCATTGTATAACATTCAGATATGACTTTCATGCAACTTTTGAGGGTTAACATTGAAGTCTATGGCCTTCGAGTAGCATGAAAGTCAGGCCAAAGTAGTGGATGAACTACTTTGAAGTTGCTTCAACTTTAAGTCACACATATATGAATGGTTATCATTGGAAAACATGGGGAACGACTTGTCATGTGACTTTAATGTCCAAAGCTGCACAAGTGAGAATGGAGCCTAAAGCTGAGCTGGGCAATTTTTTTTCCCGTGAAGTGCGGGCAGTTAACTGCTTGTTTTATTCTAGGGGAGAGGACAGCAGAGATATACTTACCTGATCCACTGATGCTCCCCATACAAGCCCAATCCAGCACCCCTGCGCTCCAGCCATCTTGAAAATGGACTGTTTCTGACTTCAGCACGCTCAGTGTATGATCCATAGACAGGAACAGTCCACCGCTGGACCGCAGAGGAGCGCGGTTTTACAAAGGATTGGCGGATCAGGTGAGTACAAACGTTGTGCTCTCCCCTAGAAAAAACAAGCAGTTGACCCATGCAGTGCGGGCGCAGCCCGACTGCATGGGTTAAAAAAAAAAATTGCCGGAGTTGAGCTTTTACTTTAAAAACCTATTGCTCTCAGTCTTCTCCAAATCTCCACATTACTTTGATTTTGCTGCTGTGACTTGACTTCCTATTAGAGGGTGGCTACGTCCATTCTCCATGATCTCACCATATCTAAGAACGTGGCCACCTTGCTTGCTCCTGAGATGGTCTAGGGAATATAAACTATGGGGATTTGTAGTGTGCATAGAGCAGCACACATAAATGCAACTAACGTGCTCAGTCCAAAGAAACGGAAATGAGGGGGAAAAGGAGAGAATCTTACTCTTATGCCGCGTACACACGACCGTTTTTCATGACGAGAAAAATGCCATTTTTTCATTTGGTCATTAAAAACGATCGTGTGTCGGCTCCAGAGCATTTTTCACGACGTGAAAAATGGCCATTAAAAATTTGGAACATGCTCTAATTTTTCTCGTCGTTTTTCACGTTGTCATTTTTCTCGTCATGAAAAACGGCCGTGTGTAAGCTTTAACGGCGTGAAAAAAACGCGCATGCTCAGAAGCAAGTGATGAGACGGGAGCGCTCGTTCTGGTAAAACTAGTGTTCATAATGGTGATAGCACATTCGTCACGCTGTAACAGACTGAAGAGCACGAAGCTGAAAAGCGCGAATCGTCTCTCACCAAACTTTTCTAACACAAGGATCAGCAAAAGCAGCCCAAAGGGTGGCGCCATCCGAATGGAACTTCCCCTTTATAGTGCCGTCGTACATTTTGTACGTCACCGCGCTTTGCTCTAGCATTTTTTTTCATGATAGTGTGTAGGCAAGGCAGGCTTGAGAAGAATCACGTCGAGAAAAACGTTGTTTTTTTTCAATGACATTAAAAACGGACGTGTGTACGCGGCATAAGAATATTCGATCTATAGTCAACAACCCATTCCATTGATATGCCACACACATGGGAAAAGGATTTGGATTAGTACTTTGTAAATTCTTTATTGCATCTCTGTGTTCACCATGTGATCTCATAATTTGATTGATGGGAATAGGACTGAATACACGAACACAGCATCAGCTGCTGATGGAAACAACACGGCCGATAATTTTCTACCCTGGCTCAGTTTGATTGAATTCAATCCACATGAAATTGATCAAAAGTGAAATTACGTGAAAAAACTTCAAATAAAAAAAGAAATGGCGTAGTAAAAGTGAAATTATGTGATTGTTTGCTGATTTGATTGTTTTGTTCGAATCCCACCTCAGTCTTATAATAAATTGAAGCATGTATGGCTTGTGTAAGCATTAATGTTCAAGCTTTAGAGCTTTGTTTCCTTGGCTGGGCAAGGGAAGGAGAGCAATTTTAAAGGAGATAATTATTTCAGGTGCAAAAATGTACATGTTGTGCATTTACAGGCCCCCCCTAATAAAGTCTATGGGGCTAAAGATGTCTGATTGCGCTTAAAGCCCAGCTGGCCATAATTGGACTCATTCTCCTTCTTGCAACCACGGTTCTCCCGGCTGGTGGGGAGCCATCTCCGCTGGGAGATCACAGTGATTATTGCTAGCGGCTATAACAGCCACAAGCAGGAATCATATGTAAAATCCAACAGGCTGGTTGATCAATCAATCAGCTTGGGTACATTCAGCTTGCCCATACATGCTTCGAATCTTGGCCACTTCCCTCTTAACCAGACGAGATTCGAACTGTCTATGAAAGGCTTTAGGCGTGAATGGGAGGCTAAAGGACAATCAGATTGTATAGTGTATAACCAGCCTACAAACAGCTTGGTTGGGAATAGCTTTCACCATGCTACAGGACATTTATGTAGGTGTGTGCGTCATGATAAAGTGACACTTTTTGCTTTCGCTATCCTTGAAGTTTATTATCATAACACAGTTGTATTTATCAATATCATGCTATTGTTTCTTCTGCCCGGAATCTGGTGCAATAACTCCAACTTGTTGTTACTAATTAATTTTCAAAAAGTCATATTAGGGCTTTACATCATAGCAAGAGGAAGCGATCATTTCCTGCTTTTTATTGGTCATTTCATTCCCCTGAACTTGTCTATGAAGCTGCCAAATCAGCTTTGACAAGTGCAAAACTATACCTGTTGACTCAATCAGAAATTTGGTAAACCAATAACTTCCTATGCCTTTGACTCTAAATTCCCTGTACACACGATCGTTTTTTCCGATGAAAAAAGTCCAATGGACTTTTTTCATCGGAAAAAACGATCATGTGTGGGCCCCATCGGACTTTTTTCCATCGGTGTAAAAAAATAGAACATGTTTTAAATTTTTCCGATAAAAAAAAAAAACGATAGGAAACTCCGATCGTCTGTGTGGAACTCCAATGGAGAAAAAACCCATGCATGCTCAGAATCAAGTAGACGCATGCTCAGAAGCATTGAACTTAATTTTTCTTGGCTCATTGGAGTGTTTTACGTCACCGCGTTTTGGACGGTCAGAATTTTGTCTCATGGTGTGTATGCAAGATTGATGGAAGTCAGCTTCATCGGAACTCCGACGGAAAATACAATCGGATTTTATTCCATCGGAAATCCGATCGTGTGTAGAGGGCATTATGGCCCATTCAGATGGGCGCTCTGGTCCTAAGGCCCCGTTCACACTGGCATTAGAAACAGGCATTTAGGGCATGTTTTTTGCCACTCCTGAATACCTAACAAAGCAGCCTACAATGGATAATATGGACAGCGAACTGAGCTGTTCACATATGAAAAACAGGCTTTGTGTAGCTTTGCATCATTGTGTGTCAGAAACATACAGCCCATACAGCCGCTGCTTCCCCATAAATAAACATGGGCTGCATGCATAGGTGTGCGCAGCCTATTGCATTAGGGGGTGCACCCCAAAACTCAAACAAGCATGCCTTTCTCTGCGGCCTCAGCTGCATGGGGCAGTGAATGAATGAGAAGTGCTCTGTGCTGAGTGGTTTTCTGTTTATTTACAAACTGAAGCATAGCAAACACAGTAAACCGCTTACTATGATTCATTTAAAAATGGACACAGGAGCCAGTGTGATTATTTAGAAAAAGAAGGGGGCGGTAAATTACATATTTACCAGCCTCTTCCCCTGCTCTCCACTCTGAAACATCCCCAGCAGCAGCCAGGGAGAGAGGAGAGGAGGGAAACCAGCAGGACTGCGGGGTGGGGGTGGGGGGAGCCAGGGCAGTAGGGGGAATCAGCATCGCACATAGTGATTAGGGTGTGCCCAGGCACACCTGGCACACCCCCTGTGCATGCCTATGGCTGAATGCACACAGCTCCAGCCACATAAACATGGCACTCATTTACTCTGTACTACAGGCCACAGTACCTGTGTGAATGAGAGCCCTTATGAGTAACATTCTACCCAGCTAGCTATGTGGACAACAGAACGCCCCCCCATGTTATAGAGATGAGGAGATGGGAAGGGTTCTAACATGCTTTTTTGTTCAAGGGTTTACAAGACAGCTCCTCCTTATATACAGTATAGTAAGCATTGTCACCCTAGCAAGGATAGCAAGTGTATTACTGGCAGGTTTACCAGGTGAAAATAGAGGAAAAAAGTCTTAGAAAAAGAAATAAAATAATGTAGCCACCAAATCACAAGGACTGATAAGCTGCAACTGATTAAATTTTTGTTCTTGGGTTTAGATATACCTTAAAGCAGGTGTAAACCACTGGATGTTTTTTTTTCTCCCTTACCTGCAAGGTAAAGGCATAATGTGCTAGTATGCATTGCATACTAGCACATTATGTGAAACTTACCTGGAAACAAAGCCTTCTAGCACTGCAATGACATCGCTGGAAGCCGCTTCTATCTTCACCCGTCTTGCTTCCGGGTTCGCGGATACCGGCTCTGTGACTGGTCGGAGCCGCGATGATGTCACTCCTGCGCATGCGGGCAGGAGCCACCGGACATGGCACAGGGCTCTGAAGGAACGGCACGGGTGGCAGTTCCTTCAAAACAGATGCGCCAGTGATTTCACTGGTTGAATATACAGTAAATATCTCCTAAACTACGCACGTTTAAGAGATATTTACACTACCTATAGGAAAGCCTTATTATAGGTTTACCTATAGGTACAATTTAGTCATGGAAGTTTACTTCCTCTTTAACCACTTAACGACCGCCCACCGCCGATTTACGTCGGCAGAATGGCACGGACAGGCAGAATCACGTAGATCTACGTGATCGCCTTTGTGCAGTTGGGGGGTCCATCCGGACCCCCCTTCACTGCAGTGAGCGGCCGTTAAGTGTTCGGGAGCGATCAGGCATGAGGGGGCGGCCGCTCGATTCCGCCCCTCCCTCGCGATCGCTCTCGGCCAATGAAAATGCTTCCTCCGCCATGTGATGTAAACAAGGCTGGAGGAAGTGATGTCATCTCCCTCGCCGCGGTCTTTTCGTTCCCGGCGCCGAGCAGAGAAGAAGCAGGTTAGTGCACCAACAGTCCACTGACACGTAGGTACACATAGGCACACAAATCACCCCCCAGTCACCCCCAGATCACCCCCCAGGTCACCCCAAAGCCCCCAATCACAGTGTCACTGATTGCAGTGATAATTTATTTTACTGATCACTGCATTTAGTGTCATCTGTGATTGTAAAAAGTTGCAGGGCAGTTAGGATTAGGCCCCTTTAGGTCCAGGGTAGCCCCCTAACCCCCCCTAATAAAGGTTTAACCCCTTGATCACCCCCCAGGTAACCCTTTCACCCCCTAACTTCAGCGTCACTAAGCGATTGTTTTTCCGATCGCTGTATTCGTGTCGCTGGTGTTTTAGATAGGCAGTTATTTTTTTTTAGGTTCGCCGCAGGTTTTTTATTAGTGTCAGGTACCCCCATATATTATTTTAACCCCCTGATTGCCCCTAGAGTTAACCCTTTCACCAGTGATCGCCGTATAAGCGTCACTGGTGTCACTGGTTAGCCAGTAAGTTATTTAGTTATTTAGGTTACCCGTCAGGTTTTTATATAGTGTCAGGTACCCCCATATTTAACCTAATAAAGGTTTTAACCCCCTGATTGCCCCTAGTTAACCCTTTCACCAGTGATCACCATATAAAGGTTACGGGTGACGCTGGTTGATTAGTTTGCTTCTTATAGCATCAGGGCACCCGCCGTATATAACCCAATAAAGGTTTAACCCCCCTGATCGCCCGGCGGGTGAGATCAATTAGGTTTTAGCGCCAGAGAGGGTCTGCGTCGCCCCAGGCAGCGTTAGGTTAGTGACAGTAACGCTAACACCCACGCGCAAAGCATACACCCCCCTTAGTGGTATAGTATCTGATCAGATCTATACTAGCATCCCCAGCGGTTTAGGGTTCCCAAAAACACAGTGTTAGCGGGATCAGCCCAGATACCTGCTAGCGCCTGCGTTTAGCCCCTCCGCCCAGCCCAGCCCAGCCCAGCCCAGCCCACCCAAGTGCAGTATCGATCGATCACTGTCACTTACCAAACACAACACACATAACTGCAGCGTTCGCAGTGCTTGGTTTTTGGGGCCCTGTACGCGGCTAGGCTCCCAAAAAGTCCCACACATGTGGTATCCCCGTACTCAGGAAAAGCAGCAGAATGTATTTTGGGGTGCAATTCCACATATAACCATGGCATGTGTGAGCAATATATCATTTAGTGACAACTTTTTGTACATTTTTTTTTCTTTTTGTCATTATTCAATCATTTGGGACAAAAAAAAAAAATATTCAATGGGGTCAACATGCCTCTCAGCAAATAGCTTGGGGTGTCTACTTTCCAAAATGGGGTCATTTGGGGGGGTTTTGTGCCATCTTGGCATTTTATGGCCTTCAAAACTGTGATAGGTAGTGAGGAGTGAAATCAAAAATTTATGCCCTTAGAAACCTTGAAGGCGGTGCTTGGTTTTTGGGGTCCCGTACGCGGCTAGGCTCCCAAAAAGTCCCACACATGTGGTATCCCCGTACTCAGGAGAAGCAGCAGAATGTATTTTGGGGTGTAATTTCACATATGCCCATGGCATGTGTGAGCAATATATCATTTAGTGACAACTTTGTGCAAAAAAAAAAAAGTTTGTCATATTCCCGCAACTTGTGGCAAAATATAAAATATTCCATGGACTGAACATGCCTCTCAGTAAATAGCTTGGGGTGTCTACTTTCCAAAATGGGGTCATTTGGGGGGGTTTGTGCTATTTTGGCATTTTATGGCCTTCGAAACTGTGATAGGTAGTGAGGAGTGAAATCAAAAATTTGCGCCCTTAGAAATCCTGAAGGCGGTGCTTGGTTTCCGGGGTCCCGTACGTGGCTAGGCTCCTAAAAAGTCCCACACATGTGGTATCCCCGTACTCAGGAGAAGCAGCAGAATGTATTTTGGGGTGCAATTCCACATATAACCATGGCATGTGTGAGCAATATATCATTTAGTGACAACTTTTTGTACATTTTTTTTTCTTTTTGTCATTATTCAATCATTTGGGACAAAAAAAAATATTCAATGGGGTCAACATGCCTCTCAGCAAATAGCTTGGGGTGTCTACTTTCCAAAATGGGGTCATTTGGGGGGGTTTTGTGCCATCTTGGCATTTTATGGCCTTCAAAACTGTGATAGGTAGTGAGGAGTGAAATCAAAAATTTATGCCCTTAGAAACCTTGAAGGCGGCGCTCGGTTTTTGGGGTCCCGTACGCGGCTAGGCTTCCAAAAAGTCCCACACATGTGGTATCCCCGTACTCAGGAGAAGCAGCAGAATGTATTTTGGGGTGTAATTTCACATATGCCCATGGCATGTGTGAGCAATATATCATTTAGTGACAACTTTGTGCAAAAAAACAAAAGTTTGTCATATTCCCGCAACTTGTGGCAAAATATAAAATATTCCATGGACTGAACATGCCTCTCAGTAAATAGCTTGGGGTGTCTACTTTCCAAAATGGGGTCATTTGGGGGGGTTTTGTGCTATTTTGGCATTTTATGGCCTTCGAAACTGTGATAGGTAGTGAGGAGTGAAATCAAAAATTTGCGCCCTTAGAAATCCTGAAGGCGGTGCTTGGTTTCCGGGGTCCCGTACGTGGCTAGGCTCCTAAAAAGTCCCACACATGTGGTATCCCCGTACTCAGGAGAAGCAGCAGAATGTATTTTGGGGTGCAATTCCACATATAACCATGGCATGTGTGAGCAATATATCATTTAGTGACAACTTTTTGTAATTTTTTTTTTTTTTTGTCATTATTCAATCACTTGGGACAAAAAAAAATATTCAATGGGCTCAACATGCCTCTCAGCAATTTCCTTGGGGTGTCTACTTTCCAAAATGGGGTCATTTGGGGGGGTTTTGTACTGCCCTGCCATTTTAGCACCTCAAGAAATGAGATAGGCAGTCATAAATTTAAAGCTGTGTAAATTTCAGAAAATGTACCCTAGTTTTTAAACGCTATAACTTTTGCGCAAACCAATAAATATACGCTTATTGACATTTTTTTTACTAAAGACATGTGGCTGAATACATTTTGGCCTAAATGTATGACTAAAATTGAGTTTATTCGATTTTTCTTATAACAAAAAGTAGAAAATATCATTTTTTTTCAAAATTTTCGGTCTTTTTCTGTTTATATCGCAAAAAATAAAAATCGCAGAGGCAATCAAATACCATTAAAAGAAAGCTCTATTTGTGGGAAGAAAAGGACGCAAATTTCATTTGGGTACAACATTGCATGTCCGCACAATTTACAGTTAAAGCAGCGCAGTGCCGAATCCCAAAAACAGGCCTGGTCCTAATGGCCCGAAATGGTTCGGGGCTTAAGTGGTTAAGTTAGCATTTTCTGACATGTGCCCATCATTTGACACTATTCTTCTCCTTTTACAAATTGCCTGTTTTGTTAGCTTTTTCTTTTTTATTTGCCTTGAGAAACTATCAGTGATTATGTTATATGGTCATTTCCCTTTTTATTGGTTTTAATATTTCACAGTGAGAGTCTTGGCTTCCATTGGTTTATCAGAAGTGGAGATTTTTCTCATAGCAAGCAAACACATCAGAATAAATAAACTGAGAATGGTTTAGTTGTAGAGGCAACAGGTTTACTTTGCTTCATTTCACTTGATTTCTTTTTGTTCCTCTTTCTTGTTGCTGGTTGCTATTGTAGTATCTCCACCGCACCAATAACTTTTTATTATCTGTCAAAGATAAAGATAAGGCTGTTGCAGATACTACTTCTTTAAAAGAACACATAGTAAAATGCAGGATGACTAAACTGGAAAAAATACTCAATCTATCTTCAGCAGATCTTATATTAAGGATACATTTATTAACACATAAGTAATTAAGGGCAGCAGTCGGTGAGAATCAGTAGATTCTTCCCTGCGATTCTACATGCTGTCTGCATACTGTGTGCGACCAGCAGCAGCTATGTGCGGTGGCTGTCAGTTGTACTCTGTACAAATCAATGGCTGGTGCTCACGCTGTTCACATGTAACGGCTCATTTGAGCAGTTAAAGTGATTGTAAAGTTACGTTTTGTTTTTTTTTAAATAACAAATATGTCATACTTACCTGCTCTGTGTAGTAGTTTTGCACAGAGCAGCCCGAATCCTCCTCTTCTCAGGTCCCTCTTCGCTGCTCCTAGCCCCTCCTTACTGTTTAGTGCCCCCACAGCAAGCAGCTTGATATCGGGGCACCCGAGCCAAGCTGTGCTCCTTGTGTCCATTCAGACACGGAGCTTCTGTTCGGCTTCGCCCCCTCTCTCTCCTGATTGGCTAACTGACTCTGATTGACAGCCGGTGTGCCAATGGCGTCGCTGCTGTGTCTCAGCTAATCAGGAGAAGAGTCTCGGACAGGCAAGGGACTTGTGGACAGAGATGGGGCTCAGTTAAGTATTAGTGGGGCTAAGGGAGGCAGCTACACACAAAAGTTAGATTATGTTAATGAATAGAATGCATTAAGATAAAAAAAAAAATTCTGCCTTTACAACTCCTTTAAATTTGACTAGAGCCTCCAACTGCGCTTTCAAGGTTGGTGTTTCCACTGAGTTTCTGGCCACAAATAAACAGACTGCAGCTAATCAGCCAGTTTATATTTGACCATAGTACTGCATGTTGTTGTGTCACTGCATCTAACCACAGCAAAATATGTGCCCCTGCGCACCTGTGTAAGTGTAGCTTTAAAGTGGTTTAAACAGTTTACAACCACTTTTCACTACAGGTAAGCCTATAATAAGACTTACATGTAGCTACCATGGATATCTCCTAAACCTGCACGGTTTAGGAGAAATACCCTGTATCAGCATGTGCCCATGTCATCGGCACATGCGCACTAAAGCGTTATCGGCGGCTCCCGCACACATGCGAGGGAGTGACGTTATCGCGGCTCCTTCCAATCACAGCGCCAGAGCCTGCGATACTCGTAAATAACTCCGGGAGACATGTCGCCGGGCAGAACAGTGTGCCAGGACATTCTTGGGGGCTTCGATCTACGGTGGGTATTTCATAATGAGCTAGTATGCTATGCATACTAGCTCATTGCGCTTTTGTCTTGCAGGTTTTTTTTTTTTTGGGGGGTTTACAACCACTTTAAAGCTCACCAAATAAATTGCACATTGTACATTCAGGACCTAAACTATCCAGTCAATCTGGATCCATTCAGAAAGGCTCTTGCACTACATTGTTGTTGGTAGATTTAAGGGTATTGCACAGTCAAATTGTAATGTGAGTGGTGAAGTTAAGAGCAATAACAGATATCAGTGGTCAGCTTTTTAATGCTTACTAGTCTGTTTACTGATATCCCCATATGTTTCAGTGGGATATATACGTATATTAAATGTTGTCGTTTTTTCTAATATGTACGCCAATGAGTTGAGTCTCATGTCTTTTGATGCTGGAAATGTCAAGGTCCTTATAAACAAGGAGACATCTCATTAAGAACATTGCGGTTGATTTACTAAAAGTCAAGAGTGCAAAATCTGGTGCAGCTCTGCATAGAAACCAATCAGCTTCCAGGTTTTATTGTGAAAGTTTAACCACTTCAGCCATGGAAGGATTTACCCCCTTCCTGACCAGGCAATTTTTTTGCGAATATATAGAATAATATTCTGCGCCAACCAGAATATAAGATTAATACAAGCAGCCAACACAACAGCTAGACAAAATTGTGAACAAAACATAAAAATTTAAGTGTGGCGCTAATGATGTGTTAAGCAGATGACACCACTCAAAGGAAATAATTAAATGAAGCAAACCCCAAAAAAAAAACCTTTGGAGTGAATGGGTGAAAGATTCAAACAAGAAAAAACACAAGAAAGCTACACCCTATGCAGAGTGTAGTTGTGCAGCCAAAAAATCGCAGGTAACAACCTGTTAACATTAGCTATAGAAAAAAATGCAAAAATAAAGAAATCTATATTGCAATATATAAAAGGGTGTGAAATATAATATTCATGTGATTTTGAATCCTGTGGAATTAAACAATGCACTTATAAGTGATAATGTTTATGAAAAAAACATAAATAATATATCTCAGGAGTGATTAACTTCTAATGGACAATTGAACCATAGTAGAAGTCCAGAAAACTAATAGCAGATAACAACCAAATAGTCCATAAAAATAAAGTCACAGTCCACAGACATGGGAAGATGACATACTGCAATGACCAAAAGCCCAAATATCTTGCAAGCGGACAAGGTGTACAAAGTAGATAATCACCCGGGAGTGCTTTCAACCTTTGGATAGTGGGGGGAGAAATGGATACTCTTACCCGCAGATGTGGACCCAACTCACCATACGGCGGTGGGTCAATCAGGCTTGTATCCACTGATTATGGAACCGGGAGTATGGATCCTACGATTACCTCCTCCTTCTGCTGACAGTACGTCCAAAAGGGCTAGTAACTCCAGGGATTGATGGGAAGCTGGATGTTGAACGATCCAATATCCAGACCGTGGCTCCACCGAGCAAAAGATTATAAAATGGAAACAAAGAGAGAGTGCCTCCACATGGTGTAAATCCAAAAAATATTTTGGGTATTTATTGAAAAAGTAAAAATATTCAAACAAATGAATATATTAAAAGGATTGCAATCAAATAGTAAAAGAAGCGCAGTGTAGGGCAGCATAGGGCAGCATAGGTCAGCGTGTCTATTTAACTGACAATCGTGCGACGTTGTACCCAAACAAAATTGATGTCCTTTTTTCCCACAAATAGAGCTTAATTTTGGTGGTATTTGATCACCTCTGTGGTTTTTATTTTTTGCGCTATAAACAAAAAAGAGCAAAAATTTCGAAAAAACAAACAAACAACTTTCTGCTATAATACATATCCAAATAAAATATATATATATATATAAAAAAAATGTATTCATCAGTTTAAGCCAATAATCATTCTTCTACATATTTTTTGTAATAAAAATCACAATAAGCCTATATTGATTTTTTGGCGCAAAAGTTATATCGTCTACAAAATAAGGGAAAGATTTAGGGACTTAATTGTTTTTACAGGTAATGGCGGCAATCTGCGATTTTTAGCAGGACTGCGAAATTGCGCAGTCTGACCCTAAGTGACACTTTTTGGGGACCAGCGACACCAATACAGTGATCCATGCTATAAAAATGCACTGATCACTGTATAAATGGCACTGGCAGGGAAGGGGCTAACACTAGGGGGGGGCAATCAAGGGGTTAACTGTGTTCCCTGGGAGGTGTTTCTAACTGTATGGGGGATGGGCTGCCTGGGAGAAGAGAGAGATCGCTGTTCCTGATCACTGGGAACAGCTAATCTCTCTCTCCTCCCCTGTCAGAACAGAAATCTATTTGTTTGCATTGACAGATCCCCGTTTTGGCTCTCTTTCCCACAAGCACGGGGTGGCCGCCGGACATCGAGTCCGCCACACCCGCGGGCGAGCTCTTGCGATGCGCGGCAGGCACATGTGTGCCCGCAAAAGCCAGTGCACGAACCGACGTACCAGTACGTCGATTCGTGCAGCTGAGCCAACTTGCCGCAGTACAACTGCGGCGGCTGGTCGGCAACTGGTTAATTGAACAAACTGGAGTTAGAAGCTAATTGGCTACCATGCACAGCTACACCAGATTTTGTACTCTCCAGTTTTAGTAAATCAACCCCATTGAATGGTGAGACATCTACCTAGCTTCAAACCCACTAGGACCTACCACAGGGTTTCTTGTAAAACTGATTGATAAATAAATGGAGCAGATGCATCTTTCCTTTCTGAGGAATGGCATAGATTAATGCACACAGCATAAAGAGTTGTATTTGTGATTGGTAATGAGATCATCCAGTGGTCAGAAGCACTCATAAGTCCATGGCCAAGGAAGCCCTACATGGCCTAAGCTATGTCTAGTTTTAACAGGTGAGGTGTGGATTATGCAGTGACCATGTAACTTTTACATATAGTCTACAGCAGTGTTTCTTAACCTTTTTTCAGCTAAGGCACCCTTTACAATTATGCACAATCTTGAGGCACCCTATTTTAAAATGTAAAACGAAACAAATAGTTTTATGTGCAGCGACATCGTCACACGTAGGACAACCAACATTGGGGATGATTTATTTTTACAAGCAAATATTCCTTTGCACACTGGTACTGACTAGTATTCCAGCGTTTCTCTTCTCCCTCAGTTTTCTTCCCTAATTCAGCTAATGTAACCCCAGTGCTGACAAAGAGGGGCAAACAAGGATGTCCTTGGGTGCCCAATGTCCTCCCTCTTATCCTAAGACATCATTGGTTGTTATAGTGCCAGCAGCTGACCCGCACAGTGCTCATGGTTGTAATGCTGCATAATTAAAACCTGTGGCTTTGGGTAACAAGAAAAGGAAGGCTTAATCCACCTGCTGGCTGATAATTTGATAATTTTAGGTAAATTTGAGGCAATTTTTTGGCTTTTTGCCATGGCAACCCTGGAGAACTCAGAAGGCACCATGGTTGAAAAAGGCTGGTCCACAGATTAGGCAGCCATATAAGCATGGGGGCACACTCACTCTTTGTTAGGTAGGGTTCCAGACAACAGATATACGTTCAAAACAATAACATTTTCTCTCAACCTGTCGCACAGAGTTTAAAAGGTATTCATGCAGTGGTGGTGCGTCCATAGTGGGCGCAGGAGCACCGCCCCCTCTCTCTCCTACGCCTATCGATCAATACATACATTTATGCATTGCATGAATGTATGTATTGTCGCCGGCGCCGCTGCCGCTGCCGCCCACTATTCAGATGGCCGGCCCCCTGGCAAGCGTCGGCCATCTGAATTACAGCGGTGGCCGGCGGTGGGTGTGTTTTGGAAGTGCCTATCAGAGCCAGCTCTGATAGGCTTCCCGATTACAGCCTGTGGGCTGTAATCGTCTTCCAAATAGTTAACCATAGGGTGCACAGCCACATGCCTCTCAGCCAATCAGGTTCACCGGGTCTAGTTAGCGGTAACCTGATTGGCTGAAGCGACATTGAGGGCGGGGAGAAGACATCGAAGGAGCGTGGAGGTCTGGAGGAGGATGGCTGAACCTAGAAATGTATGTATCGGGTGGGGGAGGGGAAACTGGCGGTTTTTGTGGGGGCAAACTGGTGGCAATTGATGTGCACAGTGGAGACAATTGATGGCATGGCACAGTGGTGACAATTGATGGCATGGCACAGTGGTGACAATTGATGGCATGGCACAGTGGCGACAATTGATGGCATGGCACAGTGGTGAAATTGATGGCACAGTGGTGACAATTGATGGCACAGTGGCGACAATTGATGGCACAGTGGCAACAATTGATGGGCACAGTGGCTGCGTTTGGCACAATGGCGACAATTGATGGGCACAGTAGCTGCGTTTGATAGGCACAGTGAGGCTACAATTGAAGGGGTTTTACTTTGTTTGTTTGCGCCCCCCCAAAAATTTTGAGCACCAGCCGCCACTGTATTCATGTAAAACTATTAGTAGTTAGCTGATGTGCCACTGTCCATAGGTTGGCTGAAGACATTATAGAACAGCCATACATGCCAGCACCATTTTTATAAACTCGGGATTAGAGGGACTGAAAGGGAGCATCTTAGGGCTCCGACACACGGGTACCAAAAAGCCTATTTGACTTTAGTAAACCAAGGGGGTTATTTACGAAAGGCAAATCCACTTTGCACTATAAGTGCAAACTACAAGTGCAAAGTGCACTTGGAAGTGCAGTCACTGTAAATCTGAGGGGTAGATCTGAAATGAGGGGAAGCTCTGCTGATTTTATTATCCAATCATGTGCAAGCTAAAATGCTGTTTTTATTTTCCTTGCATGTCCCCCTCGGATCTACAGCGACTGCACTTCCAAGTGCACTTTCAGTGCAATTTCATGTGCACTTTGCACTTGTAGTGTAGAGTGGATTTGCCTTTTCGTAAATAACCCCGAAGTCCACTGTCCATAAATAAGGCAGCACCTTGCATGGTGTGGGACTAACATTGTTTTCAGTATCCCCATTTAAATGCAATTCACAGAGACTTGTTTCCATTAAAGTAGAATTCCAGCTAGAGCCTAACTAGTCTTAAAAACCTAACACCTAGACTAACTAACCTGTGTAAAAATGATGTGCTTTATTTACCTGTTCAATAAACACCATTTTGATAAAAAAAATAAAAATAAAAATGATGTGCTATATATATCCACACATTTTCAGCCTGCTCTGGTCTGGTCACCTCACCCCCTGTGTCAGCCAGCAGCGGCTAAAGGGGAACGGAGAGCACACCCGACAACAGCTGTGAAAGACAGATGTGATAACATCACCCGTAGGCTTCCAGTGTGCAGCCACTGTCGACACTCCATCCTCTCCCCTGCAGCTGCTGCTGACTGACACCAGGGAGCCAGATCACATGACCAGACCAGAGCGAGATAAAAATAGGTAAGTATAGACAGCTTTTTTTAAAACAGGTTAGTTAGTATAGTTGTTGGGGGGGGGGGGGGGGGATTTTAAGACTAGTTAGGCTTTAGCTGGAATTCTGCTTTAACAGATTAAGGCCCCTTTCACACGGACGTTCCGTATGTCCGTTTTTCATCCATCCGTTTTCGGATAAAAAAACGGACATACATGTATCCCTATGGGATAGCGGATGTCGGCGGATGAACATCCGCTATGGTCCGTTTAGCATGACGGAGGAAAATCCTACTTTTCCATCCGTCTGCGGATCGGATGAAAACGGACAGACGGTCCGTTTTCATCCGATCCCCCCATAGGAGAAAGCGGCGATCCCCCCATAGGAGAAAGCGGCGATCCCCCCATAGGAGAAAGCGGCGATCCCCCCATAGGAGAAAGCGGCGCTCCGACCGGGCCGTTTCTGCACAATGTGCAGAAACGGACAAGTCATCCGCCGGCTCAGCGGGGATCAACGGAGCGATCTCCGCTGAGCAAGCGGATATTCACGGGGCGGATCATGACGGGATCCGCCTGTGTGAAAGAGCCCAAAGGCAATATATGGGTTTTTGGGGGGTACAAAGAAATGTCTGCAATAACAATACTTCTGCCTGAATGTGCACTAAATAATGTAACCCTGGATTTATTGGGTCAGATTTACTAAGTGTGAAGTGTAGTGAGTTAGCTTGTGTTCACATAAATCACCCTATCATGGGCAAGAGAAACTCTTTGATTTTTAACTTTCTCCACAAAAAAAATGATGTTTGTGTTCACTTCACATTATTTCTCTACATGCCGACGGACTGATGTTAGCCCCTTCTCATCTGGATTCAGCAGTGGTATCGTTGTACACATTGTTATACCAGTATCATACTTAGCTACATGTTTTTATGACTGCTTTGGTATTACTCGCACCATTTTTACATTTTATGTAGCTATATCGATTTTATCTCCAGTGCAATATTTATTTTGTTACCTACTTGAAGACTATAAAAGTTTTAATGCTTTTCCCATCGAGCGATCCCTTTGTGTGTTTTTTGTATCCTGCTATCCATTTTTCCAGTGGTTGGTAGCTGCACTGGGAATCGGCCTGCAAGGAGATCAGCTAAAAGTAGTTGGATCTGTATGTGCGTTATAATTAATCGAAATTAGTCGATTAATCGATTTAAAAAAAATCGATTAAATCGAACACGAAAATTTTAATCAGTAACAGCCCTAATTAAAAGACATGCTTCATATGAATCAATACAGCATGTGTCAGCATTAGCACATAACATATTTTGGGTTTATTAGCACGCGTGTTAACAGCTAATGTGTTCAGAAGAAACACACTGCATGTCATCAAAAGGAATCACTGCTAAGTAGTGAAGCCTAGTTGTAGGAGTAGTGTGCTTGGTGCCCAAAACATAGATAACACTCATTACGGGAACACAGAATTCTGAATTGTATCAATAAAGGAATGTCCGACTATCTATTTACAAACTGACTTGGAAATTTAGAACAGAACAGGTTGTTTCTGAGATGCCAAAAAGCGGTATTTTCTATGGTCCATGCAAAGCAGGGGGAAAAAAAAGAAAAGAAAGGAAGAAGATAGATGAGAATATGTGATAGAAAATTATAATTACATTTTAGTAGTTAGAAATCTTTAGGTTTGGTAACAAGCTTAGAGTATCAGAGACCTGACTCATATGTTAATAACCGTGAGCTTGAATTACTTGCGATTGGGCCATACGGTTCACATTAGTGATTTCACAACTATTTGTAGCAGAGACAGTCATTGTTCTAAGCAATGTACAGATGACTGTTGTGTAATAAAATTCACTGGGATATAATCGTACAGAGGTATGGCTTACTTTCATCACAAAAAGTCTTTAAAAAGAAGCAAAAGATGTTAATTCTGTATTAATCCTGTCAGCACCATGTATTATAATCAGAGCTGCACCAGTAAAAGGTCCTTATAGGCCACTATCTAAAGCAGGGGTCACCAAACTTTCTAAACCAAGGGCAAGTTTACTGCTCTTCAAATATTAGGGGGCCAGACTGTGGCCAGCAGGAGTAGAAAATGTCATGGTGTCAGTGGAAGTAAACAGTGTCCCTATAGTGGTATTAGGGGGAGATATAGTACCCCATCATTGATGTCAGTTGGAGGAATAGTACCCCATCATTGGTATCAGTGGGAGGAATAGTGCCCCATCATTGGTGTCAGTGGGAGGAATAGTGCCCCATCATTGATGTCAGTTGGAGGAATAGTGCCCCATCATTGGTACCAGTGGGAGGAATAGTGCCCCATCATTGGTGTCAGTGGGAGGAATAGTGCTCCATCATTGATGTCAGTTGGAGGAATAGTACCCCATCATTGGTATCAGTGGGAGGAATAGTGCCCCATCATTGGTGTCAGTGGGAGGAATAGTGCCCCATCATTGATGTCAGTTGGAGGAATAGTGCCCCATCATTGGTACCAGTGGGAGGAATAGTGCCCCATCATTAGTGTCAGTGGGAGGAATAGTGCCCCATCATTGGTATCAGTGGGAGGAATAGTGCCCCATCATTAGTATCAGTGGGAGGAATAGTGCCCCATCATTGGTGTCAGTGGGAGGAATAGTGCCCCATCATTGATGTCAGTGGGAGGAATAGTGCCCCATTATTTGTGTCAGTGGGAGGAATAGTGTCCCATCATTGGTATCAGTGGGAGGAATAGTGCCCCATCATTGGTGTCAGTGGGAGGAATAGTGCCCCATCATTGGTGTCAGTGGGAGGGATAGTGCTCCATCATTGTTGTCAGTGGGAGAAATAGTGCCCCATCATTGGTGTCAGTGGTAGGTATAGTGCCCCACCATTGGTGGCAGTGGGAGGAATAGTGCCCCATCACTAGTGTCAGTGGGAGGAATAGTGCCCCATCATTGGTGTCAGTGGGAGGAATAGTGCCCCATCACTAGTGTCAGTGGGATGAATAGCGCCCCATCATTGGTATCAGTAGGAGGAATAGTGCCCCACCATTGGTATCAGTGAGAGGAATAGTGCCCCATCATTGGTATCAGTGGGAGGAATAGTGCCCCATCATTGGTTTCAGTGGGAGGAATAGTGCCCCATCATTAGTGTCAGTGGGAGGAATAGTGCCCCATCATTAGTGTCAGTGGGAGGAATAGTGCCCCATCATTGGTGTCATTGGAGGAATAGTGCCCCATCATTAGTGTCAGTGAAAGGAATAGTGCCCCAATTATTGGTATCAGTGGGAGGAATAGCACCCCATCATTGGTATCAGTGGGAGGAATAGTGCCCCATCATTAGTATCAGTGGGAGGAATAGAAGCGAACGCATACATGAGTAGCGCCTGCATATGAAAGCGGTGTTCAAACCACACGTGAGGTATCGCCGCGATCGGTAGAGCGAGAGCAATAATTCTAGCCCTAGACCTCCTCTGTAACTCAATACATGCAACCTGTAGAATTTTTTAAACGTCGCCTATGGAGATTTTAAAGGGTAAAAGTTTGTCGCCATTCCACGAGCGGACGCAATTTTGAAGCGTGACATGTTGGGTATCAATTTACTCGGCGTAACATTATCCTTCACAATATAAAAAAAAAAAATTGGGCTAACTTTACTGTTGTCTTATTTTTTTTATTTAAAAAAAAAAGTGTATTTTTTCCCCAAAAAAGTGCGCTTGCAAGACCGCTGCGCAAATACGGTGTGACAGAAAGTATTGCAACGACCGCCATTTTATTCTCTAGGGTGTTAGAATAAAAAATATATATAATGTTTGGGGGTTCTAATTAGAGGGAAGGAGATGGCAGTGAAAACAGACAGGGGAAGCTCCATTAGCATTGCTGGTGGTCTTGTCATACCAACGACCACCACAAGATGGCGCCAGATCACAGAAGAAAGCATAGGCCTGCAGAAGGCCGCTGCCTCAATTACCGGCCGGCGCGGCCCAACACGATCGCGGGGGGGGGGGGGGCGCACGGAGACATAGGATAGGCGCCAGGTCACTAATTCTAGTCGCAATGGCGACCTGGCGCCCGGGGTTTGTCGAACCCTGCGCTAGACTATGTTTTATTACTTCTAACGTTTCTTTTTATGTTTTTATGTTTATGTTTAAAAGTGTAACAGATTACATTTCAGCAAATGTGGAACAGCATTATTTACTACAAATATCGGTAATGTGGGCAGTGTATGGGCCAGGATAAACAAAAACAGAAATCTGGGTGTAAAGTAGAAGTTTTATTGTGTCGGTCATCGTTGGGTAGATTTCTCATCACCAAGATAATAACCGAGGGAAGATCTTAAAAGGGGAACAGACAGCAATAAAAACCTGACAGAGGTTCTTTCCACTATATAAAGAACAATGTTTTGGCTGGTATGTTACTTAATGGATAAAATGAAATAAAACATTTATGAAGATAAAGACTCTGACACCTGTCCAGTTGTATAATGCTGGAAACCCTGAAGAAATCAAATTGTTTTTAGAGTAGGAAGAATGGCGTGAGCACATGGCATCACACGATCAACTATGATAGCATTGGGTCCGATTTAATTTTATTTATTTTTTTAAAGCACTGTTAAATCCTAAAACAAAAACATAATAAATTGCAGCTTACCAGCTATTTAAATGTGGTGGCTGCCTTCATTTTTTTTTAGCCTTTTTTATCTTTTTTTTCTCACCTGGTAATCCAGCCAGTAAATTTGCTATTTTTCAACTTTTGATGCATTTTGCATTTTTTATGCTTTTTTTTTTTTTTGGCCAATTTGATGTTGGGTGGATTAAAAATATGCAAAATGTAAATTGCGGCAAAAATCGCGGCAAAAACGTACTACATGCTTTTCTGCTGCTTCTCCATTAACGAGCAGGGCCCTCTGATCCCTCCTGTATTGAATTGTATTGTAATTGTACTGTCTTCCCCGATGTTGTAAAACGCTGCGCAAACTGTTGGCCCTGTATAAATCCTGTATAATAATAATATTGAACCAAAACCACACCGTTTTGCTAAAAGAGTCCCTGACCCTTTTCAAAAACACAGCAGTTGAAAAAAGCATAGATGTGAACGTGTCCCATTGGAAACCACGTTAAATGGACTGTAGCGCGTTTCTGCAAAAAACATTAAAGCGGTTGTATACCCAAATTTTTAACTTTTACCTACAGGAAAGCCTATAATAAGGCTTACCTGTAGGTAAAAAAAAAAAACTCCTAAACCTGTACGGTTTAGGAGATATTCCCTTCGCAATGAGCCGCTGAATGCAGCGGCGCATGCGCAGCATGGATTCTCGGCCAAAGGCCGGCAGGCGCCGGACTTTGCCGACGCGCGGGAGTGACGACATCGCCGCTCCAGCCACTCACAGCGCTGGAGCGGCGATACCCGGAAGACACACCGAGGCAAGATGACATCTCCCTCGGCGTGGACCAGGTAAGTTCCCGACGCCTCGTTCTAAGGTAAGTATTTCATAATGAGCTAGTATGGCAGGCATCAGGAATTTTGGGGCCCCTTACACAGCTTCAGGCATGGGCCCCCTGGAGCAGAGGAGAACCGGGGGGGGGGGGTGCTGCCACCGCAAATTGAGAAGCGGGGGGTGCCACGAACAAGAAAAGGACAACAAAAAAAAGAGGGGGGGTTGCCATCCGGGTCCCTGGGGGCCTCTGGGGACCTCTGGGCCCCTTACAAAAATAAATAAATAAAATATATATATTTTTTTTATAAAAAACACATACAAAAGGGGGGTTACCATCCGGGGACCTCCGGGCCTCTGGGGACCTCTGGGCCCCTTACAAAAAATAAATTAAAAAAAATAAAAAAAAAATAAAAAAAACATTTCTTTTTATTTTTATTAAAAAATACATAAAAAAAGGGGGGTTACCATCCGGGGCCCTGGGGACCTTCGGCCCCTTTACAAAAAAATAAAAAAATAAAATAAAATAAAAAAATGACAAAAAATAAAAATAAAAAGGGGGGTTGCCATCCGGGCCCCTGGGGACCTCCGGGCCCCTTACAGGTGTACTGCCTGTACCCCCCTGATTGCGGCCCTGCTTACAGGTATGAAAAAATAAAAAATACAGCAGCGGGTATACAACCGCTTTAAAAAACGCATAGGTGTGAACCAAGCCTAAATCTGCTAGTCTGGAACCACCCTCCCTGAGATTGACAGTACTGCTGTCCAAGAGTGTTTTCATTGCTCCTTCAGGCTGGATTCACACCTATGCATTTTTAGTGCTTTTTGCATTTTGAAGATTTGCACTTCAGTCCATTCACCGTGGATTCCTATGGAACACGTTCTGTAGTGCAAATCTTCAAAATGCAAAAAGCACTAAAAATGCATAGGTGTGAATCCAGCCTCATAGATCACTGGCCGAATGACCATGTAAAAATAAGCAGAAAAAAGCCTAAATAAATAAAACGAATGCAGCCACCACAGATAAGCTGCAATATATGAAATGTTTGATTTTGGGTTTCACACTGCTTTAAATTTTGAGCTTATGTTTCATCACTTTTACAGCAGGTATCTTTTTTTAATCCGCTGAATTCCTAGACTATGAATTCATATCACCTTCTCTTAATCATATAAATTAGTATAAGTATTGCTGAATGACTGCATTCCACTTAACTATATTAGTCCAATGAATGCCCTTAAAGGGGTTGTAAAGGTTCATTTTTTTTTTTCTAAATAGGTTCCTTTGGCGGTATGATTCTGTCTGGAATTTTGTACCAAAAGCGGTACAATTATTTTGCATGGAAATTTGGTGTTATGTATTGTAGGCCTGCAATTCTTAGTAATTACTTACTTAAACCTGACCAAACAAGACTCTAGTAGACATCCCAGATGTGATAAATTTGAAACGCAAAATCATGAATTATAATCTAATAAGTAATATAATTTTATTCAATAATGTAGAAGAAAATAATGACATTTGTCAAACAAAGAAAATTCAATACACATCCTGAGTGTGATACATTTTAAAGCATGGAACTAGACAAAGTCCAACGTCACAATCTGGACAATGGTATCTTGTTTCTTTTCGGACTTTCTTTCCATTGCCATCTCTCTTGGAACAGCAGACCATGCACATCCTGGTAGGTGCTTGCTTTTTTGCAGTTGGCGGTATATAGTCCAAAAAATGACGTCCAGTCCGGCGTTCTGGGTTGACAACGCCAACAACACGTCGTCTGGGTCTGTTCACAGCTACTGATGGCATCTGGTGGTTTACAAAAATCTGCTCAGCCACCTTCCAGATAAAGTCGGAATGAACAAGAGGCATGCCACTCTTTGCTTTGTATAGGATATACGCATTCCAAAGGCATTGTTCCAAAAGATGCCTGAAAATCTTTTTATAATATTTTTTCTGCTGTTTGCGCATAGCCGGGTAAAATGTCATTGCCTGATTGGCTCTGTCGACACCTCCCATGGTGTTATTATAATCCATTACAACTTGCGGCTTCAACAGATCTTTCCCACCTCTTGTGTGGACCATGGCAGTGGTGGTATTGTGCACAGTACTCATGAGACACACGTCCTTCTTGTCTCGCCATCGCATTGCCATCATCTTACCCTTCTGCCAGGCAACCATTTCTCCTGTTTTTAGTTTTTTCTTGCCAAACATAGATGGCATGCCACGTCGGTTAGGCCTAACGGTACCATACCCATCAGTTTTATTTTGTAGCAAAACCTCAAAAAGTTCCGGAGATGTATAGAAGTTGTCCGTGGTCACACAATATCCCTGGTTCAGCAATGGCTCCAGCAGTGATGTAGCCATCCCATAGCCGCTGTACCATGGGTTGAACTTCCTGCCTTTACCGGTGTAAATGACCGAATTCCATATGTATCCGGTGGATGACTCGCAGAGCATAAAGAATTTGATGCCAAACCGCGCTCTTTTGGATGCGATGTACTGTATCCAGCTTAGGCGTCCCTTGTAGGCCATCAGACTTTCATCCACGCTGACGTCCCTGTCTGGCACGTAGGTCCGCTTGAAATTGGCCACGATCATTTGGCATACCTCCCAGATTTTCTTTAGCTTGGGCGCAGGATGCGTGGCCTCATCAAACTCCTCATTGTTCGTGAAGTGGAAATACTTCATGATGAGGGAAAAACGATATTCAGACATCACGGTGCTAAAAAACGGAGTGGCCAGTAGCTTATTGGTGGTCCAGTACCATTTCTGGAGCGGTTTCCCCACCACCCCCTGGAGAATAATGAGTCCCAGAAAGTGCCAGATGTCCTCTTTCGTCACCGGTTCCCACTTTCTGCTTCGGGAAAATCTGGCATGCAGCGTAGCAGATTGCTGATCGTGGTAACGATTTGTCTCTGTGACAATTTTTTCAATTACCTCTTCAGTGAGAAATAATTGCAGGTATTCCAGAGGGTTGTCACACTCCACATCTACCTTCATCCTAGGTGATCCAGTGAAGGGAAATCTTGGGGGCGCTACCTGGTCCGTATCGGTGTCTATAGGGCACCAAGTGCGTACGTCGCTGAGGTCGCTGAGGTCAGGTGCAGGATCATCGCCGTTGTCACTTGCCAGATCCGTGTCGGTGTCAGTGTCAGATGACAAATCTCCCCACGACTCGCTATCGCTCTCTTCTGCAAGCAACTCCGTGTCGCTACCGCTGTCACTCATCTGCTCCAAAAGCGCCGTTTTGGTAAAGCGCTTTTTTGATGCCATATTTTTATGGGCACAGATGACAGGCAAGGGGGCACTGTACAGGGCACTGTATGGTGATCAGAGATGATACAGTGTAATACAGTGTAATCAGATACAATATAACTGCTTTTATTTCTGTGTTTGTGTTGTGTGAACTTTTGAACTTTTTAAATTTGCCGCCCAGTTCCGCTCCCATGCGACGCTGCGGCTCGCAGGGAACGGAACCAGGAAGCGCCGACACTCGCCGGAGGTCTCGCTGGCGATCACAGCAGAGGATATCATCGCTGGATCGCCAGGAGAAGGTAGGAAACCTCCGCTGCGGGCTCTGCAATGTTACCCCGAGCGTGACTCGGGGTTACCGATCCTAGCTAAAAAAAACAACCCCGAGTCACGCTCGGGATTACCGCCAGGGAGGTTAAGCTAATGCATTGTTGGTTCACTTACCTTTTCCTTTGATTTACCTTCTAAATAATTTTTTCCTTGTCTGAATTTCTCACTTCCTGTTTCTCCTCAATAAACTTCACACCATCATCCGAGTGGTGTGGAGTCAGCCAGAACAGCTTACTGAGGAGGAACAGGAAGTGAGAAATTCAGACAAAGAAAACAAAGAAAAAAAATATTTAGAAGGTAAATCTAAGGAAAAGGTAAGTGAACCAACAATGCACTAGCTTAAAGGAACCTATTTAGAAAATAAAAAACGAACCTTTACAACCCCTTTAAAGTCACTCCAGTTACTGGGGATGATTTCACGCAGTCATGTACAAATTGCTACAATGTGACAAGAACAAACTGCCACATGAAGGAAACACATAGGCCCCTTTCGCACTTGTGCGACCTGAAAGTCGCAGTTTTTCCTGCGATTTTGTTGCGACTTTAAGCACTGCCTGTGTAAACTTAAGGTCGGTGGACCTCTAATCGCATCAAAATCGGACAAAAGTAGTGCAGGTTTGAAGTCGCACATATATGAATGGTACTCATTGGAAAACATGGGGAACGACTTGTCATGTGACTCTGCAGTCCCAAGTCACAGGACAAGACGCACAAGTGTGAAAGGGGCCTAAGCGAACACTTCTCTGGACTTGCTACACAAGTTCTAAGATGGAGCTGGCATTAAAAAAAAAATCATATTGAACCAGGTCAAAGCTCGCACTGTTAGCTAAAGTAACTACAATTTAATAAACAGACCTGTATTATGTATTGTGTCTTATGATGAAATTGTGCCCTGATGCACTTGTCAGTTTGATCTCAGCATTTGGTTATTGGCCAAAAAGCTTAGCACATCCTAAATTCCTACCAGGTAGGAAGGCACATGGGATCATGTTCTGATGACTAATGCAATGTGATTTTGACATGGTTTCCGGTGAAATTATGTAGTGTGACTTTGGTTGCATTTTGGATGTGGTTTGTTTATTCTATGGGGACAAATCGCACTGTAAAGCAAATCAAAGTAGCACAAGACCCCTTTCCAAATCACATCGCAGCTGTGCTGCATTGATGTAAACAGGCACCATTGGAAGCAATGTTATTTCCACTGTCATGCGATTCAGTGTGACCCAGGTCACAGCTGAAATCGCATCAGTGTAAACTAATGCCGCGTACACACGATCGTTTTTCACGTCGTTAAAAATGCCATTTTTTAAATTGGGCATTAAAAACGATCGTGCGTAGGCTCCAGAGCATTTTTAACGACGTGAAAAATGGGCTAAAAAAATGAGAACCTGCTCTATTTTTTCACGTCGTTTTTTTTTAACGACGTGAAAAACGGTAGTGTGTATGCTTTTACGAGGGGAAAAAAAACGCGCATGCTCAGAATCAAGTATGAGACGGGAGCGCTCGTTCTGGTAAAACTAGCGTTCGTAATGGAGATAGCACATTCGTTACGCTGTAACGGATTGAAAAGCACGAGGCTGAAAAGCGCGAATCGTCGCTCAACAAACTTTACTAACATGAAGGGTGGCGCCATTCGAACAAAACTTCCCCTTTATAGTGCCGTCGTACGTGTTGTACGTCACTGCGCTTTGCTCGAGCGTTTTTTTTAATGAACGTGTGCATGCAAGACAGGCTTGAGAGAAAACAAGAAAAATCACGTCGAGAAAAACGTCGTTTTTGAAAATGACATTAAAAACGATCGTGTGTACGCGGCATAAGCCTTAAAGAGAGATTTCAGTAAAAAAATAAAAATATTAAAATCAGCAGTTGCAAATACTGTACAAATATACAGACACTTACCAGTCCTTGGATCCAGCGCTATCCTCTCCTGGACCAGTTCTTTGCAAATTTTTGGATCCCTGGCGCCACCATCTTGAGTGTGGGAATCCTGCCGTGACTTCCTTATGCTTCACAGCCAGCTCCGCACTACACATGCACAAGACGTTCTGCTCTTTGTAAATGAACCTGCAGTCTCCTGGGACAGGGGACGGGGGCTGAACTTCTGCTTGGTGCTTCAATGAGGCCTTGGTGGAGCTTCGATGGGGCTTCGATGAGACTTCGATGAGGCTTGGGTGGGTCTTCGATTGAGGCTTTGGTGGAGCTTCGATTAGGCTTCGATGAGACTTCGATGAGGCTTCGGTGGGGCTTCAAGCGAGCTTTGCCATAGACTTCTATGGAGGCTTTGAAGACGCTTTTAAGCACCACTAAAGCTACATGGGGTATCATTTTTGAATCGAAGCCGAAGCTAAGGAAAGCAAAAGCAAGATGTTATCAGGACTAACCATTTTATTTAGTGACGGGGCTTTGACTGGCATTCAGAGAGCTTTAACAAAGCCTGTCCGAAGCCTTGATTTGAAGCAAGGTTAAACTAGCCGTTAATGTGTGTTGAAGCTGAAGCAAATGTAAATGAGCCCTAACTGTTCCGAGTGTTTAGATTACCCCTTTTGATACCAAATCTGATACCAATTTGTCCTAAAGCAAAAGTATTAGTCCCATCATTCATTTTTTTTAGAAATATATGTAAAATAAATCAAAATTATGTCAATAATCATATTAATATGTTTTATAATAAAAAAAAAACTTGTATTTTGTAATTATATAAACCATAAATAACCCATATTTAAGCCTAGTACACACTAGTCATTTCTTTTCATTCAACCCAGCAGGGCTGAATGAAAACAAAACTGACGGGCCAGGAGGAGCCGCTGTACTAACTATCTGATGTTAGTACAGTGGTCTCCCCTGCTGTTCTATTGTGTTCTGACACGGGGACGCCCCCGCCAGAACACTCCGGTCAGCGCTCTCAGCCTTTTTTGGTCATGCCCCTTCGACAGATGCCAGCAGAGCGGCTGGCTTCTGTCAGACCGACTCCAGCTAGGGTTGTCACTTTTTCTTTAAGCCAAACCCGAACACTTTAGTGGCGCACAATAAAAAAAATTGTTTTAGTATACACTATAGGATTGTAACAGACCTGGGACACCTTTGAGCACTCCAAAGAGAATAATAATGCAGCGCACATAGTGCCTCCCCACACCCTCCTGTCAAGCCTTGTTCCAAGCCATATTCCTGTCTGAACAATGTGTCCGGGTTTCAGGTGGCCTGAAACCCAGACACATGATTCAAAACCCGGACTGTCCGGGTGAATTCTGGACAGGTGGCAAAGCTAACTCCAGCACACACGGGCCGAATGCCGGCCAGTTTCTATTGAACCAGCCGATGCCGCCCGGCATTGGGCCCGTGTGTACTAGGCTTTGCTCATTACATACACAGACTATTATGCTTCCTTTCTTGCAGTACTACACAATAGTTGTGCTATTACTGTTCCTTTTCCTTGTAAATCATCTGATTGATTGATTTTTTTAAAACAATGAATTCTCTCAGTGACTGATAGCTCAGCAGATGTCAAGCATTTAGGCTGAGTCATTTTAGTAGCTAATCAGCCATGCCTTTAGTCACTGATCTACAAATCTATACATGTAATACAATGAAGAATCATGAAAGATCAGGCATGTAGAAATGAGAAAGTATATTTTAGGACTATATATGTAACCCTGGCTGTAGGCTAAAACAGTGGTTCAGCCAGCCTATCAGGTGTAAACAAAGATCAAATACTTCAGTATGATTAGGGCCATGGCAAAGAAAAGATACCCATATAAGTGGAGAATGCTACAGACCTTTTTGTGTGACTATAATATGTTGATGACTATTTTAGTCATGTAATGATTATACTGTATGTAGACTGATTATTGAATAATTAAAATAATAGCTGTGGTCACAAGATAACTCCATGGTCTCTGGAGGCAATCATAATACTGTGGGCTCCATTCACAAAAGCAGATTGCATGCAGTTGTCCGTTTTTCCCAAATACTGCATGCGATCCTGAAAATGTCAATTCACATTCTCATAAAGCAAAAATGCCTGGTAAGTACCGCATAAAACAGGAGTTAAAGAATTTTACTAAAGGAAAATAAATAAATAAATGCATATGGTAAATAAGTATTGGTCCCGGCATGTGTCGTTTAAGGAACTGGCAGCTACCGGCATCCTTAATAACCAGTAAACAACATGGTTGTTAGGGAGTGGGCAGACGCCGTGTCCTTAATGTGTAAGTTCACCTTTACAGAAAAACTGTAAGGTGAACTTACACAGGACCCCCTCCTCACGCCCCCCCCCCGTCCAGCTGACCTGCAGCGCGGCGATCTTCTGTTCGGAGCCCTGCTATAGCTGCCTCGCGGCTTAGAAATCCCCTCGGCATTCACGTGTCTTCCTCCCCGCTGAGAGGACGGGCTACATGGGTTCTGATTGGTTGGCGGTGCCCATTTGATGGCACCGACCAATTAGAATGCTCCTAAACATCCCTTATGAAGGGGTAAGTTTAGAAGATTAAGCTGCGGTATTTCTATTCCCCCGGAGCCGTGATGCGGCTATACCCGGGGCTCAGAACGGTCCTGTGAAAGTTCACCTTACAGATTTCTTTGAACTTACTCTTTAACAACCAATGAGTCATCAACTATAAAAAGATTTTTTTTTTAAATATATATATATATTTTTAGTTTTGGGTTTAATACCGGTTAAATTAATGAGATGAAGCTCTGCTGAATTCCATTATCCAATCATGTGCAAGAAAAATTCCTTTTTTTATATTTCGTACACATGATTGCGTATTCTTTGCAAAGTGAAACTTCACCACATTTAGTAGACCCTAGGGCAAATTCTCATGCAATGTGGACAGCCTATTTGCCTTTAGTAAATCAAATTCAATACCTCTAGTATCTCTCCAAGCTTTCCCTCTCATTCAGTGCATGTCTCCATATTTTCATAGTTACATTTTTTTTCTCATTGCTAGAATTCAATTAGATCTTGTGTTTGTTTGCTTAACCCCTAGGCGCCAACAGTACGCAAATATGCAGCTTCTCGGCGGGTGGGCTTTGGCATCGAGTTACCAAATATTTGCGTACCAATTAGCCAACACAGCTGTGCTGAGAGAGCGCGCCCTGCACGCTCCCAGCACAGTTCCCGGCGGGTAACCTGAAAGCTTCTTGCGATCGGGAGCTTTCCGATCATGTGATTGCCGTGACAGCCAATCGCGGTGGTCACATGATCATAAACCCCACCTCCCAGCATCGGAAACCACTTAAAGGGCCAGGAGGCGCCGGCGCAAAGGGGTTAAGGGCCCTTTCCCACTGATGCGCACCAAAAATGCACTACAAATATTTCCCTTTAATTCCTATGGACGTCTTTACAGCAGTGCACTGCGGGTGCGGTGCGTTTTGAAAAGTCCTGCATGCTGCACCTTTGGTGCCCTATTTCAAAAGCGCACCAAAAACGCACCACCCATTGAAATCAATGGGAAACACATAAAAAACGCAGGTGCAAGCTGGGAGTCAGGCAACCAGAAAATTCACCAAAAATGCATTTAAAAAAAGCATACAAAATGTGGTATGCACACCACGTTTTTAGGCGCACCGGTGTGAAAGATCTCTTACCTGTTTGGGTCTTTTTTGAGTTAACATGTAGGTATTTCACATATAGTACTTCTGTAGTATTTGTGAAGGGATTCACTTACTTTAGAAAAACAAGCACACAACCTGACAACAATATGAGGCTGTAGTTGTCATTGTTTAGTCCTAGTGAAAATTGGCTTCTATTGAGTGTTCATGTTTCGGAAAATGCAATTATGCAGAAACGTGCTTGCCATTACAGCAGCCAGTTGGCAGGTATCTATATTTATTAATATCAGCTGATCTTTTCTTTTAGCAAAGGAGTCTGAATGTTTGTATTGTCCTGGAGAGATTGCCAGCACAATCACACTGCATTATTTTATGGCTCTGGAGGTGTTAGGCTGGGCTCACACATGCCCGCCTGCGCTTTGCAATTCAGAGTTTGGTGCGGTTTTGTTCACCGGTTCAGGTGCGATTCAGGAGCAGATTTTTACTTGCATTTACACCTAAACCGCACCCAAAATCGCACAGTACCCTTTTTTAGAAACAGAATGCGGCTGCTCCGGACATGTGTGAAAGCTGTTCAAACTCATATGGTATGTGAATCGGATGCGGTTAAAGGTGTATCCGATTTGCATATACGTGAACCAAGCCTTAGAGAGTCTTTGAGCATAAACTTGCATAGGTGCAAGAGTTTAAAATCCAAGCGTTTGGCAGTTATTTTCATATTAACACGGGGGAAGGGGGAACCCTACTCTCTATAAACTCATTGATTAACCACTTCCCTACTGTGCACGAAAACCCCCTTCCTGCCCAGGCCATTTTTCAGCTTTCAGCGCTGTCACACTTTGAATGACAATTGCGCGGTCGTGCGACGTGGCTCCCAAACGAAATTTGCGTCCTTTTTTTCTCACAAATAGAGCTTTCTTTTGGTGGTATTTGATCACCTCTGCGGTTTTTATTTTTTGTGCTATAAACAAAAGAAGAGCGTCCAGTTTGGAAAAAAACACTATTTTTTACTTTTTGCTATAATAAATACCCATTTTTTTTTAAATAACATTTTCCTCAGTTTAGGCCGATACGTATTCTTCTACATATTCTTGGTAATAAAAAAAAATCGCAATAAGCGCGTATTGATTGGTTTGCGCAAAAGTTATAGAGTCTACAAAATAGGGGATAGATTTATAGCATTTTTTTTTATTAGTAATGGCGGCGATCTGCGATTTTATTGTGACTGCGATATTGCGGCGGACACATCGGACACTTTTGACACATTTTTGGGGCCATTCACATTTATACAGCGATCCCTGCTATAAAAATGCATTGATTACTGTATAAATGTGATTGGCAGGGTAGGGGTTAACCACTAGGGGGCGGGAAGGGGTTAAATATGTTCCCTCAATGTGTTCTTACTGTGGGGGGAGGGGACTGACTGGGGGAGGTGACCGATGGTTGTCCCTATGTACAAGGGACACACCATCAGTCCCCTCTCCCTCACAGGACGTGAATCTCTGTGTTTACACACAGAGACCCACTTTCCTGCTCGTTTCCCGGGCAATCGCGGGTGCCCGGCGGCAATCGCGGCCGCCGGGCACGCACATTGGGGCCTTGGGAACGCGGCGCGCGCGCCTCCTAGCTCATTTTAAAGGGAGGACGTCATATGACGTCCTCCCAGAACGAGAGTGTCCTCCGCCCGCCGTCAATTGACAGTGGGCGGGGGACAAGTGGTTAAACCATTTCTCAAAACAGTTACATTCAAGGCATGCCGTGAATGATAACTGTCACAGTTGCTTGTGCTCTCAGCAGAGCTGTCAAGCCATCAAATGGCTGGGATCATAGCTGATCACATGTGCAGCACCAAGGCAACTACAGATCAAACAGAGGCTAAGGCCTGGTTCACACCTATGCATTTTGTAGTGCGTTTTCGGTTTTGCAGAAACACACTCCAGACCATTTAACATGGTTTCCCATGGGTCACGTTCACATGTATGCATTTTATGGAAAGGCCCGGGGACTTTTTCCTGGTTTTTGGTTCCATACAATTCACTTGATCAAAAAACGTGTATTGAAAAACACAAAATGCACCTGGAATACGCAAACTGCAACCTACATTAGTATGAACAGGCCTAAAATGGTGGCTTTCTTGGGTGTGAGAGGCTCAATTCACATGTATGCATGTTGCTTTTGAGCTTTTCTACAGTGCTTTTTGCTGTGCTTTCTGGGGTTTCTTTACTGCGTTTTTACCACGATTTTGCTGCGATTTGCGTTTTTTTTTAGGCTTTTAGATTTTTTTTTACATTTTTAATGTTGGGCAGATTTAAAAATGCAAAACGCAAATCCTGGTAAAAATGCACTGCATGCTTTTCTGCAGCTTCTCCATTAAAATCTATTGAACCCAAAAAAGCCCCGTTTTGCGCTTAAAAAAGTCCCTGACCCTTTCCAAAAACGCAGAGGCCCAAAAATGTATTGATGTGAACATGTTCCATAGGAACCCAAGGTAAAAAAATGTCAGCATTTCTGCAAAAAGCATGAAAAATCAATTGTGTAGGAAAAATTCTTGCCAATTTAGCAGGGGTGAAATAGATGATATGAAGAAATTCACAGTGGAACCTCGGATTGCGAGTAACACGGTTAACGAGCGTTTCTCAATACGAGCACTGTATTTCCTAAAAACCTAACTCGGTTTGCGAGTGTTGTCTCGCAAAAGGAGCAGGATTCAGGCCAAAGCGGTGTGCAGTACGGCGTTTGGCCTGAGGTGGGGGGGCGCCGTAGCCGAATGGCGCCGATCGCAGCTGACCGTCGCCGTTCGGAAATGCACGGAAAGGCTTGGCTGACCTCGGCAAACCTCGGAAAGGCTCGGGAACGGAGTCTTTCCAAGGTTTGCCGAGGTCAGCCGAACTGTCCTCGGGCCTTTCTGGCCGTTTCCGAGGCTCTCCGGCACCCCCAGCCTCTGGCAGCATGTGGTATTGCATGCCATTGAAGTCAATGCGGAACAAATTATTTTTGTTTCCATTGACTTCAATGGGGAAACTCGCTTTGATATTCTCCTGGAACAGATTATGCTCGTAATCCGAGGTTCCACTGTATACTATATGAGGTGATCTTGTACACCAGCCGAGAAAAGGTAGGGCCCCATATGTCATCCCAGTCATCACCATTCAATTGCGGAAAATCCGTCAACCATGCATTGCGACAAGATGAAAGAACCTAAGGGGTATCTATGAATATAGTGGAATATATTGAATATAGTTTATATATAATAGAGAGTGTTTTAGTGAGTTCACTATATCTGAGTAAGGATTACAGGTTGCTAATCCTTAGGGTCCTTTCACACAGGCGGTCCGATCGGGGGACTCCGCTTTGCTCAGCGGGGGATCACTTTGTTGATCCCCGCTGATCAGACGTGTGACAGGTCCATCTCCGCTTACTGTGCAGAGATGGACCTGTCAGAGCCCCGCTCTCCTCTATGGGGAGATCGGATGAAAACGGAACGCCTGTCCGTTTTCCTTTGATCCCATCCGATACGCCAGACAGATCGAATAGCAGCGGGTGTCAGCGGACATGTCCATAGGGTTGAATGGAGGGTCTGATCAGGTCCACCTGAAAAACTGACAGGCGGACCTGATCAGAAAGCCTGTGTGAAAGGGGCCTTATGCCACGCACACACGGCCGGACTTTGCCACGGGCAAAACTCTGTCGGAATTTCCGACGAAAAAATAGAGAACCTGCTCTCTATCTATGTCCGTCGGAAACGGAAAAAGTGCGATGAGGCATGCACACGGTCGGAATATCCGATGAAAAGCTCCCATCTGACTTTTTCCATCAAAAATTCCGACCGTGTGTATGCGGCATTACACATTGACCAGAGGAGCCAAATTGGGCATGGAGGGCATTTCTAAACTGGAGAAATCTAAAAAAATGTGAGGTAGGGTGCTGATATTTATTTTCCATGTGTTGAATGGTAGAAGCGCTCCATTTCCCACTACTGAACCTACCGTCTTCATCAAAAAACTTTTTCCAAAGAATGGGGTCAGGGTAAGAGTAAAAATGGCACAGCTGGGGATTTTTCCACAGTGGCATATGTGGAGACACCATCTCCTCATTTATGCCATCTTGGTCACTTCCTAACAACAGACCACATAGACACTTTGAGGGGATAATGCCTCATAGGATCCCACAACTGCCGCCTCCAGTGATATGGCTGCATCATCCTCGGGCTGCGTCAGCCATCTGTTCACAAAGACCAACTATCCCGCAAAAAAATAGTGTGAGAAATTTGGTACCGCTAACCCCCCTACCTTCCAAGGTTGTGGCAGCACTTGTAGCCTGATACGATGGGCACCTCTGCACCACAGGAAATCAGACACCAATCTGTCTATAGTCTAAAATACAGTTATGCCCCGTACACACGTCAGGATTTATAACGGGAAAAAGTCAGTCAGAAATTTTGACGGCAAAATTGAGAGCCTGCTCTCAATCTATGTCTGTCGGATGGAGCATACACACGGTCGGAATTCCCGACCAAAAGCTCCCATTGGAGTTTTTCTGTCGGGAATTCTGACCATGTGTACGGGGCATTAGAGAATCCAGATGGGCGAGTTCCTAATGTATAGAAAAACAGGGAGGATTTTCATTCAAATTAATTCCGCCATGCTTGAATGAAATTAGCACTACCTTGACTTTTGAAGAGTCCACAATCATAAACTGTAGAAACAAATTTTGGCTTTTTTTTTTTTTTTTACTTGGCCCATAATCTAAATTCTTGACAGATTCAGGCTGCTTTTCGGATCATCCTACTGGATCCATTAATTAAAATAATGAAATATTTTTCTACAACAAGTAAAACATGTGTGAGAGAACGCTGAGCAGCAAGCTGAGCCCTACGAAAAAAGGTCAGAGAACAAGACTGAAGAGCCGTCATGTCTTTAGTGGATATCATGAAATTAGCACTTTTTGTGAAGACTACTTGGGTAATATAAACAGATAACAGATCAACAGATCACAGTAAATAAACATAAAATCAATGGGTAGTAAGGAAAGAAAATCATTGCTTTATTTGTTTAACTATCAAAGCTTCTCTCTTTAGCTTTAGTGTAAACATCAGACAATTAGACAGATGTCATTTCTGTGGATAGTAGAAACAGCTATACAAGATGAACCATCTGAAAACAGCAATTTCATGGCCGGATTTACCAGATTAGATTTTTTTTTTAACTAAAGAATAACTGCATTTTTAAAACCACTCCACCACCTGAAAGTGATGTTCCTTCTGATCTTCCAGGGCTGCTGTTAGAAATCACGGGGCCCCGTACAGCCTTCCTAATGGGCCCCCCCCCTAAGGTCGTCTCCACCCCCCCACCTAGGAGCAGCTTACTTTATCCACCTATGCCCTCTTATGCTCCCACCTCCTGGGCCCCTCTGTTGACATGATGGGGCCCAGGGAAATGTAATTTAAGTCTTGGTAAGCAAGTAGGAGCGGGGGTGTTGACTAGTAATATTAATTTATTCATTTAGACAGAAATGAACAATAAAGCTGCCCTGGTCCCCCCTATTTAGCGGACAAGGCCTGGGCTCAGTACAACAGGACCAGTTGTACTGCCTTTCTCAGACTTTTCAAGTCTCCTGCGAGTCGCGGGAGTCTCCCGCATTTGACTGTGGGCTCTCGGACACCCGCGAGTGCTGGGTGATCTCCCGGCTGGGACTGTCACTCAGCCACAGACAGAGCAACCCGAGAGACGAAATGGAGTACGGCCACTCAAGCTGCTCCGTCTTCTGTCTGTGGCCAGGGGAGGGGGCGGGACAGAGCCGGGAGATCTGTAGACACACCCCATGCTGGTGCCCCATGCTGCGCTTAGACCTCTCATGGCACGCTCCTATCCACTGGCCCCTCCTTCCCTCCCGTCCACCCCAGGTACTTCTGTAAGGAGGGGCCGACAGGGAGGAGCATGCCACGAGAGGTAATGACAGCCGCCTCCCAAGCTACTCTACAATTAATGTAACAGCAGCTGCTTGGATCTTATTTTTTTATTTTTTTCAAAATCTTTTTTATTGAGATTTATATGAGCATGTAAATTTACCCACGCAGGGGCTTAACATTTGCCCACACAGGGGCAGTTCCTCTGTTGTGGCAACTCGCCGCAACAGGGCACAACACATAACACAAACATCCTAACTTAGCTTACATTATAACCCCAATTGTGGGGAGAGGGTTGGGTCAAGATAATCTGTGCTCAAATTGATATTGACAGGATAAGGTTACATGAGAAAAGTCGGGTCAATGAAAAAAAAAAAAAAAACCCATTGTCAATCTAGGTATTGGTCACTGCATCATTTGCCGTGGTACTATCATCTAGCCAACAACTCCATACCTTCTCAAATTTTTGTGGGCATCCCCTGTCCGAGTATGTGGCTTTATATAGGGGCAAACTATCATTCACTAGGCTTTTCCAGAATCTGACAGAGGGGGGAGACGATTGTTTCCAGTTCATTGTAATGGCTTTGCGAGCATAGTATAGTAACAGGGATATGAGTATTTTCCTGGCTCTGATCATCGACATTTGTTCAACCAGCCCCAGCAGACAATATATAGGTTCATAAGGAACACTAATCTTAGTGACCTTAGTAATCACCAGGAGTACTTCTTTCCAATAATGTGCGATTGCCGGGCAAACCCAGAAAATGTGGAAAAGGTCCCCCCGGTTGATAGGAGCAGCGCCAGCACGCCGGAGAATGCGCCGGCGACATCTGGTGCAACCTGTGAGGTGTGTAGTGAGCTCTATGTACAATTTTGTATTGGACCAGTTTGTCTCTTGCTGAGACCAGAGGGGAGAAGGGAAAGTCCCAGATCTCCCTCCAGTCGTCCTCATCCATCCCCGGGCAGCTGCTTGGATCTTGCTGTGATGTGCCCAGTGCTGTGATGTGTGCCCTATTGTGTGCCCCATTATGTGCCCCATGCCCCACTGTGTGCATAGTGCCCTGCTGTGTGCCCCATGCCCCGCTGTGTGCCCTGCTGTGTGCCCTGTGTCCTGATGTATGCCCCATGATGTGCCCTGTGCCCAGATGTGTGCCCCCTGCCCTGCTGTGTGCCCCATGTCCTGATGTGTGCCCTGTTCCCTGCTGTGTGCCCCATGCCCTAATTTGTGCCCTGTTGTGTGCCCATGATGTGCCCTGATGTGAGCCCTACTGTGTGCCCCATGCCCTGCTGTGTGCTCCATGTCCTGATGTGTGCCCAGTGCCCCTGTGTGCCCTGTGCCCTGCTGTGTGACCCATGTCCTGATGTGTGCCCGATGATGTGCCCTGCTGTGTGCCCCATGCCCTGCTGTGTGCCCCATGTCCTGATGTGTGCCCCATGCCTCTCTGTGTGCCCCATGCCCTGCTGTGTGCCCCATGATGTGCCCTGCTGTGTGCCCTATGCCCTGATGTGTGCCCAGTACCCAGCTGTGTGCCCCATGCCCCGCTGTGTGCCCCATGCCCTGACGTGTGCCCAGTCGACTTGGTCGGCGCCGGAGCAAAGCGTCACCTCCCTGAAATGAGTTTTTGCAGGTTGGGATGCCTGCTTATTAGCAGGCCTTAACTACTTCTATAGTAGGAATTCAATGTCCAACCAAACTTGCAGCATGTCCACAATCCCTGACCATTATTTCATTTAGTATGTCTATAGTTTCTAATAGTCTTAATTAGCCTTACATTTAAAGAACATGGGGTTGATGTACCAAAAACAGGAGAGTACAAAATCTGGTGCAGCGCTGCATAGAACCCAATCAGCTTCCAGGTTTTCTTGACAAAGCCTAATTGAACAAGGTGACGTTAAAAGCTGATTGGCTACCATGCACAGTTGCACCACATTGTGCACTCTCCAGTTTAAAGTGGTGGTAAACCCACTTCACAAAAAAACAACAACCTGCAAGACAAAGGCATAATAAATAAGCATAGCATACTAGCTTATTATGAAATACTCACCATAGATCGAAGCCCCTGCAGTGGTCCCCGTACACTGGTCTGGCCGGCAACATCACTCCCGGAGTTATTTCCGGGTATCGTGGGCTCCGGCAATGTGATTGGCTGGAGCCGCGATGACGTCACTCCTGCGTGCGGGAGCCGCCGGCAACGGCACGTCAGCTGAAGCAACGGCATGAACGACCTGTTGCTTCAGCGGGCATGTGTCGATGACGTCGGCACATGCTGATACAGGGGATATCGCCCTAAACCATTTGGGTTTAGGAGATATCCGAGGTGGCTACAGGTAAGCTTTATTATAGGCTTACCTGTAGTAAAAAGTGGATTGTAAGGGTTTACAACCACTTTAAGTAAATCAACCCCTATGTGTCCCCCTGTAGTTTGTAAGTTGATAATAACTGCACTAAATTGGCAGCTTTGGCCCATGTTTCTGTGCTACCTTTGTAGCAGAGTGATTACATCTGACTGACAATTTTATCTACCGTCATCTAAGCAGTTTTCTTAATTGCTGTACACTGTACAGTAGTTTAAAGCAAGATATAGCCAGACTGGTAGTGTGAACCTGTTGACAAAATACATTTCAGGATTTTATCTGTTGTTTTACATTTTGCTCTCCTAAATATCTCTGAGCCCAGGTTCACACTTGTGCAAGCACAGACATCGCATGTGATTCGCACCTGCACTGCGGTGCCAAATGCATGCGATGTCTGTGCAATGCGAGTTCAGCCATACAGTTGTATGGCTGAACTCGCATTGGATTTGCAGGAAAATAGTACAAGGACTTTTTTTTCCCAGCACTGGAATCGGATCGCATTGGGGGTTCTCACCCATGCGATCTGATTCCTGTGCGAGTTCACAGTTCGCACTGTGATCTGTGAACCGATCTGGGGGTGTCAATACTGACAGAAGGCAGTGTGAACTTCCTGCGGGAGAGATGCGATTCGGGAAACGGCGCTGTAATCACGATGGTTCCCGCATCGCATATGTGTGAACCTAGTCTGAAGGGAATTCTGTAATGCAAGAAATTTTGTCAGAAATATCTGCAGTTCTGCTTTTGATAACCTTTCTTTAATAATAGAATTTTCCTGGCTGCCTATGGCTTTAAGACTGAGGGGTTGATTTACTAAAGGCAAATAGACTGTGCACTTTGCAAAGAGCAGTTGCCCTCTGCAAAGTGCAGTTGCTCCAAAGCTTAGTAAATGAGGTAAGGCTTCACTTTGCAAAGAATACCCAATCACATGCAACGAGAATAAAATAAAAAAAAACAGCATTTTTGCTTGCACATGATTGGATGATGGAAGTCAGCAGAGTTTCTGCTCATTTACTAAGCTCTGGAGCAACTGCAATGGCAGAGTGCAACCACACTTTGCAAAGTGCATAGTCTTTTTTCCCTTTAGTAAATCAACCCCTGAGTCTCTAACCTGAAACAAACATAAGCATTTGAAAATAAAGAAGGCTTTATCTGCATATTTGGTGCATGTCAGTACCTTAGAAATATTGATGCCATGGGTTCAGCATGACAGCCATGCAACTAGAATTTTCTCAAAGAGAAATTAGCGATTTTAGTCTCTATGTTTTTAGTATGTATTTATTTTCAGAATCACCCCAACATATGTTATTCCAGTTCTGGCATGCTGCAAAGTGAACTGTTCTAATGGCCCGTACACACGATCCGAAAATCAGATGAAAAATACCTCTTTCGACGCGATCGTACGATAATTCGATCGTTAGTACAGAGCTTTCGAGAGCCGATCACGACAGTTCATCCGATATTATTCGATCGGACAAGCACGAAAATTTTCCTTGTACGATACCAGATCGTACGTTTTTAGTTTATCTAGTACAGTTATCATCCAAAAATACAATACAAATACACTACAACACATGACATCACTTACGATTTTTTTTTTCTGTCGTACGAGAATTTTCGTGACTTTAGTAACCTATTCAATTTCTACTTGCGACTAGTAAGCAGAAAAAGTGGGACAATATGTCGTCCGATTTTCGGGTTGTGTGTATGGGGCATAATGCTGCTTACTAGAATCAACTTACCGTAAGACTTCAAAAGATATAATTATTTCCACTTTTTCTTAAGACCTTCAGTATTTGGCATAAAAGTGATGTGGTAGGCTTTCCAGAGTAGACACTGGAGTTGATTTACTAAAGGCAAACAGACTGTACAAGAGCAGTTGCTCCAGAGCTTAGTAAATGAGGGGAAGGTCTGCTGACTTCCATCATCCAATCATATGCAAGCTAAAAATTCAGTTTTTATTTTCCTTGCATGTGATTGGGTATTCTACCTCATATATTAAGCTCTGAAGCAACTGCACTTGCAAAGCACACAGTCTATTTGCCTTTAGTAAATTCACCCCACTGTGTAGAAATAGTGTTCATGAGTTAAAATCGGATCACCGTTTGCTGTTTCTGGGTTCAGTAAATAGTTTAGGTTGGCAGATCTGTGTTGGGAGACATCAATCTTTAGCTAGAAAGATTTCCTAAATTTCAGTTAAAGAGAAACTAAATGGGATAGCAGACAACAGGAATTTAGATCAACAATAAACACACTCACACTACCTTTGGATAAAATTATGGCCGCGGCCTTTATTATTATTGGCTTTAATAAATAAAATAGACTTTTATTTCCATTTAAAAACACATAAACAGCTCAGCCACTACGACTCGAGCTGTATCATCAAAAGAAGAGGGGAATCACCCCATAACTCAAAACATTCACTTCAAATAATATCAACACTTTTATTAATAAATATATTTAAAAAAAAAATTAAATATGTAAACTGTCCCCCTTAAATAAAGTGACACTGCCACATAATAAAATAGCCGTGACTGAAGGGAGGGAGAGAGGGAACACCACAGCTTGCTGCTACTGAGGCGACTGAAATCTGGGGCTCAGAACCCCCTTTTTATTTGAAATTCTCCTCACAGATCCCCGTAAACTGCCCAGATACAGTAATCAGCTGACCTCTGCAGAAAACAGGGGCTAATCAGAAACCTTCCCACATTTTTTCAACCTGAGGGGATCCTAGAACCCTGCTGCCCCAATCCCATGAGGAAAAGGGGGCTTATTACTGTCCCCCACTTTTCCTTTCATTCTGGATGCTAAAGGGCAGACAAAGGGCAGACAAAGGGCAAAAGACTAGCTACCAACCTTGTCTGTGATCTTCCTGTAGCTGTAGCTTAATTGGTGTCCACGGCACTGTGTTTCTGTACGGAGGTGGCCATTTTGGTAGAGAAAGGTTTTTGATTCTTTATGTCAGAGCTTCCAGAAAGAAGAACAGTGAGCAGGTAGTGGGGACTTCACTAAATTTCACACCAAATCTAATTAGACTAGCAGTAAGAATCAGCAGGGCCTTAGATCTCATACTAGCTTATACAGTCCCGAGGTTGTAGTAGAGAGTGATAGGTGTTCTGGGAGCCACACATCAAGTCAAAGCCTACTGTGTGATAGTGACTGACAGCCAGCTGTCTGTGTGTGGTAATATTTTCATGTTGACCAACACTGGTTTAGAGGATAGGTTTTTTTTTCAGCCTCAATAACAAAGTCATTCCAAATTTGTTTTACTCAAGTATGTGTAACCAAATGTTTCTGTATGTGGTTTTAATGCTCTCTTATATGATGATGCACTAAAGTTGGCCCTACATGGATTGAAATTCAGACAGGCTCAACAGGGATCGTCCAAATTTTGATCCATGTATAGCCACTGTGGCTGTGCAGAAGTCAATCTACCGATCGACTTCTGTACAACCACCCTGTCAGATTTTCCCCACTCGATCAGCGCTGCAAGCTATAGCCTGCAATGCTGGTCAGTGTAATCTGATGTCGCGGAGGGCTCCCCACTGTCAGAATACAATGACAACGCTGGTTGAACAAAAAATACTGACTCGTCTATGGGCTGCCTAAACATCATTAGGTTTCTTGATGTGTGGTCAAGGAAAGGCACAGTGATGAAATCCTACTTTCCTAGCAATAAACCTGGTATACTTATCTTTGTATGGCAAACTGGAAATCCATTTAGAACAAACAGATCTCTGTCAGGCCCTGCTTGGAGGATATTGCCTCAGTTTATGTTCATGACTAGGATTTGCTTGCACAAATGATTTGAGATAATTTCAGAGAGATGTTAAGAGGTGATTAACCACAATTGTCTGAATGTCATCAAGTGGCTGAAACATGATGCCAAAATTTTCTTTGACACTTTAATCCAATCAAACAACCTCGACAATAGTCCCATTTCAAATTCGAGGTATTATGACTGGAGCTATGTATTTCAAATGATAACATTTAACTATTTCAACTATTTCACGTTACCACGCTGTGAAAAAGTTATTTATTATGATATTTGAACTGGAATCAGTAAAGGGCTTTTACATTTAGGACCCATTCACACCTATGCATAGTGGCAACACACATTAATGCGAGTGACAATGCATGTCAACACACCAGCGTGATGCAGGGTTCGGTGTGGTGCTATTCATGTGACTGACATCCCACCACAATGCATACACCATGTAGGTTTGTTCATACTGTAGGTTCTAATGAATAGTGAATGAACTGCATTAACCCAATGCATGCCATAACATGCATTAACCAATGTGCATTAATGCATTGCAACGGAACACTTTAGTGTGAATGGGCCAATAGAAAATCCAATTCCAACTGACAGTTTTTAGTTAAAAAAAGCAATTTTAACCACTTTTTCTATTGTATAAACATCCAAATGGACAAAAAAACAATTTCAAACAGTTATGGATCAACTCAAGGTTTCAGAAGAAGCTGTCGATTCTTGGTTTCACTGATCTATTTGCTTTTTCTATGGTGCAAAATCTTGTGGCCCAGTGGCTAAGTGGTTAGCACTTCTACCTTGTAGCGCTAGAGTCATTAGTTTGAATGCAAGCCACGGCACTACCTGCCTTGGAGTTTCCAAGTTTTCCCTGTGCCTGCATGGGTTTTCTGGGGGTATCTGGTTTACTCCCACACGCCAAAGACATGCTAGTAGGCTGATTGGCTCCTGTGTAAATTGGCCTTAGTATGTATATGTATGAATGTGAGTTAGGTACCTTAGATCAGTGGTTTTCAACCTCAGTCCTCAAGTACCCCCAACAGGCCATGTTTTCAGGTTTTCCTTTACTTTGCACAGCTGTTTTGAATCAATATAAATGACATGACATTGAAAAGAGCTATTTTATCCAACGGAAGTTCCCAAAATATGGCCCGTTTGGGGTACTTGAGGACTGAGGTTGAGAACCACTACTTAGATTGTAAGCTCCTTGAGGGCAGGGACTGATGTAAATGTACAATATATATGTAAAGTGCTGTGTAAATTGATGTCGCTATATAAGAACCTATAATAAATAAATCCTGAAAACGGTTGAAATTGCCTGAAAATTGATGAGTACATGGCGATAATAAGGGGTTTATGTTGCTTTTTAAAAATGGAACCTATTAAGTTTGGCCCAAATGTATACCTGTTGTAGAATCATCAATGATTATGCCTGTTGTCTGTGTTTCAATCACTAATGTGTGTTTTTTTTTTTTTTGCCTTAGTTGGACCAAGCCAATTTTAAAGAAAGGATATAGGCAGCGATTGGAACTGTCAGATATTTATCAAATTTCCACTGCAGATTCTGCTGATAATCTGTCAGAAAGACTTGAAAGGTAAGCCTGGGTGGTTGGAATATCCATTATCCCAACAGGAGATGTAGCGACAAAAATGAGATACTACATAGCTCCTGTATGTCCATTGTACATGTTTCCCACTTTATTTATTTATTTTTTTTTCCCTTATAAATACACTTTAGGAATAGGGATGAGCTCGGTGTTCGAGTCGAACATAAGTTCGACTCGAACATCGGCTGTTCGATCGTTCGGCGAACATCGAACAATTTGGGCCGTTCGCGCCAAATTCGAGTGACGCGAACGGCCCACAATACACTGCGCCATCGCAGTGCAATCCCGGCGCTGTAATTGGCCAAGCATGCACTGTGACCCCGCATGCTTGGCCAATCACAGCGCCGGCAGCTAGGAGAGCCATAATTGGCCACAGGCAGGTTGCCTGTGGCCAATTATAGCTCAGGGGGTTTAGCACACACCCCACACTATAAAAGGCTGCCAGCGCGGCGGCCTTGTGTAGTGTGTTCCGGCGCAGGGAAAGATTTACATAGGCAGGGACAGTGTCAGTGCTATTTGTACCTCAAACTTGTGTGTAGGGAGAGAGAAGGATAGGCAGGTAGAGTGTCAGTGTCATATTCTTTGCTAAACCTTGTGTGCAGGGAGAGAGAAGGATAGGCAGGGGACAGTGTCAGTGTCATTGTTGCTAAGCCTCCTGCACATTATACACCTGAAGTTAGCCCGTATTGCTGTGTTTTCCTGGTGTGTTACACCAACAGGCATTTGCAGCACTTACAGCGGGCGGAGTGTGCCTCCTGCACATTATACACCTGAAGTTAGCCCGTATTGCTGTATTTTCCTGGTGTGTTACACCAACAGGCATTTGCAGCACTTACAGCGGGCGGAGTGTGCCTCCTACACATTATACACCTGAAGTTAGCCCGTATTGCTGTGTTTTCCTGGTGTGTTACACCAACAGGCATTTGCAGCACTTACAGCGGGCAGAGTGTGCCTCCTGCACATTATACACCTGAAGTTAGCCTGTATTGCTGTGTTTTCCTGGTGTTACACCAACAGGTATTTGCAGCACTTACAGCGGGCGGAGTGTGCCTCCTGCACATTATACACCTGAAGTTAGCCTGTATTGCTGTGTTTTCCTGGTGTTACACCAACAGGCATTTGCAGCACTTACAGCGGGCGGAGTGTGCCTCCTGCACATTATACACCTGAAGTTAGCCCGTATTGCTGTGTTTTCCTGGTGTGTTACACCAACAGGCATTTGCAGCACTTACAGCGGGCGGAGTGTGCCTCCTGCACATTATACACCTGAAGTTAGCCTGTATTGCTGTGTTTTCCTGGTGTTACACCAACAGGCATTTGCAGCATTTACAGTGGGCGGAGTGTGCCTCCTGCACATTATACACCTGAAGTTAGCCCGTATTGCTGTGTTTTCCTGGTGTGTTACACCAACAGGCATTTGCAGCACTTACAGCGGGCAGAGTGTGCCTCCTGCACATTATACACCTGAAGTTAGCCTGTATTGCTGTGTTTTCCTGGTGTTACACCAACAGGCATTTGCAGCACTTACAGCGGGCGGAGTGTGCCTCCTGCACATTATACACCTGAAGTTAGCCTGTATTGCTGTGTTTTCCTGGTGTGTTACACCAACAGGCATTTGCAGCACTTACAGCAGGCGTAGTGTGATTCCTGCAAAATATACTCCTGAAGCTAGGCCTTATTGCTGGTTTTCCCATCTCCCTGCAGGCCATTAGAATGTCTGGAAGGCAAACAAGGAGAGGCAGACAGTCAGGAGCCAATAAAAGAGGGCAAGCAGGCTCTGTGTCTAGAGACAACAGTGCTGGTCGTGGACGCGGTGCATCGCCATCAGCACGTGGCCATGGGACACGCTTGTCCTTCTTTTTGGCAGCTGGACGTGTTGAGCCGCATCATGCCGAAGACTTGGTAGAGTGGATGACCAAGCCCTCCTCATCCTCCTCATCCTCTCTCACCCAGGCTCAGGGTACTGGCAAAGCAGCTGCCAAAGCGTCCTCTTCCCTGGTATCAATGTCATCATCAGTCACTCCTTCCCTAGACCAACCATGTCCTCCTGAGGAGTCCCCCGAACTGTTTGAGCACAGTGTTGGGTACATGCTCCAGGAGGATGCCCAGCGTTTCGAAGGGTCTGATGATGATACCCAGCTAGAGGAAGGCAGTAGCGTGAGAGCAGAGAGAGGGGATGCTCAAGAAGGACACCAATCTGGCAGTCATGTTCCAGCAGCTACAGCATACTGCCAGATTGGCTCCAGTGATGAGGAGGGAGGGGATGATGAGGTCAGTGACTCCACGTGGGTGCCTAATAGGAGAGAGGAGGAGGAGGATGAGGAGGAGGCACATCTCCAACGAGGCAGGATGCCCTCGGGGGGCCAGCATAAGGGCAGCACACCAACGGAATCACACCGCAGAGCTCCACCTGTGCAGGGCGCTGCCTCTGCCCGTTATTCAAAAAGTTCTTTGGTGTGGGCCTTTTTTGAGTCGAGTGCATCAGATCGCACAGCTGCTGTTTGCAACATATGTCTCAAGCGTATATCGTGTGGCCAAAACATCACCCGCTTGGGCACCACATGCTTGACCAGACATATGTTGACCTGCCATGCAGCTCGCTGGCAAGCCTACCTTAAAGACCCACACCAAAGAACAAAGCGGACCTCTCCTTGCACCGCCTCAGCTGGGATCTCCAACCCCACTATACCTTCAGTCCTCTCTGAAACCTGCACTAAGAGGAATAAAGGTGTAGAATTAGGTGTGTCACAGCCAAGTACTTGCGGGCACTCTGCTAGCAGTACACCGACGTCCGATTCTAGCAGGCAAATTTCCCTGCCCCAGCTGCTGGACCGTCGAAAGAAGTTCACTCCCAGCCATCCACATGCCCAGCGGTTGAATGCTAGCTTGGCTAAATTGCTAGCGCTTCAACTGCTGCCTTTTCAGTTGGTAGACTCGGCCCCCTTCCGTGAATTTGTGCAATGTGCGGTTCCTCAGTGGCAGGTTCCCAAACGCCACTTTTTCTCACGGAAGGCGATTCCGGCTCTCTACCGGCATGTGGAAGGCAATGTCTTGGCCTCGCTGGACAGGGCGGTCAGCTGTAAGGTGCATATTACCGCTGACTCATGGTCCAGCAGGCATGGACAGGGACGTTACCTTTCTTTCACGGCCCATTGGGTCACTCTTTTGGCAGCTGGGAAGGATGCAGGACAAGGTGCAGTAGTGTTGGAGGTTGTTCCGCCGCCACGCCTCCAAAATGCTACTACTGGTTGTGACACACCTCTCTCCTCCACCCCCTCCTCTTCTTCTTCCTCCATGGCCTCTTCCTGTGCTTTGTCCTCGGAACCAGCGGTGCTCCGTAGGCGTTCAAGGGGCTACGCAAGTACGCAGGCAAAAAGATGCCATGCCGTGCTTGCGCTGGTGTGTTTGGGTGACAGGAGCCACACTGGGGCAGAGGTTCTGTCTGCTCTGCAGGGGCAGGCCGAGAGGTGGTTGACGCCATGCCAGCTTAAGCCAGGAATGGTGGTTTGCGACAATGGCACCAACCTCCTCTCCACCCTCCGACAGGGACAACTGACCCATGTGCCCTGTGTGGCTCACGTCCTTAACCTGGTGGTGCAGCGGTTCTTGGGCAGGTACCCGGGCTTACAGGATGTCCTGAGGCAGGCCAGGAAAGTCTGTGTGCATTTCCGCAGATCTTATAATGCCAGTGCTCGCCTGGCTGAGCTGCAAAAGGAGTTGAACCTGCCCAAGAACCGCCTTATATGTGACATGCCCACCAGGTGGAACTCAACGTTGGCCATGCTGCAGCGGCTGCACACACAGCAGAGGGCCATCAATGAGTACCTGTGCAACTACGGCACCAGGACAGGGTCAGGGGAGCTCTGGTTTTTTTCACCACGCCAGTGGGGCATGATCAGGGATGCATGCACTGTCCTGGCACCATTTGAGAAGGCCACGAGGATGGTGAGGAGTGACAGTGCATGCATCAGTGACACTGTACCTCTTGTCCACCTGTTGGAACATACGCTGCGTGGAATAATGGACAGGGCACTTGAGGCAGAACAGAGGCAGGAAGAGCAGGACTTCCTTGCCTCTCAAGGCCCCCTTTACCCAGACAGTGTTCCTTCTGTCCCACCCATCGCACAGGAAGAGGAGGAGGAGGAGGAGGAGGAGGATTGTGTCAGCATGGAGGTGGAGCCTGGCACTCAGCATCATCAGCAGCAGTCTTTTAGGGATGATTTACAATCCCAAGAAACCAGTGGACTTGTACGTGGCTGGGAGGAGGTGGCTGCGGATCATGTCGTCCTTAGTGACCCAGAGGACTCCGGACCGAATGCCTCAGCTAACCTACGCTGCATGGCCTCCCTGATCCTGCAAAGTCTGCGGAAGGATCCTCGTATTCTTCGGATCAAGGAGAGGGACCATTACTGGCTGGCCACTCTCCTTGATCCACGGTACAAGGGTAAGGTTGCGGACCTTATCTTACCATCGCAGAGGGAGCAGAGGATGAGACAACTCCGGGAGGCCTTGCAGAAAGGTCTGTGCAACGCGTTCCCAGAGACTGGGAGGTTACAAACTCCTGGTCCTGGACAACGAGTTGCTGAGGCTTCGGTCAGTCAAAGAAGGAGCAGTGGGGAAGGTGGCCGTCTGACCAATGCGTTCAGACAATTCTTTAGTCCGCAGCCCCAAGGTATGATCGGTTCCAGCAACCATCGCCAGTGTCTGATATACATGGTGCAGGAATACCTAGGGGCAAGGTCAGACTTGGACACCTTCCCCACCGAAAATCCTCTGGCTTACTGGGTCTTGAGGATGGATCACTGGCCAGAGCTTGCACAGTATGCAATTGAGCTACTGGCCTGTCCTGCATTCAGCGTTCTTTCAGAACGCACATTCAGTGCTGCTGGAGGATTTGTCACGGATCACAGGGTGCGCCTGTCCACCGACTCGGTTGATCGACTGACCTTCATAAAGATGAACCAGTCTTGGATCACCAGCAGCTACCAAACACCTGAAGCTGATATAACAGACTAATTTATTTTCAAATGTCACATCCCTTCAAGACTGATGCTGATGCTGAGAGACTGTCCTGTTATGTTGACTGACTATCCTCCTCCTCCTCAATGATCCGATTGATGATGATAGCTTGGAAGAACATTTTTGTTTCTGGGTGCCGCCACCAGTGGCTAAGGCCCAATTTTCAGCCCCTGTTTAACAGGGGCATGTAATTACAATTTTTTATGCAATGCTTTGCAGCAGGGCTCATTCCTGCACTCCAACTAGAGTATCTGGGAGAGGTTGCAGTGTCGTGGCACCAGCACCAGTGGCTAAGGCCCAATTTTTCAGCCCCTGTTTAACAGGGGCGTGTTATTACAATTTTTTATGCAATGCTTTGCAGCTGGGCTCATTCCTGCACTCCAACTAGAGTATCTGGGAGAGATTGCAGTGTCGTGGCACCAGCACCAGTGGCTAAGGCCCAATTTTTCAGCCCCTGTTTAACAGGGGCGTGTAATTACAATTTTTGATGCAATACTTTGCAACAGGGCTCATTGCTGTGCTCCAAGTACAGTATCTGTGAGGGGTTGCAGTGTTGTGGCACCAGTGCCTAAGGCCCAATTTTTCTGCCCCTGTATAACAGGGGCATGTAATTACAATTCTTGATCTAATAATTCACAGCAGGGCCCATTCATGCGCCCACCAAGAGTAACTGTGAGGGCTCACAGTGTTGTGGCAACACCAACATGTAAGGGGCAAATATATACAGCAGGCCCCTACTTTCAAACATCCAACTTACAAACGACTCCTCCTTGCAAACGGAAGGATACAACAGGAAGTGAGAGGAAATCTACCCCTAGGAAGGCAAATTCTCTCCTGTAAGAGTTAATATGGGAAAAAAGTGTCTCCTCTCCACTGATGCTTTATCACCAATTAGTATATAGGGCCTTTTTTCTTTTGTGTGCGGGGTTCCCCTTAATATCCATACAAGACCCAAAGGGGCTGGTAATGGGCTGGGGTAGGGGGGGGGGGGTGATGGGGTAGCTATGCCATTTTTCTTAAAGATTTTCATCCATATTACTGGGACCAGACATTACATTAAAGCCGCAAGCAGTTTTAAATGGCTTTTTTTCCATTAGAAATGTAATTTTGTGCAGTGACAGTTCTAAACACAGGAAACACGTGGCACTTCACGGGCATACTTTAGACACCCCCCAGGTACGATATTTAAAGGAATATTTTATTTATTTTTTTCACTTTATGCATCATTAAAATGACTGCTCCCGAAAAACGGAAGTTTTTAAAACTTTTTTTTGCATTGATACATGTCCCCTGGTGCAGAACCCGGGTTCCCAAACCCTTTTTAGGACAATAACATGCATAATAGTCGTTATAATTAGCACTTTAGATTTTGAACGTTCGCATCCATTGTATTTAATAGGGTTCTAAAGTTCGTGCAAACTTTCGGTCCGTTCGCGGGTTCTGGTGCGAACCGAACCCGGGGGTGTTCGGCTCATCACTATTTAGGAATAGTTGTCCTTTAAGCTTCATTTACAACACAGAGAAAAGGATCTCACAATGGATGATAGCATGTGTCACTTTCCGCGGATACAAATATCCATATTTGTCTGAACCTTTTTAAGTAAAAAAAAAAAAAAAGAAAAAATATCCTTTAGTAATTTTGTATGCTAATTTGAGTGTTGTTCAAACCTCTATCCCATTTGAGTGTTGTTCAAACCTATATCCAATTTGAGTGTTTTTCAAACCTATATCCAATTTGAGTTTTGTTTCAACTGATATCAAAATGAATTTTATATTTACTTATAAGATAAAAAAAAGTCTAATTGCTTTAGGCAACTTGACAACATTCTTCTATTTTTTTTTTCTATCACACTGCAAGAAATATTAACAATAGGAATGTAAGAAAAGTTTTGGTGTCACTTTTTTTCTGCATTGATAGATAACATGTTATTCCACCAACAAGTCATTTTTGTCTCCATTGTTACCAGTTAGAATAGTCTGCCTTTGTTTTCATCTAGCAAGGGACTGGAAGAACTCCAAAAGCTTTATTTGCCTATTATTTCTGCATTGGTCTTAAGAAGCCTGGCATTTTTTTTTAACATACAATGTGACCTTTACATGAATTAACTCCCTGCCATGGGATATACGGTCAGGTTTCTAAATCTGTCAAATATGTGAATGAACTGGTGGTGGAAATACATTTTAGCACCATGAAGAATGGATCCCACTGAGATACTAAAACTCGGGTTTTATTAGCATCCTTACGTGCACTATCTGAGTTTCCCTGGAAATACCTGGGAATGAAGCAATATGCTCCAAGTGTAAACGCAGCTGTTGATGGATAACTATCTTGCTTTTGTATTTTCTTTCAGAGAATGGGACAGGGAACTGGCAACGTCAAAGACCAACCCCAAATTAATAAATGCACTGAAGCGATGCTTTTTCTGGAAGTTTCTTTTTTACGGCATCCTATTATATCTTGGGGTAAACTAAATATTTTTTACCTACTGCATTTTATATATACAGACTATAAGTGTGTTTATATATATATATATATATATATATATATATATATTAAAAAATATATATATATATATGTTGATTTTCAAGGGGAACTAAAAACGATATGCATACATGAAAATAGAGAGGCCATAACAAGTTTTGCCGATGATCCAGCATAGATATAACCGCTTACACCTGTGCACCCCAAATACTTGGCAAACTCCCCTCCCAGCTCCAGAAATGACTCAACACAAGACCAAAAAATATGTGCAAGAGGGCAGCATGTCTGTGCCAAATAGCTTCATAGCAGTCTTTGCTCTGAGGGCCTGCTTGTCTGTGCCCCACACTAAATGTTTGCTATATGTTCCTATTTACACACCATTCCTATAAATAATTTTAAAGAATATTTCCATCCTTTTTAGTTTATTTGGAGCAGGTTGTACACAGGATTCTTTAGGCAGCCTGTATTCTTCAGAGTAGCGTGTAATGTGCAATTAGGGGACAGATGTAGGGACAGTGGGGTTGATTTACTAAACGCAAATCCACTTTGCACTGCAAGTGCACTTGGAAGTGCAGTCGCTTTAGATCTGAGGGGTAGATCTGAAATCAGGGGAATCTCTACTGATTTTATAATCCAATCATGTACAAGCAAAAATGCTGTTTTTTTTTTTCTTGCATGTCCCCCTCAGATCTACAGCGACTGCACTTCCAAGTGCACTTGCAGTTGACTTGTAGTGCAAAGTGTAGTTGCCTTTAGTAAATAACCCCCAGTATTTTTAATTGCAAATAACATACAATGCACCACCCAAGCCTTGAGATCGTTAATCCTTTTTTTGGGGCAAACAGTGTACACATCGAGTTTACAACTGATATGAGATCTACTAGCACAGTACACCCAGAGTTAACTATGATAAACATTACTTCCCCAGCCCCCTCCTTTACATTACAGAGAAGGGGAAAGCTAAGTAGGGTTTCTAAGCAAGTAAAAGGCAAGTAAAAAGGTAATCAGCAATGATTTTATATTTTTGTGAATGATAGCATGTAACAAATACACTTTAAAGTAACATCAAACTTAAAATGACACCTCTATTATACTGCAGCTTACCAATTCTTAGATGTGATGGCTGCAATCTTTGTCATTTTCAACTTTCTTTCTTTTATTTTCACATAATGATCTGGCCTGTAAGTCTTTTGTTTTTTTAACAGAAAAAGCTGTCTTTCAGAAGTAGCAGTTAGATGGTTGAGACAAACCATTTATCACTGACAGGAGTGCTACAATGGTCAGCTTTCATCTATTTATGTAAAACTGTTATCCCAAAAGGAACAAAACAGTTTGCTGTAACTGCTTATAAAGTATTAGCTGGAGTTTGGCTTCAATTTGTTAGTGTATCTAAATCTGCTTGTACATTCAACACACCCCTCCACCCAGACTGGTGTCTCTGTTGCTCCTCCTTCATCCAGAGTGGAGGCACTCTAAAGCAGGGACCAGACACATTTCTATACATGACATGTATGGGCACTGTGGTTGTACAGAAGTCTAACTACTGATCGACTTTTGTACAACTGCCCTGTCGGATTTGCCCTGCTCGATCAGCCATGCAGGCTGTAGTCGGCAACGCTGATCAGTGTATTCTGATAACAGGGAAATCTCCTCGCTGTCATAATACAATAACTCAGCAGGGAGGATTCCCTCATCCACATTTTGTGTGTGGATGGGGGAATTGAGTCAGATTTTTCTAATTTCACCCACTGGTTCAAAAAACAAAACACAAAATACACTGACTTTTCTATGGGGTCCCATTCGCAGGAGGTGTGCTACTGGCCAGATCACCAGGTGAAAACCTTATGCCAGCACAGTATGTCTGTGCCAACTGTATAGAACATTACATGAAAGTCAGAATTTTTTTTTGCTGGTTTTATATTTTGTAAAACGGAGAGTATTTTAAAACTATTGATAACAGTTCCAATTATAATAAAACTTCACCACATGCAATACAGTTATTCATTTAAAAAAAATAATAATTGAATTTTAACTTTTTCATTAACTTTACAAATACTTACTGAGTATTAAAAATATATATTTTTTTAATGACCCACCAGCACTGTAATAAGATAGAGCTAAGTGTACTGTGAATTGTATAGTAATTATTCATACTGAGTTTATTATTACATTGTAACATTAATGTAGACACTTAAAAATTCAGAAATATGAAAATGTGTTACTTTATCCAATAAGAGAACTGTTACATTTCCAATCATTCATTTATGGTAATAAATCACCCTCAAAAGCAGAGGAATTGAAGAGTGGAAATATTGTTTATAGCAAAGATTTGGATTCTTAATTTTATAATCTAAACTACTTTTTTTTGAGTAATTGTGTTGCTTTTTTATTTGTTGCTGTGGGCACTACAGCCTCTTTCCCAATGGCAGCTCCAGAACTTATCACCACTTTCTGAAAATATATAACAAGTGCACCTCTTCTTCCTTCATAAATGACCCAACAACATAGTGCTCCTCTCCAAATCCTTGACCTCAAAGAGGAACTGCAGTCTGCTCATATAATTTGTAATAAAAACATCTTTGCCATTCTGAAGCTTTCCTCTAATCACTATGCATATCATTTTTATTTATGCTGCAGAAATCTCCCTTTACTGAGTCTGGCTGCGACCATTTTAACTGTGGGCAGCTGAAGCTGCTGCCTGTTCACCTTATGGATTTACACACACACACAGAGGCACACCCCAAGCTCTGCAGCTCTCATTGGCCCTCTTATGACTCACCACCCTCCTTTCATGGTAAACTCTCAGGAGAGTGAGAGAGAGAGCTGTGCATGATGTCATATACCTAGGCATTTTTCCAGACAAGAAACAGGAAGTGGGCTGTATAAGGTATTTACTGGCAAAAGAAAAAAGTTTTACTACCCAAAATTAAAACAACAAGGGCAGAAGATTTAATAAATGGAAAGATGAAAAAATGACTAAAGTTCTGCTTTAATAACATTTTTATAAACTTTTCAATGCTCACAGCCAGTGCCAAGTCGATTAGTGATTCTCTTGTCAATTTTTCAGCTCTTCCAAGGCTGCTGTTTACATTAGTGAGGAATAAACAAAGAGAAATGCGTTCATTTTATGGTGTAAATATGGGCGTATTTCCCGTGTGCCAGATTAACAATGTTATAATACAAGTTTTATGTGATGTTGCACCAGCCGCCAAATCACATTAAAAATGTTATGCGGCAGTTTCTATAAATGTCCAAACGCATGTGCCAAAATAATGGAGCACTTGCACCAATTTCCTAAGAAATGTGCCAAAGTGTTGCCACATGCGCACTGGAATCTGGTGCACCACCGTGACCTAAATTAACAAATTAGCTTGTGCTACATTTTTTCATTTGTGGCTAATTAGGCAGGCATAGAGAAAATAGTGCATTTTTGGGCATGCACCAGTCTTTGCTAATCCTTCCTATTGTACCCTGGGGCACCTACGTACGTTATGCCACTTACTGCACAGACCAATCAGAGGCAGCATTGATCAGGTACATGACCTTGAAAGGAAACTGCAGTTAACACTAAATTAGAGGGGACAAAAATAATCTTGGGTGCATCTTGGGGTTCTGTTTTTTTTTTTTTTTTTAGGCTGTCTGTGACTCTTTAGAGAGATTTATTTTTATTTCTTGCCCCCCCCCCTGAAACCAAGACAAGAAACAATGGAAACAAGTTTCAGCAAGCAGAAAGAAAACCTGACAGGGTTTCTAAGGCTGAGCAACCAAGGTTTTTTTGTTTTTTTTTTGAGCAACCAAGGTGGATGGAGGAATTCTCTCCCCACCAGGACATTGTATTCTGGTCGTGGCACCAGCCTTTGTCAGAATGATTGGCTGCAGCCGCTGATCGTTATAAAAGCTTCTGATTACATAACTGACTTCTGTTAAGTGGGGGAGTTAACACACTGATTGGAATTTGGCCAGTCCCTGGACAAAAATGTTTTGTCTCTAACCCCATTGTACAGATCCCCCATTATCTCCTGTTCCTCTGCCAACAAGACAGGAAATTAGGAAAATCTCCTCAGTGGGGACATCAGAAAAAATCTAGCAGCTTAAGGCCTCATGCACACTGGGCATTAAAATAACGTTCTAAATGGCAGTAGCTTTGCAGTGAGTTTTTCAACTTTTTTCAATGTTTTTGCAATAGCGTTTTTAGCGTTTATTAACGTTTTCCGCATTAGCGTGTTTTTGCGTTTTTTTTGTAAGAAAATATATTTTTATTTTCAATGGATCAAAAGAAATGCTGGTGAGCGAAGTTTTTGAGCGTTTATCGGCGTTTATCAGCGTTAGAGCGTTTTTACAGCTATAAAACGTCTCTCAGAACCCACTAGTTTTTGTTTTTTTTGTTACTGCTCAAAAACGCCACTGCCCAAAACTGCTGATAACAGTCTATGTGTGCATGGACATAGAATAACATGATGGAGAGTTTAATGACTGTAGAAAAAAAAAAGTCTACAGCCAAAAAAAGCTTCTGTAAAAACGTCAAAAAACGTCCAGTGTGCATGAGGCCTATGTTGCAAAAATATGTACATCCTGTTGTGTTATTGGATTGCATGTTAGATTCATACAATACCAAACATTAGGTGCCTTCAGATGCATTCACATTGTATTTATTATGCATTTGAGATACCTCCAAACTACTTTTGACCTTCTTTTGAGGTGATGTGAGCTGCTTTTCTATTCCTATTGACTTGTATGGGGAGAAAAACAGCTCTGACATAAACAAATGCCCATCTACACAGAACTCATAATTAATTGACAGACATTACTGACAAAAACTGGAAGAATGTATCAAAGACAAATGATGTAACACCTTTCTTGTTGTCCTATCAATACAGTATCAGAATGTTCAATGATTTCATCTTATATGTGCGAAGAGGGTCATATTTATGACTCCAGGTGATCTGCTTTCTTCCTTGCAGATAGTACAGTATGTTCACACTTATGTCTTTTGCTGGAGGCTAGTCACATGACACTGCATGAGTGAGTGAGCGAGTTTCTGGCTGGACACCATCCAGCTCATCTTTGTAGCTAACAAGAGCTCTTGCTCTTGTAAATAAACTCAATAAAGAAAGCTGGGCAGTAACAATTATGACAGCCAACACTCTACATGAGCTTTATTTGATCTCACTTTCACCTGCGTGGGCTGATCTATTTTTTCTTTCAGTTCTTAATCGTGTAGAATAGGGTTTGGAACCCCATCAGGTTTTATTGCTGCCTGTGTCCCCATTGGTGAGATTAAAGTGATTCTAAAGGCTGAAGGCTTTTTTTTACCTTAATGCACTCCCTGCATTATGGTAAAAAAACTCCTTTGTCCAGCCCCCCGTCCCCCCCATACTTACCTGAGCCTGAACTTGATCCAGCAATGTGCAGGAAAGCAGCAGTTCTCTCAGAGGGGGCAGGCAATAGACACACAGATCTGACCCGGGAGCAAATACGCACAAGTGCCTCCATAGCAAGCACTAGGCGAAGGGGAGGAGCCAAAAACGCTGGGAACCTGAGAAGAGGAGGTTTGGGGCTGCTCAGTGAAACAAAACAGAGCAGGTAAGTATAGCATGTTTGTTAGTTAAAAAAATAAAATAAATTACAATCACTTTAACTCTCTAAAAGTGAGGGAAAATACTACATTTTGAGTTGCCACCAAAACAGGAATATAGGGGAAATATTTCAATGAGAACACATGTAATTACAACTGACTGAAGCTGGGCACACACTATAAGAATATTGGAAGAAAAATTCTGCACGAGGAACGATTATCTGATTGTTAGTAGAGTGCTTTCGACAGCCAATGAAATAAATAACGGAGGTTCAAGCTAGAAAATTTTGAATTGTACGTGAACACAACTTCTGATTTTTGCTCAATGTGTACAGTAATTGTACGGAAATAATCGGAGTGATCAGAAGTAAAGAATTACCCGGAAGAAGGTGGCAACAAATATAGAATTCATACACAAGAAAGAACATTTGCCTTTGTCATTTGAGAATTTTAGTACAAGTTAATACCATTGTTGGTTACATCATGATATCCACTTTTGTGAAAAAACGGACAACCCGTTCGTACGATTTTCTCATAGTGTGTACCCCACTTAAAGTAGAACTATAGGCAAAACTTTTTTTTCATTTTGAAAAGCGTAAGGGAGGGTTACAACCCCGTCAGTTTATTTTTTGCCATCTGTGTCCCATTGGGGAGATAAATCTTCACTTCCTGTCCCATAGCCAAAACAGGAAGTGATGGGAAATCCCTACAAATTAAAGGTATCCCTTGGGGACCCCCAGGTCACCAGAACTTTTATACCCATTGGAAGATTTTCCCTTTATCACTTTTCTGGGGACAACCCAAAATCTGATTTTCTTTTATTTTCACTTTCTCTTTCAATAATTTGTATTGAAATTTTCACAGTAGAGAATACAAAGTGTTTATAATGAACACGTACAGTATCAAATATAAATGTAATGTATAAATTATCCAAAGATTTGCAAGGCAGAATATCGCCTCTTACAATGTACGTTCCTTCAAGTAGAGGTCTCTGCTGATGATATTGTTGGTATTTTCCATATCTCTAGTGTATGTGGTGACCCCTGTATTCATTATTATGCTAAATGTAACATTATCAAAATACATCTCAATCTTCGTGTATCTTTAACTAATCAACCAAAATCTCTGGTAAATTCAACTTTTACTTTCACTTTCAATGATAATGGTAAACAGGAGAAATAGCAATAATCAAAAACGGGGGGCACAGGCAGCAAAAAAAAACGACAGGTGTTCTTATCAATCTCCACTCTATCCAAAACGAAAAAAATATATTTTCCTTTAGTTTTACTTTAACCACTTCAGATCCGCACTATAGCCGAAAGACGGCTGCAGTGCGGACCTGAACTGCTGGGAGGCCGTCCCTGGACGTCCTTGTGTTTACTTCCGCAATGCGCGCCCGCTGCGGCGCGCATCGCAAAAGAGCTGTGCCCGCTGTGTCACGCGGGTGCTGATGCGCGTGCCTGGAGGCCGCGATGTCCGCCAGGTACTCGCCAGGTACTCGCGATCGGCATTCACAGAGCCAGGGACATGGATCTCTGTGTGTAAACAGAGATCCACGTCCTGCTAGGGAGAGGAGACCGATGGTGTGTCCCTTGTACATAGGGACAACTATTGGTCACCTCCCCCAGTCAGTCCCCTCCTCCCACAGTAAAAATCACTCATGAGGGAACACATTTAACCCCTTCCCGCCCCCTAGTGGTTAACCCCTTCACTGCCAGTTACCTTTATACAGTAATCAGTGCATTTTTATAGCACTGTTCGCTGTATAAATGTGAATGGTCCCAAAATAGTGTCAAAAGTGTCCGATGTGTCCGCCGCAATATCGCAGTCCTGACAAAAATTGCAGATCACTGATATTACTAGTGGGAAAAAAATAAAAATTAAAATGTCATAAATCTATCCCCTATTTTGTAGGCGCTATAACTTTTGCGCAAACCAATAAATAAACACTTTTTTTTAACCAAAAATATGTAGAAGAATACGTATCGGACTAAACTAGAGGAAAAAAATTGGGATATTTATTATAGCAAAAAGTAAAAAATATTGTGTTTTTTTTCAAAATTGTCTGTCTTTTTTTGTTTATAGCGCAAAAAATAAAAACCGCAGAGGTGATAAAATACCACCAAAAGAAAGCTCTATTTGTTGGAAAAAAATGATAAAAATGTCATTTGGGTACAGCGTTGTATGATCACGCAATTGTCATTCAAAGTGCGTCAGCGCTGAAAGCTGAAAATTGGTCTGGGCAGGAGGGGGGTTTAAGTGCCCTGTAAGCAAGTGGTTAAGAGAGGGTTTGTCTTACTTTTGAGATTTGCTTTCTATATTGTGTTTATATGTGAAGGGAAATCCTACCAATCATGTTTGCATTTAGATATATTTTACATTGGTGTGTAAATCCCCTTAGCATGTGAATTGATTTGTCCAGATGATCTTCTACTGCTCTTTGCAATGGAGCACTGGCTAAAGGCGTAATATCCCGAGTACACAATATGCTGGTTAAAGAGTCCCTGTCACCTCGAAACAGAAATGAAAAAATACTCTGTAAATAAGTCTCTTAATATTTATCTGACCCGTTGGCAAAGCTGCCATTCTCCTTTGTAGTCCAATTTATTGTCCAGACATCACCTTCCACTTTCTGGAGCGCCAGATGCCTGGTCCCACTTGGTACCCTGTTTCCTCCCACCGAGATCTATGTCACTAAAAGATACAGCAATGACATGGGGCCCGTGGAAGGATCCACAATGTGCAGTAGGTAACCTTGCATCCAAACCACCTGGAAGTGTGAATTTTAAGGAAGTTTCAGGTCTCTGAAATGCAAAGGAGAACAGTGATACAGGCAGCAGTATAGATAAGTATTACAGTTTTTTTTCCAGGAAGCATGTTTTGTTATCTTTTTTTTGGGGGGGGGGGGGCAGGGTTGCTTTAAACGAAATGGTGCTGAGAGAAATATGTAGCCTGCCATTGCTGACTGACTGAAAAAAATGCTTATAAAATCAAATGCCCATAAACCCACATAGACTCTTGTGCAATACGAGCCACTATGAGTGTTTTTTGTTTATGCTGCTTTTTCTGCCAGGGGTGCTGCCATTTTTTTTCAGCCACCTAGTGTGTGTGGACCGTTTTTAATGACGAGAAAAATGTCATTTTTTAAAATGGTCATTAAAAATGATCGTGTGTGGGCTTTCCAGCAGTTTTCCCGACGAGAAAAACGCAGAGAATCACGACGAGAAAAATTGGAACATGCTCTAATTTTTCACGTTGTTTTTTACATCGTCGTTTTTCTCGTCATGAAAAACGGCTATGTGTGGGCTTTAACGACGTGAAAAAAAATGCGCATGCTCAGAATCAAGTATAAGACGGGAGCGCTCGTTCTGGTAAAACTAGCGTTCGTAATGGAGATAGCACATTCGTCACGCTGTAACGGACTGAAAAGCACGAGGCTGAAAAGTGCGAATTGTCGCTCAACAAACTTTACTAACATGAAGGGTGGCGCCATCCGAACGGAACTTCCCCTTTATAGTGCCGTCGTACGTGTTGTACGTCACCGCGCTTTACTCGAACATTTTTTTCCAAGATAGTGTGTAGGCAAGGCAGGCTTGAGAGGAAACACGAAAAATCATGTCGAGAAAAATGCAGTTTTTTTCAATGACATTAAAAACGGTCGTGTGTACGCGGCATGAGGCCTTGAGCTGAAAAATGCCTGTTTTACAGGCCTTTGACTTTATTTTTTTCCTCCAAAACGCCCCTCCATGTTAGCCGATTTGTTCATGCACACATAAGCGTTTACAGGAGTTTAGAGGCAGGAGCGTTTACAGGCAGAAAAAAAAAAACTCAGCGCTTGTGCATTCAAGAGAGACGTGCTTTTTTAGAAAAAACGCCAAAATGTGCCTAAACATGTGTAAAAACATCTAAACGCACCTAAGCGCTAGGCATATTTATCGTTTGAGCAATTTATAATTTCAGTGGTGAGAAGAAATGAATATTCTGGCCAATGAAATAAAACAGATGCCCAAGCACTTGTCACTCCTAAACAGACATAAATGCACCTAAACGTGTTTGCAATAACGCAGCTTAGGCGCACATTTGAAGCTGCTTTTTCCCTGCTAGGAGAAAAGTGTTTACAAAAGCCCCAGTGTGCATGAAGCCTTAAAGCAGAGTTTAGGGTAAACCTTCATCCATATCTGAAAGGTGTATTTTGGTGTAGTGACACCTCAAAAGATGCATAAGAACAATAACTTCATGTTATCAAGTTTATGCAGTTCAAACCTGTTATTGTTACCTAGACCTAGACAGAGGAACTCTGTTAGGTAAATAGGGTGGAGTAAGCGAGCTGGCCTGTTATTAAAAAGGAACTTCACAGCCAGAGAAAGTGAGAGGGATAATCATTTATCTGACAGAGTAACTGTTCTGTGGCAAAACTTATATGGCTGTATTTGCTCTAAAGGTGCTTAAAGTTATAATTTGGGAAGTGATTAAGTTTCATTGCAAGTTAGAAAGGTTGTTATGAAAAAGCACCAGAAAATTTTAATTTTTTTATTTTTGCTGAAATTAGTTTACTTTCTTCCAAAAAAGTTGTTACCTGTCTAGGTGTGGTAAAGAAATCCATTGATCTTTAAGAGTAACTCCACTTTTGTTGAGAAAAAACATTCCCCTTTGAGCCGGTTCACACAGGGGCAACACGACTTTGTGCGCGACTTTGCTAGGCGACTTGGACAACTTTAGTGTTTTTATTATTATTTTTGCAACACAAATACAGTGAGACATAAAAAGTTGCAACGACCACCATTTTATTCTCTAGGGTGTCTGCCATATATATATATATATATATATATATATATATATATATATATATATATATATATGTTTGAGGGTTCTGAGTATTTTTCTAGCAAAAGAATTATCATTTTTACATGTAGGAAAGAAATGTCAGACAGAATTGGCCTGGGTGGCAAGGGGTATATTACCATAAATAATATACAAATAATTATTATATATTGCAAAAACTGTACTCAAGCAGGTGGCTTAACGGACAAATTACTGAGGTTTTAAGTTATAACTTCCAACCAGAAATTTCACAGTAAATAGATAAAAAATACATTATTTTGTTATATATGATTTAGCATAATTAAAACAGTACCTTTTTAACAGCAGCAGATTTTCATTCTCCCTCTTTTGGTGATCCGGTCACCCCTATAGTGCGTTTCCTGCAGGAAAGCAACTTGTGTTTTACACTCTCAAATCAGCCATGAGCTGAGAGCGCTTCTCAGGGGCACTTAGACCTTTAATATTGAGGGAAGTAACCTTGAGGAGACCCATGGTGGCCGCTGCGGTCACACCAATGTATGAGATAGAATCCCCTTCGATTATTCCCTGGGCAAGAAGGAGGGAGCAGGGAGAGGGAAGGAGAGAACAAAGAGAAGAGGGGGGAAAAGGACAGGGATGAACAGAAGGAAAAGTAGAAGTGGTCAAACTACAATACAGTGGAACCTCGAATTACAAGCATAATCCATTCCAGGAGAATGCTCGTAATCCAAAGTACTCGCATATCAAAGCGAGTTTCCCCGTTGAAGTCAATAGAAACAAAAATAATTTGTTCCGCATTGACTTCAATGGCATGCAATACCGCTTGCGGCCAGAGGCGGGGGGGGGCTGGAGAGCCTCGGATACGGCCAAAAAGGCCAGAGGACACCTCGGCTGACCTCGGTAAACCTCGGAAAGACTTTGTTCCCGAGATTTTCCGAGGTCAGCCGTGCTGTCCTCAGGCCTTTCCGTGCATTTCCGAACGGCGCCGATCTGCGACGTTCGGCTCTTCTCGGTACTGCAACCGCTTTGGCCTGAACCGTGTTCGTTTTGCGAGACAACACTTATTAACCGCATTACTCGCAATCCTCATACCGCATTACTCGCAATCCTGGACCAATGGCACTTTACCATTGGTCCAAGACTCCAAGCTGTCCATTGAGCTCAGTAACCTCTGGCAAGAAGTGAGGAGAGGCGCTGTGAGCTCATCCTCTCAGTCTGCTGCAAACAGAGTGTGCAAGCATTTATTTAAGCTGGCCACTCTGTATGTAGCTTCTGACAGGCTTCACAAGGAGCCCCGTATCTCCGGCACCATAGGTCGTAGAAGCCCCAAATTTTGACCAGGTCGCCGAGCTACGAACCTCAAAGCTTTTTTTTTTATGTTCATGGCAGGTGAGGCTCTGCCATACCTGCCTCCCCTGACTGCATGTCCCTGGCAGATTCCTTCATTTTGTTATTCTGCTGTTTGTTTGCTTGTGTTCATGTGCCGAGTGAATCTGGATGGAAGTAATTTTATAATCATCAATCAGCTGCTGCACCTGCAGGAATCTAATAAGGAAAGTGGCAGAGTCTGCATCCTTTTATATGGGATTTCCCTTTGAGAGTATGACATTGATGTTGCAGGGGATGCCCAAAATCTGATGGTTATCTTAGTACAGACCTCTGGGAAAATCAGTAAGCCAATCACACCAGCAGGATAGGACATTTCTGGGGGGCGTTCAGTACACCATATATGCACAGAACACCTCCAGGTTGCCATAGTGCAGGGGTGTCCAACCCCTAAGCCGCAGGCTGCATGTGCTCCCAGAGAGTTTACAATGCAGCCTGGGCCTGCCTGGAGAATCACTGGGGATGCTATGCAAATACAACAGTCATGACGAATAACGCAGACAAGCATAGGCCATGTACATCTGATGCCGTGCAAATATAGCAGCCATGGGAGCCTACGTTAGCAAGCCAGGCAAATGCACGCATGGAGGGATGCCAAGGCTGCCATGTTTGAAACTGGCACTGGCAGCAGGGATTGCAGGGGTGCCAGGTAAACTAATACTGCATGGCCAGATCTAGGGGGGTGATGGGGTGGACTGTGCCCCTCCCATATTTCAATTATCTTACCAAATGTGAGTTGATCTTACACCCTTTGCTTTGAGTAAATGTACAACAGTCAGCACTTTGAGGCGCCTCTGTATTCTTTTTCTCTTTTACATGCTTTCTGCTCCCCACAAGAGGCTTGCCCTGATCTGCTGACATTCCTGTGCTCCTGTGACTCTGGATGGACTTGTTTTTATATGCTTTTTCTCCTTTTAACTTTACCCACTGAACTCTGCATATAGATTGCTCTTTGCAATAAGTGGTCATAAAAATTACATCATGCTTTATTCCTAGAAAATTAGACAATACAAGGAGTAAAGGTAAAATACAAAGTACAATAATCCATAGCTTCCAAACTGATTTGTAGACAATCAATAAACTGAATCCCTAGTGCAACTGGTTTTTGAAGAGCAGTATATACTGTATTTCAAATTTTAAGATATTTGTATATTTCTTCTAGGAAGTCACTAAAGCTGTTCAACCTCTTCTTCTTGGAAGAATCATAGCTTCGTATGATCAAAATAATACCGCAGAGAGGTCCATTGCTTACTACCTGGCAATCGGCTTGTCCTTACTCTTTGCAGTCAGAATGCTCCTTGTACATCCCGCCATATTTGGTCTTCATCATATAGGGATGCAGATGAGGATAGCAATGTTCAGCCTAATTTACAAAAAGGTAAGAATGGAGTATATTTTACTTTATGTCTGTTTTCTTTCTGAATTACATCATGTGGACTAAAACAGTTTCTGACATTTCTATTGCCAACAGACCTTAAAATTGTCAAGCAAAGTTCTGGATAAAATAAGCACGGGTCAGCTAGTAAGTCTACTCTCAAACAACCTGAATAAATTTGATGAGGTAAGAATTTAATGTATGTTGACGGAGCTTGAGAAGTCAAATTGTACAGTTTCTTTCACACATACTTTATACTGGTGGTCTCCAAACTGCGGCCTAGGGGACAGATGTGGCCCTTTGCTTGCCTGTATCTGGCCCTTGGGGCACTATCACACCTACTGTAGGGTGACCAGACGTCCCCGGTTTCCGGGGACAGTCCCCGGACTGAGGACACTGTCCCCAGACCAAGTCTGTCCCCGGTTTTGTCCCCGGATTCAGGGCTGGATTATAACGTAGACAGGGCATCCCATTCTGGCTGAGAAACATCCTTGTGGCCTTGTGGCTCGGATGCTGATGCCCCTTGCTGGACAATCTCACCGCTGCTCCTGCTGCTCTATAGTGGAGCCAAAAATTTACTGTGTGGAGGGCTGAGAACAGGAGGTGAGCAGATGGCGGGGGAGTCTGTTTGTAAACAGGTGAGGACAGTGGGGGAGCAGGGGTCTGAGCTGATGCAGCTGCATGGAGCGATGGAGAGTCTAGCTGTGTGGGGGAAGGGCTAAGAGGTGGGGTGCCTAGCGCTCTGTGTATTATGCAGTCTTGTGCCCAGTGCCCTGTGTATTATATAGTCCTGTGCCATTTGCCAATAAAAAAAAAAAAATATGTCCCCGGATTTAATTTAAAAAATCTGGTCACCTTAACCTACTGACATCATCAATGGGGTACTATTCTTCCTGTTGATATCAACAATGGGGCACTATTCCTCACATTAGAACCAATGACGGAGGCAGTGGTGGCTGGTGCTCCAAATTTTTTGGGGGGGCGCAAACAAACTGAAAAAAAACAAAACATCAATTGCCACCACTGTGCCCATTAAACGCAGCTACTGTGCTCAAACACCAACAGTTTGCCCCCTCAAATTCAGACAGTTTGCCCCCTCAAATTCAGCCAGTTTGTCCCCAAATGCAGCCAAGTTCCCCTCAAATGCAGCCAGTTTGTCCCCAAATACAGCCAGTTTGTCCCCAAATACAGCCTGTTTTTCCCCAAATGCAGCCAGTTTGTCACCAAATACAGCCAGTTGACCCCCAAATGCAGCCAGTTTGTTCCCAAATGCAGCCAGTTTCACCCCAAATACAGCCTGTTTGTCCCCAAATACAGCCTGTCTGTCCCCAAATGCAGCCAGTTTGTCCCCAAATACAGCCAGTTTGTCCCCAAATACAGCCAGTTTGTCCCCAAATGCAGCCAGTTTCTCCCCAAATACAGCCAGTTTGTCCCCAAATACAGCCAGTTTGTCCCCAAATACAGCCAGTTTGTCCCCAAATGCAGCCAGTTTCTCCCCAAATACAGACAGTTTCTCCCCAAATACAGACTGTTTGTCCCCAAATGCAGCCAGTTTGTCCCCAAATACAGCCAGTTTGTCCCCAAATACAGCCAGTTTGTCCCCAAATACAGCCAGTTTCCCCCCAAAATACAGCCAGTTTGTCTCCAAATACAGCCAGTTTCCCCCCTAATACAGCCAGTTTGTCCCCAAATGCAGCCAGTTTGTCCCCAAATACAGCCAGTTTCCCCCCTAATACAGCCAGTTTGTCCCCAAATGCAGCCAGTTTCCCCCCAAATACAGCCAGTTTCCCCAAATGCAGCCAGTTTGTCCCCAAATACAGCCAGTTTGTCCCCAGCCCGGCACTTACCATTCTCGGGTCAGCGCCGTCCTCCTCCATGCTTCCTCATGTCTTCTTCTGTCCTCGATGACTTCTCCCGCCCTCAATTTCGCTTCAGCCAATCAGGTTACCAGTAACCAGACCCAGTGAACCTGATTGGCTGAGATGTGTGTCAGTGTTAACCAGGGAACGCACAGCCCGTGCGTCCCCTGGTTAACTATTTGGAAGCCGATTAGAGCCCACAGGCTGTAATCGGGAAGCCTATCAGAGCCGCTGGGTCTGATAGACACATCCAAAAACCAACCAACTGCTGTTATTCAGATGGCCGGCGCTCGCCAGGGGGCCGGCCATCTGAATAGTGGGCGGCACCGGCGACAATACATACATTCATGCAATGCATGAATGTATGTATTGTTGACTTGAGTGACAGTGCAGGGGAGAGAGGGGGCGGCGCTCCTGCGCCCACTATGGACGCACCGCAACTGGATGGAGGACTGATGCTGGAGCATTTTTTACTCCCATTGGCCATAGTCCGGTCCCCCTAAAGTCTAAAGAACAGAAAACTGTCTCTTTGTTTAAAACGTTTGGAGACCACTGATTTATACCATTAACCTCTGTTCCACCATCTTTGTATGTGGAATATCATAGAATTATCTATGATCAGACATCCCAAGTCTCCCGCAAGGTGCAGCTGCGGCTCCCTGACACCCGCAACTGCCGTGCGAAATCCGGGCTGCTGGGGTGATCCGGGGAGAGCCAGTGCTGACACTCCCCCCCCTCCCCCTGATGCTCGCACAGCCAGACAGGAGAGGAGAGAGAGAGCTGCTTCTACTCCTCCTCCTCCCGTCCTCCCCTCCTGTGTCTGCCCCACACACACTCTCTGACAGTGTGTTCTGCCTACCAGAAGGAGATGTGTGGGGGCGAGAAGTATGAAGCCCAGCAAGCCCTGCAGCCTGATCCATCCATCCATGCAGTCCCTCCTGCCTCCCAGTGAGTACTCTGATGTAAGGAGCATCCTTCCTTCCTTCCACCCTCCTGCTCCCTGTACTGTGCCCACTTACCTCCCCTGTGCTGTGCCCACTTACCCTCCCCTGTGCTGTACCATCCTGCCCCCTGAACTTTGCCCACTTACCCTCCCCCTGTGCTGTGCCCACTTACCTTCCCCCTGTGCTGTACCCTCCTACCCCCTGTACTGTGCCTATTAACCCTCCCCTTTGCTGTGCCCACTTACCCTCTCCCTGTGCTGTGCCCTCCTGCTCCCCTTGTACTGTACCCCCCTGCACTGTGCCCACTTACCTGCCCCTTTTGCTGTGCCCTCCTGCTTCCTTTGTACTGTACCCCCCTGCCCCCTGTTCTGTGCCCACTTAACCTCCCTCTGTGCTGTGCCCTCCTGCATCATACACTGACACAGACGTATCCGATACAGACTGGGATGGGGGGCAGAGGAGAGACCCCCCTCTCTCTCCTCTCCCCCCCTCTCTGTCAGCCCCCCCTCTCTCATATCCCCCCTCTCTCTCAGCCCCCTCTCTGTCCACCATCAAATACTATAGCCATAAGTGTGCGCACAGGGTGTGTCGGGTGTGCACAGGCACAACCTAATCATGCCATGTGCATTAGTATTATCACTCTGTGTAGCAGCAGGAACATGGGAAAGATCTCCCTCTTACCGGCTCTGCCATAAGAGAAGTATTTATGCTCTTCTCTTTCGCAGGCAAATCAATGTTCCGGGGTCATATATATGTAGACACACACACACACATATGCATGTGTGTTTGAGCTTTAGGGTGCACACCCTAATGCAATAGACTGCGCACACCTATGACTATAGCCATAGTCAGCTAATGTCGGAGCCACTGTACTAACAAACCAATCTTAGTACAGTGATCTCCCCTGCTGTGCAATTGTGTTTTGACAGAGTGACAACCCCCCCCCCCCCCCACCAGAACACTTCGGTCAGAGCACTGATCAGGAGCAGGTCGGGAGACCTTTTTTTTTTAGTCATGACCCGGCCAAATGGCTTTAACAGAATGGGATTTTACCATTTTAAGTAGGCAGAATCATGTGAACAGGCTCATAGGTTAATTTGTACACAATTAGCAATCATTTCTATGTATATTAACCACCCTGGAGGTATGATTATGTCAGATTTTTGCGTCTCAAAGCGGTACATTGTTTTGCTTAGAAATTTGGCGTTTTATATTGTAGGCCTGTAATTCTTAGTAATAACACACTTAGATCTGTCCAAACAAGAGTCTAGTAGACATTCCGGGTATGATAAAGTTTGAAACACAAAATCTTAAATTATAATATAATAAATAATTATAAATAATTATAAAAAATAATAATATAATAATAATAAAATGAATTTCCCCATGATTCACTAGTACTCAATTTTGAAAGTATTCTAATTTACTATTGCTGTTTTCTAGCTGGTCTAAAAACACTTTTGACGTAAAGGGACACTTTTTGGTTGCTATGGACAATCTCAAGTTTCCAGGCAGAAAGAACAGTATATATAATACAAAACTGCATGCAGGGCACTGGACAAAGAACTAGGGACAAAAGGGATGTGAAATGATTTCATACAGTAATGTAATCTATAAGATTACAGTGTACTGTATGTGTTATGAATTTTGGACTTTTTGAATTTGCCGCCAGGCACCGCCCCCATGCATTGCGACGCTCGCAGGGAACGGAGCCTGGCACACAGAAGCATCGGGCGGAAGACACAGCTTGCAGACACAGCAGGGGGACATCGCAGGATCCTGGGGACAAGGTAAGTAACCTGGACCAGGATCCTGAGATGCAATCCCGAGTGTGGCTCGGGGTTACTGCAAATGGTACTGAAATTTAACCCTGAGCCACACTGAGGGAATACTGCCAGGGAGGTTAAAGTGATTGTAAACGATCACCTTGTAAAACAACCAAATTCAGTTTAAAATAGAAATGAAAGGCAAAACATTTTTGTATAGATAACTTTTTTCCCTTTTGTATAAGTGATCACATTCCCTCTGTTCTCAGCTGCATAAAAGCTGGGGGGGAGGAGAAGCAGCAATACACTGGACTTCCCAGTAAATGGTTGTGAAGGGGGGGAGGGGGTGTCAGGACAAGTCTGATCTTTCGAGGACAGCAGGCTGAGTTCCTAACACAGCTAGAGAACTGACTACGGAGTGTTCTCCTGCTTAGTGTGGTCTGTTTTCAATAGGAAAGGGGACTAGCAGGAATGCTAGGGATTTCACACAAAGGAAGCAATACAAAGAGAACAGGAACTGGCACGTATCAGGAATATAAAATGTTGGGGTAACAAATGCTTTAAGGATTCCTCCACCATATTTTTGTATCCTGGGGAAACCATGGGCAATCATTCAAAATATTTCTATTGCAATAAAAGCCTCTTTACATGACAGGTCTTCCATGGGAGTCTGTTGCTGGCTGTTGCAGGTACCCAATAGATTAAAATACCAAACTTGTCAATAGGTCCTTTTGTGCTTTTTTGTAATTAGGACCTTAACCAACATACGTAATTAAAGCATATGTCAACACAATGAAGCTGATTTACTAATAGATGAATTCCCCAGTCTTTGTTCACCTTAGTTACCTTGTGGTATATTCTTTGAGTTTGAATCTTCTCTTTAGAAATAAATCACAAATAAACTTAATGTGGACCATAGACTGTAGATGTTGGTTAAGGTTAGTGATGAGCCGAACACCCCCGGGTTCGGTTCGCACCAGAACCCGCGAACGGACCGAAAGTTCGCATGAACTTTAGAACCCTATTAAATGCAATGGATGCGAACGTTCGAAATCTAAAGTGCTAATTATAACGACTATTATGCATGTTATTGTCCTAAAAAGGGTTTGGGAACCCGGGTTCTGCACCAGGGGACATGTATCAATCCAAAAATAAGTTTTAAAAACGGCCGTTTTTCTGGAGCAGTCATTTTAGTGATGCATAAAGTGAAAAAAAAAAAGTCAAATATTCCTTTAAATATCGTACCTGGGGGGTGTCTAAAGTATGCCTGTGAAGTGCCACGTGTTTCCCGTGTTTAGAACTGTCCCTGCACAAAATTAAATTTCTAAAGGAAAAAAAGCCATTTAAAACTGCTTGCGGCTTTAATGTAATGTCTGGTCCCGGTAATATGGATGAAAATCTTTAAGAAAAATGGCATAGCTACCCCATCACACACACCCCCCCCCCCCCCCGCACCCCAGCCCATTACCAGCCCCTTTGGGTCTTGTATGGATATTAAGGGGAACCCCGCACACAAAATAAAAAAGGCCCTATATACTCTGAACAGTCGTATACAGGCGGAGCATACAAGACAGGGACTGTAGGTTTGTTCTTATGTAGAATCTGTTTGTAATTTTGAACAGGTACATTGTTTAAGTGTAGCTCCAGCCAAAAAATCTATTTTTAAGCTTTTTGGAAAACATAGGGAAGGGTTATCACCCCTGTAACATTTGTTTTGCTGTCTGTGCAGTGTGCACCTGTTCAGAACAGTTCACCTCACTTTCCGTCCTAATGACAAATTTTTTTGGAAAATTTGGGTTTTTTATTGAAACTAGAATTGGTGATAAAGCATCAGTGGAGAGGAGACACTTTTTTTCCCATATTAACTCTTACAGGAGAGAATTTGCCTTCCTAGGGGTAGATTTCCTCTCACTTCCTGTTGTATCCTTCCGTTTGCAAGGAGGAGTCGTTTGTAAGTTGGATGTTTGAAAGTAGGGGCCTGCCGTATATACTCAGCTGAAATTTGCCCCTTACATGTTGGTGTTGCCACAACACTGTGAGCCCTCACAGTTACTCTTGGTGGGCGCATGAATGGGCCCTGCTGTGAATTATTAGATCAAGAATTGTAATTGCATGCCCCTGTTGAACAGGGGCTGAAAAATTGGGCCTTTGGTGGTGGTGGTGGTGTTGACACAACACTGTAAAGCCTCATAGTTAGTCTTGGTGGGCGCAGGAATGGGCCCTGCTGTGAATTATTAGATCAAGAATTGTAATTACATGCCCCTGTTAAACAGGGGCAGAAAAATTGGACCTTAGGCACTGGTGCCACAACACTGCAACCCCTCACAGATACTGTACTTGGAGCACAGCAATGAGCCCTGTTGCAAAGTATTGCATCAAAAATTGTAATTACACGCCCCTGTTAAACAGGGGCTGAAAAATTGGGCCTTTGGTGGTGGTGGTGTTGACACAACACTGTAAGGCCTCACAGTTAGTCTTGGTGGGCGCAGGAATGGGCCCTGCTGTGAATTATTAGATCAAGAATTAAGGGGGCTGAAAAATTGGGCCTTAGCCACTGGTGCTGGTGCCACGACACTGCAACCACTCCCAGATACTCTAGTTGGAGTGCAGGAATGAGCCCTGCTGCAAAGTATTGCATAAAAAATTGTAATAACACACCCCTGTTAAACAGGGGCTGAAAAATTGGGCCTTAGCCACTGGTGGCGGCACCCAGAAACAAAAATGTTCTTCCAAGCTATCATCGTCAATCGGATCATTGAGGAGGAGGAGGATAGTCAGTCAACATAGCAGGACAGTCTCTCAGCATCAGCATCAGTCTTGAAGGGATGTGACATTTGAAAATAAATTAGTCTGTTATATCAGCTTCAGGTGTTTGGTAGCTGGTGGTGATCCAAGACTGGTTCATCTTTATGAAGGTCAGTCGATCAACAGAGTCGGTGGACAGGCGCACCCTGTGATCCGTGACAAATCCTCCAGCAGCACTGAATGTGCGTTCTGAAAGAACGCTGGATGCAGGACAGGCCAGTAGCTCAATTGCATACTGTGCAAGCTCTGGCCAGTGATCCATCCTCAAGACCCAGTAAGCCAGAGGATTTTCGGTGGGGAAGGTGTCCAAGTCTGACCTTGCCCCTAGGTATTCCTGCACCATGTATATCAGATGCTGGCGATGGTTGCTGGAACCGATCATACCTTGGGGCTGTGGACTAAAGAATTGTCTGAACGCTTCGGTCAGACGGCCACCTTCCCCACCGCTCCTTCTTTGACTGACCGAAGCCTCAGCAACTCGTTGTCCAGGACCAGGAGTTTGTAACCTCCCAGTCTCTGGGAACGCATTGCACAGACCTTTCTGCAAGGCCTCCCGGAGTTGTCTCATCCTCTGCTCCCTCTGCGACGGTAAGATAAGGTCCGCAACCTTACCCTTGTACCGTGGATCAAGGAGAGTGGCCAGCCAGTAATGGTCCCTCTCCTTGATCCGAAGAATACGAGGATCCTTTCGCAGACTTTGCAGGATCAGGGAGGCCATGCAGCGTAGGTTAGCTGAGGCATTCAGTCTGGAGTCCTCTGGGTCACTAAGGACGTCATGATCCGCAGCCACCTCCTCCCAGCCACGTACAAGTCCACTGGTTTCTTGGGACTGTAAATCATCCCTAAAAGACTGCTGCTGATGATGCTGAGTGCCAGGCTCCACCTCCATGCTGACACAATCCTCCTCCTCCTCCTCCCCCTCTTCTTCCTGTGCGATGGGTGGGACAGAAGGAACACTGTCTGGGTAAAGGGGGCCTTGAGAGGCAAGGAAGTCCTCCTCTTCCTGCCTCTGTTCTGCCTCAAGTGCCCTGTCCATTATTCCACGCAGCGTATGTTCCAACAGGTGGACAAGAGGTACAGTGTCACTGATGCATGCACTGTCACTGCTCACCATCCTCGTGGCCTCCTCAAATGGTGCCAGGACAGTGCATGCATCCCTGATCATGCCCCACTGGCGTGGTGAAAAAAACCCGAGCTCCCCTGACCCTGTCCTAGTGCCGTAGTCGCACAGGTACTCATTGATGGCCCTCTATGGCGTGTGCAGTCGCTGCAGCATGGCCAACGTTGAGTTCCACCTGGTGGGCATGTCACATATAAGGCGGTTCTTGGGCAGGTTCAACTCCTTTTGCAGCTCAGCCAGGCGAGCACTGGCATTATAAGATCTGCGGAAATGCACACAGACTTTCCTGGCCTGCCTCAGGACATCATGTAAGCCCGGGTACCTGCCCAAGAACCGCTGCACCACCAGGTTAAGGACGTGAGCCACACAGGGCACATGGGTCAGTTGTCCCTGTCGGAGAGCGGAGAGGAGGTTGGTGCCATTGTCGCAAACTACCATTCCTGGCTTAAGCTGGCGTGGCGTCAACCACCTATCGGCCTGCCCCTGCAGAGCAGACAGAACCTCTGCCCCAGTGTGGCTCCTGTCCCCCAAACACACCAGCGCAAGCACGGCATGGCATCTTTTTGCCTGCGTACTTGCGTAGCCCCTTGAACGCCTACGGAGCACCGCTGGTTCCGAGGACAAAGCACAGGAAGAGGCCACGGAGGAAGAAGAAGAGGAGGGGGTGGAGGACAGAGGTGTGTCACAACCAGTAGTAGCATTTTGGAGGCGTGGCGGTGGAACAACCTCCAACACTACTGCACCTTGTCCTGCATCCTTCCCAGCTGCCAAAAGAGTGACCCAATGGGCCGTGAAAGAAAGGTAACGTCCCTGTCCATGCCTGCTGGACCATGAGTCAGCGGTAATATGCACCTTACCGCTGACCGCCCTGTCCAGCGAGGCCAAGACATTGCCTTCCACATGCCGGTAGAGAGCCGGAATCGCCTTCCGTGAGAAAAAGTGGCGTTTGGGAACCTGCCACTGAGGAACCGCACATTGCACAAACTCACGGAAGGGGGCCGAGTCCACCAACTGAAAAGGCAGCAGTTGAAGCGCTAGCAATTTAGCCAAGCTAGCATTCAACCGATGGGCATGTGGATGGCTGGGAGTGAACTTCTTTCGACGGTCCAGCAGCTGGGGCAGGGAAATTTGCCTGCTAGAATCGGACGTCGGTGTACTGCTAGCAGAGTGCCCGCAAGTACTTGGCTGTGACACACCTAATTCTACACCTTCATTCCTCTCAGAGCAGGTTTCAGAGAGGACTGAAGGTATAGTGGGGTTGGAGATCCCAGCTGATGCGGTGCAAGAAGAGGTCAGCTTTGTTCTTTGGTGTGGGTCTTTAAGGTAGGCTTGCCAATGAGCTGCATGGCAGGTCAACATATGTCTGGTCAAGCATGTGGTGCCCAAGCGGGTGATGTTTTGGCCACGCGATATACGCTTGAGACATATGTTGCAAACAGCAGCTGTGCGATTTGATGCACTCGACTCAAAAAAGGCCCACACCAAAGAACTTTTTGAATAACGAGCAGAGGCAGCGCCCTGCACAGGCGGAGCTCTGCGGTGTGATTCCGTCGGTGTGCTGCCCTTACGCTGGCCCCCCGAGGGCATCCTGCCTCGTTGGAGATGTGCCTCCTCCTCATCCTCCTCCTCCTCCTCCTCCTCTCTCCTATTAGGCACCCACGTGGAGTCAGTGACCTCATCATCCCCTCCCTCCTCATCACTGGAGCCAATCTGGCAGTATGCTGCAGCTGCTGGAACATGACTGCCAGATTGGTGTCCTTCTTGAGCATCCCCTCTCTCTGCTCTCACGCTACTGCCTTCCTCTAGCTGGGTATCATCATCAGACCCTTCGAAACGCTGGGCATCCTCCTGGAGCATGTACCCAACACTGTGCTCAAACAGTTCGGGGGACTCCTCAGGAGGACATGGTTGGTCTAGGGAAGGAGTGACTGATGATGACATTGATACCAGGGAAGAGGACGCTTTGGCAGCTGCTTTGCCAGTACCCTGAGCCTGGGTGAGAGAGGATGAGGAGGGCTTGGTCATCCACTCTACCAAGTCTTCGGCATGATGCGGCTCAACACGTCCAGCTGCCGAAAAGAAGGACAAGCGTGTCCCATGGCCACGTGCTGATGGCGATGCACCGCGTCCACGACCAGCACTGTTGTCTCTAGACACAGAGCCTGCTTGCCCTCTTTTATTGGCTCCTGACTGTCTGCCTCTCCTTGTTTGCCTTCCAGACATTCTAATGGCCTGCAGGGAAATGGGAAAAGCAGCAATACAGGCTAAGTTAAGGTGTAATATGGTCAGGAGGCACACTCCGCCCGCTGTAAGTGCCGCAAAATCCTGTTGGTGTAACACACCAGGAAAAAGCAGCAATACAGCCTAAGTTAAGGTGTAATATGGTCAGGAGGCACACTCCGCCCGCTGTAAGTGCCGCAAAATCCTGTTGGTGTAACACACCAGGAAAAAGCAGCAATACAGGCTAAGTTAAGGTGTAATATGGTCAGGAGGCACACTCCGCCCGCTGTAAGTGCCGCAAAATCCTGTTGGTGTAACACACCAGGAAAAAGCAGCAATACAGGCTAAGTTAAGGTGTAATATGGTCAGGAGGCACACTCCGCCCGCTGTAAGTGCCGCAAAATCCTGTTGGTGTAACACACCAGGAAAAAAGCAGCAATACAGGCTAAGTTAAGGTGTAATATGGTCAGGAGGTACACTCCGCCCGCTGTAAGTGCCGCAAAATCCTGTTGGTGTAACACACCAGGAAAAAGCAGCAATACAGGCTAAGTTAAGGTGTAATATGGTCAGGAGGCACACTCCGCCCGCTGTAAGTGCCGCAAAATCCTGTTGGTGTAACACACCAGGAAAAAGCAGCAATACAGGCTAAGTTAAGGTGTAATATGGTCAGGAGGCACACTCCGCCCGCTGTAAGTGCCACAAAATCCTGTTGGTGTAACACACCAGGAAAAAGCAGCAATACAGGCTAAGTTAAGGTGTAATATGGTCAGGAGGCACACTCCGCCCGCTGTAAGTGCCACAAAATCCTGTTGGTGTAACACACCAGGAAAAAGCAGCAATACAGGCTAAGTTAAGGTGTAATATGGTCAGGAGGCACACTCCACCCGCTGTAAGTGCCGCAAAATCCTGTTGGTGTAACACACCAGGAAAAAGCAGCAATACAGGCTAAGTTAAGGTGTAATATGTGCAGGAGACTTAGCAACAATGACACTGACACTGTCCCCTGCCTATCCTTCTCTCTCCCTGCACACAAGGTTTATCAAAGTATATGACACTGACACTCTCACTGCCTATCCTTCTCTCTCCCTGCACACAAGGTTTAGCAAAGAATATGACACTGACACTGTCCCCTGCCTATCCTTCTCTCTCCCTGCACACAAGGTTTATCAAAGTATATGACACTGACACTCTCCCTGCCTATCCTTCTCTCTCCCTACACACAAGGTTTAGCAAAGAATATGACACTGACACTCTACCTGCCTATCCTTCTCTGTCCCTACACACAAGGTTTAGCAAAGAATCGATATGACACTGTCCCTGCCTATCCTTCACTTTCCCTGCTCTGGAACACACTACACAAGGCCGCCGCGCTGGCGGCCTTTTATAGTGTGGGGCGTGTACTAAACCCCCTCAGCTATAATTGGCCACAGGCATCCTGCCTGTGGCCAATCATTGCTCTCGTCGCTGCCGGCGCTGTGATTGGCCAAGCATGCAGGGTCACAGTGCATGCTTGGCCAATCACAGCGCCGGGATTACACTGCGATGGCGCAGTGTATTGTGGGCCGTTCGCGTCACTCGAATTTGGCGCGAACGGCCCAAATCGTTCGTTATTCGCCGAACGCGGCGAACAGCCGATGTTCGAGTCAAACCTATGTTTGACTCTAACACCGAGCTCATCCCTAGTTAAGGTTAAGGATTCTGCTTGTTTTATCTGACAGGTGTATGTGTTTAAGTTTCAACACAACCCCCCCCCAAAAAAAATTGATCTATCAAGATCTGTCAGATGGCAATTTCAACTGGGATCTTAACTTACCCATATGAAAAGAAAAGGGAACCAACAGCAGAAGCGCACAACAAGTCCCAGCTTCACAACGTCCACTGTATTAGTCTGGTCCAGGGGGTGTCGGGGTAGAGGTATTCCGGAATGCAAGAAGATAAAACCCCGGAGGTATTCTAATTGGGATCCCATGCTCCTGTGTGTTTATCTTTTTTAACATACCCATAGGTAGCCTAATTGCTTCTTGATCTACCAAAATCATATATGTCTGGTAAAAATCATCTAATGCAGCCTTCCTCAACCCCTTTAATATGTAAAAACCTTTTAAATAACATAAGAGTCCCCTGCTAATAACTTTTATATCTATAGGTAATGGAAAAATGGAATTGGATATAGCTTATAGATCAAATAATACAGTATAAAATTGAAAATAATAATACCCAGAAAAGTGACACTGCAGTAAATGGGAGGTGGTTTTCAGTCGCTTAGCAGAGGCTATTTCTAGTGCTAACGCGCCTGAAAACCACTTAAGTGTTAAAAGGGTCTTAGGTTTGGGTATTTATTGAATAAACATCCACCCAAACTGGCTAACTTGTAAATTTTGGACTACAGACGTTATCTGTTGCAGTTATTCACACCAAACACAAGATCCAACTAAGATGATGCCATTTTCTTTCCTGTAACTACAGGCTGTGTTGATGGAGGAACCCCTCCCGTGGAGCTATTGTGTTCTCCCGGTGGGGAGCACGGCCCTATCAGATTGTGCATGCGCAGTCCAACCCGGGCACTATCGGAGATCACGGAAATCTCCGAGACAAAACATCTATTACATCAGCTGTTGTTGGAGCATGCACAGTTAACACGCGTTCGCTCCCGCCTCTCGTTCTATCAGATAGGGGACCCATCTAGATAGATCAGCGCTGGCCGCGCTCAACTCAATACAGCAAGGGGCGGGTTGTTTATAAAAAACGGGTGGGTGTATTTTTGAGGACCCATCTTGACAGAAGAGCGCTGGCCACACTCACTCAAATACAGCTAAGGGGCAGATATGATTATAAGAGCCCGCGCTCACTGAATAAAATAAACACTGAGTACAGGAAATGTATGCTGCCCAGTGCTTTTATCAAAGGGGCGGATGTCTGCTCTATATTACACCCGCCCCTTTTATTTGATTGAGCGCGGCCAGCGCTGTTCCAACTATCGAGATGGGTCCCCCATCTGATAGAATGAGCGGCGGGAGCGAGCGCAAGGAGCGTGGCCAGCGCTGTTGTATCTATCGAGATGGTCCCCCATCTGATAGAACGAGCGGCGGGAGCGAGTGGCGGGAGTGAGAGCCAACAGCTGATTGAACAGAGCGGAACAGATGTTTATTTTCGGACATTTCTGTGATATGGGACTGCGCATTGCAATCCGGGCACTATCTGATAGGGGACCCAGAATGATAGGACACCGTTGATAAGCACCGGCGCATGCTCCAACTACAGCTGACGGAACAGATGTTCAGTCTCGGAGATTTCTGTGATCTCGGACTGCGCATGCGCAGTCCAACCCGGGCACTATCTGATAGGGGACCCAGAATGATAGGACACAGGGAGAACACAGTGATTATTGCGAGAGGCTATAGCTGTTGGCAATAATCGCATGTAAATATCTGACATGATGTTTGTACCCAAATTGGTCGATAGACTTGGGTACAATCAGCCTGCCCATAGATGGTTTGAATCTCAGATGGTCCCTGTTGAACCGGCCAGCTTAAAGAACTAACTTGTCAAATATCTGAATTACAAGGTAAACAAAGTAAAATATACAGTATATGGTTACATTAACAAAAGAACTGAAGTGCAGTTAAACTTTACCTATATTTGCTTTGCTTATCACTAGTGACAAGAGGGCATCATTCAGTCAGCAGAACAAACCCTTACGTCATTGCTCTCCTTGAGCTATTACGTGTTCTTTTGCGGGTGATTGACATACTGTATAGGTAAATGTAAACTGAAAAGCCATAAAAATGCAAAATAGAGAATATTATTAACGTAGCCTGTAAGAGTTGACCATTGGTGAACTGTGTGTGTGACTTTGATGATGAGTGGGACATGATATCTGTGTATCATATTTTATGGTTCACCCTATTGCTAGCAATTACATTTCTGCTGTTGTTCACAGCCGTTCCACATGTGTTAATCTGGCTCTGGGTGATTTATGAAGTCTCCGGAGTCAGTTACATTGTTTGTTATGTAGAGAATTGTGGAAATAGTTTGTTCTGCCTTTTTACTCCATGATATGATATGCATGCTGTCTGGGAGAAATTAACCCTGGAACCAACAGGATGTTGTGTCTGCCTGCCTCTTACTTCAAAGCCTTTACAAGATCTTTAAGGGTGAACTGTAACATCTTTATGTCAAAAAACAAATTAACTACATGGAGGGGGTAGCAAATATGACAGATACTTGTGGATGATAGTCTTAGAGAGTGGAAATAGGCTGGAGGCCATATTCAGCTTGATTATCTCAGGAAGTCCGGAAAAAGCTGTGCTAGAGGAGATTAATGCTGGCCATACACTGTACGAAAAATCGTCCGAACGAACTTTCGAAAAACAAACGATAGTGCCATCATGTATTGACAGATAAATCGTTCAGTGGACATAAATAAAAAAATATATTTTTTTTTTTTACATATACCTAGTGCAGAAAGTTCGGACGGGAAACACATTAAAGTGGTTGTAAACCCCTATAAAAAAAAATATATTTTTTAAACCACCTGTAATGCGGCGTACACACGATCGTTTTTCATGCTGTTAAAAATGCCATTTTTTAAAATGGCCATTAAAACCGATCGTGTGTATGCTCCAGAGCATTTTTAACGGCGTGAAAAACGGCCATTAAAAATTTAGAACATGCTCTATTTTTTCACGTCGTTTTTCATGTTGTTTTTTTTAACGACGTGAAAAACTATAGTGTGTATGCTTTTACGAGGGGAAAAAAAACGGGCATGCTCAGAATCAAGTATGAGACGGGAGCGCTCGTTCTGGTAAAACTAGCGTTTGTAATGGAGATAGCACATTCGTCACGCTGTAACGGACTGAAAAGCACGAGGCTGAAAAGCGCGAATCGCTGCTCAACAAACTTTACTAACATGAAGGGTGTCGCCATTCGAATGGAACTTCCCCTTTATAGTGCCGTCGTACGTGTTGTACGTCACTGCGCTTTGCTCGAGCGTTTTTTTTAATGATCGTGTGGATGCAAGACAGGCTTGAGAGGAAACATGAAAAAAAAAATGACGAGAAAAACGTCGGTTAAAAAAATGGCATGAAAAACGATCGTGTGTACGCCGCATTAGAGAAAGGCATAATGAGCTAATATGACTAGCATTATGCATCACTTACCTTAGATCGGGGCCCCCGAAGCCGTCCTCGTCTCCCTCTTCAGCCGCAGCCATCGCTGCGGAGGTTACTTCCGGGTATCGCCGCTCCAGCCAATCACAGCTCCGCTCCGGCGCTGTGATTGGCCGGAGCGGCGAAGACGTGACTCCGCGCATGTGCGCGGGAGCCGTCGAATCCGGCTAAGTCGTCGAATGCTGGGACCCCATGAATGCGCCGTTGTCTACGGCGCGCATGCGCCGTAGACACAGAGCGATGTCATTTTTAGCAAATATCTCCTAAACCGTGTAGGTTTAGGAGATATTTCTTGCACCTACAGGTAAGCCTTAATCTAGGCTTACCTGTAAGTGCATGTTGCAAAAGGGGGTTTACAACCACTTTAACCTTTCAATTTATCATTCGTTCGGCAGAAAATTTCCAAACTTGTCCTTCATTTTTTCTGGCTCAAAAACGTCCCAACGATTATCAATTTTGTGCCCACTAACTGTTCGAAAAACGAACAAACTGTCTGAACGACCGATTTTCGGCCGATTTTTCGTATAGTGTATGGCCAGCATTAGGCTCCATGCACACTGGGCTTAAAAAAACGTCTGTTCTCTTTGGAGTAAAAAACGCTCATATAGAGCATTTTTTTGTTTAGACGAGTTTAGGAGAGTTTTACATTTTTTTTCTGCCAGAAAGCTTCAATCAGAAACGCGAACCAGAGGTTTTTTTTTTCCTGCCTCTAAACGTTGAACTCAAAATATGCCTGTAATCGTCCTAATGTGCATGGACACATAGGATAACATTGAGCTGCTTCTACAGGCAGAACACAAAACTCCTGTAGAAGCAAAGTTTTTTAAGCCAATGTGCATGGACCCTGATGCCGCGTACACACGATCGAAACATTCCGACAAGAAAACCGTGGATTTTTTCTGATGGAATTTTGTCTCAAACTTGTGTTGCCTACACACAGTCACACAAATCTTGTCAGAAATTTTGACCGCCAAGAACACGGTGACGTACAAGACGTACGACGAGCCGAGATCAATGAAGTTCAATAGGCAGTTTGGCTCTTCTGCTTGATTCTGAGCATGCGTGTTTTTTTGCGCGTCAGAATTGCATACAGACGAGCGGATTTTCCGATTGAAACTTTTTCCGTTGGAAAAATAGAGAACCTGCTCTAAATCTTTTGTTGGCGGAAATTCCGACAAAAAGAGTTTGATGGAGCCTACACACGGTCGCAATTTCTGACAAAAAGCACACATCGGACTTTTCTTGGTCGGAATTTCCGATCGTGTGTAAGGCTTAATGTACACGGGACGTTTTACAATCTCTCCTGAACGATTTAACTTGACAGATAGTAACCAAGGTTTAAAAATGTCAGTCTTGCCACGTTTGCGTTTAGAAGCATTTTTTAACCACTTCAGCCCCGGAAGAATTTACCCCCTTCCTGACCAGAGCACTTTTTACGATTCGGCGCTGCGTCGCTTTAACTGACAATTGCGCGGTCGTGCGACGTTGCACCCAAACAAAATTTACGTCCTTTTTTCCCCACAAATAGAGCTTTCTTTTGGTGGTATTTGATCACCTCTGCGTTTTTTTTTTGTTTTTTTTGCGCTTTAAACAAAAAAAGAGCGTAAATTTAGAAAAAAACACAATATCTTTTACTTTCTGCTATAATAAATACCCCACTTTTTTCCTCAGTTTAGGCCGATACGTATTCTTCTACATATTTTTGGTAATAAATCGCAATAAGCGTATATTGATTGGTTTGCGCAAAAGTAATAGCGTCTACAAAATAGGGGATAGTTTTATGGCATTTTTATTATTAACTTTTTTTTTACTAGTAATGGCGGCGATCTGCGATTTTTATTGGGACTGCGACATTATGGCGGACACGTCGGACACTTTTGACGCTGTTTTGCGACCATTGTCATTTATACAGCAATCAGTGCTATAAAAATGCACTGATTACTGTGTAAATGACACTGGCGGGGAAGGGGTTAAACACTAGGGGGCGATGAAGGGGTTAAGTGTGTTCTAGGGAGTGATTCTAACTGTGGGGGGGCTGGGCTACAATGTCACGACAGTGATCAATGCTCCCAATGACAGGGAGCAGTAGATCACTGTCCTGTCACTTGGCAGAACAGGGAAATGCCTTGTTTACATAGGCATCTCCCCAGTCTACCTCTCCATGAGACGATCGCGGGCACCCGGCAGACTTCGAGTCCACGGGACCCGCGGGCACGCTCAAGGAGCCTGCGCGCCGCCGATGTTGCGCGCGCCCGCACAGTGGCAAATTCAAAGCAACGTACAGTTACGTTGCTTTGTGCAGCCATGCCATTCTGCCGACGTATATGTACAGGCGGCGGTCGGCAAGTGGTTAAAAAAATAATTAAAGAAGCATGTAAACAAAACGTGGCTAAACGCAGTTACCGTATTTACACACGTTTACAAGCTGTTACAAGTGTTTCAAATGCCTCTGAACATCTGTCCTGAATGCATTTTTTTGCTTTCCAAAAAATGCTTCAAAACTCAACTGCCTAGAAATTACTATAAATGACCCTGTGTACATGTACTGATAAGCTAACATAGAGGAGAGTTCAGGGGCAGCTGAAGAAAAAAGGACCTAACTGCTCCTAAACGTCTGTTTACCAGCAGCAGTGAACATGAAGCCTAATGTGCCTAGCATGGCAGAGCTTAAAGCGGAGCTCCACCTTAATTTTTTTTATTAAAAGCCAGCAGCTACAAATACTGCAGCTGCTGACTTTTAATAAATGGACACTTACCTGTCCAGGGTGCCCGCGATGTCGGCAGCAGAAGACGAGCAATCGCTCGTACCTCGGCTGCCCCGCCGACATCCTTGGTGAGGGAATCAGGAAGTGAAGCGTTGCGGCTTCACTGGCCGGTTCCCTACTGCGCATGCGCGAGTCACGCTGCGCGTCTTCACTGGTCCCCGTTGTGTTCTGGGAACCGTGTGTTTCCCAGAACACAGTAGGGGGGCTTGATTCTGCGGATATTCTGCGGATATCTATGCCCGGAAGTGGGTGCAAATACCTGTATTATACAGGTATCTGCACCCCCCCTCCAATTGTGGCATCGGAGGGGGGGGGGAATCCGATGAGCGAAAGTTCCACTTTAGGGTGAAGCTCCGCTTTAAAGGAAACCTGTACTGAAAAAAACACCTAGGGTTCAATCAGGGCAGGCAGCCATCAGGAATTTTGGGGCCCCTTACACAGCTTCAGGCATGGGCCCCCTGGAGCCGAGGAGAACCGGGGGGGGGGGGTGCTTGCTGCCACCGCAACTAATTGAGAAGCGGGGAGGGGGCTGCCGCGGATTCAGAAGCGGGGGGGTGCCAGAAATTGAGAAGCAGGGGGTTTGGGTGCTAACGAGAACACAAAAAAAAACAGAAGAACAAAAAAACAAAAAAAAGGGGGGTTGCCATCCAGGGCCCCTTACAAAAAATAAAAAATTATAAAAAAATAAATAAAAAATTATAAAAAAAAGGGAGGTTTCCATCCGGGGCCCTGGGGACCCCCGGGCCTCTGGGGACCTCTGGGCCCCTTACAAAATAAATAAATAAATTAAATTAAATAAATAAATAAAGAAAACAAATTAAATAAAAAAATGAATAATAAAAAAAATTATAATTTTCTTTTAAAAAAAGGGGGGTTGACATTTGGGGCCCTGGGGAACTCCGGGCCCCTGGGGACCTCTGGGTCCCTTACAAAAAAAAAGGAGGGGCCATCCAGGCCCTTGGGGACCTCCGGGCCCCTTACAGGTGTACTGCCTGTACCCCCCTGATGGCGGCCCTGGGTTCAATTACTGAACCTTTCTTTTGAAAATGCTTATTTTCTGGTTGTGAGGCTGCTTCAAAGGCTAGTTTGCACATCTGAATTCACACGCCGTATGCACGTTCCAGCAGTTTTAAAAGTACAGTGGAACCTCGGATTGCGAGTAACGCCGTTAACAAGCGTTTCGCAATACGAGCAATAGTTGATAAACAGCTTTTGGTGAACCTTATAGCATACCAATTCATTACGCAGTTTTTACAAACAGTGCTAATTAAAAAATGACTTACAATGTGGAGCACGGGTCTTTGCAACAGTTATGAGCATGTGTAATCCTTGGAAGGTTTCACAATGATATCTCTTGATGCAAATCTCTGCAACTGATGAGCCCTGTTTCTATTATCTACAGCAACAGTCTCCAATCCGCAGCCAGGGGCCAGATGTGGCCCTTTGCTTGCCTTTATCTGGCCCTTGGGGCACTTCTGCCACTGATACGAAGCACCATTCCTCCCACTAACACCAATGATGGGGTACTATTCCTCCCACTGACATGGATGATGGGGTACTATTCCTCGCACTAATACCAATGATAGGGCACTATTCCTCCCACTAACACGAATGATGGGGCACTATTCCTCCCACCAATACCAATGACGTGATACTATTCCTCCCACTAATACCAATGATGGAGCACTATTCCTAGTACTAATACCAATGATGGGGCTCTATTCCTCCCACTAACACCAATGATGGGGTACTATTCCTCCCACTAATACCAATGATGGAGCACTATTCCTAGCACTAATATTAATGATGGGGCACTATTCCTCCCACTAATACCAATGATGGGGCACTATTCCCCGCACTAATACCAATGATGGGGCACTATTCCTCCCACTAACATGAATGATGGGGCACTATTCCTCCCACCAATACCAATGACGTGGTACTATTCCTCCCACTAAAACCAATGATGGAGCACTATTCCTAGCACTAATACCAATGATGGGGCTCTATTCCTCCCACTAACACCAATGATGGGGTACTATTCCTCCCACTAATTCCAATGATGGGGCACTATTCCTCCCACTAACATGAATGATGGGGCACTATTCCTCCCACCAATACCAATGACCTGATACTTTTCCTCCCACTAATACCAATGATGGAGCACTATTCCTAGCACTAATACCAATGATGGGGCTCTATTCCTCCCACTAACACCAATGATGGGGTACTATTCCTCCCACTAATACCAATGATGGGGCACTATTCCTCCCACTAACACCAATGATGGGGTACTATTCCTCCCACTAATATCAATGATGGAGCACTATTCCTAGCACTAATACCAATGATGGGGCACTATTCCTCCCACTAATACCAATGATGGGGTACTATTCCTCCCACTAATACCAATGACGGGGTACTATTCCTCCCACTAATACCAATGATGGGGCACTATTCCTCCCACTAACACCAATGATGGGGTACTATTCCTCCCACTAATACCAATGATGGAGCACTATTCCTCCCACTAATACCAATGATGGGGCACTATTCCTCCCACTAACACCAATGATAGGGTACTATTCCTCCCACTAATACCAATGATGGAGCACTATTTCTGCTCCCACAGACCATCAAGTCAGAGGCATTGTTTACTCCCATGACGCTGGGGCATTTTCTACTCCCACTCTCTGGCCCACTAAAGTCTGAAGGACAGTAAACTGGCCTTTTGCTTATAAAGTTTGGAGATCCCTGATCTACAGCAATAAACATTGACCTAATCAGGAAAACAGGTTCCTGCAGATGTGGCAGAGCACAGATAGATAAGATGTATGGAAGATATCATAACTGAAATGACTCCTACCAGCTAGGCTGGTTTTATAAACTGATTTCACGTATAGCTTTGTCAATACCAGTTTCTACTTTTGCATTGAAATTTGTTACCATTCAAAAAACATACTGTACCTAAAATGTAAAATGTAAGGCCTCATAGCCAACCGTGAGCTTTTCTGAGCAATTTCAGAGTAAGTCTTTCCCAATAGAAATACTAAGGACATGAGCTTCCTCATTAACATACAATGCAGAAGGCATGCTTCCAAATCTTGAATTTTTTGTTAGGACAGACAGTGTTCAGTTTACAATTAATAATGATATCTGTCAGCACAGAGCAAACATGGTTAATTATTTCAAACATAGCTGTGAATAAAAATATGTAACAAATATAAAATAGATGTTATCCCAATTTGGTGGCAAAAATGGAAATAAACTTTAATTGTGTTAAAGCTGTATTAAACCCAAAACCAAAAATGTAATCTATTGCAGCTTACCAATCAGATGTGGTGACTGCATTTGTTTTCTTTTTGTAGGCTTTTTTCCTTCTGTTTTCACCTGGTGATCAGGCCAGAAACATACCTCCTGTATTAGGCTACTTTCACACTGAGGCGCTGGATGCGCTGGCGGTATAGCGGCGCTATTGTTAGCGCCACTATACCATTTTTTTTTGCCGCAATTTGCGGCCGCTAGCGGGGGTATTTTAACCCCCGCTAGCGGCCGAAAAAAGGTTAAAAACGCCCGCAATAACGCCTCTTTGCGGCATTTTGCAGGCGTATTGGAGGCGCTACCCCATTGATTTTAATGGGCAGGGGCGCTATAGGAGCGGTAATTTTACCACTCCTATCGCGCCTCAAAGATGCGGCTTGCAGGAGTTTTTTGACCCTCCTGCAAGCGCAACGCTGCAGTGTGAAAGCCCTCGGGCTTTCACATTGGATACAATTGAGCGGCTTTTTTGGGGCGCATTGCAGGCGCTCTTTTTAGCGCAATAGCGCCTGTAAAGCGCCTCAGTGTGAAAGGGGCCTTAGAGTGCCTCCACTCTGGATGAAGGAGCAACAGAGACATATTCGGATAGCAGCATTGTCAGTCTGGGGAGAGGGGAGTGTTATATATACTAGCTGATTTAGATACACCAACAAATTGAAACCAAATGCCAGCTAACACTTTATAAGCAATTGCAGCAACCGTTTTTTTTTTCTCTTTTGGGAAAAGATTTTACAAACTTAAGTCTAGGTTCACACTGTAGCGATGTCAGACATCGCATGTGATTCGCACCCTCACTGTGGTGCCGATCACATGCGATGTCTGTGCAGTGCGAGTTCAGCCATACAGTTGTATGGCTGAACTCGCATTGGATTCGCATAAAAAAATGTGCCGGGACTGGGACATTAAAATTGTATTACACCCGCAGTGGTTCGCAGAGGGCAGTGTGAACTGCCCGCGGGAGAGATGCAGGAACTGGTGCTGGAATTGCACTGGTTCCCACATCCCACATACTTACTGGCTAGATCATCACTCAGTTAAAAATAAAAGAAAGAAAGCCTAAAACAGCTAATGCAGCCAACACATCTATGAATTGGTAAGCTGCATATTCTAATAAATGTTTGCTTTTAGGCTACATTCACACTTGAGCTGAGCGTTTTCATGCGTTTTTTTCAGGTGAGCGTTTTTTTTGAGCAGATTTGCGATTTTTTTTTCTCAAGTGTTTTTTATGTGGGCGTTTTTGCTGTGGCCAGTAGAAACCTGTGTAAGGTGTGGAACGCTGCTAGAAAAAGGGAGGGGAGCTGCTGTTTGAAAATGCCTAAAAAAAAGCTTGAAAAAAATGCAAATTTCTTGCTGTTCAGGTGTGTTCAATTGAAGTCCATGGGGACAAAAATGCTCAAATCTGCATGAAAAGTAGAACAATGTGGAGACAACATAATTGCAGGGCTACTAATTAAATGGCCTTATAAAGTGCCTTGTGCATTAAACTCTGAAGCAAAATATGCCTGAAAATGCCTGAAAAGTAGCTCATGTCGTTTTTTTTGAGCGACCGGCGTTTCGCTGCAGGAGACAAACCGCTTAAATTGTATGGCTGAATTTGCATCGCATTCGGACCAAAATCATGCAGGACCCTTTTTTTTTGTCCACACCAGAATCGGATCGCCTGGGTGTTCCGATTCCTGTCCAAATTCACAGATTGCTCTACGATATGCAAACCAATCTGGGGGTGTCATTAACTTTCTATTGACACCCGCAGCGGTTCGCATAGGGCAGTGTGAACTGCCTGTGAGTTCTGAACTGGTGTCTTATCAATATGGGTCCCCTATCAGATAGTGCCCGGCCTGGACTGCGCAGGCGCAGCGCTGCGCAATCAGAGATCACGGAAAGCTCAGAGAATGAACATCTGTTCCATCAGCTGTAGTTGGAGCATGCGCAGTTAGCACGCCGCTCGCTCCCGATGCTTATCCACGCTGCTCGCTCTATCAGATGGGGGACCCATCTCGATAGAACAGCGCTGGCCGCGCTCACTCAATACAGCAAGGGGCGGATCCGCACTAATACTGTGGAAATTAACTTGTGTTACTTAGTTAAGTAGGTCCTGCAAACCCGCCCATCAACATTGAAAAACCCGCGCTTGAGTTCTGTAAACACGCCCCGCAGACGTGTAGTTTATTGCGAAAACCATCCTCTAAAAAAGCACTGCTCAATAATACACCCGCCCCTTTGAAAAAAACATCCGCCCCTTGCTGTATTGAGTGAGCGCGGCCAGCGCTGTTCTATCGAGATGGGTCCCCTATCTGATAGAGCGAGCGGCGTGGATAAGCTTAGGGAGCGAGCGGCGTGCTAACTGCACATGCTCCAACTAAAGCTGATGGAACAGATGTTCATTCTCTGAGATTTCTGTGATCTCCGATTGCGCATGCGCTGCGCCTGCGCAGTCCAGGCCAGGCACTATCTGATAGGGGACCCATATTGATAGAACGCCGGCACTAGAATCGTGCTGGTTTCCGCATCGTGCTGGTGTGGACTCCCGCTAATACCGCTTTAAAGACTGTTAACAGTTTTATTATATTTTATGGTCTATTTTTGCAGTCCTCTGCTTGCAATTCTTTTCAAAAATGAACAATGTCCTGTGTCAGTTGCTGATAAAACTGTGTGCATTGAATGGAGTTATCTAAGTTAAAAAGAAAAAGGTAAACTGATTGAGGATTTGTGAGTTTACAGTGCTTTCTCTAAACCTGCAGTTGTTTGGTCGTAGACTATTGTAAGACCCCATTCACACAGGGGCGACTCATCAGGCGACTCAGCCACCTGACAAGTCACGTCCCATTCTGTACAATGGAACTGTTCTAGTAGGAGCGACTCAAGTCGCTCCGACTTAGAAAAAGGTTCCTGTACTAAGTCATTTTGGAAGTCACCTTTGAAGTCGTGTAAAGAGCGCCCGGCAGAGTCGCGGGACAAGTCGTACCGCCCCTGTGTGAATGGGCTCTAAGGCTATTATTGCAAAATAAAGAAAAACATATGAGATAATTTCACAGCCCTTGTTCTGTAAGTTTCTGTATTCTGTTTCATTCTGAATGTATCAGCTGTGCACAATGAAATCATTGAGTCCAGACCTCTCATGTTGCAGCAGGAAACTTTTTCTAATGCTGGCCATACACTGAACGCAAAATCGGCTGAAAATCATGTAGACACTTTGTTCGTTTTTCGGCAAGTTAATGGGCACAAATCGTTTGTGATGTTTTTGTGGAAAAAAAACAAACGGCAAGTTTGGAAAACTTCTGCCGAACGAACGATAAATTGAAAGGTTAATGTGTTTCCCGTCTGAACTGTCTGCACTAGATATATTTTTAAAAAAACGAGTCCAATTTTTTTTATTTATGTCCTCTGAACGATTTTGCGGCTCTTCCCCACATCAGATAACCCCCTAGAAGAAGTGCTCTCCTGGGGGGTTACCCATACACGAATGCCGGACTCAGCCCCGCCGTCTGTGGCCCGCATCATTGGATTTAATTGACAGCAGCGGGAGCCAATGGCTGCGCTGCTAACAATCTGTCCAATCTCCGCCGAGGGAAGTTCGGGGCTCAGGTAAGTAAAATGGGGGGGGGCTGGGAGGGTCGGTCACTGCATAAGATGCATTAAGGTGAAAAACATGAGGGTTTGCAACCCCTTTAAAAATAGAGAACTATGGGGGTTTATTTACTAAAGCTCGAGAGCGCAAAAACAGGCTCGGCTCCCAACTGTCCCTGATTTTGAGAGACTATCCCTGATTTCGAGGGGCTGTCCCTGATTTGGAACAAAGTCCCGCTGTCCCTCTTTCCTCCTCATTTGTCCCTCATTTTTGTACGGTCTACATAGTTGTAAATAAAAAGTACTTTTTATTTTTCAAAAAGCGTTTCCCTAGTACCAAACCTTTCATCCAATTTCTAAATTGCTGTTTGTAAATTTTAAAAGACAGTAAAAAAAGAAATAGTAATGGTAAAAAAAGCACTTGTGGGTTTAACTAATCACTTTTTTTGTATAATTTTCCTTTAAGGGGGAGTGACAGGGTGGTGTGTCCTATGCCTACATACCTTTGCTAATAGGTGTCCCTCATTCCCAGCTCAAAAAGTTGTGAGGTATGCTTCTGCATAGAAACCAATCAGCTTACAGGTTTTATTGCCAAAGCTTAATTGAACAAGCTGAGGTTAGAAGCAGAAGTGAGTCTGATTTTGCGCTCTCCAGCTTTAGTAAATAAACCCCAAAAAGTGCATAGGGGTTGATTAACTAAGGGCAAATAGTCTGTTCGCTTAGTGAATGTGGTGAAAACGCACTTTGGCTGCTTTAACACTGGGGCGCCGGGTCCGTTAGCGGTAAAACACTGCTAGTTTTAGCTGCGCTTTTCGGCTGCTAGTAAGGCGCTTTTACCCCCCGCTAACGGCCGAAAAAGGGGTTAAAAGCGCCTGTGAAGCAATTTTCCAATGGGCAGGGGAGGTGTAGGAGCGCTGTATACAGTGTTTCTACACCGCCCCAAAGATGCCGCTTGCAGGACTTTTTTTCCCGTTCTGCAAGCGCACCACCCCAGTGTGAAAGCACTCGGGCTTTCACACTGGGGAGGCATGAGAGGCAGTTTTCAGGCGCTCTACAGGCGCTATTTTTTGCGCTAAAACGCCTGAAAACTGCCTCAGTGTGAAAGGGGTCTTTGCAAAGAATACCCGATCGCACTCAAGGAATATAAAAAAAATAGGATTTTTTTGTACTCACCGTAAAATTATTTTCTCTGTCGTCCATGGACGGACACAGCTCCTTAAATCTTGACAAAGTGTCTTTAACAGAGTTGAACAGACCCTCCCAGGGGGCGGTCCCTCCGTACATAACCCTCATACCTGCAGCCAGCAGCCTCAGTTCGTAGTAAAGCAGTACAAACTAAAAAAGGAGGGGTGGGTGCTGTGTCCATCCATGGACGACAGAGAAAAAGATTTTACGGTGAGTACAAAAAAATCCTATTTTCTCTTTTCGTCCATGGACGGACACTGCTCCTTAAATCTTGACAAAGTGGGACGTCCCCAATCAGTGTCAGAAAAAACGAGGGGTGGAAACAGCAATCAAAAGAAGACGTAACTTCACCCCAAACAAACAGAGCTCCTCACGTAACCTCAAACAGCCGCCTGCAAAACCTTGCGGCCAAGGAAGCATTCGAAGATGCACACACATCAACCTTGTAAAACGTTGGGTAAGTGTGAACAGACCACCAGGTCACCGTTTCACACACCTTAAAGACATATGCTAGATGACGGAAAGCCCAGAAACAGCAATTGCCATGGTTAAATGTGCCGTGACAGGAAAGGGAGGCGCCCGCCCCTAAGGGCAGAGGCCTGGATAACGATCAGCCTGATTCACCTAGAAAGGTGGCCGATGAGACCGCCAGGCCCTTTGGTGGACCAGATACCGGCACGAACAGTGAGTCAGAACTCCGAAACGGAGCAGTAGCAGACAGGTACACCCGTATGGCACGTACCGTGTCCAAGGTATGTAGCGCAGCCTCCTGGGATGCAACGGCTGAGGACACAAGGATGGATACTGTGTTATCCAGGCTGCTCTATACACCGGCTATTGACAGCCGCAATCCCACTAGTGATGAGCACAGGGACACCCGAGCGACATAGCACAGGGTAGACCAGAACTCCTGGACTCAGAAAAGCACAATGTCCTTGTTTAGGTGAAAAGCCAAAAACACCTTAGGAAGGAATGAAGGTTGCGGGCGAAGCACCGCTTATCCTTATGGACGACCAAGTAAGGCGACTTGCAAGACAAGGCCGCCAATTCAGAAACCCTTCTGACCAAAGTAATGGCAACTAGAAAGGCAACTTTTTGAGAAAGAGTGGAATCTCCCTGATATTCTCAAAGGGAGGTTCCTGAAGTACCGAGAGCACTAGAGTCAAGTCTACGGAGGAAGCGGTGGTCCAATCACAGGAACCACGCGTCGGACCCCCTGCACACACGTACTTACCAGTGAGTGAGCCACCAGAGGCCGTTGGAAGAAGACAGCCAATGCTGAATCTTCCCCCTTAACCGTGCTCAAGGCAAGGTTCAGATCCACTCCGCACTGTAAGAGCAGCAGGATCCGAGAAACCAACTATGGCCGTGGGCGCCCGACCATCTCATCACACATAGAGATGTAGGCCCTCCAAGTGCAATGGAAGATCGTCCGGAAAGAAGGTTCCCGTGCCCTCAACATGAAGGGGATTATCGAATCTGCCAGACCACGGTCCCTTAGTACCTGACTTTCAAGAGTCAAGGCGTTAAAGCCAGCGACTGTAAAACAGGATGAAGCATGGGACCTTGAGACAGAGGGTCCCCCCGCATTGGCAGCCGCCGGGGAGCGTCAGCTACCAGTCTTCCTTCCACCAGGGGCACAGGTAAAATTATTCTGCACCAGAGCAAGTCTTGTACTGCTCCCATCAAAGCAGACCAACGAGCTGGAAAGGAGAGGAAAATTTTGAGGGAAAGATCTGTTTGGTGTACAAGAAGAAACTCTATCTTGTGCCCCTAAGTGACCACCTCGCAGACCCACTGGTCAGAGAGCAGAAAGGTCCACCGAGCTTGGAACACTCGCAAAATCACCCCCCCCACCCTTGAGTCGGGCGGGGACAAATATCATGCGGTAGCATGGTATGTTAGCCGGCACATTCGTGTACGCACCCAGGGACGCTTCTGTCCCCCAGCTAGAGCCTTGTCAGCCTGGGAGGATCTACTGATGAAAATACCACTTCTGCGCGGAATCAGAGGGCCCCGGCCAATGGCGCGGCTCGTTCCCCACAGAGGACTGTGAGAGAAGAGTGCTCTTACCTCCAGTGACATCTTAACAATGTCGTCCAGCGAGGTACCAAAAAACCTCAGAAAGGCAATCTGCCAGAGCTCACCTGGGAGCTTAGCCAGCGGACCAGCATTCCAGCCAATCAGACGGCGCAGTACCACCGCAGATACAGAGGTTCTGGAAATCATTTACATACACACACCGAGTATGTATTAGTGTGTACGTTTTTCCCGTGGCGCCGAAGGTGCGCGTGTCTTTGGAGTGTGGGAGGAAACCGGATCACCCGGAGGAAACCCACGCAGACACAGGGAAAACATGAAAACCCCAAGCAAACTGCGACAGGGCCAACCATTCATGGAATGTCGCAGCCATATATAGGTCGCAACACCGACCCCAGTATCCCCGCCTTGGACCTCCTATCAGAAGGGTCCTGTAGGATAACGGACCGCCATGCGCTGGGGGACCACAAAGGACCTCTGCGGCCGTTCCCATTCCTTATTTATGAACTTATCAAAGAAAGTAACATAAAGGAAAAACGCCACAAAGCGGGCAGATATGTGTGACGTAAGGGAGACAGACACCTCTGCGGAAGTCCCAGCTGCATTCCCAGCTGGAGAGTGTCCCTCACAGCATCAGAAGTGCACTCAGAAGTGCCCTGACAAACATTTCCCAGAAGATGGCGGGGGAGGGGGCGCTTCCTTACCCCCCTTACGCCCGCAATCCATTTCTACCTTGGCAACAAAAGGTTCCAGGACTATCTATAACGTATCCATGGAAACCGCAGGTGCAGGGGCACCATTTGCTGCCTCTGGTAATGTATGGGGAAGAAAGGTCACATACTGACTCCATAAACACCCACTGACAGCCCTCAGGAACCAAGTGAAACACACATAAGAGTCCACCCTCCATTCTGCACTGACCGGGGGGGTAACCCAGGGGACTCACCACCCAGAAGGAGACCGCTCAGCACCGCTGCCTGCCTTGGATACACAGCGCGTGTGGGATGAAAAAGCTGTGAGGAGAAAGAACTGCGCTGTTCAGAAAGCCAGTGCTAGAGGCCAAACCCACTCCAAAATGGCCGCCAGACGCCTCAGATAAAAAGGGCGCAGACCACAATAAAATGGCCGCCTGCAATACCGACCTGTGCCACAGCGCGGCTACAACAAAATGGGCACTAATGGAAGTTTTATCACAGAAAAAAACACGCTAAAAATGGCGTCAGCGCCGCAAAAAATGGCGCCCGAGGCCAGAGATGTGGACAAGAAGGCCTGCAGAGACTCCCAGGAGACAGACCCCACTCACAGAAAGCTGACCCTGGCGGTAGCAGCGGGCCCTAGGGCAGGAGGGGAAAGGGCGACAGAGAGCAGGGAAAGGGAGGACAGGAGAACCCCTAAATCCCAGGAATGCCCAGCTGTTCCATCCTGCCGAGACAGGAGGAACTGTACTTACCCGTCTTTGCGAGGACAAGCTGTCGCGTCCCTGACAGACCCACAACCGATGGTACGGAGTAGCTGTCGGCCCGGTCCACTGTGAGTGAAGCAACAAGCAGCCTAGTCATATGTGGACCCCGGAACATGTGCTCACCGGCCACCCCCGGAGCCATGGGGTATGTCGTGGTCAGAACCAAGCACGAAGCAAGGGACTGGCATGCTCGATGGCCGGAAATGGGAAGACTACAAGGATCTATATATCCAGCCTGTCGCCCAGTCGGCAGTTGATAGAAGATATCACAAAAGAAAAAAAAAAAAGAAAAAAATCCTTCAGGACTCTGGGCCCAAAGGGAGCCACGTCCTTCTCCTCTGCTAGGCAGAAAAAAAACTGAGGCTGCTGGCTGCAGGTAGGAGGGTTATGTACGGAGGGACCGCCCGGTGGGAGGGACTGTTCAACTCTGTTAAAGTTACATGTTTTAACCACTTCAGCCCCGGACCAATACGCAGCATAATGATCACGCCCCTTTTTGCGATTCGGCACTGCGTCGCTTTAACTGACAATTGCGCGGTCGTGCGACGTGGCTCCCAAACAAAATTGGCGTCCTTTTTTTTCCCACAAATAGAGCTTTCTTTTGGTGGTATTTGATCACCTCTGCGGTTTTTATTTTTTGCGCTTTAAACAAAAATAGAGCGACAATTTTGAAAAAAATTACATATTTTTTACTTTTTGCTATTATAAATATCCCCCAAAAATATATAAAAAAACTTTTTTTTTCCCTCAGTTTAGGCCAATACGTATTCTTCTACATATTTTTGGTAAAAAAAATCGCAATCAGTGTTTATTGATTGGTTTGCGCAAAAATTATAGCGTTTACAAAATAATGGATAGTTTTAAGGCATTTTTATTAATATTTTTTTTTTTTACTAGTAATGGCGGCGATCGGCGATTTTTTTCATGACTGCGACATTATGGTGGACACATCGGACACTTTTGACACATTTTTGGGACCATTGTCATTTTTACAGTGTACAGTGCAATAAAAATGCACTGGCTACTGTAAAAATTACACTTGCAGTGAAGGGGTTAACCACTAGGGGCGCTGGAGAGGTTAAGTGTGCCTAGGGGCGTGTTTCTAACTGAGAGGGGGCGTGGCTACGAGTGACACGTCACCGATCTCCGCTCTGATTACACAGAGCGGAGATCGCTGACAGTGTCAGTAGAGGAGCGGGGAGATGTTGTGTTTACAGTAACATCTCCCCGCTCCATGCCTCCGTGAGACGATCGTGGGGATCCCCGCGGTGATCGAGTCCGCGGGACCCGCGGTCCGACTCACGGGGAAGGCAGGGGGGTTGCGAGCGTGCCGCTGGCGGCGCGCACGCGACCCCAACGTCGGCAGTTAAAGGGCCACGTACAGGTACGTGATTGTGCCTGTACGAGCCATTCTGCCGACGTATATATACAATGAGCGGTCGGCAAGTGGTTAAGATAACTAACATGTTCTGCCTAGTCCTCTCCTATGAACAGGAACATAACCCAACTGTCAAGATTTAAGGAGCTGTGTCCGTCCATGGACGAAAAGAGAAATATATACCGTATTTTCCGGCGTATAAGACGACTTTTTACCCCATAAAAATCTTCTCCAAAGTTGGGAGTCGTCTTATACGCCAGTACGTACCTGACATGTAGAATCTCCAGTCAGACCGCGTCCATTTTTCAAATGCCGCGCCTCCTCCTCGTGCTGTTCCGTGATAGGCGGAACACTCAGCTTCCCAGCAGAGCCTCTGTTTAGTGTTCCGCCTATCACAAATGCCCTCTCGTCCTCGACCTCGGATGAGAGGGCATCTGTGATAGGGGGAACACTGAACACAGTGTCTACTGGGAAGCTGAGTGTTTCCGCCTATCACAGAACAGTACGAGGAGGAGGCGCGGTATTTGAAAAATGGACGGCCGCGGTCTGACTGGAGATTCTACATGCCAGGGATAAGGTAAGTGATCGTCGAGGGGCACAGTGAGGTATGCAATGGGGCACAGTGAGGTATGCAATGGGGAAAGTGAGGTATGTAATGGGGCAAAGTGAGGTATGCAATGGGGCACAGTGAGGTATGCAATGGGGCACAGTGAGGTATGCAATGGGGCACAGTGAGGTATGCAATGGGGCACAGTGAGGTATGCAATGTGGCATAGTGAGATATGCAATGGCACAGTGAGGTATGGTGAGGCTTGGCTAGTCGGAAGGGGGTCGTCTTATACGGCGAGTATATCCCAAAACCCAAATTTTATCTGGAAAATTAGGGGGTCGTCTTATACGCCCAGTCGCCTTATACGCCGGCAAATACGGTATATTTTTGCTAGCACATGATTTGATCATGGAAGTCAGCTGAGCTTTGCCTAATCCATTAAGCTAAGGGAAAATTTGCTTGCAAAGTAAAATTCCCCTGACAAGTGAACAGATTATTTCCTTTACTAAATCAACCCCATGGTATCAGTTTTATTATGTAAGGGTCTCTGAACAGGGATCAGATATTGTCCTACAACACCACATTTTCATAAGTATTATTTAATAATCTCCCACAGGAGTCCATTTCAATACCAGTTTCAAAGGTTATCATCTTTTTTTTTTTGGCCAAAAAATCCTGTTTATCTTTGCTGATTGTAGCAGAGATGACTACAGACCTCAAACTCCTGAATATTCATAGGCAGAAATGGGAAGGCCCTCAATAGACACTGAAGAGTGGATGTACATGATGTGGGGTGAGAGGAAACTCATTAATATCTCTGATCGCTCAATTATGTCAATCAACATACTGGTAATTCCCTCGTGTATGGCCGCCTTAAGAGCAGCCTGTGCCTCGCCAGCTGTAAAACAAACTGCACATGGGATGTGGAATTTAGATAGACGTTACTGTAGTCCAAGTACAATTAGCAGCCACATTTCAGTTTGTTGTGAAATATAGATCTTATGTTGATACTGTTTTCACAGTATGAAGTCAAAAAAAAAATTGTAACCAATCTCATGCATGTACCAATTCGAGTTTAGTGCAATGAATACCGAGCCACAGTAACATAAGGTAATTTTATAGTAAAATAAGCATTTTCAAATACTGTATCTGCCCATGGTAAATATTTTATTAAATAATGTGGGGAAACTACTCATGAAAACCTATATATGCCCTGTTGTTTGTTTAGCACTGACCTTCAATCTCATTACAATTAATATCTAAATAATATTGATATGCGTATTGCATTACATATATGTTTTATGAGTTTATTTTACAGTTATGCTGTTTTTCTTTGTAGGGGCTGGCCCTGGCACATTTTGTATGGATTGCTCCACTTCAAGTAATACTTCTTGTTGGACTAATCTGGGACTTACTGCAGGCTTCAGTATTTTGTGGTTTGGGTTTTCTTGTTGTGATTGCATTGTTTCAAGCATGGCTAGGTCGAAGGATGATGAAGTACAGGTAAGGTACAATATTCACTCTTCTTTAGTAATATTATAGCATTGAGTGAAGCTGTTCTTAAAAGGGCCAAGCTCATAGGAAAAATATGTACATCTCCCTATGCTCTTTTTTTAACTTTCATGCTACATAGGGCTTGGTTGACCATGGTATGCTATTAAATGAAAGAAGCTTATTGAGCAAAATTATCATATATGATAATAAAATGTAATCCATCTAAGAGGTAAGAGTTACCAATGTATTAATGCCTGGAAATGTTTCTTTAAAGGGTAACTCCATTTTCATGGGAAAAAAAATAGCAAAACAAAAATTTAGAGTATACAATTGTGACACAAGTCATATTGTAATTGAACATTATTAAAAAATGTTTTATTAAATAATTTTTATTAAGAATCTTTACCCTGTATGGCTACTTGGAGGTGTTCTGTACACAGAATGTGTAAAGAACGCCCCCCAGAAACATAATTTCCTGCTTGTGTGATTGGCTTACTAGTTTTCCCATAAGTCTGTCCTAAGATACAAGTCTGATTCAGCGCCCGTTCACATCAGCGCAATTTGACATGAAATTTGACAGGTCAAATCGCATGTCAAATCGCAGCCTATGACGACAATGCCAACTTTGCCGCGCTGCACTGATTTTTCAAAAGTAGTTCCTGCACTACTTTTGGTGACTTTGGGGGCGACTTCAATAGACATCTGTGCATAAACCCGCACAGATGTCTTTCAAGTCGTCCCCCGAAGTCGGACTGAAATGCAGCTTTGAAATTATGCGAGTTCAAATGAAGTCTCACAATTTCAAAGCCGTGTTCAGTGTGAACGAGGGCTTAGAAAGGGATGCTGACCCTACAGTTTTCCTTATTAGAGCCCTGATTCTGCAGCAGCTGATTATTAATTATGAAACCCCCCATTAGACTCACTTGGTACAGGGGCACAGGGGAACAAACAGTGATTTCTTGAGAATAACAAAAGTAGAAATCTGCAACAACGTTTGTTAAAATCCCTGCAATATACATAGATCACCCAGAGGGGAATGTTTTTTCTCAACAAAAGTGGAGTTACGCTTTAATAAAATTTTTTGGTTTAAAAAATATATTTTGTAAAAAAACTGAAGTAGATGAATAGCTAGTACGACATGGTGCAGTTAGCTCAAGCTATCTTAGAGGAGGATTACTGAACTTCAGTTTTTGTCTGTGTTTGAAAAAATAAAATTGTCTCGCCCCCCAAAAATATCAACCTGTGACCCCAACATGTGCTTTGGCTTTCCTTTGACAAGGGAACAGGAAGAATGTGGCCCCTGATCATGCTGGTAGCAACACAAATGTTATTTAGCATTGGATTGATACTTGAGAGGAGCATCCCTCCCAAGTCACCTATACCCAATGCTTTCCATCCGAGGGTTGGTGGGTTGCATATACTGTCAACTCTGCATGCTAGCGCCCTCACTTGTATACTAGGTCTACCTACCCTATTTTCCCTGTATAATCAGATACACAGAATTTGGGGGTAGGTAGACTGTAAAATGGCTCTTACCCCTCTATGCTGAACAGAATGTAAGCTGGTTCCTTTTTAAAGTAAAAAATTGTGGAAAAATTAACCCTCTAAGTACCAATCCAGTAAAATCACAGAATCAGCACTATGGACAGCTCATAATATTGTGCTTCTGACTATTAAATGTAAGCTGTTGTTTTTTTAATGGATTGAATGTTAAATCTTCTCACAGTATTACATTTTTGTGTAATTTGGTATGGAAACAAATTGCACGAGATGGCGAATTGTGGGAAAATGATGTGTTCCCTTGACGTGCACAAAATGTATAAAACCAGGGCTTTTTTTCTCAGACAATAGGTGCAGGAACTCCCCCTTTTCTCAGCCCCTACCCACCTCCCAGTACCGTCCCTTTTAACAAGTATCATTTTGTGGCGCTAAGTAATTTGTATGGAATTTGGTAATGATATCAAGAAAAGCAGTAAAATAGATCCCCTGCAGCCAGCAACAATAGATCCCCCTAACAACAATGGACCACCCACAACAAAATTTCCCCGCCAGCAACAATAGACTCCCCGCAGCATCAACAGATCTCCGCACAGCCAGCATTAATAGACTCTCTGGCTGCCATCAACAATAGACCCCTCCCCCAACAGTAGATCTCTTTCAGCAACAACTGACCCCCCCAGCAACATAAGACCCCCCCAGCAACAATAGGTCCCCCACCAGCAACAATAGACCTCCCCAGCAACAATAGATCCCCAGCAGTGAGCATCAATACCCTGCAGCACACCCCAGCACCCCTTGCCATTACATACAGTCAGTCCAGGAGGTGCCGGAACTGCGTTCGGTCACGTTCCCCCTGAAAAAAAGCCCTGTATAAAACACAACGCTAATACAGCTATGTTTTGAGGTGAAATGATTTTTTCTAATATAGTCAAATATTTGCTAGGCCTGTTACTTATACGGCTAAAAAAATATATTGGAACACCATTGATCTTTTTAGAAATCATTTATATTGTCCAAGGCAAAACGTTACAACAAAGAAATGTTTGTTGCTCTGTCTTAGTTTTTTTTTTTTTTATATCTTTTATACAATTACATATTTTTATTTCCTGCAGAGACCAGAGGGCAGGCAAGATTAATGAGAGGCTTGTGATGACATCTGAAATTATTGACAACATACAATCAGTAAAAGCCTATTGCTGGGAAGATGCTATGGCGAAAATAATTGAAGGCTTTAGACAGTAAGCTTGATTATATTATATACATTTTATATACATACAGTATAGCGTATCTTCATAAATGCTCAAAACATGAGAAAATGGTGCATTTTTGCATAATATTTTAATGGTTCACAGCTCACTGTGGGAATACTTTGTTAGTGTAACCTTTGCCAGTAGTTTTGGTAGTCCCTGCCTGACCATTAACATTTTTCTCGTCAAAATATTTTATTAAAGTTTAATGTTGCAGTGTACAAATAGTCTTAAATACTTATATTTTAACAAGTGACACTATACAGATGAGCTTATTTGAGAACATGTTGTTATTCATCAAAAAGTTATTATTCACTATCTGAATATGTGATATAGTGATGATAATACTACATTTATAACATACTAGAACTTTATATGTTCCATATAAACATTCAACTTGTTTGTGATTTTATACAACCTGTTAGAGTAATGCTTAAATAATAAAAAATATGGATGTGTAACTCAGGAAGTATATTTTTATAAAACAATTGAAGCAAGATAAAGGAATGTGTGAGGCAAAATTTAATTTCGTTCTTAAAAAATAAGGAAAATAGGAAATGGAAATGAGAGAGAAATGAGGGAAGAAGAAGAAAAAAGAGAAGAGAAGTCCGCGTGGTCAGGTCCGGATCCACCGCTGCAACTGAAAAAATAATGTTTTGGGTTGTCTGTCACATCTACCATGGTAAAAGAACTGTGTTGTCAAAGGTTGATAACATGGTATAGTCAATCCAGGGCTGCCAAAGTTTTTCAAATTTGGGTATCGTGTTCGTTTCTATGGCAGTCATCTTAGCATGAGTCATAGCACTATTCATTCTTGCTAATATTTCGGTTATGCTTAGTTTAGGGGATTTCCAGGCATTTGCTAAAGCTTGTTTTGCTGCCGTAAAGAATTGTACTAATAGTTTAAATTGCATGTGCGTTACATTTTCCGGTTTCAAGTTAAGTATTGCTGTTGCCGGGTCTAGAGGAATTGTCTTACCCAATATTTCAGAGGCAATTTTAAAGATTTTATTCCAAAATTTTAGAGCAACTGGACACGACCACCAAATATGAAATTGTGTTCCTATCTCTGTGCACCCTCTAAAACAGTGTCCTGAATAATTTGTAACATACTTTGCTATCCTAGCTGGTACAAGGTACCAGCGTGTTAGTACTTTGTAATTGGCTTCGACCGCCAGTATGTTAGGGGAGGCAGATTTTGCAGTTAACCATATCTGGTTCCATTCTATGTCATCTAAGTTTCTTTGTAAGTCTTCCTCCCATTTCAGAACATAATGTGGCTTACCTGCATCTGCTTGAGTCAATAGCTGAGAATACAGAGTGGATATTGCTCCCTTGATGTGCGGATCTTTTTTGCAAATTGTTTCAAAGTTTGTCAGTTGAGTTATTGGGGTTGAAGTGTTTTGTATTGGAGAGAAAAAATATTTTATTTGGAGGTATCTAAATAGTTCTGATTGCGGCAAACCATAAGTTTCGCAAAGGGTCGGGAAGGGGATAAATGATGTTGAGTTTATAAATTTGTACTTATATATGACATCCCGAGAAGTCCATTCTCTAAAGGAATTAGGAAGGACCCATGCCAGGTAAAATGCAGGGTTTTTATAAAAGGAGAGTAGAGGGTTGTGTATGGATTGTAGTTGGTGTTTATTTTTATATCTATCCCATAAGGAGATAAAATGCTTCGTAATTGGGTTTGTAAATTTTTGCGATATTTTGGAGGGATCCAAAGTAAATTTGAGACTGAAATTGGATCACACTCAGCCGCTTCTATGGATACCCATAGTGGGATTTCATTTTGAGCATGTAGTTTACTGAGACTGGCTATATGCGCTGCCCTATAGTAACATGCAAAGTTTGGACATCCTAGGCCCCCCTTTACTTTTGGCAGATAAAGTGTGCGTTGTTGTATTCTTGGTTTAGCTGAACTCCAAATAAATGATGATGATTTCTTTTGTAAAATTCTTAGGTAGTATGCCGGTATCGGGATAGGCAGAACTCTAAACAAGTATAATATTTTTGGCAATATCGTCATTTTTACAGCATTGATTCTTCCTAACCATGATATCGGCATGTGGTCCCAAGAATTCATCAATTTTGTTATTTGTTTCAGAATCGGTGGGTAATTATAAGAGAATAAATCTGAGAGAGATGCTGTAAGTTTAATACCTAGTGTGAGGGGGTTAGCTCGGCAGCGGGTGTGTGTGACCCCCGGGATGGGCTCCCCACACAAAACAGGCCCAGCAAACGGAGGTTGTGGTTTTCAAAATCAAAAAAGGTGCGGTTTATTTTCTATTTACAGTGACAAAACACAGCAAAGCAAAAGAAACATAACCAAAATAAATCCTGGTCAAGTTGACCTCTGACTAAACATACAGGTTTCCTAACTAACAACTGGGATCAGCCTAGTGCTGTCCTAGTCCCTAAGTCCCTGGTTTTAAATGTCCAAGCAAATAGCCACACAGGCTTTGTCTCACCGCACAGGGGTTCACTCTCCCTAGACAGTCCACACAGGTCTGGTTCCAGGCATGAGCTAACATCTAATGAAGCTGGGAGTTCTTATAGAGGCCTAAATGAGCTGACAAGCTTCAGCTGGTCTCATCAACTCCCTGTCTGCACGACGCCCAGCCCTCTCCCTAGAGGTATGAGTCATCCATGAGCCCACTAGCCTTATACAACTCTCCACCTAGTTGTATAAGTCGGCGTAAAGCCTGAATCTGGGCGAAATATATCTACCCCCCTGGATGCAACCAGGTGACTTTACCTTCCTGCTGTCACATACCCCCCCCTCTTGTTTTAACCTCGGGGTTGGAACACCAGCAATCAGGCATTCATGTACTCGAGACAAAGCATCCACATTCCCCATTTGAACGCCAGGGCGATGCTTTACTGTGAAGTTGAATTCCTGGAGGGCCAGGAACCACCTATTCACTCTTCTATTTGTTTCCTTGTTTTGAGCCATCCACTTTAACGGAGCGTGATCCGTAACCATGTCAAAGTGCCTACCTAGCAGGTAGTACCGAAGGGAATCTAGAGCCCACTTCACCGCTAAACACTCCTTTTCAACGGTGGCGTAATTTACCTCATGGGACTTCAACTTCCTGCTGAGGTAAATGACTGGGTGCTCTTCCCCGTTCCAGACCTGGGACAATACTGCTCCTAACCCCACATCTGACGCATCACTTTGTACGACAAAGTCTTTAGAGAAGTCGGGTGAGTACAACACTGGCTGGCTACATAAGGCTTGTTTCAAGAATTGGAATGCTGCCTCAGCCTCGGGGGTCCATTTAATCATGACCGACCCTTTCCCCTTCGTCAGGTTGGTTAGGGGCACAGCCTTAGAAGCAAAGTGGGGAATGAATCGCCGATAATACCCAGCGATTCCCAGAAAGGCTCGTACCTGCTTCTTGCTGTTGGGACGTGGCCAACTCTGGATGGCCTCGACTTTGTTGAGTTGGGGTTTTATTACTCCCCTCCCAATGGTGTACCCAAGATATTTGGCCTCCTCCTGCCCAATGGTACACTTCTTGGGGTTAGCCGTAAACCCCGCTTCCCGAACAGAGTCCAGGACTGCTTGCACTTTTGGCAGATGTGAGGCCCAATCTGTGCTATGGACAATTACGTCATCCAGGTAAGCCGCAGCATACTTCCGATGGGGCCTCAGCATCTGGTCCATTTTCCGCTGGAATGTGGCCGGCGCATTCTGTAACCCGAACGGCATTCTTTTATATTGGAACGCCCCGTCTGGGGTTACAAATGCGGTTTTCTCTTTGGCCGACTTGGCCAGGGGGATTTGCCAATACCCTTTTGTGAGGTCAAGAGTCGTCATGTATCGGGCTGTTCCCAGCCGGTCGATCAACTCATCTATACGTGGCATGGGGTAGGTGTCAAATTTTGTAACTTTGTTCAACTGACGAAAATCGTTACAAAATCGCCAGCTCCCATCCGGTTTAGGCACCAACACGATGGGACTAGACCAATCACTTTGGGACTCCTCTATCACCCCTAAGTTCAGCATTTTCTGTACTTCCTCCCGTATTGCCTCCCGTCGAGCCTCTGGGATCCGATAGGGTTTTAACTTCACCCTTTCACCGGGCGGGGTAATGATGTCATGCTCTACCCCAGATGTTTGTCCCGGCAGCTCAGAGAATACCTCCTTGTTGCGAAGCACAAACTCCTTAACCTCCTGTTGTTGGGGTTGTGACAAGGTGGCTGCTATTCCAACCTCAGGAATCACGCAACCAGTTTGAGCTGGTGACCAAGTGTCTGCGACTAGGGACTCTCTATCCCTCCAGGCTTTCAACAGATTAACGTGATAGATCTGTTCGGGCTTTCGCCTTCCTGGTTGTCTGACCTTGTAATTCACTTCGCTCACTTTTTCCATTATCTCGTAGGGGCCTTGCCATTTGGCAAGGAATTTACTTTCAACCGTAGGGACAAGTACCAATATCCTATCCCCCGGGGAAAAGGTACGGGTCTTGGCTCCACGGTTGTACACTCTCTGCTGTGCCAACTGCGCTTGGGCCAAATGTTCCTTCACGATGGGCATTACCTGTGCAATTCGATCTTGCATCAGGGCGACATGCTCAATCACACTCCTGTGGGGAGAACTCTCACTTTCCCAAGTTTCCTTGGCAATATCCAACAGCCCTCTTGGGTGTCTCCCATACAGTAACTCAAAGGGGGAGAATCCCGTAGAGGATTGGGGCACCTCCCTAATAGCAAACATCAAATAAGGAAGTAAACAGTCCCAATCCTTTCCATCTCTATCCACCACTTTCTTCAACATTTGTTTTAGGGTTTTGTTGAATCTTTCAACCAGCCCATCGGTTTGGGGGTGATACACAGACGTACGCAATTGCGTCACTTTGAACAATTTACACAGCTCTTTCATAACCCGGGACATAAAGGGTGTACCTTGGTCCGTAAGCAGTTCTTTACAAATACCCACCCGGCTAAAAACAAGAGATAGCTCTTTGGCTATGGTTTTGGCCGAGGTATTTCGGAGAGGGATCGCTTCTGGATAACGGGTGGCATAGTCCATTATAACTAATATGTACTGGTGCCCCCTAGCGGACTTGATTATAGGACCTACCAAATCCATGGCGATCCTCTCAAACGGGACCTCAATGATGGGTAGAGGGACCAGCGGGCTACGGAAATGTGGCATCGGGGCCAACCTCTGACACACAGGGCAGGAGGAACAATAATTTTCTACGTCCTTCATCACCCCCGGCCAATAGAATCTCTGTAATACCCTCTCTCGGGTTTTCTCTGTCCCCAGATGACCTCCAAGAATGTGCCCATGGGCCAACTCCAACACCAACTTCCTGTAAGGTTTGGGCACCACAAGCTGCTCAACGGTTTCTTCTGCCCTTTTTGCCACCCGATACAGTAGGTCCTTCTCTACGCTGAAGTATGGGTAAGTGCAGGTATTATCTGGGTTCACTAACTCGCCATCTATTTTCACTACGTTTTCCCGTGCCTTTATTAGGGCGGGGTCTTTCAACTGTTCTGTGGCAAAGTTTTCCCTGTGAACCTCAAGATCAGAAAACTCCACAGACGGTAGGTTTTCGTCTGAGGAGGTGGGCTCCTCTCCAGTTTCTTGAGTCTACCCTGCCAATACTGATAAGGGAAATTCCGGAGAGTCCTCACCACTCTCAGGGGAGTTCTGGCTATCACATTCCTGGTACATAGGGGCACCAGTGAGGGGCTCAGGATCATCCCACAGTTCCCAGAACTTCGGAAAATCCCTTCCCACAATGGCGTCATGCGGTAACTGAGATACTAAGCCCACTGGATGAGAGAGGGTACCTTTGGGGGTCTCGAAACACACTGTAGTCACTGGATACTCTCGGGTGTCCCCATGCACACAAATAACAGCTACCTTGCTATTCCCAGAGACCTCTGTTTTAACTAACTCAGCCTTTATCAGGGTCACAAGGCTACCTGAATCCAGCAATACCACAACATTTCTACCATTAACACACATTTTGCATAAATGTTTCTCAGTTCCTCGAATGGCAGTGCATGCGACTGTCGCACACAGCGACTGACGTCTGCCCGTCAGAAAGTCACACTGCATGGGTTCCTCCACCACCGGGCAATTGGCTGCAATATGTCCCGCTTGCCGGCAGCGGTAGCAAACGATCCTTCTTGCCGCCTCTTGAGCCGCTGATTTCCCAGGCTGTTCTCGCCAAACTTGGGGTAGAGCTCCCACCCTCTCACTCTCTCCACCCTCACCCCTTGGAATCCTCTTATCCGCCCCTGGGGATGGTCTGGTCTTAGGGTGGAAAGTCCGAGTGTCTCTGGAAGAGGCCGTCAGGTTCTCTGTAGCCAAGTATTTCTCCACACGATCCACAAGACCATCGGCCGTCTCTGGGTCTCCATGGCTTACCCACTTTTGGATGGCAGTAGGAAGAGCTCTCAAAAACCGATCCATTACAACACGTTCCACAATCTTTGGTGCGGACAAAGTCTCTGGCTGTAGCCACTTTCTGCTCAGGTGAATGAGATCATACATTTGAGACCTGGGGGGTTTTCCAAGCTGGAAAGTCCAGTTATGCACACGCTGAGCCCGGACAGCCTGGGTGACACCCAGCCTTGCCAATATTTCAGCTTTTAGCATCACATAGTCTTTTGCTTGGTTAGGCTCTAGGTCATAGTAAGCTTTCTGCGATTCACCAGTTAACAGAGGAGCCACCAGTCCAGCCCACTGCTCCTCAGGCCACTTTTCTCTTTCAGCGGTCCTTTCAAATGTGGTCAAAAATACCTCTGGATCATCCTCTCCAGTCATTTTTGTCAATAAACGACTCACCCCAAAGGACGCGGTATTAGTGGGACGGCTTTCCTCACTGGTCTGCGGACGTTGCTGCATTACTGCTTCCATCTGTTGTTGTAGTCTCTGCTCTTGCTTCTGCAACAGGTCTATGAAGCGGGCCTCAGATTGCTGCTGGGCTCGTTGCTGAGCCTCCAGACTCTGTTGCAAAGTTGCGTTTGTCTGCTGCTGGGCTGCAAGGCTCCTTTGCAAACCTGCATTTGTCTGCTGTTGATTGGCATTTGCTAGAGCCAGCTGCTTCAGTATCTCCTCCATGCTGGCTTAAAAAAAAACTGCCACTGGTTCTCCACCAACTGTGAGGGGGTTAGCTCGGCAGCGGGTGTGTGTGACCCCCGGGATGGGCTCCCCACACAAAACAGGCCCAGCAAACGGAGGTTGTGGTTTTCAAAATCAAAAAAGGTGCGGTTTATTTTCTATTTACAGTGACAAAACACAGCAAAGCAAAAGAAACATAACCAAAATAAATCCTGGTCAAGTTGACCTCTGACTAAACATACAGGTTTCCTAACTAACAACTGGGATCAGCCTAGTGCTGTCCTAGTCCCTAAGTCCCTGGTTTTAAATGTCCAAGCAAATAGCCACACAGGCTTTGTCTCACCGCACAGGGGTTCACTCTCCCTAGACAGTCCACACAGGTCTGGTTCCAGGCATGAGCTAACATCTAATGAAGCTGGGAGTTCTTATAGAGGCCTAAATGAGCTGACAAGCTTCAGCTGGTCTCATCAACTCCCTGTCTGCACGACGCCCAGCCCTCTCCCTAGAGGTATGAGTCATCCATGAGCCCACTAGCCTTATACAACTCTCCACCTAGTTGTATAAGTCGGCGTAAAGCCTGAATCTGGGCGAAATATATCTACCCCCCTGGATGCAACCAGGTGACTTTACCTTCCTGCTGTCACACTAGATATGGAAGTGCCCCTTCTGCCCATGTGTAGGGGAGGCCCACTTTAGCGGCTGACAATTCAATGTTTGAGAGAGATATGTTTAGGGCGGAACTTTTTTTGGGATTAATATATAAACCTGAGAATGTGGCAAAGTTGTTGAGAATTGGGATAAGATTAGGGCCCGATATTTGGGGGGATGATAGAAATAGGAGGATATCATCTGCAAATAAGCAGATCTTATGTTGATAACCTCCTATTTCTATTCCTGTTATAGTGGGTTCTGATCTGATTTTATGAGCAAGCGGTTATATAGGAAGGGCGAATAATAAGGGTGAAAGTGGACAACCTTGTCTTGTACCTCTCTCTATATCAAAAGATTCAGACCTGTATCCCGCATATCTTACATACGCTCTCGGTTTATCATAAAGTGCCTTGATCCAGTTCATGAAGTTTGGGCCAAAGCCCCATTTTTGTAAAGTATATGTCATGTAAGGCCAGGATACTGAGTCAAAAGCCCTTCTAACATCGAGAGAGAGAAAACTGGCTGGTATGCCTCTTTTTTTCGCAATTTGTGCCAAGAGAACTGCTCTGCGAACATTATCTCCTGCTTGACGAGAGGGCATGAATCCTACTTGGTCACGATGCACGAGTGTACCTATTACTGTGTTTAAACGGGTTGCTATGATTTTCGCTAATAATTTTATGTCTATATTTAGCATGGAAATGGGACGGTAGTTACTGCTAAGCGTATCATCTGTTTGTGGTTTTGGGATCATACATATGATAGCCATCAGGGATTCTTGCCTAAATGTTTTATTGTTTAATAGATCATTGAATGCTTCTGCGAGTGCGGGAGAAAGAGTGTCCTTATATGTACGATAATACAGTGCTGAGTAGCCATCTGGCTTTAATAGCTGCATCTACCTCAGTACTTGTAACTGGTTTTTCTAGTATTGTTTTTTGGGTATCCGTCATTTGGGGAAGGTTGATTTTTGAGAAAAATGCATCAGCTGCAGTAGTGTTAAATATATTTGTCTCTTTGTATTGAGTTTTCAAGTAGGTACTGAATTTTTGTACTATTTTTTGTGGATTGCTGGTGTAGATATTGCTAGCCAATTTGAGTTTGATAGGTTTGAAGGATTTGTTAAACGATTTTAATGCTTTTGCTAGATATGTGCCGGGCTTATTAGATTTCATGTAGAATGCAAGTTTGGTTTTGCGTAATAATTTATCTGCCGAATCAGTGAGAAAAAGGTCATATTCTATACGTGGACCATTAACATTTTTAATGGAAAGAGCACAACCTTTTTATGAGTAAAGATTGGAAATCAGAAAACATTTTAGCCAGTTGTATGTATACCAAAAAAATGGATTTGTCTATACTCAGACAAGTGCATGGATGTCTTCATATCTCTTTATTCAGGCGTGCTTCCCAAGTAAATTTTTTTTTTAAAAGTTAGCATTCAGAGTTGTATTTGTTTCTTTGGTTGTCTTTGTCTGCTATCACCGTTTTAATTGGTAGATCAGATACCAAACATGGTCTATAGTTAAAAAATAATGATGTAATAAATTAGAACATTGCTCATTTGGGAAGATTAGGACATGTGAGATTTGTATATGTAACAACGAATAACTCTTCAAAGGGTGAGAAATCAGACGCAAAACTTTACCACATATGTACTGCAATCATCCACTGTCCAAATCTGGGAAGAGATGGAGATTTTGTAAAGACGGCAGATCATTGACTGCAGTTTCTTGTGGTTCGGTATGTACATTAAATGGTAGTTGTGTATGCAGGAGCAGTGCTTTTTAAAAACAATATATGTACAGACACTTGGGCTCTGGCTAAGCTCTGGGTTATCTTCTATTAATTTTAGTCCAAACAATATTCTAAATGGCTGATCATCTTTCTCAATGCACAATTTTCCATAGCTGTCTACTCTAATCTAAAGGGCACCATCTTTACCCAGTCCCTCGGTAGCTGGGAATGTTCATCTTATGTTCATGGCAAACATAATATAGCCATAGACATTAAAGTTAACTAAAAGCAATTTTTTTTCTGGTTTCGGATAGAGTGGAGAGAGATTAGAACACCTGACAGTTTTTATTGCTGTCTGTGTCCCCATTAGGGGTTCACCCTCTCTGTTTGTCCTGTTTACCATGATCTCCAAGAGTGAAAATGAAAGAAAATCCCACATTTTGGGTTGTCACCAGAAAAGGAATAGGAGGAAATCTTTAGTTCTGGTGGCCCTGGTGACAATTAGGGATTTCCTCACTGTGGAAGGATTTCCTCCAATTTCCTGTTTTGGCAATGGGATAGTAAGTGAAGTGAAATCTCCCCAAAGGGACACCAATGGCAAACAAAACCATGACCCTCCCTTACTCTATTTAAAATTAAACTTTAAAGGAAAGTATAGTGTTTTCTGAGGGGCATGGAATTTGAGTTTTGATTGCAGTGTTTTCCTCAAAAGGAGTCAGCAGCTTGCCCTGAAAATTGTAAACAATTACTCCCCATAATAGGCTGTGAATACTGCTCGAACACCTCTGCCTTCCATGCTGCAGCCAATGTCTTTAACATTCAACACTTCCAGGGATGTCAGATGCCTGCAATCCCCCCATGCACTGTGGTTCCTTCCTCTGACCCAGAACATAACAATGTCAATAAGGCTGGTGAAGCCTAAATATGTAATAACCACATACACCGATCAGCCAAAACATTATGACTACCCACCATAACCTGTCGAGGTATGGACTTTATTAGACTTTGAAGGAATGCTGTGGTATCTGGCACCAACTATATATTATTATTTTTATATATTGCCAACTTAAAAGAAAAGTTTGGAGTTTCCAAAAAAAAAATATATATATACTTACCTAGGTGGACGCAGCATTGGATCTGACCCTCGCCACCCCTGCACTGAGATCTAAAGTGATTAAAGACCGCTGATCGCTCAGTTCTCCCCTCCGCTCTGAGCAGAGAGTGGTTACTGTCAGTCACCAGCTCTCTGCTCTGCTCCTCCTGCGCTCACTGGAGCTCTGGACTGGGGAGCTGCTGGTCCAGGCATCTGGGTGGATCTCGACTGTAAAGTTGGGATCTTTCCTCAGCCTGGACTGTCTGAGTGATGTCAACTGACAGAGGGGTTTTGCCTGCTGTTAGCTGAAAACGGGTCACAGGAGTCATTCTACTAGTGTCAGTGGCTAGCAGTGGTGGCCGGTCTATAAGGAGTGTAGGGGCGCTGCCCCCCCCTAATCTCCATGCGCCGCCTACTAATATCTATGCGGGGCGCCGGACTCATATGATTCTATGAGTTTGTTTTTTTTCAAGCACATGTGTAGCACTACCCCCGTAGGAGCTACTGGTTTAAAGTTTTGGGCCTACCGTTACCTTTTCTGTTCACCGCACTCGTGTCAGGGATCCTCCTTGAAGAGCTGTATAAATGTTCACACCAACACCTGGATACGTTTTCTTCAAGATGCTTTATTTTACCAGTTCCAACAGAGGGATAGGGGAGTTTCAGGCACTTTGCTTTGCGGATCACGGGCACAATCCTATATCCAGAGGACCACTCAGTTCCACGATGGATTCAGCAACCACCGGATAGGCCTACTCTCACTGGCCTAGCAACCGGTGCGAAGCTCGCTCACAGTCTCTGCCACAGACTTGATGAGTGCCGTCAATCCACAATCTTCCGCCACAAGATCGTGTAACTACACTGACACTGCCAAAAAGTTCCTTCAAAAGTACACAGCTCACGGTGCCAGAATCTTTCAGCCATCCGGCAGCACCGCGAGGCAAACTGGCCAGGATGCGTCCCTTAATTGAGTCCCCAATTGCTCCTCTTCTTCCCGCAGGAAAGACCACGTAGGACCATCCCTGGACTAGTAGGCCTCAGCATCTCCTGGGCCTACTTATCAGTTGCAGAGCCTCGGGCCAGCAGGCCCGAGGCCGAAAATGGCTCGCACATCCCTGAGGCCAGGGGGGCCCTCAGGTCAGGATCCGGCAATGACCCCCGGCAACGAACCCCAAAAGACCGGCCTCTGTCCCTTAAGTACCCCCTCCCAGAATGCACATCGGGTTGACCACGCCCCCTGAGCCACTTCTAGGAAAGGAATACCCAATACACCTAGCCCGCTGCATTTCCAACCCTGACCTGTGATGACAGTGACACCTACTGTCAGGTGGAAAATGTGCAGCCCAGCTAGACTGAAACAGAGCCAACAATTTACATAATTCCTTCCGAGCTGAACTACAGCTCAGACAACTAAATTTAACATATAGCGTCTACTCAACAGGAGTAGGGCGCTACACATGATTAGAGCCTAAAGGTCTAATTGGCTTCATCCACTTGTGACATTAGCGAATCAATAGCCAATCGGGATAGGAGGCAGATTTGCCGGGGGGAGAAGCTGGGGAAGCTACGACCTGGATGGGGTAAATGTGGACCTGCCGGGGGGGGGTTTGTTTGCCACCCCCCCACTGATGTCTAGTAATGTGGGCATTACTGTTGTCTCTTAAAAAATTGGTCAGCTGTCTATAAAACATGTAACTCAGTTATACATATCATCTGTCTATGGGACATCACCTTTTTAACTATAGTGGATGCATGCATTACCTGTTTACATATAAATATTACATATACATACAACATCTGTGCATTTTAAAGATGCTTTATATCCATACTATAGATGCCATTTGCTGAATCAGCTAGGTTATGGTTCACAACTAGATCCTTGTGTAATGTTTTTTGCATTTAATGTTTGAAAAAGTCAAGAACAGTATAAGTGTGACACACTGTTTTATGAATATCAGTTTTTATAATGTGCAAACGTTACCTATAAGGACCTTGGGACATACAATGCAGTAAAAGATAAGCAATACCAATGAATACAATGACTGTAAATAACAAGAAAAAGAGGAACAAGGTTGTCTTTAAGACATAAATGAGTTAGAAGCAATGGACATGGGACAGCAAATAACAGAAATGCATGCATGATTTACGGTACAACTGGGCTTAACATCGTGACTATACTTTTTTACGACATACACACGCAGTTGTGTTACGCTACCATAAGACATAAGATGACTGTTTCCTGATCTGGGTGATGAATGTTACATAGTTACATAGTTAAACTGGTTCACACAAGGAAAAAAAAAAAAAAAACACACACAGATAGAAAACCTCCATATACACTATCCAATGCCCACAGTTGACCCAGAGGAAGGCATAAAAAAAACCCAATAAAGCATGATCCAATTTGCTCCAGCAGGGGGGGGAAATTCCTTCCTGATCTCTCAAGAGGCAATCGGATGTTTACCTATAAATATTAGTATCCAGTTATAATATGTACATTTAGGAAAGAATCCAGACCTTGTTGTGCTTACTATTATGGTTACTGCTAGGGGTGCATCGAATGGAAATTTTGGTAACGAAACCGAAAATGAAGGATGCACTAGGCCGAAAACCGAAACCGATACCGAAAAATACAGTTTTAAAAAAATATTTATATATTTGTATTATATTCAACTTTTTAATTAATATCATCAATTTAAATGAATATAAATTTATTGTAGGCCATTATTGGCACCCAGGGCGGACCACGCCCCCTTTTCAGTATCGGCTGTTTTTTTCATTCGGCCTAATGAAAATACACAGTTTTTGGCCACGAATTTCCGGCAGCCAAAATTTTGGTGCACCTCTAGTTACTGCCATGTTATGGCAGTAGTTTCCAGTGGACACCCATCTATTATTGTTCTTAGGAGAATATTCAATTGTTTGGTTTGAGTTTCTTTGTTTATCTGATAGCTGTAGTTTACCTTGAGATAATGCTGATGCAAGGGGTAGTTGCAAAAGTTCCTCAAGTGAATAGATATAAATGCTTAGACAATCTGAGGCTGGGTTCACACTGCTGCGCTGTGCGACATCGCTTGTGATTCGCACCGCACTGCTGTGCAAATCACATGCAATGTCTGTGCAATGTGAATTCAGCCATACAGGTTGTATGGCTGAATTTGTATCACATTCGGACCAAAGTCACGCAGGATGCTTTTTTTGGTCCACACCAGAATCGGTTCTCATGAGTGTTCACACCCATGTGATCCGATTCCTGTCCGAATTAACAGTTTGCACTGCGATATGCAAACCAAACTGGCGATGTCATTAATTTTGTATTGACACTCCCAGTGGTTGGCATAGGGCAGTGTGAACTGCCTGCGAGTCAGGTGCGATGCGGGAACCCGCAGCGGATTTGCAGGGTTTCCCGCATCACACCAATGTGAACCGAGCCTCACAGTTTATGTTTATGTGGCCACTGCTTGTGAACTCAAATGTTTGTCTTTAGATCAAGCTGCCATACCCAATATCCAATGTCCGTGGACATCCTAAATTTCTATTAAAATAACAAACATGTTATACTTACCTGCTCTGTGCAGTGGTATTGCACAGATATGGAAAATAGGAAATTGTGAGGAAGGCCTCAATGAGAGACATTCATTTGGTAGACCATGTAGGTCTGGTACATCATCCTAATCAATGATATACAAAATAATTTACTCAAATAAACTAAATATAAGTGAGATAGAGGAACGACATGATGGGAACCTCTTTACTTAAGTAATATAATACCTTGTATATCACTAGGTGTATACTATATGATTTGACTATTGATACCTAGTTCCAATCACATAAGAACTAATGGTTATCTTGGAAAACAAGGATGACCGTCCTGTGGCATTATATGGGTGACAATGACCATTTGTAGGAGGACAATTCAATGTGTTTCTATTTTGATGTTTTTGACTACTAACCGTGAGTGTTCTTGCTGAAACTTTTCCTGAAGAAGCGGGTTATCGCCTGCGAAACGCAAACTTCTTCAAAATTACAGCAACTCACTGTGCTCCACCATAGGGGAGCCACCAAGGCTCCTGTATTCAAGGAGTGCTAGATGGTTTTGGTTATGTTTTATGTGCAGTTTTTGTGTGTTTTGTATGTTTTTTGATATGTATACATGTGCAAATTTTATCATATAATAAATATTTTTTGATACTTTTTACAAAAACTGTTTGTTAGGGTCCATTATTTGGTATTGCACAGAGTGGCCCCGATCCTCCTCTTCTGGGGTCCCCGACGGCAATCTTGGCTCCTCCTCTTCTTCTGCGGGACTACCATAGCCAGCCGCTGGCTATGGGGAGAGGTAGTCCCCGTGCTCCCGAGCTGTGTGTCTATGGAGCAGTGCTTCCTCCCCCCACTTCCTCTGATTGACAGCAGCAAAAGCCAATGGCTCCTGTTGCTGCTTGAATGCAGTGTAAAGAGAAATTAAGGGGGGAAAAGATGCAGCCCTGCACAGCGCTGATCTATTCTCCCCTCTCTTCCTCTTCACACAGGGGAAGTGGGGCACAGGGACACTGACATTTTTTTTTACCTTAATGCAAGCAATGCATTAAGGCCTCATGCACACGAGACACTGGTGCAAACTCTGCTGAACACATGCTTTTAAAGGCTAAAACCGGCGTTTAAAAACGCCCGTTTTGCTGTGAATTTAGCGGCATTTTACCGCGTTTATGGCGTTTTACCGCATTTGCGTCTATAGGCGTTTAGTTAAGAAACATCATAAGACCCTCCCTAAGCTCAAAAAACAGTATTATTTAACCATTTCAGACATTTTGGGAGACCAGCAGCTGAGAGAGCAGCAGTGTACTTATATTTAGCGTATCACTTGCCACATCATCTGCCACAAGCTGTGGATTGTCCACTTGCCACGTCACCTGATACGTCACCTGGCCACGTCACCTGGCCACAAGTTGTGGATTGTCCACTTGCCACATCACCTGGCCACGTCACCTGCCCCAATTTGTGGATTGTCCACCTGCCACATCACCTGGCCACGTCACCTGCCACAAGTTGTGGATTGTCCACTTGCCACGTTACCTGCCACAAGTTGTGGCTTGTCTACAGTGCAATGCAAGCAATTACAGTTTTTTTTATTTTATTATTTTAACGGTTTTTCATCATTTGCCATCATTTTTGAGAACTCTAATGTAAAAAAATAGGTCACCTTTAAAAACGCTTATATACGCAAACGCGGCAAAACGCCGGTACCCGCGTTTAGCCACGTTTAGCGGCGTTTAGCGGCGTTTAGCATCTGAAACGTGGAAAACTTTTGCGTCTGAACCCATTTTTTTGCTTCTGGAAAAACGAGGTTAAACGCAACTGCTTGTAAACACCAAAAAACTAGAGTGTGTGCATGGACACATAGGATAACATGGAATGGGTTCAGGGGCAGTTGAAAAAAGCGTCCAACTGCCTCTGAACGCGCATTTAACAGCAAATAACAGCGTCTCGTGTGCATGGGGCCTAAGGTGAATTTTTTTTTTTTTTCGGTTTAGTAACACTTTAAAGCTGCATAATAGTACTTATAGGACACAGCAACAATTGACACATTGGAGAGATTAACTAAAACTGGTGCACACAGAATCTGGTGCAGTTGTGTACAATACCTAATGAGATTCTATGTGCACCAGTTTTAGGAAGTCTCCCCCACTATAAGCTATAACCAGGGGCGGATCCAGGGGGGGGGCAACAGGGCAATTGCCCCCCCCGAGACCATCAGTCACACTCACTTGCTTGCTCTGTTGTTTTTTTTTGCGCCTGGTCTCCCGGACTTTGGGAACCCGTTACCGGCCGGCTGTAGGTCCTCTGGACCCCAAACTTGGCACACATGTAGCCCCATGTCTCCTTTATAAGTGTACAAAGTTTAGTGTCTGGGGGACCTACGGCCGGGGAGCACTGATTTTTTAAAGCCGGGCACCCCTTCCATAGACTCCAATGTTAAACGGTAATTTCTCCGGTGACTTTGCGGACCCCCTACCGGCCGGACCCCAAACTTGGCACACATGTAGCCCAATGTCTCCTCTATAAGTGTGCAAAGTTTGGTGTCTGGGAGACCTACGGCCGGGGAGAACCGATTTTTCAAAGCCGGGCACTCCTTCCATAGACTCCCATGTTAAACATCAGTCTAGTCATGGGCACAGTGAAGCATGGGCACAGTGAGGCATGGGCACAGTGAGGCACAGTGAGGCATGCAGATGGACTGCATACTCGAGTCAATACGTTTTCCCTGTTTTTTGGGGTAAAATTAGGTGCCTCGGCTTATATTCGGGTCGGCTTATACTCAAGTATATACAGTACTTGTTCTGCGGCTGCCGCTGCCTCTCTGAGTCTCTCTCTCAGTTTCTCACATCAGCCGATCAGCGACGCAGAGAGAGAGACTCGTCTAATGTAGTTGCGCGGCGCACTGACACGATACCAGGAGCGGAGGAGGTGGTGGGTAGGAGCCTCTTCCCTGCACGCTTGGCGTCTAGCAACGAGTGACGTCAGTGAGTCACGTCGGTCCGCTCTGCGGGCAGGTGCGATAGCGTGCGGCTCCACGGGTAAGAAAGCGGGCGGCTCCGCTTGCGGCACGGTTTGTGGGCGGGCGGCGCGGTTCATGGGCAGACCGTGCTGCTCAGTGTGTTGGCAGCGCAGGTGAGAGTGAGAGAGCAGGCTCAGTGTGGCAGCCAGGAGCGGGGGAGCAGAGAGATGAGATCATCTCTCACCGCCCGTGCCTGCCCTGCATTCCTGCAGTGACTTCTGCCCTCACTGTGCAGGCAGCAGAGAGATTACATTATCTCTCTTCTGCCTGACTCTGGGAGTCTGGGACACAGCGAGAGACAACCTAAACTACACCTTAGCAGGCAAGTTAGTGAAAATCCGCAAGGTGTGGCAGGCGACGTGGCAAGTGACAATCCGCAAATTGTGTCAGATGACGTGGCAAATGAAAATCTGCATCTGGTGGCAGGCAAGTGACAATCAGCAAGGTGTGACAGGTGATGTGGCAAGTGACAATCCACAAGGTGTGGCACGTGACAATCCACAAGATGTGGCAGGTGACGTGGCAAGTGACAATCCGCAACGTGTGGCAAGTGACACGCTCAGGGCTCCCACTAATTGCAGGCGACGGTGGCAAGTGACACACTGAGGACTCCCACTGATTCTGCGTTGAACTATTTAATTTTATATTACAATGTAATTATAGAAATAATGCGCTTCAATCATCCTGACACCATAACAACCATGGTTCCGGGATGATTGAAGCGCCGACACCAGCCATTTCCCCGATAAATTTCCCACAAAAAAAACATATTTTTTGGCAGTGCCCCTCCCGAGAAAATACTCTGGATCCGCCCCTGGCCATAACCCTGTTCTTTGTCTTAGGTTTACAGTTTGCAATGACTATACATTTATTTTGTGGATGCTGTACTTGATGGAGTGTTAACTTTACAATACTTTGTTTTTAATAAGAAAAGACCAATGCACTCTGTGTGCAACAAAGCACCCCTCTGGGAATTTGGAGGCATAAAAAAGGGGGTGCTTTAATGCACACAGAGTGCATTGGTGTTTTCTAGTTTAGGGATGTTGGCAGAAACGTTTTCTCAATCCACTGAGCTCAGCAATATCCTTTGTAGTTTTTAATAATAATAATGTAATTTTTTTTATAAAAATAAAATAACAAAACATAATGTAGCAATACCCCCTAAGCCACTGGTTAGTTTTGGGTTTTGCACGTTACCTCTTCAGCTGCGTTGTCGGGGTAGGAAAGTCTGTAGTAATGCAATGTCCACACAGATGTAAAACCTCAAACAGTTAAGCTTTATTTTTCTTATGCAGTAAACGTTGAGAAGTAGAAGGTATAGAAGAGTAGGGGAAGGTTCAGGCACTCGCCACAAAAATGACAAAGGTATAAGTTCAAAGTCACTCACCACTCTCAATGTTAGAGTAGATATAGGTCACCGGATAGTCCCCTCTCACATGGCCTAGCAGCCGGGATGACTCACGAACCAGCAACAGGGCAGTCTCTGCCACAAACTGCCCAGATGAAGTAGGTCTCTGCCACAGACCTTTTGAAGTTGAGCAAAATGGATAGTCCAGGAATCCTCTACCACAGGATTTCAAAGTCCCAAACTTCCAGCCGTACAGTTAAAGAGCCTTTTAGCCAATCTGGCGAACTGCAGGGCTTGTAGTATAGCGGATCCCTCCTTGATAAAGTCGACAGGCCTCACCCGAGACAGCAGCACTTGGCCGGTCTGCTCCAGGGCAGGTCCTCCCCTGGTGTCCTTCACCAAGATAGCTTCCTCCCTATTTGGATGGACAGCTTGGACAGCTTGGGATCCCCTCTCCGACCGTAGACTAGCTGGGCCACCAAGATAGCGATACAGCCTCGGGCCAAGGTGGCCCAGAGACCGGGACCACACACACACACCTTGCGCCCGGAGGGCGGTGGGGCGAGAACCGACCCCAATCAATGGCGTCTTCCCCTTAAGTATCCCCTCCCAGCAGGCACAGCGGGTCGACCACTCCCACTGTACCGCTGCCGAGAAGGGCAACTCAATGCACCATGGTTTTCCCGTGTTCCAACAGGTGCCTGAGGTGGTAACGCCACCTACAGGCAATAAGGGAAAATGCTATCGGGCAAACCACAGCTAGAGCAGAGGTAAAATTAAATGCAATTCAACCGTCTGAGCCTAACTACTGTCTCAAACATCCCTCTAAATTTAAATAGCGTCCCAACCTTTTGGGGTGGGCGCTACAATAATAAGGGAATTTGACTGGGTTTATAGTGTCAGTCGCAGAGATCTTCCAACATGATGTAAAATTGCTGTCACCAATCAGTAAAATAAATTATTATTTTACTGTGCTAACACCAAAGGACATATCTGCATGGCTTAGAAGGTAACAACTGAAGCCTGTAGTATGCATTGTAATAGCATGCTGGAAATGTATGGTGCACTAAAAGTTAAAATAAACCTATACTTGGTCTGGCTGTTATGCATATCCTCTGGCTTTAATACTTGAGTCAGTGACCTGGAACAAGTATGCAGATCAGGAAAGTCCTAAACCCTCATCTGCGTGCCCGTTCTGGGTTAGTATCTCAGATTATTAAAGGCAGAGTGTTGGCCTGAGAGTAATGCAGCTGGCAATGGCATATACAGAAGAATAAGTCAGTGATGGCAGCCTCTTATGTTTCTCTCCTTTAAGATAACTTATGATCAGAATGATACAGCTGCCCTATTGACTCAGACAAGTGAAATCTACACATAAGTTGTATAGCTGTTGTGTAAAATGAGCATGATTAACACTTTGGAAATGTCAGACATTAAAAATATGCAGCCTACTAGGTATGAATAATGACATATAATGACAGTGAATTTGATAGATAATAATAAAACAATGCATGTAACAGATGTGACATATGATGTTGCAATTCAGGATTAACTGCTGTCCTTGTTTTCACATAGGACTGAACTGAAGCTTACCCGGAAAGCAGCCTATGTGCGATACTTCAACAGTTCAGCTTTCTTCTTCTCAGGCTTCTTTGTGGTCTTCCTTTCTATCCTTCCGCATCTGCTTCAAGATGGGATTACCCTCCGAAAAATCTTTACCACCATTTCATTCACCATAGTGCTGAGGATGACTGTTACACGCCAGTTCCCCTGGGCTGTGCAGACCTGGTATGACTCCCTGGGAGTCATCAATAAAATACAGGTATTTATGTAAATTCCCACCCATGATATGATACTGTCTTATGTAAGGTGCTATAAATGATGAACTCATAATGAGAACATTGGTGGAAGCTGCCCATTTCCATCTATATATAGAATTAATGTTTCAAGGGTATGTACATCCAAAGTGATTACCCAGTTTCCAATGGATCCTGGCAGACTCAAAATCTCGCCAAACATATGGCAGCTTCAATCACTTTTGTTTGACCAAGAATCAAATACATGATCCATAGTGGTTGCTCAAAAAACAAGCAGCCTACAATCCACACATTAGATCAGTCACCTGAATTCAACCAATTAAATTAAGATATAAATTCAATTCAGGTCAGGTTATAGAAAAATTTATCAAAACCAGGAAAAAACTAACAGTTTTGTGGAAATCAATTGGATTTTTCCATCGGGTTTGGTCATGGCAATTTTGATCCCATCTCCATATATGATCGCTTGGAATTTTGATTCCAGCTTGGCTGAAATACCTGGAAGGTTACCACATGTATGGCGAGCCGAAAACTTTTACGAAAAACCTTTAATGCGCAGGCTAATATACCAAGTTGATTGATTGATCAACTTGGGTACAACCAGCCTGCCATATTCTCTTCTCTGTCTCCCCCCCCCAGTCAGACAATTTCTGATTCCCCTGTCAGCACTGTCTGTGTCGATGGGGGAATCGTGCGAACCACAGGTAACAAAACAGAAATTTGCCTGCCTAAGGGTGTAAAGTGAGCTTAAGGCCCCTTTCACACTGGGGCGGTTTGCAGGCGCTATTATGCTAAAAATAGCGCCTGCAAACCGAGCCTAAACAGCGGCTCCTTTCTCTCCAATGTGAAAGCCCTGAGGGCTTTCACACTGGAGCGGTGCGCTAGCAGGACGGTAAAAAAAGTCCTGCTAGCCGCATGTTTGGAGCGGTGAGAGGAGCGGTGTGTTTACCGCTCCTCCACCGCTCCTTCCCATTGAAATGCATGGGATACCGCGGTAATACCGCCCGCAAACCGTGGCTGTAGCCGCGGTTTGCGGGTGGTATTAACCCTTTATTGGCCGCTAGCGGGGGTTAAAACCGCACCGCTAGCGGCCGAATAGCTCAACAATCCCGACGGTATAGCGCCGCTAAAAATAGCGGCGCTATACCGCCACCGCCCCCACCGCCCCAGTGTGAAACCAGCCTTAGTGCCTTGTGTTCACTTTCAACATCCAGCTATTTGGAGAAGAAGGTTATTTGTTTCCCTGCACATAATTAGATGATTGTGGTGACCAGAGGTTCACTTCGCTCCACTTTAGTAAATGAAGCCCCAGGTAATGTCACCTCTCCCACCAACTCATTACACCTTTATTAACACTGGTCCTGCGAGTAAAAACAGTTTATTTGGCCTAAATTATACTTTAGCTGTTGCTAAGCGAGCTATTGACAGGATAAGATTGGAAGTTTTCTAGAAAAAAAAACCTCAAGAGGAAGAATCCACAATTCTATACAGTAAATAATGTAACTGCAAGCTTGTAAATGTGGGATAACACTTTAAAAATTACATCAGGTGAATGTTACAATGATGACTCAAATAAATTAATTACTACAGGCAAATAGACTGTGCACTATGCAAGTACAGTTGCTCCAGAGCTTAGTAAATGGGGGAAAGCTCTGCTGACTTCCATCATCCAAACATGTGCAAGAACAAATGCAGTTTTTTTTTCCTTGCATGTGATTGGGTATGTAAAGTGAAGCTTCACCTTATACACTAACTTGGAGCAACTGCACTTGCAAAGTGCACAGTCTGATTGCCTTTAGTAAAAAAATCTAAAATGCAATATACACTATATTGTCGAAAGTATTGGGACACCTACCTTTACACGCAAATGAACTTTAATGCATCCCGGTCTAATACCGCGTACACATGCTCAGAATTTCCGACAACAAATGTTCGATGGGAGTTAGTTGTCGTAAATTCCGACCGTGTGGAGGCTCCATCAGACATTTGCTGTCGGAATTTCCGACAACAAAAATTTGGGAGCTGGTTCTCAAATTTTCCGACAACAAAACTGTCCATGCTCGGAATCAAGTAGAAGAGCCGCACTGGCTATTGAACTTCATTTTTCTCGGCTCGTCGTATGTGTTGTACGTCACCGAGTTCTTGACGTTCGCAATTTCTGACAACATTTGTGTGACCGTGTGTATGCAAGACAAGTTTGAGCCAACATCCGTTGGAAAAAAATCCACGGTTTTGTTGTCGGAATGTCCGATCGTCTGTACGCGGCATAAGTTTGTAGGGTTCAATATTGAGTTGGCCCACCCTTTGCAGCTAGAGCAGCTTAAACTCTTCTGGGAAGGCCGTTCACAAGGTTTAGGAGTGTGTCTATGGGAATGTTTGACCATTCTTCCAGAAGCGCATTTGTGAGGTCAGACACTGAGGTTGGAGGAGAAGGCCTGGCTCGCAGTCTCCGCTCGAATTCATCCCAAAGGTGTTCTATTGAGTTGAGGTCAGGACTCTGTGCAGGCCAGTTAAGTTCCTCCACCCCAAACTCGCTCATCCATGTCTTTATGGACCTTGCTTTGTGCACTGGTGTGCAGTCATGTTGGAACAGGAAGGGGACATCCCCAAACTGTTTCCACAAAGTTGGGAGCATGATATTATCCAAAATGTCTTCGTACGCTGACGATTTAAGAGTTCCCTTCACTGGAACTAAGGGGCCAAGCCCAATCCCCGAAAAACAACCCCACACTATAATCCCCCTCCCCCAAATGATTTGAACCAGTGCACAAAGCAAGGTCCATAAAGACATGGATGAGCGAGTTTGGGGTGGAGGAACTTGACTGGTCTGCACAGAGTCCTGACCTCAACCCGATAGAACACCTTTGGGATGAATAAGAGTGGAGACTGCGAGTCAGGCCTTCTTGTCCAACATCAATGCCTGACCTCACAAATGCGTTTCTGGTCAAACATAAAAGTTAAGTCCAGACACATTTTTAGGGGGTGTTGGGGAAATTTTTGTTTCATTTTATCTCTAACCCTATTGGGAGACATTTCCTCTCACTTCATGTCCAAATACACTCACAAAACAAATGTCAGAAGATCTCGTTTCCCCCCATGCTATTTAAAACTTGTTTTAGATGTCGTTTACATTGCCAAATTAGCTGTGGTGTAGCAAGAGCTTGTGAAAAACTGAGGCCGGGAGCCCAAATGTGTGAAGACAAACACGGCCGCGAAGCCTGTACAAAGCAATAGCAAGCTGAAAACTACTGCAGCTGATCATAGCTTTCTGCCTGTGGTTTGAGACAGATCAAAGCTCCTGGAATCAAGCAGCTTCCATCCAAGGATGATCATCTGTCCCTAACCGTTCAATTGCTTCCAAACACTGGCAGACAGTTGGGGCTGCTGTCACCCTGTAACTGTTTTGGACAGTCTTCCTGGTCGCAGCTGTCCACAGTCCACACACACCTGGGCACCTAGGCACAGTTTTACAATTTGGTCGTATAAAAGAGGCCTTAGTCTGTCTACTTGTTGAAAAGATTTGCCATCATTTCTTGTTATAACAGAACCACCCAAAACTACCCAGTCTTTAACCCTCTTCGTTCAGCCAACACAAAATAAAAAGTTTTGACTAGGGGTTGGACTTTAAACTATACTACAAATTTCTGTCCCTGGAACCTCTACCATTTCCAGTGCCAGTGAATCTCAGCTTTGAAAAGTATTAGTGAAGAGCACGTAAGCTGTTTCGTGGTCAGTATTATGGATATCATACTGGAGGTGAATGTTTTTTTCCTCTGTAGTCCAGCTAAAAGTAATTTTCTTGAGAAGCTTTTTGTTGCCATATAAAATTAGACATCTGCTGCCATTCTTGATTACCACATCTTTTGCTGTTAAGATTGCATTAAATGGTGTTCTTGAATCTAATACATTTTACAATTGTTCACAGGATTTCTTGCAAAAAGATGAATACAAGTCACTTGAGTACAACCTGACAACCACAGAAGTGGCAGTGGAGAATGTTACAGCTGTGTGGGATGAGGTCAGCATACATTGGAACTGTAATTGGTCCCTACTTTGAATATAAAAACCAAGACTGAATAAAAAGAGCTGTTTAGATATATCGATGATATAATGGCATAATGATCATTGCAAGGGGGACTTACACAGTGTACCTAGGCTGGGGTTTGAATTTTGTGCGTTCTTGGGCTGCACTTATTGTTGCTTTTTTCTGCATCAATAATCTAGATTCACTTAGAAGCACTTCCCACATTCTTTCGAATGCAAAATTGGATGCATAGACGAAGAATTTTAAGATCTAAATAAAAGTGACCATGCTCAAGATGAGATTGTGGCAGGACACAAATTTTTCTTTGCTCAACTGCCTGAAAATCTGAGGCTGCCATCAATTCTGTAAAGTATAACTAAGGGCAAAATGTTTTCTTCATTTTGGATAGAGTAAGGGAGGGTTATAAACCATGTCACCTGTGTTCCATTGGGGAAATTTCCCTTCACTTCCTGTCCCATAGACAAAACCGAAGGTGAAAGGAAATCCCTCCAAAGTGAGGGAATCCTGGTGTGCTAACAGGGTCACCAGAAATAATGTTCCCATTGGAAGAATAATGTTCCCATTGGAAGAGTTCCCCTTAATTCGATGTCAAAATTTAGGATTTTCTTTTACTTTCACTTTGAATGATAATGGTAAACAGGACGAATCGAGAGGGGGAATCTCCCTAATGGGGGCGCAGATAGCAATAAAACCTGTCAGGTGTTCTAATCCCTTTCAACTCTGTCCAAAACCCCCAAAAAAAGTTTTGCCTATAGTAACACCTTAAGGGATTAGGTATGTTTGAAAAAAAAAAGTTTTTATTTGTTTCTAGTAATAAAACAGAAATGAATAGAGATATGCAAAGGGAGATTACCTGATTGCCACAAACACGTAAATTAAGCACATGACAATAATATTATCCAAGAGGGAAGATTATTTTATATATTGCAAACTAAATTAGCAACAGAAGTGCTCATTTAAGTTGATAATTATTATTAATATTATTATTTTGTATTATTATTTTGTATTTTTAATAATGAATTATAATATAAGTAAATACATAATATTATACAGGATTTAAATAGTGCCAACAGTTTATGCAGAGCTTTACAATTTAAAGGGAGACAGTACAGTTACTAACAAGTTCAATACAGATGGATTAGCAGGGCCCTGCTCATAGACCTTACAATCTAAAGGGGGGGGAGGGGGGTTTGGCACAAAAAGTAATAACTGTGTGGAGGGTCTATCGGAGTTAGCGAAGTGCGAAGTGCAGTTTTTAGGTGGATGTGGGGTAGGCTTCCGTGAATAAGTGAGTTTTCAAGCTATTAGATATTGGTGCCAATAATTTCAGATTCTGCTTTAATGATTTATAGGATGTTCAATTCACCAAAGCACATTATCATACACTACAGCATATGAGTCTCAAATCACAAAGCAAAAACACCGTTATAAGAACACTTATTTTTAAAAAGTGGCAGTTAATTTCAGTGAAGTCCAGTGAAATCAAAATTGCAGTCAAATGGCTAAAATAAAGCTTCTTATACATGTTAAAGCTTTGTAAATTGAGCCTTTGGGCTCCTTGATAAAGCAAAAATGTCTCACAATAATGTCCCACACTTTATCCTGGCTTTCTGTTCTGCTGTCAGATTTAAGTTTATTTTGAAGATGTCTACTCCACTTTTACATGTGTTTCTCCAATCTTTTACTTTCATGTAAATGAATCACATTTTTTATTATTTTTATGTACCGTATTTGTTTTGTGCCCATACAGGGCTTTGGAGAAGTTTTTGGGAAAGCAATGCTTGCAAATGGAGGCAGTCCTTCTAAAGATGACCCAAATCTGATCTTTAATAACTTCACATTGCATGTTACACCAGTACTTTCTAACATCAATTTTAGTCTAGGAAAGGGAGAGTTACTAGCAGTTGCTGGGTCTACTGGATCTGGAAAGGTAAGCCGTGGCTCACATATTTTTAGAGTTATGTGGCTGTATTACATTCATCTATAAAAAATTTGAAATATTTTGGATATTTATTTTAACTGTAATTGTTGTCAGAAAGAAGAAAGTGTTAATTAAGTAAGCAAATGCTTCTATTGAATTCCCAGGCTTGACCTGATTTTCCATTGAATTTCCAATCATTATGTTTCTTCCGGTATTGTTTTGCATTGTTTTACTTTGTGAATGTAAATGTGATTTTCATTTGGTAAAGTTGCTGTAATGGCAATATTAAATAGCCCCATTAGAGATCTGATACAGGAACGTTTACGACTGTATTTAATGATTGCATTTACAAAGGCATGCACTCCTTTCAGCCTTGGTGAAGCAATATGTATTCCTTTTTCTCACTCACTTGGCATTTATAGTAGTGTGAATAAATCTGGTCACCCTGGCCACAACAAATGTAAACTTTACAACGGGTCATCATACTACAAGCTAAAATACGCAGCAGACATAATAAGAAAATGTACATTTACAGAACTGAGCTGAGATACACTATAAAGACTCGTGCTCTAATAACATGTTAACCAAAACACTTGCAATTAGGTTAATTTCTGTTAACAGTATTGTACATTTTCAAACATTTTTTGATTGTTTTAAATAGGTATTCGTGCAGTTATATTTCCTGTGTTGCAAAAATGGGAAGAAAACGCGCTGACAAATCAAAATAAAAAAATCTCAAAACGTGATGAACAAGCAGCTAGCAAAAAAACAGTCAGATAAAACTGTGCAATAGAATGTAGCGGGGTCCTCAAATTGATGGGATACACCTGGGCAATAGTGTGACCCAGGTGTATAATTGTGTTAGGAATCAGACCCCTTTTTGTTTCGTGGAGGATTGGAGGATGTAATATTCTCCTTTGCCTGTGGGTGGCGGGGTACCCACAGGCTTCAGGTAGAATCATCTTCGCAGTGCTCCCTGTTTTGTCCCTTCCCGGAGATGGTATGGCTGGGGCGGGGAACCCGTCGGGCCGTTGATGGGAGGAGATAAAAGGGGGAGACGCCCTTACCACGAGGTCGTCGTGATCGAGGAGGTCCTCGGAGGAGGAGGGTTGCGGTCCGCACCCAGGGCCCTTAGGCCTGGGTGCGGGAGATCCAGGAGTCTGGTCCAGGTGCCCATGGCCTGGTCCGGAGTCATGTTGGCGTCCATCCCAGGCACCTTTAGCCTGGGGTGAGGTACTATCGAGGAGGCCTGGGGCCCAGTACCTTCGACTGGGTCCCGCTAGGGTGGACTGTCCGAGGGTCCCTGAGCGGAGGGACTCGTACCTGAGGTGAGGAGGCGCGGGGAGGTTACCCACTGGAGACCCGGAGCAGCACCAACCCGGTGACAGTGGGCCTCTGGGAACTCTCTTGGGAGGACACATCCCCCTGATAGGGGCCACAGCGTATCGAAGAGGGCTCCATTGCTGTTCATAGGGGTTGCTGGAAGAGACCCCATCTTTTCTGTTCTGCAACAGCCGGATTGGCTTAGGCGCCGCTGGTCATAGTACAGTGGCATAGAACTGAAACGTTAGGAAGTGCCTTGATCTGCTCGCCCCACCGTTGGCAAGGTTATAGGTCCCAACCAGTTTGCTGCAAAAGAACTGTTTATTGTGCTTTGCGTATTGGAGTGTCAAATAAACAAGTGTTGGACCTTTCTCCGGTGTGTGAACTCCAGTTACTGGAAGCAAAGGGGAGGCTGGTGAGCTTGCAATTACAGACTCAGTGCATTCACAGAACACACCGGCCCGAGGAAACATCAGTAAGTGGCCTTCACCTCCCTACTACAATGGGGAGGACATGGGCCGTGGCGCATCTCACTCTCACAACCCAGGAACCCCTAGACATGAGTTGGTGTGTAACCGATAAAGATGGAGAGAGGGTGAGGCCGCTACACGTGGGGGCTCGTCCGGGATAGAGTGTGTTCTAAAGATGGACTTGAGAATGTCTACATTTGAACTTTGCTGCCCAGAGGAGTTCCGAGCAGATCGGCCATATTACTGGCCAAAGTGCGTCCCTGCTCGGAGTTGTGGAAATGACCCTAACACGGGAAAGGCCCATGCGGAGGAGCGGAAAAAGGGAGAGGTCCAGCCGTGTGACGTACTGCACGTGGGGACTGTTAACGCACTGCGCCACGAGGCACCCCATGGCGACATCGTTCGTGGACGGAGTCAAGAAGAAGCCCGCGAAAATGTACAGCTCATGGGAGGAGTCTGGCCAAGTGTGGGGATACACGTGGAGACTCCGGCGCGGGGTCAGTGCATGATGGAGCAGCAGATAGTCGGGATGACCTCAAGTGCCCCGTGGATTATGGTTCCTCACCCCACGAGAATGACTTCCTTTGCTGCCCCCATCACAGACACGGGGATAAGACTCAGGCCCCGAGGGCGGTTGGCTCTGTACACTTGCAGAGACACAGAGGCCCTCGGTGTGATCTGTCCCGGCTGCTCGGGACTGGTGGTCACCCTGAAGCCATTCGGGCGATGTGAGGAGCGCAGAGAATTCCTTTTTGAGGTCGAGTCGTCCACAGCAAGGCCCCGGGCCCTTCGCCTCAACCACCTCACGGGTACTGCTACTCCGGAAGGGGAGATCAAGGCCTCTGTCGAGGTTCCCGTGCGCGCTGACCAGGGCGATGGACTGCCCAACAGAGAAAAATCCGAGGATGCTGCCTCGGTCGCCACAAGTTCTCTGCTCCCACCACCGAAGAGGAAAGTTGGCCTAGTACAGGCATCCTATGGATGTGGTCGAGCTTCACCCCGCTGCTTGCCTGGCCTGGATGGCGCCGGTCGAGAAGGAAGTCCCGGACTTCCCAGTCCTCTACAAGGGTCAGGTGGGCCAGGGGCTGGGACTGTGGTGGTGGTTGGAGGTGTCGGGGGCCCATTGGAGGTGGAGCCCCCAGGGAGGTTGATTCTGTGTCCACCGGAAGATATCTGCCTGCGGAGATGTATGACACCTCCGACCTAGAGTCGCTGTCTGATTGCGGAGATGATGGCGAGATAGACGAACTGTTCAGCCGCAAGGGCTGGGATAGAGTGCCACTTCTTGCTTCCCGTGCGGTACGGGATTCACCTATGTACACAGGAGACAGCACGCCTCGGGTGGAAGACCCGCAGCTTACGAGGGAACCTACCCCTCCACCTGTGTCCTCATCTACTGTTACCTCACCTACTTTGGTTGTGGGGACACCCCGCGCTTCTCTGAGAGCGCCGAAAGTCATTTCCAGGGAGCTGGTAAAGGCACCTCGGCATCCGGAAGCTATTGTGCTGCCTGGAACTGGAGAGAAAGCCACTATGCCACCTTTGGCCCGCTTGCAGAGACTGTTTTGCCACAAAGTAGCTCGGGAATATGGGTGGGAGTACCCGTATCTGCCCCGGGACTTGCTGTATGAGGTGGAAGTCTGGAGAGCAAGATGGTATGACGAGTTTGTGTGGGACAAGTTGAAGGTGCCTCATGCTCGCAGGTACCTGGAATGTGCGCCGGCAGTGTCTAAGAGGTTTGAGGACTGCAAAGCTGAATGGAAATTGGGGCGCCATATCCATGCTGACAAGATAGTTATTTGCAGAAGAGAAGGAGAAGATGTCGAGTATTCGATAGAGGCATTTGACAAACACCTGAAACCCCTGTACCTGCCGGATCCAAAGTTTTACTTATAGGAGAAAAGAACTCCTGTTTACTTCCTTTGTGCACTTGAACTTTCTGGAAGAGCCATTCCCAGACACCCAGGACTGTGCCCTGTTTTTGTTTTTGTTTGGGCTTTTCTTTTTCTCGTTGGAGATTTGGGGACTGTTGTGTTTCGTGTTTCCCCTTTTCTTCATGTGCCAAAGGCAAGGACATTTGGGAATAGTGGTAGAGTAGGAAAAAGCTGGAAGAACGAAGATTCGTTGAGTGTCATGACCGCGGCGTTGTCACCAGGTGGCAGTGTTGCGCAACAAATGTTTGAAAATGTTTCACACACACATCACTTTGCTTGTTGGAGTGAGTGGGTCTCTCGGCTGACGGGCCCACTCATCCCAAATAACACGAAAATATGTTAGGATGTTGTTTTTTTCTTTCCCCTGCAGGAGGATCGTCAATCAAGACCATTGAGAGTGGGTGGCTCTTAGACAGTGTGGGAGAGGGGTTGTGACTATGCGGATGTTAAAGTGTTTTATGACATAAGTTGTTTTATATGTTCCCCATTCCCTGAGCAGGTCTTGGCACTTGGGAAATTTAGAGGAACTGCCTCAGGGGTTTCACTCCATGTCACCACTTTATGGGAGGCATGGGTGTGCACCTGACGCTGGGGACCAGCGTCCAATTACAGGGGGGAGTGTGTAGCGGGGTCCTCAAATTGATGGGATACACCTGGGCAATAGTGTGACCCAGGTGTATAATTGTGTTAGGAATCAGACCCCTTTTTGTTTCGTGGAGGATTGGAGGATGTAATATTCTCCTTTGCCTGTGGGTGGCGGGGTACCCACAGGCTTCAGGTAGAATCATCTTCGCAGTGCTCCCTGTTTTGTCCCTTCCCGGAGATGGTATGGCTGGGGCGGGGAACCCGCCGGGCCGTTGATGGGAGGAGATAAAAGGGGGAGACGCCCTTACCACGAGGTCGTCGTGATCGAGGAGGTCCTCGGAGGAGGAGGGTTGCGGTCCGCACCCAGGGCCCTTAGGCCTGGGTGCGGGAGATCCAGGAGTCTGGTCCAGGTGCCCATGGCCTGGTCCGGAGTCATGTTGGCGTCCATCCCAGGCACCTTTAGCCTAGGGTGAGGTACTATCGAGGAGGCCTGGGGCCCAGTACCTTCGACTGGGTCCCGCTAGGGTGGACTGTCCGAGGGTCCCTGAGCGGAGGGACTCGTACCTGAGGTGAGGAGGCCTGGGAGGTTACCCACTGGAGACCCGGAGCAGCACCAACCCGGTGACAGTGGGCCTCTGGGAACTCTCTTGGGAGGACACATCCCCCTGATAGGGGCCACAACGTATCGAAGAGGGCTCCATTGCTGTTCACAGGGGTTGCTGGAAGAGACCCCATCTTTTCTGTTCTGCAACAGCCGGATTGGCTTAGGCGCCGCTGGTCATAGTACAGTGGCATAGAACTGAAACGTTAGGAAGTGCCTTGATCTGCTCGCCCCACCGTTGGCAAGGTTATAGGTCCCAACCAGTTTGCTGCAAAAGAACTGTTTATTGTGCTTTGCGTATTGGAGTGTCAAATAAACAAGTGTTGGACCTTTCTCCGGTGTGTGAACTCCAGTTACTGGAAGCAAAGGGGAGGCTGGTGAGCTTGCAATTACAGACTCAGTGCATTCACAGAACACACCGGCCCGAGGAAACATCAGTAAGTGGCCTTCACCTCCCTACTACAATGGGGAGGACATGGGCCGTGGCGCATCTCACTCTCACAACCCAGGAACCCCTAGACATGAGTTGGTGTGTAACCGATAAAGATGGAGAGAGGGTGAGGCCGCTACAAGAATAAAACAAAAAATATTAAATATCGCAGCGCCAAAAAGTCAATGAAATAGTGAAAAAACAATACCACAATGTGCAAGTAAAATCCAAACAATGATGGAATGACAAATAAAGTTCATATAGTAGTGCAAAAATGGTAGTTGACAGATGATGTGCGTGATCCAACAATCACCAACGTGCTCCACCACCCAGTGTGAGATGGACTCTAACCAGAGTTAGAGGACTCTTTCACAGAGTCAAATAGGCTCAGATAAATGAATTATCAGCAATCAGCCATCACAGATATTTCCAGGAACAGATGATATTCAGTGATCCCAATAGAAGGCAAATGGACATAGGGCAGACAATGTGTCTCATATAAGAAAATGAAGGAGAGCATCCACATAGTGTAGTAATGTAAACACTAGTTTATTGCATACAAACGGGATAAAAGGTACTCACATCTCAGAAGATAAAAGCAGCCATGTATGCAATGTAAATCATGCATAGAGATCGATCAGTTGGTGTACACAACAAAGCAAGTGTGGCGACGCTATGTACATAGGCTCCGTTCTACATGTTTCGTCAGAACTCATCTGGGGGGAAAGAAGTGCCGATGCCGCCACGCTGTATTGAAATCAATCCAGCAGGGGCGGGCTCCAAAACACTAAAGCCCTGTACACACGATCGGATTTCCTATGGATTCAAATCCGATGGATTTTTCCATCGGAATTCCGATAAAGCTGACTTCCATCAGTTTTGCCTACACACGATCAATCAAAAATCCGACCGTCCCAAACACTGTGACGTAAAACACTCAGACGAGCCGAGAAAATGCTTCTGAGCATGCGTCGACTTGATTCTGAGCATGCGTGGGTTTTTTCTCTGATGGAGTTCCACACAGACGATCGGAATTTGCTATCGTTTTTTTTTTCCATCGGATAAATTTAAAACATGTTCTATTTTTTCTCACCGATGGAAAAAAGACCGATGGGGCCCATACACGATCGGGTTGTCCGATGAAAAAAGTCCATCGGACTGTTTTTATCGGTAAAACCGATCGTGTGTACAGGGCATTACTCAATCTGTGATGTAAATCGAAGATGGCTGCTATGGGAGCCAAGCCTTGATGTGAGTGAATGCACTCCAAAACTCGATCTGATGGTGAATCAGCACAAGAATAGTGTTAGTGACTCACGTCACTACCCGCTAGTTTTTAACCATGCCTCAACATGAAAAAGGCACTACGATACTAGATGTATATTACTTGAATAGCTTCTTGTTGGTTTTTAGCCAAGACTTGAGTTCATACAATATAGCCATCACTACGTTTCGAGGCTTAGTAAAAGGTCTGCATGCCATGCAGTACCACACCCAAACTAAGAAAATCTAGGATGCTGATATAATTAAAAAGAAAAAAGCTATATGAAGTCAAAATAATATAAACAATAAATGAAAAAAATTAAAAATAAATTTCAAACGAAAGGAAGCCCACTGCTGTATGGATGCACATAGAATGTTAAAACAATAAAAATATAATTATTAAAATATAATGTATAAAAAAAATATAAAAAAAATATATAAGTAAAACCGAAGGTGGATGGGACTTCAAAAAATAGTTACGCATTACTGATAAAATAATTGATGTCCCGTTCCACGTTCATATCATGGGGGGTGTAAGATCTAATTTCATAAAGTCATTTGGTCTCTAATTTAGAGACACCCCTTTTCAGTGATCCCCCTCTCCAAGATGCTTCATATTTGTCAATGGCCATAATAAATAGGGTACCAGAAGCGTCCCCATTATAGCAATGCACATAGTGTTTAGGAACACTATGATCTCCTTTCCTTTTGCAAATGTTTTCGATGTGTTCATTAACACGTATGGAAAAAGAGCGAATGGTCCTACCCTATATATTGTTTGCCACATGGGCAAACTAGCATAGCACTTAGAGGTAGTTGACGACTGAAAGGTACCAATCTTTTTACCTCTAAAGCTATTAATCTTACAAACTGGGCATCTCCCACATGGAAAGAACCCCGTCCAATCATGGAAAAATTAAGGTTCAGTGGGAGGGTCTAGGACATTAGGAGCAAACCTCGATTGTAATGAGAGAACACCTCTATAAATAAAGTAAATAAAGTTGGGCCTGTCAGGAAGAAGAGGACCGAGAATTTGGTCATTTTTTTATTACTGCCCAATGCTTATTCATAATGGATATAATCTATTTATGTTGTGTAGAATAAGACGTGAACAAGGCCCATTTAGATCTATCTTGGTTATTATTATTACTCACTTTGTCCAAGAGGAGGTCCTCTCTTGGGGTACACATTACATTATTAATTTCATCATCTAGCTGTGCATGCGTATATCCTTTCTGGATGAATCGGTTCTTTAAAACTAATGCTTGTTTGGTATGATCAGCAGTTTCTGTACAATTGCGACACAGTCTTAGAAACTGGCTGCGGGGGAACTGAACGCAGCCAAGACTTGAGGTGACAACTGCTACTGGTTTATATGAATTTCTATCATTATTTTTAAAGTGAGTACGAGTAATCAGCCTGTTACCAACTAATTCAATCTCAAGATCTAAAAAACTGATACTTTTGTAACTAGCTGTGAAAGATAAAGATATACCCCTATTATTATTATTGAGTTCTGTCATAAAAGAATCAAGGAAAAGATTGACCACCCTTTTATAGGAGGAGGATGTCGTCTATATATCTAGCCCATAACAGAAACTGCGGTCTGTCACGGGCATAAATTACATCCTCCTCCCATTTGGCCATAAAAAGATTTGCCAAACTGGGGGCAATATTAGCCCCCATGGCTACACCCTTCTTTTGAATATAAAACTTACTATTAAACCAAAATTAGTTGTGAGTAGTGGCGAACAAGAGTAGGTCCATAATAAATTGTTTTTGCTTTTGAGAAATCTAATTTTGCTTGAACAAAAAATATGCGTTCGACATTGATCCCACTCAGGAGTTTCATTACATCCTTAGTGTCCTTGAAGAAGGAGGGTACCTTTTTTAGGTTTAAGGAAGAAGTCAATATATCTTCCAATCCTTGCCGTAGCTGAATCAATCCCACTTACAATGGGGCGACCGGGGGATGGATATTTCCTGTGTTGTTTGTTTTACTTATCCTGTAATGATGGATTCACTGCTGAACGATCCCCCTATGTCAATGCATTGCTTCAGCTAGCTTTTCCCTGTGTGCCAAAGGGTCAAGACACCTTCCTTTCCTGAGTCTCAAAGCATGAAATGCATGCCTTGTCAGCCCCTCTGTGTTGCATCACAAATGTTGGAGTGCTAATATGATGAAACATATCATCCTTATACTGCAAGTATATTCTCTGTATGTCTGTGAATGTTCTGTCTGATTGTGTCTTTCACATATAATGATTGTATAGCTTTCACCCTCACTAGACTCAGACACCAAGGGACTGTTGGATATATAGCTTCTTCACAGGAAGTGTCATGTCTCACACTACAGACAAAAGTAATTAATTAAGCTGTGCGGTGCCATGCTGCATGTTTCATGTTTCTACACAAACTGCTGACACATGAATGTGAAGATTTACTCTACTACAGGCTGTGCGTATAGGACAACAAATGCCAATGATCAATGTACATGTTATGTAGGTGAAAAACACAAGGTGCAGGTAGGAATTGTTACCGTGCTTTTACTTTACAGTCAATGGTGCTAAGTGTCCATTGGTGCCCACTGGCGCCAAATAAAGCCCATGATATGATTGCATTTGTGGACATTGAAAAAATTAGAATGATCTTCTCTACTAGTAATGTTAGAAAGGGTGTGATTTGAATCTAACGTAATGAAATATATATATATACATAATATATATATATTTACTTACTGCATGCAGATCCCAAGGGCTAAAATATGGAACTAATGGCTTGTGTTGACAGGATTTTGTTTGCGCCAATTGGGCTTTGTATTTCCATACAACTCAATGGTAATGCAAACTTGCATGATGCAGTTCAAATGCAGGTCACGAAGGAGCTCAAGACTGCAGGACAAATGCACTTGTCAGTGACTTCTGAATGACCTTTGATTGCTAAGTATATGAGCGATCCTTTTGTGTAGTGTGACTTTAAATATTTTGTGGTGCACATCTCTGGTAATGTCACCTAGAACACATAGCATAGTGAAGAAGGCCTACCAATGGCTTTACTTTTTGGGGAAATTGTAGTTTTTTGCCCTTGGTAATTCAACCCACCTCAGGTTTTAGAGGTGTGTGCTGGAAAACATCTGTACAGGTTCTTTCCATCACGCTCATGGACTGGTTGTCCTCCCTTTCAGAATGCAGCATTAGTAATAGAACCACCAAGACTGAGAAACAGCTTTTTCCCTGATGATGTGAAATTGAAAAATTCAGAATTTTTGGCTGCAATTATTAGTATTTTTTATTTTTTTTTGGCCATTGCTGTATTTGAGATTGATAATACTGCACTTAATGATTGATAATAATGCATTCTTAACTATCGTCATTTTACGTGTAGTTGCTGCTTACATTGAACAAATTGGTGTTAATTTTTTTGTTTATTTAACGTTTATCTTCACACTTTTATCTTTATACTTTTTGTTACATAATTATGTATTTATTTATTTGTTTGCTTGTCTTGATTTTATCATTGTTCATTGGGACATAAGTATTTTTTTTTCATTCCTGTCATGTATACCATGTTTTTGTCATTATGACAATACTAATATTGATATCCTTTTTAGATTGGAACCTTTTAGAGGGTTTACTCTGAGGTGGGAACATTTCTTGAATAGCAATACAATATGAATATGCTTCCGTTATTCTGGGCCCTCTATGAATAGATTTCTGGTAATATCATGTAAGTTTAGGTGCTTTGTGCACTGCAGGTTAATTGCCTGGAATTTGTCAGAAACCTATTGTCATGGATATGCATTAATGTCTGTCTGCCATCTTACCTTCCTCCTCATGTGTTCATCTAGAGACCAGACCTCCTTCACCTGGCTTCCTTTATAATCTCCTCCCAGCCTGACTCCACCCCAGGCCCTATCACTGAACACTATATTAACCTGTGCACTGCAAGCCTGCTTTGCTGATCAACGTGTTTGTTAGGCATTGTGTGTTTGGGTTCCTGCCTGCCGTGTGCTACGTCTGTCTCTCTGTTACGTTATTGGCTTGTCCCCGACCATCCCTGTCTGCTCGTGACCCTTGACCTTCGGCTCGTTCTTCGTTATCCTTGTCTGCTTGTGGCCCCTGACCTTCGGCTTGTTATTCGGTTCTCTCTATCGTGTGCTGCTGCTTCCCCTTATCCTACGGGGCGTGAGCTAGGAAACTCCAGGGGTCGCGACCTGGTCCCAGCCTGCAGCGTAACATCCTCACCACTAGAGGCCCTGGAGAAGACCAGCTGGGTCTTAGACTCCGCGCCCTGGGGAATCTTGGCTCTCGCTTCCGTTGGGATCCCGGTTGTGCTCCTCTGGTCCCGCTTTCCACAACCACCCAGTTTCCTATCCACAGAAGCCAGCCATAGGGTTCACTACCTCGCGGTGCACTCCTGTCCCCCTACGGTGTGCATCTGTCACCTGGCCACAGGTGACCCTGACAGTTTGATCAGCCATGAACCCGGCTGACATCCCGCTTCCCGCGGATGATCCATTGCAGGGCATAGTTCGCAGACTTGAGACCCAGGAATCAAATCAGACCCAGGTGATGCGATTCCTCCAGGATCTGGCTTCTCGATTCGAGCAGCTTCAGGTCTCCTTGGGAACCCCGAATCCGCAACCCCAAGTACAACCAGCGGCTGTACCTATCGCACCAGTCGCAGCCTCACACTCACTAAGATTGCCAGCTCCGTTCCGTTTCTCTGGGGACTCCAAGGCCTGCAGGGGGTTTCTCAGCCAATGCACTATTCATTTTGAGCTTCAGCCTCAAAGCTTCCTATCTGACCGGGCTAAGGTAGCCTATATCATTTCCCTCCTCTCCGGTGAAGCTTTGGCCTGGGCTGCCCCCCTGTGGGAGAGGAACGATCCGGTGGTTTCCAGTCTGTCCGAATTCTTGAAGCTCTTTCGTAATATCTTCGAAGAGCCGGCTCGGGCTTCTTCAGCGGCTAGTGCTGTCTTACGTCTTCGCCAAGAATCTAGTTCAGTGGGGCAATATGCTCTTCAGTTCCGTATCCACACAGCTGAATTGAGCTGGAATAATGAGGCCCTGGTCGCTACCTTTTTACATGGCCTCTCTGACCGAGTGAAAGACGAATTAGCGGGAAGAGCCATTCCCGTCGGTCTGGACGATGTAATTTCATTATGCAACCAGATCGACATTCGTTTTCAAGAGAGGTCCTTAGAAAAAAGACGCCAGCACTCTCTGGGTCCTAGCCAGTCTGAGCTCCCCTCCCTTCATTCCGTGGAGCATCCTCTACCTGCTGAAGAACCTATGCAGCTGGGCCGGACCAGACTAACCCCCGAAGAACGTGCTAGGCGCAGAACTCTGGGCTTGTGCCTCTATTGTGGGGGCAAGGGTCATTTTCGTGACTCCTGCTCGCTTCGTCCGGGAAACGCTCGGGTCTAATACATTTGGAAGGTGGAGTATTGGACCCAGAAACATCACCTTCTCGCCTGCTCTTGCCGGTGTCCCTTCATGTAGGCACTTCTCCTCAGTCAACCCTTGCATACCTGGATTCCGGGGCTGCCGGCAATTTCATGGATTGGAGAACTGCTTCTTCTATGAAGCTTACCCTTTCACCTCTCACTACCCCATTGGTAGTCTCGGCAATTGATGGCACTGTTCTCCCAGGGGGCCCTATTCGCTTCCAGACGCTACCCATTAGGATGTCGGTAGGGATTCTCCACCAGGAGTGGATATCCTTTCTTATTCTACCCAAGGCCTCTACCCCAGTTGTATTGGGCCTCCCTTGGCTACAGCTCCACTCTCCACATGTGGACTGGGTCTCTGGGCAGATCCTGGCCTGGGGTTCCTCATGTTTCTCGTCGTGTCTTCTCAAGGTGACCCCCAAGGAGAGTCTTCCGGTTGCTGCCACTTCTGTTTCTTCTGATCTTCCCGCCGCATACAGCGATTACCGGGATGTGTTCTGTAAAAAATCAGCTGAGGTGCTTCCTCCCCACAGGTCTTTTGACTGTGCTATTGATCTTGTCCCCGGAGCAACTCTACCCAGGGGTCGTACCTACCCTCTGTCCATCCCAGAGACCCAGGCCATGTCGGAGTATGTAGCAGAGAATCTGGAGAGAGGGTTCATCCGGAAATCCTCATCGCCTGCAGGGGCAGGGTTCTTTTTTGTTGCCAAAAAGGATGGTACCTTAAGACCCTGCATCGATTATCGGGGTTTAAATGCGGTTACTATTAAAAATCGATACCCCTTACCCTTAATATCTGAGCTATTCGATAGGTTGAAGGGTGCCTCCATTTTCACCAAGTTGGATCTCAGAGGCGCGTACAATCTCATTCGAATACGGGAGGGTGACGAATGGAAGACTGCATTTAACACTAGAGACGGGCATTACGAATATCTGGTGATGCCTTTTGGTCTGTGTAATGCTCCAGCCGTGTTTCAAAACTTTGTCAATGAAATCTTCAGAGATCTGCTGTACCAGTTTGTTGTCATCTATCTGGATGACATTCTGATCTTTTCTGAAAATCTGCTCGTCCACAGAAACCATGTCCGCACTGTACTTCAACGTCTTAGAGAGAACAATCTCTATGCCAAGCTGGAGAAATGTTCCTTTGAATGTTCTGAGGTCCTGTTTTTGGGGTGCTTTGTCTCATGTTCGGGGCTTCGTATGGACCCTGGGAAGGTCTTGGCTATCACCAACTGGCCTCTTCCTGCTAGCCTCAAGGCCACACAGCGCTTTCTTGGCTTCACTAATTATTATAGGCAGTTCATAAGGAATTACTCTTCCATTGCCGCGCCTATTATCGCTTTGACCAAGAAGGGTGTGAATGCCAGAGACTGGCCTCCCGAAGCTGTCTCTGCATTTCACAACCTGAAACAGGCCTTTGTTTCTGGCCCCCTCTTGAGGAGACCAAATCCTGGGAATGCATTTTTTATTGAAGTGGACGCTTCCTCAATGGGGGTGGGAGCTGTGCTTCTTCAAATCTTTGAGAAGAGACGCCAACCATGTGCGTTCTTCTCCAAAAAATTTTCTCAGGCAGAGAGGAATTATGCCATCGGTGATCGGGAACTTCTCGCAATTAAATTGGCGTTAGAGGAGTGGCGTCATCTCTTGGAGGGTTCCCCTCACTCCATAACGATCTTTACCGATCACAAGAATTTACAGTATCTACAGAATGCTAAACGTCTGAATCCTAGACAGGCCAGGTGGAGTCTCTTCTTTGCCCGTTTTAATTTCACGATTACCTACAAACCTGGTTCCTGCAACGGTCGGGCTGATGCGCTCTCTAGGTCATTTGACACTTTGGACGAGGAGTCCGCCCCTGAACCTGAGCCGATCATTCCCACCTCATGCATTGTTGCCCACTCTACCACCCTGAAGTCTAAAATTCCGCCTGGTAAGACCTTTGTCCCCACTGAGCTAAGAGCTAAGATCCTTCGTTGGGGACATGATTCCAAGGTGGCAGGGCATTCTGGATTCCTCCGATCCTTCCTACTCATCAGTCGTCACTACTGGTGGCCTAATCTCCGCTCAGACGTCAAAGACTACGTTAAAGCTTGTCATGTCTGTGCTCAGTCCAAATCCTCCACACAAGCTCCTGCTGGTCTCCTCATGCCCTTGCCTATTCCTAAGGAACCCTGGGCCCATATTGCCATGGATTTTATCACCGATCTCCCACTGTCTGAGAATAATACAGTCATTTGGGTGGTAATCGATCGATTCTCCAAGATGGCTCATTTTGTTCCTCTTCCTGGTCTTCCTTCTGCCCCTGCCTTGGTTCCCATTTTCATTCGAGAAATTCTCCGCCTACATGGGGTCCCTTCTCATATTGTTTCCGACAGGGGAGTCCAATTCACGTCTCGTTTTTGGAGAGCCTTTTGCAAATCCCTCAATATTGTCTTGGATTTTTCTTCTTCTTACCATCCCCAATCCAATGGACAGACTGAGAGGGTTAATCAGGAGTTAGAGGTCTTTCTTCGCACCTTTGTGTCTTCTCACCATGACGATTGGTCCTCTCTACTCCCGTGGGCAGAATTCTCCCATAACAATCATGTGAATACCAGTTCGCAGAAGACACCCTTTTTCACAGTTTATGGAAAACACCCTCAACTTCCTCTTCCTATGATCTGTTCTCCAGACATTCCAGCTTTGGCTTCGGTTCAGGAGTCTCTCAATTCCGTTTGGGGTCACGTTCATGATTCCCTCCGGGCAGCTGCTGAAAAATTCAAAGGCTTTGCCGACCGCCGCAGGCGTAAACCGCCTTCTCTTCAGCCAGGGGACAAAGTCTGGCTCTCTACCAGGAACATCAAGCTCCGAGTTCCTTCTCTGAAGTTTGCTCCACGATTCATCGGTCCATACACGGTAACTGCTAAACTGAATCCGGTTTGTTTCAAACTCCAGATTCCTAAGAGCCTTAAAATCACTAACTCCTTTCATGTTGCTCTTCTAAAGCCTTTAGTCCTCAATAAATTCTCTCGTCCTCTTCCTACCGTGGCGCCTGTCTCGGAGGATAATCAGGAGTACGAGATCAGTCAAATTCTGGACTCCCGACTCTGTAAAGGCGTTCTTCAGTACCTCGTTCATTGGAAAGGGTTTGGTCCTGAGGAGAGGTCTTGGATCACTGCATCTGAGGTCTTTGCACCTCGTCTGTTAAAGGAGTTTCATCTGAAGTTTCCCTCTAAACCTGGGCCCAGGCGGGGAAGGGGGAGGCCTCGTAAGAGGGAGGGTACTGTCATGGATATGCATTAATGTCTGTCTGCCATCTTACCTTCCTCCTCATGTGTTCATCTAGAGACCAGACCTCCTTCACCTGGCTTCCTTTATAATCTCCTCCCAGCCTGACTCCACCCCAGGCCCTATCACTGAACACTATATTAACCTGTGCACTGCAAGCCTGCTTTGCTGATCAACGTGTTTGTTAGGCATTGTGTGTTTGGGTTCCTGCCTGCCGTGTGCTACGTCTGTCTCTCTGTTACGTTATTGGCTTGTCCCCGACCATCCCTGTCTGCTCGTGACCCTTGACCTTCGGCTCGTTCTTCGTTATCCTTGTCTGCTTGTGGCCCCTGACCTTCGGCTTGTTATTCGGTTCTCTCTATCGTGTGCTGCTGCTTCCCCTTATCCTACGGGGCGTGAGCTAGGAAACTCCAGGGGTCGCGACCTGGTCCCAGCCTGCAGCGTAACATCCTCACCACTAGAGGCCCTGGAGAAGACCAGCTGGGTCTTAGACTCCGCGCCCTGGGGAATCTTGGCTCTCGCTTCCGTTGGGATCCCGGTTGTGCTCCTCTGGTCCCGCTTTCCACAACCACCCAGTTTCCTATCCACAGAAGCCAGCCATAGGGTTCACTACCTCGCGGTGCACTCCTGTCCCCCTACGGTGTGCATCTGTCACCTGGCCACAGGTGACCCTGACACCTATACTGGAGTATCCAAAGACCCAGGAGTTATTCTGGCTTGTTTGCTGCCTAAGAACAACATTAAAATGGCATCCCCTTACCCCTCAAAAAGGAATTTTGGTGGCATCTCATTTTACAGTAAAAAATTAGTATTACAAAAATTCCTCAAATCTGTAAGCAACTAGTGAAAGTGTTCAAAAAGTTCAAAATAAATGATGAGTACAATTATTGCATAGCATACAAATTCAACAACAAACACTGGAAAACAGTTAATGTTAACTGCTCTGTGTCCATACCCTGTATAATATATACCGTAACAATTCACTTATTTGCTCCCTTATTATTTGCTCAGTCACCTCTACAACCACTTTGTAGGAAGCAAAAAAAAGCAATACTGAGAGATCACCTTATTCAAATTGTTTCCAAAGGCGAAGGGGATGTGAAAAACACAAATGATTCCTCAAAATGGAATGAGACTCAGTTACCTAAGCTTACAAACAAAATTCCTCCCCACAACTTAAGTGGTAACAAGACAACATTAGGACTAAACAAAAAAAAAAAACTATTGTTGCTTACCAATCTTTTGCTTACCAATCTTTAGATGTGGTGGCTGCATTAGTTGTAGGCTTTTTTCCCCTCTGTTTCACCTAAATAAATAAGAGATGATCACTGTAAGCACCCCTGCCAGTGATATATGGTTTGTCTCAAACCTCTAACTTCTACATTGACAAGACAGCTTGTTCTGTTGAAAAAGAACAGATTTACTGGCCAGATCACCAAGTAAAAATAACGAATGCAGCTATTATATCTAAGAACTGGTCTGCTGCAATGTAATAAATATTTGCTTTTGGAATTAGTCTTTGCTCAACAAACATAGAAAAAATCTAACTCCACAGGTCTAGACAAAGTTTGCTCCAAAAGCAACAAATCTGACACTATGCTTGCAAATGTTCTTCAATGCACAGATCAACAATTCACACCTATCTCCCTTCAAACCAAACATAGGATTCTGACCAACAACCCGGTAGACATCTTAAAATAATTTCAACATCTTCTATCTGTTCTATACGCCAGTGTTTCTCAACCTTTTTCCAGTCATGGTGCCCTTAGAAAGTATTTTCAGTCTTGAGGCACCCCGGTCCAAGGCTTGGTTCACATTACGGTGTGTCGTAGAACACGTGCAAAATCGTGCTCATTCCTGGCACACAGACAAATTCTCTGCTCTTTAGGGGTACCATTAATTCTTAATTTTTAATAGTACCCCACAAATTGGAAAACGTGGGGTGCTTTTGCTGCAGTACAATTTAAAAAAAAGAGGTTGGGGACTTGTTTCCCTGCAACGGAAGCCCATTGAAATGAATGGGCTGCCCTACACGCAGCCACACAGATGTGAACCAAGGGCTTGTTCACATGTCAGAGGGGTGATAAAACCACATGGTTGAGCTGTTTTTACCACCCCCAACTTCTCCACCTTTAGCTGCAGAGGCAGCAGCTGGGGGGTGTGCACATTCTGTGGCTGCAACTGGAGGTATACTGAGAGTGAATGGGGCTGCACTGCAACTACCCCACAACTGTGTGCATTGCACGGTTGTGGTGTAGTGATGCTGCATTTACAGGCTTAAAACAGGTGGTGAGGAGGCAACATAATTCCTCTTTACCGCCTGTCAAATGCCTCTGAAAAGCGATCTGTGCATGGATTGCTTTTCAGAGGAGCAGCAGTCCTTGCTGCTATCAAACAAGCCCTACAAAAGCCATTCTGATGGTACAGGAATGGAGGGGGGTCAGGATTAAAAGTAACATACACACACACACACATACAGACACATGCTTACACATGCAGACACATACAGACACATGCATACACACATGCAGACACATGCTTACACACGCATACAGACACATGCATACACACACATACAGACACATGCATGCACACACACATACAGACAGACACTCACATGTGCACACACACACACACACATGTATAAAGCCCTTTTAAAACAAATCTAATAGCTTCTAGCTCAGTACCTTTCCAGATTCCTCATTCAGCCGGGTACTGCATTCTAGGGGGAAGCAGAGAGCACAGCACACTCCTCTGCACCTTACTTTCACTTTTGAAGCCGACGGAGCTTCTCACAGTGCCAATGTACAGTTCGGCAGGAGATCGGGCTCATCTGACACAGCCCTTCTCTCCCCTGACTCCGCAACACACCTGAGAACCTCTGACAGCACACCAGTGTGCCGTGGCACACTGGTTGAGAAAGGCTGCTATACGCAGTGAAGACTCCCTTTTCACACACAAAAACCTGAAACCTTATTTTTCAATACCTGTATATCCTTTTCACCTATACCAACACAAAATCGAATTACGTTAGTTAAAGATATTGACTGGATAGAAGTAAACTTAGCAAATAAGTCCCTGCGGTTGGGCATGTAGCCAAGACCTGACGGATATTACATCATATTCTATGAAATATAAAAAATAATATAACATAAATTTGCTGATATCTTGACCATTTGTCTTGAACTATATTGTACAGTGCTGTGAAAAGTATTTGCCCATTCCTGTTTTTTTTTTTTTTTTTGCATATTTGTCACACTGAAATGATTCAGATCATCAAACAAATTTGAATATTACACAAAGATAACCCAAATAAATACAAAAAAAGTTTTAAAAAAGGATTTAATTTATTAAGGGACTGGTCTGGCCTTATGTGAAAAGGTAATGAATAAAGGGGTCACATTATGGGGCCACTTTCCTGAGATTGCGGCCTCCCTAGCACAAATTTAAAAGGTAAATTATTAAGTTAGGTTTAGCTGCATTAGTACAGTGGGGTTAGGGGCCCGCCCCTTTTGGGGCCGGTCCACAAGGAAGCAAGAAGAGCCAATCAGGTTTCAGGGAACTTTCTGGATTTTGGGATTGCTTATAAAAGGGCCAGCAGGCGCAGGGTTCTGCCTCTTTTCAGCTGAACAAGCAGGAAGATTTGAGCTCTTACCTTACACAGAACATCTTACATGATGGAAGCGCTGGTGATGCAGCTATTAGAGAAAGCTGGCAGCTCAGGAGGAGAGGCATGGCTTAGACGCTGCCTGGAGTCAGCCCCGGAGGAAGAAGGACGGCTGCTGGAGCAAGAGGGTGGAGACTTGGTAGCGAGCGGCGAGAGGAGGAATGACACTGACATGGTGCAGGGAGTTCCTGAACCAGCTCCGCCTGTAAAAGCGAGGAGACGCGCACCGCCGGAGAGGGAAGGAGGGGCTTCCGCAGAAGCTACAGACACCCGTGCGCCGCTAGTGATGCTGAGGGAAGATGGCGGCGGTGTGACGTCACGAGGCCGCCGCGGAGGTCAGAAGAGGCGGACCTGTTCACAGTCGCCGGCTGGAAGAGGAGGACGGCGCGGCCAGCCGATGCAGGCCGCACAGGACAGTCGGGGGTGACAGCGCGCGCAGCGGTCTCCCGGGAACCAGCGCTTAGAGTGTCAGCAAGGCACTCAGAACACAGACATGCCACAGCATGCAACAGGTGAGCAGATGCTACAGGTGCAAGACCCCCCTTCAATGATGGAGCAGGTGGCTCAGCAGCAGGTGTTGCAGGCTCCAGCTGGTGGTGAGTTAAACCAATTGCATGTACTATCTGGTTTGGTAGGCTCTTTGTCTTCCATAATACAATCACTGTCTAAAGGTTCAGCACCTGCTGTGTCTGCTGCTTCTATTTCTGTTAACCCTTCTGTGTCATCTCTTACTCCAGTACTGTCTAGTCTGCCTGTCATCTTACTATCTCAGCTAGATAAAGTTTCTGCTATGCAGTCTGACAAATCAGCTCCTGAGCTCTTGCAGACGGCTGGGCAAAGGTTACTGGTCCCTGAGATATATATGAAAGATTCCATGACATGTGAAATGTCCCCTTTAGGATACCATTTAAGTGTAAATGTTAAGGAAAAGATTTGGAAAGGGGAATATGTTGACATTCTTTCTCTCCTGCCTGCGCATAAAGAATTTGTTAGAACAGAAAGGAGGGGGGAGGAGAGAAGCGAAGAAGAAAGGCGCAGGGCAATCCCTAGGTCGTTTAACAATTGGCTTCAAGCCTTTTGTATTTATTCTGGCATTATGGCGGAGAAGCACCCGGAAAGGTGTGGGGGGCTTTTCCAGCATCTAGATCACATCTTGGAAGCCTATAAAAATTTTGGGGGCCTGGGGTGGTTTTTCTATGACAAATCCTTTCGTCAGAAATTGTCCATTCACCCGTCTCTAAGGTGGGGTATGAAAGATGTGGGCTTGTGGCTCAATTTGATTGTGCCACAAAGGCAGGTAGCGCCTAGACAACCCGCTGCGACAGGGTCGACAGCGGCCTTTAGGAAAGGCTGCTGTTTTGCATTTAATGACAGCCAGTGCCGCTGGAATAATTCGTGTAAATACAGACACGAATGTGCCATTTGTGCGGGGACGCACCCAGCGGCAAAATGTTTTAAGCGGAATGCAGTGACAGGAGCTAGCCCGGTCCAGCATATTTTTCCCAAAAGCCTGCACGCCAGTGAGGCTGGAAAAAATGCGCCCGTGGCTGGACATCTACCCAAACAGGGAGAAGGCTTGTTTACTCAGTAAAGGTTTTGATCAGGGTTTCCCGTTTGCCTTCCTTTTCGGGGGAGGGGTGTAAATTGGTAGGTAATTTGAAATCTGTAGATCAATTTCCCCAGGTGGTAAGGGATAAGTTATGTAAAGAACTAAAGGAAGGTAGAATTGCTGGCCCTTTTGAGCACCCCCCCTTCTATAATTTTCGGATTTCCCCATTGGGGGTAGTGCCAAAACGGGAACCCAATGAATTTCGTATTATACACCATCTATCCTTTCCAAAAGGTGACTCCTTGAACGATGAGATTGACGGGAGCCTATGCTCAGTGTCGTATGCCACATTCGAAGAAGCGATTGGTAAGATCAGGAGGTTTGGCCCTGGGGCCTTGTTGGCGAAGGCTGACATAAAATCCGCATTTCGCCTCTTGCCCGTCTCCCCGGAGGCTTTCAACTCGTTGGGGTTTTATTTTGAGGGTCAATACTTTTTTGACATGTGTCTCCCGATGGGGTGTTCGTTGTCATGTTCCTACTTTGAATCATTCTCTACATTTCTCCACTGGGTACTTGGCATCCGATCTGGGCTGGATGGTGCGGTGCACTATCTAGATTATTTTTTGTTTGTTGGCCCAGCAGACTCTAGTTTTTGTTCTGACTTGTTGCTGTCATTTCAGGCCATGGCTTTTGAATTTGGAGTACCGTTGGCTGAGGGAAAAACTTGCTTGCCAAGCACTTCATTGGAGTTTTTGGGCATAGAGATAGATACTTGCGGTATGGAATTTCGTTTGCCGGAAAAAAAATTGAGTAAATTAAAATGGTTAATCACGACGGTGTTGCGGAAAAAGAAGGTACGCTTGAAAGAAATACAGTCGCTGCTGGGGGTTCTGGCATTTGCGTGCAGAATCATGCCTGTTGGCAGAATATTTTCGCGTCGGCTTTACCTGGCGATTTCAGGCTTGAAATCTCCTTTGGATCATGTTAGAATAACGGCCCCCATTAAGGAAGATCTTTTGGTTTGGGCCAACTTTCTTGACGGATATAACGGTAGGTCCTTTTTTCAGGCGGAATTTGTTGTGGCAAAGGATTTTTGTTTATTTACGGATGCAGCTGGCTCCAAAGGCTTCGGTGCCATCTGGAGATCGCACTGGTGTTGCGCGGCTTGGCCGGAGCCTTGGGTGAGTTCGGGAGTGACCAGGAACGTGGTATTGCTAGAATTATTTCCAATATTAGTGGCATTGGAGTTGTGGGGCTCAGAGTTCGCTAATAGGCGCATCTTGGTGGAAACGGATAACAAGGGTGTATTATATGCAGTGAACTGCCTTTCATCCAGTTCTTTGCCAGTAATCAAAATCTTGCGTCAGGTGGTCTTCAGATGCCTCAAATTTAATATTTGGTTGAAGGCTAGGTATACCCCGGGGATATTGAATAATATAGCTGATTCTCTATCTCGTTTTCAGGAGGAGCGTTTTCGGAGTCTGCTGCCGGAGGCGGACGCAGTTGGCAACTCATGCCCGGCCTATCTGTGGGAGATGATCTGAGTACTGTGACGAATGCTATAAAAAGCTCTTTAGCTCCTAGAACCTGGTCGAGTTACTCGGCAGCCTGGAGCAGCTGGATATCCTTTGCAAGTGCTGAAGGTGGTCAGTTTGATAAGCCTTCAGAAGGTACCATTTTGGCTTTTATGTCAAGTTTAATGCGGCAGCAACTTTCACATAGTTATGTGACAAGAACGCTGGCCGGTATGTCCTTTTTCTTCAGTTTATTGGGTCTGAGACCTTGTTCTTCTTATTTTTCTGTAAAACAGGCACTGAAGGGATACAAGAGATTGACGTTTGTCATAGATGATAGGAGACCGATTTCTCTTGACATTCTCGGTGGCCTTTGCAGAATGACTTCAGTGGTTTGTTTTTCCTCCTACGAGGCCTTATTATTCAGGACAGCTTTTGTGCTTGCATTTTTTGGGGCATTTCGCATCTCGGAATTAATTCCAGTGAGCAAACAAGGTGGTTCGGGTGTGCGATTTGACCAGGTGCTAGTTGATCAATCGGGTGTTCATGTGTGGCTGCAGTATTCCAAAACAGACCAATATGGTAAGGGTAGATGGGTTCATCTAAAAGAACAAAATGAGAGCTTATTGTGCCCGGTAGCCTTGGTTAAACAATTTATGGGGCTTAGGCCTCCCGGGGAGGGAATTTTTTTCATTCATGCTAATTTATTGCCCCTGACGAAATACCAATTCGATGCAGTTTTAAAAAAGAGTTTGGGTGCCATGGGTTTAAGTCATTTTAAGTTTTCCTCCCACTCCTTTCGGATTGGCGCAGCTTCGGAGGCGGTCCGATCGGGCGTCTCCGAATCAGATATCAAGGCATTGGGTGGGTGGAAGTCAAAATGTTTTAAGTTGTATGTTCGTCCTAATTTGTTTATTTAATTTTAGGTACCCAGCACACAGTGTGGATTTTGGGGCATTCATTTATTTATTGGGCACAAAAAAGAGCGGCTCAACGCAACTATTCATCAAATTTATCCTTGCACCCGGACTCATTTTGTTTGTTCTGGAAAGGTATAAGAGGCCTTCAATGGCCGCAACTGGATTTGCATGTGTCTAGGTTATGTCAGCTGTGGCCATTGCCATCCATACTGATAATTCATTTGGGAGGTAACGATTTGGGAAATGTTAACACTTTGGACTTATTATTTATGATTAAGCGTGACCTGCATCGCTTCAGTGCGACTTTCCCAGGTACAACCTTAGTTTTTTCAGAAGTGGTTCCTCGTCTTTCATGGCTCTCCTCTGCGCAGAGGAGGGTGATGGAAAAAATGAGGAAGAGAGTCAATAGGGCTCTCGAAAAGTTCATGCCCCAAGTTGGGGGACTGTCTTATAGGCACATGGACTTGGAAGGGGGATATCCAGGTCTGTACAGACTGGATGGGGTGCACTTATCAGAAGTAGGAAATGACATTTTTAATGTTGGTCTGCAGAACATGATCGAAAAGGCCGCGACGATTGGGGTGTGCCGGTCTTGATGGTCAAGACCGGCGTGTGGGGACTTTTATTTATCTTTGAAGTTGTGCTACTGCTCGAGTTCTAACAACTGAGCAGGTAGAAATATGTTATTGGATGATTTATGAAGTTTGGAATGATAATAAAGATTTATGGAAAATTATTTGTGAAAAACCAATAAAGGTGTCGCGGCCAAGTTTTTGCCATTTAAAAAATGTGTTCAGTTATTTATTTTAGTTAAGTTGTATCTGGGGAAGTTCTGGTTTGGGCGGGTGGGGCCTGCAATCTCATGAATAAAGGGGTCACATTATGGGGCCACTTTCCTGAGATTGCGGCCTCCCTAGCACAAATTTAAAAGGTAAATTATTAAGTTAGGTTTAGCTGCATTAGTACAGTGGGGTTAGGGGCCCGCCCCTTTTGGGGCCGGTCCACAAGGAAGCAAGAAGAGCCAATCAGGTTTCAGGGAACTTTCTGGATTTTGGGATTGCTTATAAAAGGGCCAGCAGGCGCAGGGTTCTGCCTCTTTTCAGCTGAACAAGCAGGAAGATTTGAGCTCCCTCCCTCCCGCCCCAGTCGCGTACACTTTTATGTGGTGGGTCACCCTGGATCCAGGGGGGACTTTTATTTATCTTTGAAGTTGTGCTACTGCTCGAGTTCTAACAACTGAGCAGGTAGAAATATGTTATTGGATGATTTATGAAGTTTGGAATGATAATAAAGATTTATGGAAAATTATTTGTGAAAAACCAATAAAGGTGTCGCGGCCAAGTTTTTGCCATTTAAAAAATGTGTTCAGTTATTTATTTTAGTTAAGTTGTATCTGGGGAAGTTCTGGTTTGGGCGGGTGGGGCCTGCAATCTCATTGAACCACCCCCCTCCCCCACCCCCCTCTCTTGCTAAATCATGAATGAACTATGATTGACCAAATTTTTTGGAAAGCTGAGTTAAATTTCACTTGCCATACTAATCACTTAAGTAGAAGCTGTCTGACAAAATGAAGCATGATAAAAGATCTTAAAAAGCAACACATCATGCCGCAATCTAAAAAAATTAAAGGAAGGGGCAAATACGTTTTCAAAGCACTGTAGCTGTGCTGTCCTCCTGTAAAGTGCTGCACACATTAGTGGCGCTATATAAATCCTGTATAATAATAATATTAGTACTCCATCTTACACACTTCTTTAATTTCCTAAAACACAACAACTCTCTTGACAACAATATTTCTGCTACCTAAACACAATACAGTCCCACATACATGGTCCAGTTTCATACCCATATATCTACTTCATGTCAGAATCAAAAGTTTGGCTAAGGTGTTCACAACCAGCTTGAACTCCTTCCTAAGACAGATCATTCATAGGGACCAGGTGGGATTCATACACCAAGACAGGCAGGAAACAACTTATAACAGGTGATTTAGCCTATCCACCTCATCTTATCCATTTTTTTCAAACCTATGCCACTGTCATTAGTAGTATTTTAAGTATTTTATGCATTTACTTATTTTTGCGCTATGTAAGTGGTGCTTTTACAAAGATTTCCTAAAATGGAACTCTCGCCTGTGAAGTCAAGGGATATAGCAGATTTTCCTCTAAAGTTTTTTTAATCCACAGCGGTACTAGACAGATATCCCCTTTCACCAATATTCCTAAAATCCATGGAATGAAAATCATGGGCATTCACCACTAAGCTTTATATATTGCAGATGACATCTTACTCCATCTTTCTCAACCCCTCATTACTCTACCTAACTTGTTTTTGATGTTTTCTGTATTTGGAGAACTAGCTGGCTTATGTGTGAATGAGCCCAAATCCCTTGACACCTACGCCTTCTAGATGTACAAATTTATGATGCATATCTTTATTGAACAAGAAAATCAAAATGTATCCCAAGGTCGAGGTTTGCCAAACCATATCTTATGCAAACATAAGCTCAATGGAGGGCTAGGAGTACCTAACTTACATAAGGTAATTACCTGGCAGCACAGATAGCGCCCTTAGAACGTTTTCACTCATGAACCTCCCATTTGGAGTTTAATGAAATCTTCCCCAGGTTCCACGTATAGCCTAATGTGGCTTCATCCACCACACTGTACAAAGATCATGTACCCCACTTTAATCCATTCCATAAATCAGTGGGCCATTGTAATATTCTCAAAGAAAAGTTATCTCAACTTATCTCCCCTTAATAGGTATATTGCACTAGCCCTGTTTTTGGCTGCATGTGAGGAACCTGCCACCTTCAAGTATTGGGCCTTTAAAAACATAAAATACACTTACCAAAAGTTAAATATCCAGTACTTTAGAACAATTGGGAACCTAAAAAATTCCTGAAAGATCCCTACCGCTGTGTTTTTTCATTACGCGCAAATCAGACTCTTCCTCGATTCTTTAATACACGGACGGACCACATCTCCACTGACACTAGCAAACTCTGAAGACAGATGTCTAACTAACCCTCAGTTTACAGGCTTAATTTCATACCTGTAAACAAATCAACAATAAATCAAAAAATTCTCATGAATCAAATGTATATAAGGACCATTGACGAGTCCAAGTGATATCATTAAACACTAATAAACAAACGTCCAATTGAAGTGCAATAGTGCTGTAGTGCAAAACACATAAAATTGGGAGTTGTCAGCTCAAACAACATATGGGAAAGTCCTCCAAAAGTGCACAAGAAACAGTCTGTCCAACGCGTTTCGTCCTATGGGACTTCCACTGCGGTGCCCAGTCCACCAGTGGAAGTCCCATAGGATGAAATGTGTCACCGGTTCCATATCCAGTTACCACCTAAAGAGATCTTGGAGTCTTTCCCTGATGATCGTGTGAGGAGGTCGCCATTATACACACGGACATCTATACTTTCGCTGTTACGACTCACCACTTGCCGGTGGATGAGTCCACATCTCATGGTAAGAGTACCTACCCCTTCCCTAGGGGGGAGAAAAAATCACAGCTCCCTAATGGTGACAGCACAGTTGAACACCAGGATTATCTTCACTTACAGGCTTTGTTGGAAAGACTGTTTCTTGTGCACTTTTGGAGGACTTTCCCATATGTTGTTTGAGCTGACAACTCCCAATCTTATGTGTTTTGCACTACAGCACTATTGCACTTCAATTGGACTTTTGTTTATTAGTGTTTAATGATATCACTTGGACTCGTCAATGGTCCTTATATACATTTGATTAATAAGAATTTTCTGATTTATGCACAACCAGGGATCATACTGGTTCTTTTCACTTTCAATGTTACAGTAACATCTCATGGATGAGTCCATTTTTGTTTATATGTTTGATTTTATTTATATATATATATATATATATATATGCCATTGTTTTAGTGGTAACACTGTTGTTGTCCATTACAATAAGTATACACCCAATTTTTCCCACATTTTTGCCTAATTTATCCCCCTAGCGCTGCACATCTTTCCTACATTCCTTTATACAAATAGTCTATTTGTTTGTGTCAGCAGCTTCCTGCCCCGTTCTCCCTGGCAGCGCAGTAATATCCCTATTCTCTATTAATTTCATACCTCACATTCACAAACTCACTCACTTGACAGAATAGAAAACAGATCTTGGAATGTTAGACAGCACAAAATAAAACAAGATTTGGTTGAATGTCGCCAAAAGCTCCTTCAACAGTATGGCTCTAGAGTATTCCTATAAGGTCCCAATAGCACGATACCTAACCCCAAACCACCAAAAAATTTAAATACACTCCTACTGCTTCCCCAAATTGTTTCCCTGGATACATGTTCCACATTTGGTGGACATGCCCTAAAGAACAAAAGGAACCCATGGGGCACTCTTAAAAACAGTTTTCAATGAAGCACGAAGCAAAACACCTTTATATTTCTAGTTACAAACAATAGAAAAATAATGGAAACAGCTCACCCTCAATTTCCAAGAGGTTAATCCAAGGCTTACAGACACCCTTCTTAACAAGAAATCTACAGCTATTCCAAATTCATTGGGATCTGGTTGCCTTAAAAGTGGCACTTATCAAAACCAAGACCTTTTGGGCTTTTAGAATGGCCCAGCACATGTTATGTCCTGAGTACCCCCCCTCTTTCCCTTATCTCCCTCTTCCTTTATCTCCCTCTTCCCTCTCTTCAGATATCTCTGTACTTTCTTTTCTTCAAACATCTCCCTCAGCTACTTCCCTTTCCTCTGTCAACAATGCTGGCGCACCTATTGTAATTATAGATATTTGCTTGACTCATCTGTGCCACTCAGATAACACATGTAACTTATGTAACTGAACTTTTGTATATTTAAAAAAAAAAAACATACTAAACCTAGCTGAAAGCTAGGTTGACCTTTCAGGTACTTCTTCAGAGGGCTTCTATAGCTCAATATGCAAAAATAAAACAAAGTAAATTCATGATATTACACTTAATTATCGAAAAATCATAACGCATATGCAGTGTATATTACTATATAAAAATCACTATATATTTATGGAGTTAAAACACCTTTTTTTGTACTACCTGTATTGTTATGGGCCACTTAAACTTGACACATTTCTGGGCAAATATTTTTGATTGGGGAGGAAAATTGGGAAAGTTCTAAAGAATTAAATATTTTTCATGGGCCTGTATGCTAATTTCAAAATTGGTGTTATACCACACCTACCTTAAATAAAATGAATTGTTTTATTAACATCAGTTAAATCACTTTACATAGAACATGGGTCCCCTATGTAAATATTATATGTAATATGATTTTAACTAATATTAATAAAATAATTGCTTATATTTAAGCTATAAAAATGTAAATAATTATTTGTGTGTGGATAGATTTGGGGGTAACTAAACAATGATTAGGCATACAGTAGGTGCGCTTGGCCTGAGTAGCTACAGCACGTTCTGTTTTCTGTATGAACTGTAAGTAACATTTACTGGTACCCCAATCAGTTTATTTTTAGGTAATTTTGTACAGATTGTGTAAAAAGCCGTTCTCCTTAGGTTTAATGTTATGTCAACAGAGGACAGTTCTTTTGGCAAGGGGGAAAGAAATTTCACATGAACACCCAAATTAATTTGTAGATAGATGCAAAATGCTCTTACTCGTTATGACGTCCTCAAATTGCGCTAATTGTTTTCACTGAGATGATTTATGTTTTACACTTGCGTTGAAGTCCTTGGCTTCCTGATGACCTCAAACGGAAACCAGAGATAAGACTGGTACTAAACCGAAATATGTAACACCTTTCCCTGCATTTCTGAACTCTGCTTTGATCATGCTTACTAGCTACTAATTAACTAAGGAGTTACAGCAGCTGTCAAACTTGGAGCTGCGGTCAATCTTCTGATTACCTGTTCACGGGACATTTGAGAATATTTTACAAGGTTGATATCAGAGGTTGTTAATCAAATTACAAGACATTAACAGCTGACAAGGGCAGGACTGAGATTTTCTCACACCGTATTGCCCAAGTCTGGCATTATCCAGTCTATTTACATAGTATATGGTGGCAGTAATTTATACACTTTATTTAAGACTTGTCATTGCAAATAATAATACAATTTCTATTGATTTTTTGTATTATGTCTATTGTTATTTAAGTGTTACAAAAGGCTGTAGTTCTGACCTTGTTGGCCACTAACTAAATACGTACATTCTGCAACTGATTTTAAAGCAACATGTTAACATCACGTACTAGCTTCAAATATTGCATTTCAAAATGCTGTATGGAAGAAACAGGAAAGGAGTTGAAAAAAGTATTCTATCTAAAAGTATTATACATTTATTCATCAAATAGGTTTCATGAAAATGAAGTAAATGCAGCAATTTAAGTAGGCATAACATTACATGTATTTTTATTTAAATGTGCTTAGTAACTTACAGCTATTTATTACCTCTTACAGAGTTTACAGAATGTTCCCTTAACCTCCCTGGCGGTATTCTCGAGTCAGGGCTCGAGGTGAGATTTCAGTACCATTAGCGGTAACCCCGAGCCTTGTCCCCTGGATCCTGCGATGTCTCCCCGCTGTGTGTGCGAGCTGTCATCTCGCTCAATTCACACAGTGCCTGAGTGCCGCCGAGCTTCGTTCCCTGCGACATTGCGGCTCACGGAGGCGGAGATTGGCGCCAAATTAAAAAAAGTTAAAACACAATACACATACAGTATACTGTAATCTTCCAGATTACAGTACTGTAAAAAAAAAATACACATCCCCTTTGTCCCTAGTGGTCTGTCCAGTGCCCTGCATGCAGTTTTATATTATAAATACATTTTTTCTGCCTGGAATTTGGAGATTGTCCATAGCAACCAAAAAGTGTCCCTTTATGTCAAAAGTGGTTTTAGACCAGCTAGAAAACAGCGATAATAAATTAGAATCACTTGCAGAATTGAGTGATAGCGATTTGTGGGGAAATTCGTCATCAAACACTAAAAGTAATGACAGCGACAATTCTGCAACTGAGCAAATTTCAGTGTTTTTGATTTGATTACATTATTGAATATGTTTTATTATAATTACATTACTATTTATTAAAATTATTTATAGTTATTTATTATATTATAATTTATGATTTTGTGTTTCAAACTTTATCATACCCGGGATGTCTACTAGACTTTTGTTTGGTCAGGTTTAAGTGAGTTATTACTAAGAATTGCAGGCCTACAATACATAACACCAAATTTACATGCAAAATAATTGTACCGCTTTCAGCACCTAAAATCTGACAGAATCATACCGCCAGGGAGGTTAAAGGATGAGTTCACCTTTTTTTTTTTTTTTTATTCCAGCCCCCCTATGTACCAATATAGCACTAATGTACTTATTTTGCAAAAATAAAACAGCTTTCTATTTATTCTACACACGCTTACCTCACTCTCTTCATACCTGTTTAAAAACACCGCTCAATTACTTCTGCCTTACTTCCTGGACAGACTTTAGGTCATGACACAGGAAGGAGTTGACCAGCTGATCTCATTAGCACACACCCTGCATTATCTACCCTCAGCTGGTCAACTCCTTCCTGTGTCATGACCTAATGTCTGTCCAGGAAGTAAGGCAGAAGTAATAGATAAGTGTTTTTAAACAGCTATGAGGAGAGTGAGGTAAGCATGTGTAGAATAAATGGAACGCTGTTTTATTTTTGCAAAATAAGTACATTAATGCTATATTGGTACAAAGGGGAGCTGGAATAAAAAATATTTAAAAAATGTGAACTTCACCTTTTAATATGCTTTTATCTTCCTTTATCCCCAGAAGATCAGCACTACCATCATTCAGGTATTATCCAGCCAAACACCTGCTTTGAAGACTAATGCCGCGTACACACGGCCGTTTTTCATGATGAGAAAAATTAAATTTTTTAGATTGGTCGTGAAAAACAGTCGTGTGTATGCTCCATAGCATTTTTCTCGACGAGAAAACTGGCGGGAAAAAAAATTAGAACCTGCTCTATTTTTTCTTGTCGTTTTTCACGTTGTTCTTTTTCACGTCGTGAAAAACGGTCGCGTGTACGCTTTTACGAGGGGAAAAAACGTGCATGCTCAGAATCACGTATGAGATGGGAGTGCTCGTTCTGGTAAAACTAGCGTTCAGAATGGAGATAGCACATTCGTCACGCTGTAACGGACTGAAGAGCACGAGGCTGAAAAGCGCGAATCGTCTCTCACCAAACTTTACTAACACGAGGATCAGCAAATGCAGCCCAAAGGGTGGTGCCATTGGAATGGAACTTCCCTTTTATAGTGCCGTCGTACGTGTTGTACGTCACCGGGCTTTGCTCGAGCGTTTTTTTTTCATGAACGTGTGTATGCAAGGCAGGCTTGAGAGGAATCACGACGAGAAAATTGTTGTTTTTTTGCATGACATGAATAACGGTCGTGTGTACGCGGCATAAGATGCAAGCCCAGGAATCATACAGTCACTTGAATCACAAGGATTGATTTACTAAGCTCTGCATAGAAACCAACCAGCTTCCAGTTTTTTTTGTCAAAGCCTAATTGAACAAGCTGAATTAAGAGGCTGATTGGCTAACATGCACAGCTGCACCAGAATATGTACTCTACAGTCTCGCTACAGACTTTAGATCCCATTCAGAGATTTCCAGTTGAAGGCAATGTATTAAAGTGCATTGCGTTAATCAGCCCATTAACTTGAATGGGCTGCCAATGCACCCCAAAAAAGTGTTTCTGTGCTGAAGTGTAATAAAGAAACACAAGAGCTACAACTATACGCCACCCAAATATCGAAAGCGTTATAAACATATACATATACACAAAGAATAGCGCACCTCTTATAATAAACTCAATGTAATTATCAGTGATATATGTGTGCACATTAGCTAAACAACCATTGAAAAAAATCAGAAATGTGATTGGTTAAAAAATATAATCTTGTGAAAATGGAGATAGTTCTTCTCACAGGAATTCCACCAAGTAATGAGCCATGTGAGGAAACTGGGAAGTGCACTATACACATGTGTCCACCACCACCACCGGCAATTCTCTTACCAGATGGACATGATCCCCAATTACAGAGAACAACAATGCATAGGAAGCCTCAAAACCTCTCCCAGAGTCTCCAGATAAGGTAAGTATGATCAACAGGGTCCCAATATGAAAGGATCACTTAGTTATCACCACAGCTCAGAAGTAAACTCAGAGAGCCATCATAAAGGGAAAAGGAATAAAGAACTCACATAGCGTCAATACCACTAGTACATATTAATTATTAAATTTACAGATGGTACTCACTTTGCTCAGGGTGTTAAAAAGCAATCAAATAATGGATGGCCTCGCTGATAAGCTGGCATTGGCGGGAATAATGACGTCACAGACACGTAGGGGAACAAGATTAAGAAAGATGCTCCACAATAGAAAAGTAAATGTAGCTGCATTTTTTTTTTTATTGTTCCAAACCAAGCACACCACAACACTTGGTAGTGAGTACATGGTGCACTACTGTGAGAGGCAGTCCCCACAGCGCATAGAAGCCAGCGTTATGCATTTTATTGTGGTTATGCAGGTTTTATCGCACAGGTGTTGGTGCCTCACACTGACTGGTTACACTCATAGCGCTTAGTCCCCCTTCTGCCTTTCACCCTTTGCCTTGCCAGTATAAAAACCCCATCCTAGTCTCAAACAGATGTTGGCCTAAGGGAAATCCAGTAATAATGGCTTTTGCAATGGCATCACCAGTTTTAATTGTTTTTAATTATTGGGGATATGTAGGGATTATGGCAGCTAGCCATGATAATAATGACTATTTTATTATTACTTTACTGCTTGGAGTAGGGCCTCAAAACCTTTGTAATATCTGTCAAATTGTTTATATTCACCAGCAGAAATTACATTGCTTTGTTGTTGCTTTAAATGGTGACTAAAGACTGGCCTATGTACATTACTGAATAAGGTTACACTGACACGGGCAGGTAATAGCTGGCTGTGTGAACAGTCTGTGAGGCTGTCAGACTATCATTGGTTTGAATGGGCTGAATGGCCACAACTATTTACACACGCCTGTCATTCCAGATGCAGGAATCCACAGATTCCTGTCTCTTGAAAATGCAGGGTGTGCTAATTGCTCATGTGAATGAAGCCTGAAGCCCTGTACACACGCTCGGTTTTCCCGGCGGTAAGAAGTCCGCCGGGAAAACCGAGGGGAAAGCCGAGAACCTGCTTGGTTGCTTTTTCCCCCTACACACGTCCAGGTTTCCCGGCAGGAAAACTGCCATGAGAGCTTTGGCTGTGAATCCCGGCCATGTGTATGCTCCATTGGCACTGCCTCTCAGTGTTTCCCATAGGAAAGCAGCAGTAAATCTGGCGGGAAAAAATACGCCGGGAATCCCGACAGGAAAATAGAGAGCGGGTTCTCTATTTTCCCGCAGGGATTCCTGGCTGTTTTCCTGTCAGGAAAACTGTGAGGAAGCATACACATGTCCGGTTGTCCGGTTTTCCTGGCCAAAAGCACTCTTGGCGTGTGTAAAGCTTGGCTTAAAGCTCACTTGTTCTAGTGGTGCTGTGGTCCCCTTGTCCCTCTTGTTTGCTCTTGTTTGCTCTTTCTGCTATAGATCTTTTTCTAATTAAAGAGAAATATCTGGGCTTCTTTATTGATCATATCTTCTGAATATGCTAGTTACTTTCACAAGGGTTCATTGAATTACCTATTTCTGAGCCGCTGACTTACTGCAGATCAGAAAGTGGGACTTTATTGTGACTTCACTTGCTGCATGCTTGTTCCAGGTTGGTATCCTAAGGAATTAAGGCCTGTAGATCATTTTGAAAGGCAGGCAACTAGCATTTTTGAATGTCAGTAGTGGCAGCCTACATATTCAATGGTTTTACATATAGGTTGCCACTTTCACCATCTACCTAAAACAGAATGGATATGATGTTTAACTTGCACCTAGTTTTTGGTTTATGGATACATGTTTCATTTCTAGAACTTATCGTTCAATATGGCATTTTATTAATTCAAAGACTGCCGACACACATGCCAACAAATTATAATCAGGCTCAAATAATGTAGCATTTGTTGCAAAGTTCAAAGAACATGCTGTAATATTAAAAGTAATTTTGCTACATGCCAGGCCAAAGAAATTATTCCTCAGCTACTTATTATGTATACTTGTACACTCTAAATATTTGTGTACTTATAAATGCAATATTTTATCAAAAATAGAACTTGTTTGATCAGCAGCTCTAGCGCTAATCACAGGAAGTCGGCTGCCTTAATTCTATAAACATTATATCGTGTTCTCAATAAATATCTTATCTTACTTCTATTAAGATATACGCTTGGTACAAAGCCAGCCTAATGCTGGAATTTTAGCTACTGTAGCAATTATTTTCCAAGAAATTCCATAGAACTCAGTGGATTTTAGATGACACGCAAGATTGGATTTTACAAGAAATTCGGACGTATTTTGTACAAATAATTAAAAATGGTTCCCCTTCCTCAAGAAAAGAACAACTGAAGCTTCACACTGGGCTTTGTGGTGCTGGGCTGTAGGCACATACACACTTGATGCTTTGTAGTGTCCAGCTTGCATATACACTCATCTGGTTACCCTGAACTTTAAGTATTTGTGTCCAGAGTCTGATCAGAGGCAACGATCTGATTTAACGGTTCATGTGGGCGAGTACGTGATCAGTGCCTCTCCAGCTAGCCAAGGGCATTGCCAGGACTGCAAAAGACTTGGGTCAGCCTTGGACACCCAGTGGAAGCCCAGCTCTCACAACAGGACAAGCGATTTACACCACCTCCAGCATGCTGGAAGAACAAACTTTACAAGAGAAGCTGGCTTACTTCACCTATACTGTATCTATCCCCTCTTTTTTGTCTATAAATTATTGCACATTGCTAGTATGCAGTTAAAGTAGATTATATAACCAGACACACATTCTTTTTAACTGCTGACATTTAACAATCATCTCCTATGACAATGTCATTCATATAAACTATGACAATGTCACCCATATCATTATTTACAGGTATGTAATAAAAAAAATGATAAAGCATTCTGCTCAATAGCGTCACATCTGGAAGCACTGCTTGGGATCTATTCAGTGCAGAACAGCAACACATTTAAGTTCACTGCTCAGAACAATCATCTCTGCTTATCTAAAGTAAATAATTCAGTGAGACTGAGTCATTCATAACAGCCCTATGCTCATCTCTATGCTCAGCCTTATGCACAGCCCTGCTTTCCGAACCACAGCTCACCTACCCAGTAGTGCTCTTGTCTCACTCTACACTTCAATACTCTGCCCGGAATCTCCCCTATAACTTTATCCTGCTGTATAAGAGGTACCATGCATGACAAGTCTTGCAGTAATGATGTCTCCTGCAGAACAGAAAGATGCCGAGTGGACACAGACACCGTCCGCTGTTCTCTATATGGCGGCACATTTCCATCTGACTCTCATCCGATCCGCTAGGCCAGATCATCCACCTGTTTTTGCCGGACTGGATGGAATCGGATGCAGGGAGGTGTAAACGGACACATGACGCACCACAAACCAAAAACACTATTTAATTCATTTTTAATATTCAAAGCAAACTCACCCATCCATCCATGTCTCCATGCTTTATTTTGCTGATAAAAAAACCCTTGTAGCATTTCTGGTTGTGGCTATCTTAAGTAAGGGATGAGAATTCATGTGGCATTTACTGGAATCCACCTGCCCGTAGCTCAGGCATGCAGGCAGGAGGGTTTGCTTAGCTGAGAAAACCCCTTTTCCCCTCCTGAATACTCCTGAGATGTATGACATAATTTTCCTAGGCCTGGAAACCAGGAAATAACTAAAGAAATTCAAACAAAATAAATAAATAAAAGGTTAAAACAAGTAATTATGATATACATTCCTATCTGGATTAAACATAGTCAATGCTGATTGAGAGAGTATAAATCTGCTTTAATAAAGGAGAAAATCTGAAACATTTACTATTAAAGCGGAGTTCCACTTCAAATTTGGAACTTCCGCTTAATCCACTCCTCACCCCCTTACATGCCACATTTGGCATGTCACTTTTTTTTGGGGGGGGGGAGTGGGGGCTTCAGTAGGAGTGGGACTTCCTGTCCCACTTCCTCCTTCCACCCAGGGACCGCCTAGGCGACTCGTCATATCACCTAAGGCGGCCCCTCTCTGTAGGCGATCACCTGGGACACGTGACAGGTCCCAGGCGATCGCCTGTCCACTCAGAGAGCACTGTGCCGTTCGCGCATGCGCAGTGAGTGCCCGGTCGTGAAGCCGAAAGCTGTCACGGCCGGGTGCCCACACTATGAATGGAGGTGCCGGCGGAGAAGGGGGGGAGAGGAGCGAAGCTCCGGGCATCGCGTCACTGGACAGTGGAACAGGTAAGTGTATGTTTATTAAAAGCCAGCAGGTACACTTTTTGTAGCTGCTGACTTTTAATAAACATAAAAAAAGCCTGGAACTCCCCTTTAAAGCTGAACTCCAGGCAGATATAAAAGACACATATTAAAGCAGCTACACCAAATAATAATTATTAATAATAATATATATATTTTTAATGCAACTAATGTAATTACCAGAATTTGATGGCACACGTCTCTTGAAACCCTGTACACAGCACCACTGAGAGAAGAAGAGACAGGATTGGGCACCAGTCAAGCCCCGTACACACGATCGGTTTGACTGATGAAAACCGTCCGATGGATGGTTTTCATCAGACCAACCGATCGTGTATGGTACCCATCGGTCTTTTTTCCATCGGTTGTAAAAAATAGAACTTGTTTTAAAATTTTCCGATGGATAAAAAACCGATGGGAATTTCCGATCGTCTATGGGCAAGTCCATCGGTTAAAAAACCCACGCATGCTCAGAAGCATTAAACTTCATTTTTCTTGGCTCATCTGAGTGTTTTACGTCACCGCGTTTGGAACGGTCGGTTTTTTGACTGATGGTGTGTGGCCAAGACTGATGGAAAACAGTTTAATCGGATATCCGATGGACAAATCCATTGGACGAAAATCCATAGGTTATACGATCGTGTGTACGAGGCTTTAGGTATACTGTTTGCATATGTGCTAACAGGGAACATATTGGTAGCTGGAGAGAGTAGAATTAACAGAGAGGTGACCTCCTCAGTCTGTGGCTGCTCTTTCACTGTCCAGTTAATCAAATGAGGGGTGTAGAGAGGACACCACTGTATTCCTTCTACAGTCCATAAACAACACCGAAAGTGGTGTCAGCTGCCTGACTGTGTTGTTTATCAGAGCTGTGTAAATCTCAGAACTTGATGGGCAGAAATACAAATCCTTAGGCAGTTAAACATCTCCCTTGTATACATATTTCATTTGTGCATATAGCTGTTTGCAAGTAGTTCATCTATAACCTGCCAATGGACTTTGAGTGATGAGTCCATGAATAGTAGCAGACATCAATATGGTTCCTCCCAAGATTTTGTCTATGTTAGGATATCTGACAGCTCTCCTCTATCCCTTCTCTTATGGCATGCTCAAGAAATTTAATTGTTCTTCTCAATTCACTTACAATTTTTTTAAATGTTCTGGTTCTCTGTTCAAACCATAATCTACTTAACATGGCTAGTATCAGCCACTTCCCCTTTGTCCAGAGTACTGACACAGGTACAGTGACAACAGAAATAAGGCAAATATATTCAAACTGTGGCAGGCATGACAAACCGCACGTCAACAGAGTTACGCAAGGACATATGACAGAAATCATACTGTTTTGACATCTGCAGGCTTAAATGATATATGTCTTTGACAAAATGTAATGCAAAAGTGCAACTAAGGACTTTTATAAAATAATGAAACATATCTTATTGTTGGATCTGTCTTTAGTTTGGGTGGAACTGTATTGCTTTACATCCTCCCAAGTTTGTTGTGTAAGCCTGTCAGGTTTAGCCATTTTACGTAGAAATTCCATTAGGATACAATCAATAGTAAGTGAGCAGAGGAGCTTCTATGGATGAAATGTTTTCCAATACTTTATTTATGTACAGTATATATGTCGAAGGAGCCCTCTACAGTGAGAAATGCAAGCTTGGAAGATGTTTCACTTGTATGGATAAAAACCCAAAATACCAATGCTTAAAGGGTAACTCTACTTTCATGAGAAAAAATAGCAAAAATAAAATAATATGGCATATGCAATTGATACATTGATACAAGCCATATTGTAATTTAATGCTATTAAAATTACCTTTTCTTTTAAATCTGCAGCACTGTAATTATCTGTAAAATTCAAAGCAATATGGCAATCTGGAGGCATTCCATATACAGTTGCTGTACGGAACTGCTTCCAGAAATTATATTTCCTCCTTGTGTGATTGGCTCAATGATTTTCCCAGAAGACTGCTGTAAAATACAATTCGGGTTTTAGACATCCACTGCAAACAAAAATGTAATTTTGGGCTAGATATATTCCTAAAAGTGTTAATCACTTCTAAAGAGATGCATACACTGCAATTTTCCTCATTAGAAACCTGCAAGTACATCAGCTGCTTGACAATGAAAGTCACCCTTATTTAGATAAATTGTGCACATTGACATAACCAAACAGCTATTTCATCAGAGCAACAAAAGGTAGGAATCTGCAACACAGTTTGTTTAAATCCTTGTAATGTTCATAGATCACCCAGAGGGGATTGTTTTTTTGTTTTAAAAAAAAAGAGGAAATACTTTTTCAACTCTTTCAGCTATTTAAAGTGTATGGTAGAATTTGTGCAGACTGTGCCCTAAGTTCTCAATCTAAATTTGCTATTGCAGACTTCTCTTCTAATGATGATCATGGGGGAGCTGGTACCTTCCTCAGGGAAAATAAAACACAGTGGACGAATATCATTTTCTCCCCAAGTATCCTGGATAATGCCTGGGACCATCAAGGAAAACATAGTGTTTGGAGTCTCCTATGACCAATACAGATACCTCAGTGTCATCAAGGCTTGCCAACTGGAGGAGGTCAGTGGTTTGGTTGTCACAGAACATTGTATAGTTGTTTTGCCCTTATAAGTAAACTGAACACACAGGGGCGGCACGACGCGGCACTACTTCTGGGGGCGACCTCGGCGGCGCGATCTCAAGACGACTTGAGACGCCCGCCGAGGCGATTTGCATAAAGACTTCTGTATAGAAGTCTATGCAGGTCGCCTTGGGTCGCCCCCAAAAGTAGTACAGGAACCTTTTTCTAAGTCGGAGCGAATCAGGTCGCTCCTATTAGAACGGTTCCATAGGAAAGACTGGGACGCGACCTGGACGCGACTCCTCAGGCGACCGAGTCGCCTGAGGAGTCGCGCCTGTGTGAACCGGGTCTAATAAAAGTGTTTTGGACAGAAATAGCATACAACACCTACTATAATGTTAGTGAGACAGTCCTGATTCCTGGACCACTAGCTGAGCAAGCGATTTTAGTTAAGCTCAGATATGCACTTTGTACCATAGACCAGTGCAGGATGTAAGTAATGTAAATCTATTGAATTAAATCAACAAACACTTAAGACTCATATTTGGTTATTGGACCATAAATATAATACAATTACATTTTGTTTTGTTGGCTAAAAGAGCAGAATATGGTAACCTGGTATTAAAAGAAGCCTATACTGATATAAATACAGAAGCTTTTGTTGCTGACCTCTTACTGAACCTGATGATTTTAATTGTTGGCAAAAAAAGTCAGATAAAAACAGCCGTCGTGTTCTGGGAAACAACACCACTCCCTCTTCATAAGTGCTTAACACTTGGATGATGCTGCCATAATAACATAAGCATTCGCGAACATACAGTATAACTAATATGAATATATTATTCTTTTTATTAGCTACAAAACTGAAACTCCAGTCACAACTTTTGTAAGTGAGAAAGGGTTATACCGCGTACACACGGTATGAATTTCCGACAACAAATGTTCGATGTGAGCTTGTTGTGGGAAAATCCGACCGTATGTAGGCTCCATCGGACATTTGCTGTCGAAATTTCCGACAACAAATGTTTGAGAGCTGGTTCTCAATTTTTCCGACAGCAAAAGTTCTTGTCGGTAATTCCAATCGTGTGTACACAATTCAACGCACAAAGATTCCACGCATGCTCGGAATCAATTTGACGCATCGTCGGAATCATTGAACTTCATTTTTCTCGGCTCGTCGTAGTGTTGTCCGTCACCACGTTCTTGACGTTCGCAATTTCCGACAACATTTGTGTGACCGTGTGTATGCAAGTCAAGTTTGAGCGAACATCCGTCTGAAATAAATCCACGGTTTTGTTGTCGGAATGTCCGATCGTGTGTACGCGGCATTAGACTCTAAAATGTTTTTTTTGTGATCTCTGATTTTATCTATGATTGGTGCTGTCTGGAAAGGAGTTAAGGGGAAATCTTTTCAAGAGACAAGTAGGCAGTGATATAAACACTTTATTTGCTCAGCAGAATATGATTGGCCATACAACAGTATGATTTCATTTAAAGTGGTGGTAAACCACAGTCAAAGAAAAAAAAAATACTCTGCCAGGCAATGTCATAATGTGCTAATATGCATCGCATACTAGCACATTATGAGAGACTTACCTCAAAACAAAGCCCTTCAGCGCCGCGCTGTCACAGCTGAGAGGGCTTCCATATTCCCCTTCGTCCTGTCATGCTTTTTTCTATTACAAGGGATGTTTACATTCCTGTTTACATTCCTTGTAATAGAAATAAAAGTGACCCATTTTTGTTTTTTAAAAAGAGCAGTGTAAAAATTTTAAATAAAAGATAAAATAAATAAGAAAAAAAAAACATTTTAAACCCGCCCCGTCCCGCCGAGCTCACGTGAAAACGGTGTTCAAACCACACATGTGAGGTATCATTAGAGCAAGAGCAATAATTCTAGCCCCAGACCTCCTCTGTAACTCAAAATATGCAACCTGTAGAATATTTTAAACGTCGCCTATGGAGATTTTTAAGGGTAAATTCCACGAGCGGGCGCAACTTTGAAGTGTGACATGTTGGGTATCAATTTACTTGGCGTAACATTATCTTTCACAATATAAAAAAATTAATTGGGCTAACTTTACTGTTGCACAAATACGGTGTGACAAAAAGTATTGTAACGACCGCAATTTTATTCTCTAGGGTGTTAGAAAAAATATATATAATGTTTGGGGGTTCTAAGTAATTTTCTAGCAAAAACACCTGTTTTTAACTTGTAAACACCAAATCTCAGAAAGAGGCTCGGTCCTTAAGTGGTTAAAAACCCTTAAAATCCCAGCTATATTACACAGTTTTCATTTGTGCCACTAACACAGTGGCATATCATCCATGTGTGCATGGTGTTCACTGCACATGGGCCCCCGAGGGGGGGGCACTGTGACCCACACTGCACACATGGATTATTGTCCCTTGCACGGGACGATGATCGGTGCCGTGGGGGACATTTGCGAGCACCGATCTCCCTGCATGGCTTTTCAGACAGTCGCTTCTCCTCCTCTCCCTCCCTTGGCTATCAGCTGAAATGCCATACAGAGAGATAGGTGCTCGCAACTGTTCCTCTGCCACACCGATCATCCCCCCTATGTCTGTTGTGTCCTTCGCCTTCAGCCCGTGTTCTCCGGCCCCCTGTGTCCTCTTGCTCTGACCGCTGTGTCCTCCTCCTAGTCCTCCACCCCCATGTTCTCTGGCCCCCTGTCCTCCTCCTCCGCCTTCCCTCGTTCCCCTGCAGATGACTCCCTCCTCTCCCGGTAGCTGCGGGGGATGTGTCAGGATGGAGAGTGGAGGAAGGGGTCATAAAAAATATGTAATTTACCGACCCTTTCCTTTTCTGAATTGGACATAGAGAGCGATCGCTACCAAACGCTTTCTATGTCCTGTAATAACTGAGCAGAGTAACCTGTGTGTTACTCTACTTCAGTTTATGATTGAACAGAAGCAGCTGTCTTCTGTCCATTCATTTTCAATGCTTAGAAAGGGACTGGGGAATCTCTGTCCTCAGCCTCTTTCTCTGTCTCAAAGGGGAGATGTAACTACTGACACTGTCCACTGTCCTACTGACACCATCCTGCACATAATACCCACCACTGTACACTCCACACTCTTAATCTGCACATTCTACCCACCTCCATACACTCCGCACTCCTCACCTGCACATTCTACCGACCTCCATACACTCCGCACTCCTCTCCTGCACATACTACCCACCACCATACACTCCATACTCCTCTCCTGCACATACTACCCACCTCTATACACTCCATACTCCTCTTCTGCACATACTACCCACCGCCATACACTCCACACTGTACTCCTACACATACTACCCACCACCATACACTCCGCACTCCTCTCCTACACATACTACCCACCACCATACATGCCACACCCCTCTTCTGTACATACTACCCACCTCCATACACTTCACACTCCTCTCCTGCACATACTGCCCACCGCCTTACACTCTGCACTGTACATTCCCTATTTAACTTTACCACATTCTTCATTATGTTAGTAATCTCAGACTCTATTAAACCACACCCCTTTAAGCCACGTCCAAGATTTCAAACTATTTAAGCCACGCCCATAATTTGCCACGGTGCGCTGTATTTTATTTTGTCGATACCTGGGGTTTATTTTTTATCTTGCACATGGGCCCACTCATTTCATGATACGCCCCTGCACTAACATAAACATTACAATATGCACACTTTTTTCCAGTCTCAAAATGAAATCTGGGGACACCCTACTGACCATGCCCACTTTTATCCCCACCCCATTTTAGTAAATACTGTTGGGACAGGCAGTACAGAGGGGACAGTTGATGGTTAGGATAGGAAATACAGAGGTGCAGTTGATTATGGAAAACAGACAGCAAAGAGTAAGGACAGTATACACAGGCTTAATCATCCACCCAAGTCTCAGTTGTCCCATATAATTACCCCCCACCCCTTCCTCACTGTGCCACTTCTACTTACCTTGTCCTTGAGCTCAGGGCAAAAGTAGCAGTTATGGAGTCTATTCCCAGGCTCTGGGGCTACTCTCTCTCCCTTGTCCTGGTTCATGTGGTTCCAGGATGCAGCGCCAAAATCCGTGTGGCCAGTGGTGTGGAGGAGAATAAGGGAAATGGAGAGATTTCCAATGGCTTAGCAACTATACCTGGGTCAAGCAGCCAAACAGCCACTGAACTTTATGGGGGTGCCAGCCAGAAAATCGAGGACATCTGCTACATCCAGGGACACATCCTTAGACACTTTAAAAGTAGGGACAGCCTCCACAATCTAGGGGTTGTCCCCTGAAATTGGGCACATCTGGTCATCCTACGTTCACTTTACTTTACTAGCATCACAAGTACTGTTGTTCAGTGTGTTTTGGGGCGTTTTTATTTTGGAAATGGCACAGGAGAAAACTGGCACATTAACAACATTCTTTGATTAGAAATGGCTATGGTGAGATAAAATGTGTGAAAATTCTCACTGTAAAGTTCTGGCTGTTTTAATATAATGATAGCTATGATCATGTTGTTTTCTTTGCACTACAATAAGGAAATCCTCTCTTATAAGCAAATATTTGAACTGCTGACATGCCAGTCTGTGTGTAAGTGTTTGAAACTTGAGTGCCTATAAAACCACAGATACCAACGGTCCAGTTTCCACACCATTCTTAGGTTTCACAGAATTGTCCCTACCTTGTCTAACTGCAAGGTGTCAATATTTTCTAGTTACTAACAAAATGCCATGACCCTTATTCATAAAAAATGTCAGAAAGGGAATGATGTGTTGTCTGGAACAACCAAACAGAAAAGTGGGGTAAAAACCTGTAATGCCGCGTACACACGATTAGAATTTCCGACAACAAAACCGTGATTTTTTTTTCGATGGATGTTGGCTCAAACTTGTCTTGCATACACACGGTCACACAAATGTTGCTTGGAAATTCCGATGGTCAAGAACGCGGAGACGTACAACACTACGACGAGCCACGAAAAATTAAGTACAATGATTCCGAGCATGCGTCGAATAGGTTCCGAGCATGCGCAGCACTTTTGGGCATCGGAAATGGCTACACACAATCGGAATTTCCGACAAGAACTTTTGCCGTTGGAAAAATTGAGAACCTGCTCTCAAACATTTGTTGTCGGAAATTCCGACAGCAAATGTCCGATGGAGCCTACACACGGTCGGAATATCCGACCAAAAGCTCACATCGAACATTTTTTGTCGGAAATTCCGATCGTGTGTACGCGGCATTAGATTCAAGGTGACATTTTCAAGGCAGATCTGAACCTGATTGGTAGCTGTGCTGAAACATATAGATGGGCCAAACAACCCCCTGTTTGGTTTGCGGCATTACTCCCGAACAGGGGAAAAGTTCCAACCTGAACAGCGAACCCCATTGAAATCTATGGGAGTCGAACAGCAAAAATCAATAGTGCAAAAGCTTATATGCAAGTAATTGACCATAAAAGGGGTTATGGGGATCTGGGTACTGCCCTGGGGGACATGTATCAATGCAAATATTTTTTTTTAAAACAATAGTTTTTTCAGGAGCAGTGATTTTAATGATGCTTTCAAGGAGTTGTAAAGGCAGAAGATTTTAAGATTTTTTATCTTAAGGCATTCTATGCTTTAAGATAAAAAACCTTCTGGGCGTAGCAGCCCCCCTCAGCCCCCCTAATACTTTACCTGAGCCCCATCTCTGTCCAGCTTTTTTCACGAGTCCCTCGGCTGTCCGGGATTCTCCTCCTGATTGTCTGAGACACAGCAGCGGCACGATTGGCTCCCACAGATGACAATCAATCAATGTCCCTGTCCCTGCCATGTCTGAATGGGAACACGGGGCTGCAGCTCGGCTCAGGTGCCCCTATAGCAAGCTGTTTGTTGTGGGGGCACTCGACAGGAGGGAGATGCCAGGAGCAGAAAAGAGGGACCCTAGAAGAGGGGGATCCAGGCTGCTCTGTGCAAAACCAACTGCACAAAGCAGGTAAGTATAACATGTTTGTTATTTATTTTCAACAAGACTTTACAATCACTTTAAGTGTATCAGTAAAAATTTAAAATCCCTTTAAATATAGTGCCCGGGGGGAGGGGGGTGCTGTTGGGAAAAGGCGCCCTTCCAATAAGAGAGACCTGGAGCAGTTTGCAAAGGAAGAGTGGTCCAAAATTCCGGGTGAGAGGTGTAAGAAGCTTATTGATGGTTATAGGAAGCGACTGATTTCAGTTATTTTTTCCAAAGGGTGTGCAACCAAATATTAAGTTTAGGGTGCCAAGAATTTTGACCAGCCCATTTTTGGAGTTTTGTGTGACATTATGTCCAATTTGCTTTTGTTCCTCACATTTTTTGTTTTGTTCCAATACACACAAAGGTAATAAACATGGGTATAGAAAAACATGTGTTACTGCAATACTTTTCTGTGAGAAATACTGTGAGAAATACTTGATTTTCTGGAAAAATTTCTGGGGTGCCAACAATTTCGGCCATGACTGTATGTTTTGTATTCAGCTGTGTTTATGATCCTATTATTTCATATATTTCTTCTGGGCACTGTTTTAATCCAAGCCAGCTATGTACAATGATCTCACTGCACTTTCAGAAGTCAAACCCTTTCTATAAAATAAGTAAATACAAATAAAAAAATAAAAACACTTATTCATGAAATATAAGTTGTATGTTCTATCAACAGCCAGGTATGTATGGTAAAAATAAAAATCAGAGGCCGTGTGTGGCTAATCTTTTTCTCCCAGTTATGCCATCTCTATATAAAAGTGGGGCAAAAATGCTTGCAGAGACTGATTCAGAACAAATTGGCAGAAAAGGAGATCTAACTTTCCATTGACTTCAATAGCTGCATGCTTGTTCCAGGTTAGTGTTTCAAAAAGTGTTGAAGCTATAGGTAGCCAGACAACCATTCTTTTCAACAGAAGTTCAGCAATGACAGTCTCAGTAATTATGTCAGTAGAAGTTATGTTATGTTTTTGTAGCGCTACCCCTGCAGGAGCTGCTTAAGTATGTTTGTTGCATACTCTGCCTCTCAACCCCAATAACAGTCTCAGCCCCCAATGGCACGCCTGGCAATCATGTAAGTGCAAGGACCAATGAGAAACACACACGTTATGATAAAACACAGAAATTGTCTTTACTGCAATATTTCTGTGGAAAAGGGTAACAGACAGTAACAGTATATATTCAAGTAATCCATTGGAGAGCAACAACTGAGATTAAGAGCAATATAGCGCAATACTATATTCAGGCTGCTTTCAGGGGATTCTTTTGTCCCCTGACACCACAGGCTCAACTACAAACACTGTACCCAGATCAACATTAAATGGATTAGCCCCCAAGCTAACCTATTTTGCACACCCACTACATATACAGAGGCCTGAACATGTGTCTGCGTGCCCGTATGACACCAGTAACTTCAGTCCCTTCGATAAAGGATGAGGCCTTGGATCTTCGGCTAGCCACTTTAGTTGGTGCACTTAAACTCCTGCTTGACAAAATGTATCTGTGGTATGCTGACAGTATCCGAATAACAAAGCGGACACTGTTACTGCTTATCAGGCCATTAACGAGACCCAGGTTCTGTTAAGTGTAGGCAAAAGAGAGGCAACTCTCTTGTTTCCTGCAGATGGGCAGTTGCCCTCTCACCAATCCTGCGGTCAAGTCCCAAAGAACGTCCTGGAACAGGCAGGCTCTTCTAGTGACCCGACTGGTCACCTCACACTGGAACACTTCACACTGTCCATGCCGGTGCGCATGGATATGCACCTGGAATCCCCCCCCTCTCAGGCTGGATGTCCCAACCGGCTGTGGATACTTGAAACAACGTGGTGGACTGACCTGGGAGGCAGGTTCTTTCCCCTGGGTCCAGTGTTTTCTCCTGCCTCGTGGTTACTGAATTCCCCTCAGACAACAAGATGGAGTCCTTTGTTCCTTTTCTCCAGAGCAGGCTGGCTCTTGTAGTTCCTGCCCCCATACAAGGTTATAGGGCCGTTTTAGATGAGAACTACATGTCCCAGGATCCTTTGCAGCAGCTGCTGCTGCTGCTAAAATCCTTCTCATTGGTTCTTGTAATTAGCTCCCCCCTGATTGGCTCCCTCTCCTCCTGCCAATAGGAACACAGGGGAGGGAGCAGAGAGTGGGCGAATGCCTGTCTGAGTCAGTGAGGAGAAAAAAAAGGGAGGGGGAGAAATCACAATCAAACAGACACTGACAGGCTCTCTCTGCCTCACAGGAGAGCCTCGGCCAGCTTAGCAAGGCCGTGGGATGCACACCCACTACATTATGTAGTTTAGTACGGTCAGTTGTTTTGTGTTATCAACCATTTCTGTTTGGTAGAGATTATCTGCAGATACAGTATCTCACAAAAGTGAGTACACTCCTCACATTTTTGCAAATATTTTATTATATCTTTTCATGTGACAACACTGAAGAAATTACACTTTGCTATAATGTAAAGTAGTGACTGTACAGCTTGTATAACAATGTAAATTTACTGTCCCTTCAAAATAACTCAACACACAGCCATTAATGTCTACACCGCTGGCAACAAAGGTTGGTACACCCCTAAGTGAAAATGTCCAAATTGGGCCCAACTAGCCAATTTCCCTTCCCGGTGTCATGTGACTCTCAGGTGTGAATGGGGAGCAGGTGTGTTAAATTTGGTGTTATTGCTCTCACTCTTTCATGCTGGTCACTGGAAGTTCAACATGGCACCTCATGGCAAAGAACTCTCTGAGGATCTGAAAAAAAGTATTTCTGCTCATAAAGATTGCCTAGGCTATAAGAAGATTGCCAAGACCCTGAAACTGAGCTGCAGCATGGTGGGCAAGACCATACAGCGGTTTAACAGGACAGGTTTAACTCAGAACAGACCTCGCCATGGTTGACCAAAGAAGTTGAGTGCACGTGCTCAGCATCATATCCAGAGGTTGTCTATGGGAAATAGACATATGAGTTCTGCCAGCATTGCTGCAGAGGTTGAAGGGGTGGGGGGTCAGCCTGTCAGTGCTCAGACCATACGCCGCACACTGCATGAAATTGGTGTGTATGGCTGTCGTCCCAGAAGCAAGCCTCTTCTAAAGATGATGTACAAGAAAGCCTGCAAACAGTTTGCTGAAGACAAGCAGACTAAGTACATGGATTACTGGAACCATGTCCTGTGGTTTGATGAGACCAAGATAAACTTACTTGGTTCAGATGGTGTCAAGCGTGTGTGACGGCAACCAGGTGAGGAGTACAAAGACAAGTGTGTCTTGCCTACAGTCAAGCATGGTGGTGGGAGTGTCATGGTCTGGGGCTGCATGAGTGCTGCCGACACTAGGAACTACAGTTCATTGAGGGAACCATAAGTGCCAACATATACTGTGACATACTGAAGCAGAGCATGATCCCCTCCCTTTGGAGACTGGGCCGCAGGGCAGTATTCCAACATGATAACCTTGCTAAAGAAGCTGAGGGAAAGGTTGATGGACTGGCAAAGCATGTCTCCAGACCTAAACCCTATTGAGCATCTGTGGGGCATCCTCAAATGGAAGGTGGAGGAGCGCAAGGTCTCTAACATCCACCAGCTCTGTGATGTGGTCATGGAGGAGTGGAAGAGGACTCCAGTGGCAACCTGTGAAGCTCTGGTGAACTCCATGCCCAAGAGGGTTAAGGCAGTGCTGTAAAATAATGGTGGCCACACAAAATATTGACACTTTGGGCCCAATTTGGACATTTTCACTTAGAGATGTACTCACTTTTGTTGCCAGCGGTTCAGACATTAATGGCTGTGTTGAGTTATTTTGAGGTTTTAAAGCTGTACACTCACTACTTTACATTGTAGCAAAGTGTAATTTCTTCAGTGTTGAAAAGATATAATAAAATATTTACAAAAATGTGAGGGGTATACTCACTTCTGTGAGATACTGTATGTATATACAAACACACACACACATATATATCCGCTAGTTAGTTAATGAAACTGTTATATGTAAGCCAGCTCATGTTTTGGGTTTGTTAGCCATTTAATTTATGATTCCTTTCATGTAAGCTTTTATATGCCTTTTATGAGGACTTATTATTAGGATACTCTGTGATTCAAACAGTGCCATCTTGTTTTATGCTGTGTTTTGCAATAAGCTTAGTAGTTTGTATTGTATGTAGTAATGATACAGTTGTGTTATTATAATAACACCATCACTGTGGCATAACAAACACAAATGCTGGAAAATTACAGTGAACTAAAAAATTATAAGGCAACTTTGTATTTATATGCTGCCAAATCCCTCTAGGGTGTGTCCACATGGGCATCTAAATTTTGACATGGAATAGGTCGGCCTAACTGTAGTTAAGATGTGTTTTCTGTACACTTTTTTAACTTTTGTCTTTTTACCTGCAAAGACTGTTGAATAGGGATGGTCACGATGTTCCTGTCGAACGTAAGTTCGACTTGAACATCAGGTGTTTGCCCGTTTGGTGATTACTGAAGATCCCATCCCAAGAGCCTGCCCATACACTGGGATTGATTTACTAAACGCAAATAGACTGTTCACTTTGTAAGGGCGTTTTCCTTAGCTTAGTGAATGCCATGAAAATTCATTTTGCAAAAAAAAAAAAATCCTGTGCAAAGAAAATAATTAGTTTGCTTGCCCATGATTGGATGATTGAAGTCAAAAGAGGTTCAACTTATTCTCTAAATTTCCCTTGCAAAGTGAAAATTCTCTTTCAAAATAAAAATGTCCTTGCAAAGTGAACAGCCTATTTGCATTTAGTAAATCAACTACACTGTGTGCAGGGAAAGGGCTCTTGCTTGATGTAGTTCTAGGGCTGTGCTGATATCATTAGGAACTGAGTTGTTAGTAGTTCCCCCTTCCAAACTGTGGCCCGTAACCCAAAAGAGGCTATTTTCTTGCCCTTATCTGTCACTTGGGCGCTATTCCTTTCACTGACACTGACACCAACAATGGGGCACTGTTTTGCCCACTGATACCAATGGTGGAACTCTATTCTTCCCACTAATACCAATAAAAACTGCAAAAAAATATTCTTCATTAGTATGGACAAAGAAAGGGTCTGGGTTATGATATATATTGTGTAAACATAAATGTAAAGAATTCAAACTATTGCCTTTATTTAATCTACACTGATCACAAGATAGGATGCAGCCTTTGCTTGGTTACCATTGAATGAGATAGCTGTAATAAGAGTTAACATAGGGTTAGATGGGTTAGATGAGTTAACATAGGTATAGATTTATATGTTTTCTTCTAGCTTCAGATTTTTTATGAGGCCATTAAAGGAGCAATGAAGCCTGTGTAGAAGTACAAGCTCTAAAGTTCTACGGTTGTTTCCAGCAACATTGTGCTGTGGTTTATGAACGTAACAATTGGTTCCCAACTATGTCCCATTGGAAGATATTCCAATGTAATGAATGATAGCAAATATTATACAATGGTGCAATAGCAGCAGAGATAATGAACAGTTTATTTACTATTATAACATGTCCTGGAAATAAGTGTGAGTTTCCTAGTAAAGATCCTATAAGTCTTGGCATTTCCAGACATTATGTGTTTGTATTTCCAGGACTGTCAGCTTGGACATGCATTTATTATCAGTATGGTCCAATAACCCTTATATGGTTGTATTTTACTTAATGCAGTTGAGGATTTACAAATGAACAGGGTAGATTACAGAGTTTACACTAGAGAGAGCCTGGAACCAAAGTATCATTACGGCTGTTACAAATATCAGTGACAAACATGGCAGCATTTCCAGGTGACGTATAAGGAAGAGACGTATAGGAATTTTTTCTTGCATTGGGATTTTAGTTACCAGGACAGGAAGGCACATACAGCAATCCAGATATAGTCAGAATCCCGTACCTTTCCTTGTGTTACTAAAAATGTGACTTGGTTTTAGCTTTGCCCACACTGAAGAGATTTTCCATCACATCCTGTCGTGACATTAAATTAGATGAAATCTCTATATTAAGGCCCATACACACGATCGGATTTTCCGTCAACAATGGTCCGATGGACGTGTTTTATCGGACATTCCGACCGTCTGTATGCTCCATCGGACAATTGTTGTAATTTCCGACAACAAATGTACGCTGTGCATGCTCTCAAATTTTCCGACATCAAATGAGTTACGTTGGATCATCCGATCGTGTGTACACAAATCCGTCGGACTAAAATCCAAAGTACAAACACGTATGCTCCAAACAAATACTAACCATAAGACAACATTAGCAGAAGTTGCCCAAAGGTTGGCGCTAAAAAACAGAAAAACCACGTAGTACGTCTATTACGTCACTGCATTCGTGTTTGTTGGCTGAAAATGTTCTGCTGTGTGTATGCATACCAAGTTCACGGACAACGCCCTTCGGACCAAAATCCACGGAAAAGTCAGATGGAAGTCCGATCGTGTGTACGAGGCTTAAGCCTTCATTGCTATATTCAAAACAACAAAGACATTTTGGCTGGAGTTGGGCTGTAAAGCAGAACTAAACTCACCTCACCTCGATCCCCCAGAGGCAATAAACACCTTTGCCGTGTCTTTTTAAGGGTGCAGGATCTTCAGTATCTTGAGCTATCTTGATTGGCCAGAATGACGTAACTCTCACAAATGTGCATGGGAGTTCATTCATTCCGGCACCAAAGTATGCCAAGAATCTACACCCAACTGTGCAAGCACAGCTCAGTGTACATTCTAATGAAGTTTGCGAACGGGTAGGTAGGTTTATTCTATTGCAGAAGTGACATGTCTGCTTACATTTTGTTTTAATGTTTCGGCTTTGAGGCCTCGTACACACGACCGATTTTCTCGTCGTAAACAGTCAAGAAAAGTGCCGCGAGAGTTTTTTTGTCTAGAAAAACGTTCGTGTGTATGGTTTTACGACGAGAAACTTGACGAGAATCTCGACGAGAAAATAGAGAACCTGCTCTCTATTTTCTCGTCAGGAGTCCAGATTTCCTCGTCGTGTTTCTCGTCGGCCTGTTTTGTGACGAGAAAATGGTTCGTGTGTATGCTTTTACGACTCTTCCAAAAGCACGCATGCTCAGAATCAAGTATGAGACGGGAGCGCATCTTCTGGTAAAACAAGCCTTCGTAATGGAAATAGCACATTCGTCACGCTAAAACGAACTGAAAGCACGAAGACTGAAAAGCGCGAATCGTCTCTTCCCAAACTTTTACTTCACACGCGGTAACACGAGATCAGCAAAAGCAGCCCAAGGGGTGGCGCCAAGAAAAAAGATCTTCCCCTTTATAGTGCCGTCGTACGTGCTGGACGTGAGCGCAGAGAACCACGAGGAAATTGGGAAATGACAGTGTGTACGCATAGAAAGCTTGACGAGAAAATCGACAAGCTTAACAAGAATCTCGTCGAAAAAAACGACGTGTTTTTTACGACGAGAAAATCGGTCGTGTGTACGAGGCCTAAGACTTGTAAAATGGCCACAGTAATTTCAGATATCCATCCATTTTAAATTGTGACCTTACATGGGTGCTTAGATATAAAATGTGTGCTAAAAGTAAAAATGGTTGTTACTCCCAGCAGCAGTCAGAATGCTTATTTCATTTTCTAGCCATGACAGGATAGATAACAAGTCACTTCCTCTCTGCACACTTTCTGACTATTAACCTCACAATTATTCAGTTAGTGTCAGTAGGGCCTGTTAAAGTAAACAGTATGCTTAAAGTGGTTGCAAACCCACTTATGCAACTTGCACCGACAGGTAAGCCTAGATTAAGGTTTACCTGTAGGTGTTTGCAATATCTCCTAAACCTACACGGTTTACGAGATATTTTCCAAAAAAGAATGCACCGTTGTCTGCCGCACTGTCAACGCCGGTTTTATCAATGGATAATGCCGGCTTTGACGGCTCCCGTGCGCATGCGCGGTGATGTTATTGCCGCTCCGGCCAATCAGAGAGCCAAAGCGGTGATACCCGGAAGTAACCTTCCGGAGTGATGTCTGCGGCCGGAGGGGGAGACGAGGATGGCTTCGGGGGCTTCGATCTAAGGTAAGTCTTGCATAATGATCTAGTATGCTAGTCATACTAGTTAATTTTGCCTTTCTCTTGCAGGTTATTATTTTTAAAAAATATATATATTTGGGTTTACAACCACTTTAAAATAGAAATGAAATGCAAAACATTTGTGTTTGTGTATATATATACATATATATATATATATATATATATATATATATATATATGTATCGATACCCCCAAACTAAGAGAGCCGCTGGTTTTGTTTTGGGCCCTGTACACAGCACAGTCAACCCCCAGCAATCGACTCGACCCTTCTCTGGCACAGCTAGTCTAGGGGTGGTATCTATATGTATGGCTTCTATACCAGTTCCTGAACAATCCCACAATAACCCAGACAGTTGTGAAATATAGTAATGGACGCCAATATCAGAATGATTAACTGTAATAGGTTTACTCATATAGAAAGGGTAACGGTCAGTACTATGTAACACATACATGCAGAGCCCTGCAGTAATAATAACACTAGTCAACTATAGTGCACATATAGTTCTATCACACACTGATGTATATATATATATATATATATTTTCCCTTGTGAGCAATATGGCGCTCAGCAATGCTATAAACCCCCCAGTCAGGCCTGACTCAGTTAAAGTTCAGTCTTTGAGTGAGGAATCTTCGCATGCAAGGTGATCGGTGGTGCACATACAGGAACAATGATTTGTAATCCAACAGTGGTCTATGGCAATAGAAGCAACTCCCCGGAGACTATATAACTCAGTTCTGCAACTAGTCTCCTGTCAGGAAAGCAAGTATAACACGATGAGCCAAGGCAGTCAATAGGCCTAACAAAGTACTCGGTTATAGCTGTGAGCAGGTGCTCTCTCACCCCTCCGGACTCGATCCCAGTCCGGAACTCCCACCGCTGTGTCTCCGCACACAGAATCTGCCACCGCCGGATCTCTGGTCCAACTGACGTCCGCGAAGCAGGTAGATGTCAGATGCCGCACAGGCTCAGCAGCGAGGTGGAAGGCTCTTTGGAAGTGCGCAAGGCCCAGGCCTCGGGCCTTGCACTCGCCGCAGGTCCGCACAGGAAGTCCTCTTGCCAGCCTCGCTGTGTCTAAAGAGGCCGGGCTTAGCCTCTCCCTCCCCTTTTATACCCCACCCATGAGTCTCTGCGGCAGCCCAATGCACCCTGGGTGCCAAACGGGGTTCTGGGTAAAGTAGTCCATGGGGCCTCAACGGAGACCCCGCTACACATATATATACTGAATATATATATACACACTATATTACAAGAACTTTAATGGCATCCCAGTCTTAGTCTGTATGGTTCAATATTGAGTTGGACCACCCTTTGCAGCTATAACGGCTTTAACTCTTATGGGAAGGCTGTCCACAAGTTTTAGGAGTGTGTCTATGGGAATGTTTGACTATTCTTCCAGAAGCACATTTGTGAGGTCAGGCACTGATGTGTACGTTAAGGCCTGGCTCTCAGTCTCTTCTCTAATTCATCCCAAAGGTGTTCTATCAGGTTGAGGTCAGGAGTCTGTGCAGGCCAGTCAAGTTTTTCCACCCCAAATTTGCTCATCCATGTCTTTATGGACCTTGCTTTGTGCACTGGTGCTTAGTCATGTTGGAACAGGAAGGTGCTGTCCTCAAACTGTTCCCACAAGGTGGGGAGCATGAAATTGTCCAAAATGTCTTGGTATGCTGACGCCTTAAGAGTTTCCTTCACTGGAACTAAGGGGTCAAGCTCAACCCCTGCAAAAACAACCCCACACCACAATCCCCCCTCCACCAAATTAATTGGACCAGTGCACAAAGCAAGGTCCATAAAGACATGGATGTGCGATTTTGGGGTAAAGGCACCTGTCTTCAACCCGATAGAACACCTTTGCGATGAATTAGAGCAGGGATTGTGAGACAGGTCTTCTCATCCACATCAGTTCCTAACCTCACAAATGCGCTTCTGGAAAAATGGTCAAACATTCCGATAAACACACTCCTTAACTTTGTGGACAGCCTTCCAAAAAAAGCTGAAGCTGTTATTGCTGCAAAGGGTGGGCCAACTCAATATTTAACTTTATGGACTTAGGCCCCTTTCACATGGTCAGTGTTTTAGGCGGACCTGAACTGATGCTCCGTGCACCTCTATGGAGCCACGGATGTCAGCGGTGAGATGCCCGCTGACATCCGACCTGCTCCGATCCGCCAAAGTGTAACGGAAGAAAACCCTATTTTCCATCCGTCTGGCGGATCGGATGACAACAGATTCTATGGTCCGTCGTTATCCGATCCCTTATAGGGGAGAGCGGCGCTCTGACAGGTCGGTCCCTGCACAGTGTGCGGAGACAGACCTGTCATGTGCCTGCTCAGCAGGAATCGACGGAGCGATCCCCGCTGAGCAAAGCAGAGCCCGCACACGGACACGTCCGTGTGAAAGGGCCCTTAGACTGGGATGCCATTAAAGTTCATGTTCGTGTAAAGGCAGGCATCCCAATACCTTTGACAATATAGTGTGTGTGTATATATATTTAAATACCCTTTTTAGTTGTTTTTTTTATAAGTGATCACACAATCTCTGTTCTTAGCTGAATAAGGGACTTAGAGAGCTGGGGATAGAGAAACAGCGGGGCACTAATCTTCCCAGTGATTAGCTGTGCGGTGGGGCTTTCAGCACATGTCTGATCACTGGGGGACAAGCAGGCTGTTCTCCTTGCACAGCCAGAAAATTGACCATGCTGAGATAGATGTGTTCTCATGCCTAGCGTGGTCGGTTTGCAATAGGAATGCAGGGGACTGGCAGGATCATCAGGTATTTCACACAAAGAAAGCAATACAAAGAGAACAGGATACTTTTTAACACAAGTACATGGTACAACAGAAACATAAAATGTTGGGGTAACATATTCTCTATGTAGACCAGTGGTTTTCATTATCAACCCATGAGGTTTAGGGGGCCTCAAACACCATAGGTCCACACATAATAATCTGTATCTGTACTGCTAGAAAAAACTTCAGACATATTGGAAGAAATGATGGTCAAAGACTGTGGACATGCGACATGTTTGTTTGGAGACTGCAGACATGCTGCAGAAGACAGCGAGAGACTTGGACATATTACATAAGCCTTGCAGAAATCATTGCTTTTTTCTCTTTAAAAAAAGCTCTCATTTCAAGGGGTCTGAGGGCCACCTAAAAAAAGACAAAGAGATGCACGTGGGCCCTCGGGCCACAGGTTGGCCACTAGCGATGTAGACAGAGGAAGATTATGCAGGAACTATCATACTCTTGCTACATTACCGCACATATCTAGTTCGATTTATTTGCGTAGAGTGACTTTGTATGCACACAGCACTAGCTGACCAAAAACCTCATATTACAGAGTATGTAGTCAGCATATTAATCTTTGTAGTAAAGTTATCTTTATAGGCAGGTAGATATTCTAGATATTCTGGTACAAGGCAATAGCAAATACATAGGCAATGTGTGCTCGACTCAAATAAAACCACAATTTATTAAACATCCGTTAGTCTACCCATAAAACACAGTTTGTAAATCCTGAGTGCTATCGGAATCAGAGCAGTGTTTGATAGTCCTGCAAAGGATTATTTTTATTGTCATTTAAGACTGCCAGCTACTCATTCCCCTAATATAGTTGCCTCACATCATTTTATTTAGCCTTGTATTGCCAAATCCTGGGCCATTGTTTGTGCTGATGTCACCTTTACAGCAATCTTCGTCGCAACTTTGGAAAGAATTGTAATGGAGCGCTATTAAAATTCCATTATTGCTTAAGTATTACAGTCTGTCTGTTTACCAATCATTCCAACCTGTTACCTGGTAGTTTGTCTACCAGATACATATCCTCAGATCAATCAGATTGCATTTTTTCTAACACTTCTAACCTTATACTCTGAGAAAAGCAATACATATAAATCTTTGGCAACCACACAACTATCAATTCAGTTTAGCATAGTGGCTTTACCTTTTGTTCATACCTATGTGTTTTTTAGTGCGTTTTGCAGAAATACACTATGGTCAATTTACCATGGTCTCCTATGGATCTAGGTCACATCTGTGCGTTTTGAGCTAGTGCATATTTTTGGAAAGGGTCAGGGACTTTTTTCTTGCAGATTGTGTTTTGCATGTAAAAAACTTCAATGGACCTGCACCAAAAATGCAGGTGTTGCCTTTTTGATGCATTTTGTGTTTTTTTTTTTTTTGGCTAATAGGAAAGTATGACAATACTGTTCATTTAGTGCGATTTTCATGACACTTTGATGCGACTTTACACTCTCTGGCTCTCAAGTAGCATCAAAGTATCATCAAAATTGCATCAGTGCAAGAACCTTTATGTGTCCAAAGTCGCATGTTAGGGTTAGGGTTAAGGGCTAGGGTTAGGGTTAAATGTTAGGGTTAAGGACCAGATTTAGGGTTAAATGTTAGAGTTTGGGTTAGAGTTAGAGTTAAGGTTAGCGATAATTGTTAGGGTTAGAACGCTAACTCTAACGATTACCACTAACCTTAACGCTAATAATTTCCACTAACTCTAACCTTAACCCTAACTCCAAACCTAACCCTAACATTTAACCCTAATCCAAGCCCTAAACCCTAACCCTAGCCCTTAACACTAACCGTAGCCCTTATCCCTAACCTTAACCCTAATATTAACCCTAGCCCTAACCCTAGCCCCAACACTAACATGCGACTTTGGACACATAAAGGTTCCTGCACTACTTTGATGCTACTTGAGTGCCAGAGAGTGTAAAGTTGCAGTAAAGTGGCCCTAACCACTTGCCGCCCGGCGCACGAAGATATACGTCTGCAGAATGGCACGGGTAGGCAGAAGGATGTATATATACGTCCCCTTTAAGAAGCAGATGTTGTGGACGCGCGCGCCGCGATCTCCGTGAGCCCGACCGCGGGTCCCGCGGACTCGATCGCCGTGGGCATACCCGCGATCGTATTACGGAAAGATAGAACGGGGAGACGTTAGTGTAAACACAACATCTCCCCGTTCTGCCTAGTGACACTGTCACTGATCGTGTTCCCTGTCATCGGGAACAACGATCAGTGACGTGTCACAGCAAGTCACATCCCCTGACAGTTAGAAGCACTCCCTAGGTTACACATAACCCCTACAGCGCCCCCTTGTGGTTAACCCCTTCACTGCCAGTGTAATTTTCACAGTAATCAGTGCATTTTTATAGCACTGATCGCTGTAAAAATGACAATGGTGCCAAAAATGTATCAAAAGTGTCCAATGTGTCTGCCATAATGTCACAGTCATGATAAAAATCGCTGATCGCCGCCATTACTAGTAAAAAAAAAATTATTAATAAAAATGCCATACAACTATCCCCTATTTTGTAGATGCTATAACTTTTGCGCAAACCAAACAATAAACGCTTATTGCATTTTTTTTTTTACCAAAAATATGTAGAAGAATATATATAAATAAATATATTCTTTGGGGATATTTATTATAGCAAAAAGTTAAAAATATTGAATTTTTGTCAAAATTGTCGTTCTATTTTTGTTTATAGTGCAAAAAAATTTAAACCGCAGAGGTGATCAAATACCGCCAAAAGAAAGCTCTATTTGTGGGAAAAAAAGGACGCCAATGTTGTATGGGAGCCACGTTGCACGACCGCGCAATTGTCAGTTAAAGCGACGCAGTGCCGAATCGCAAAAAGTGGCCCGGTCATTTAGCAACTAAATGGTCCGGGGGTTAAGTGGTTAGAGATCGTACTACATGAACAGAACTGTCATATTTCCCTATTAGCCAAAACCTCCCCCTGCAAAAATTCATCAAAACATGCCAAAAATGCATAAAAATGCTAAACACACCGCAAAGCACACCTGAAATATGCATCAACCGCAACCTGCACAGATGTGAACCTAGCCTTTGACTATACAGGTCCTTCTCAAAAAATTAGCATATTGTGATAAAGTTCATTATTTTCTGTAATGTACTGATAAACATTAGACTTTCATATATTTTAGATTCATTACACACAACTGAAGTAGTTCAAGCCTTTTCTTGTTTTAATATTGATGATTTTGGCATACAGCTCATGACAACCCAAAATTCCTATCTCAAAAAATTAGCATATCATGAAAAGGTTCTCTAAACGAGCTATTAACCTAATCATCTGAATCAACTAATTAACTCTAAACACCTGCAAAAGATTCCTGAGGCTTTTAAAAACTCCCAGCCTGGTTCATTACTCAAAACCGCAATCATGGGTAAGACTGCCGACCTGACTGCTGTGCAGAAGGCCATCATTGACACCCTCAAGCAAGAGGGTAAGACACAGAAAGAAATTTCTGAACGAATAGGCTGTTCCCAGAGTGCTGTATCAAGGCACCTCAGTGGGAAGTCTGTGGGAAGGAAAAAGTGTGGCAGAAAACGCTGCACAACGGGAAGAGGTGACCGGACCCTGAAGAAGATTGTGGAGAAGGACCGATTCCAGACCTTGGAGGACCTGTGGAAGCAGTGGACTGAGTCTGGAGTAGAAACATCCAGAGCCACCGTGAACAGGCGTGTGCAGGAAATGGGCTACAGGTGCCGCATTCCCCAGGTCAAGCCACTTTTGAACCAGAAACAGCGGCAGAAGCGCCTGACCTGGGCTACAGAGAAGCAGCACTGGACTGTTGCTCAGTGGTCCAAAGTACTTTTTTCGGATGAAAGCAAATTTTGCATGTCATTCGGAAATCAAGGTGCCAGAGTCTGGAGGAAGACTGGGGAGAGGGAAATGCCAAAATGCCTGAAGTCCAGTGTCAAGTACCCACAGTCAGTGATGGTCTGGGGTGCCATGTCAGCTGCTGGTGTTGGTCCACTGTGTTTTATCAAGGGCAGGGTCAATGCAGCTAGCTATCAGGAGATTTTGGAGCACTTCATGCTTCCATCTGCTGAAAAGCTTTATGGAGATGAAGATTTCATTTTTCAGCACGACCTGGCACCTGCTCACAGTGCAAAAACCACTGGTAAATGGTTTACTGACCATGGTATTACTGTGCTCAATTGGCCTGCCAACTCTCCTGACCTGAACCCCATAGAGAATCTGTGGGATATTGGGAAGAGAAAGTTGAGAGACGCAAGACCCAACACTCTGGATGAGCTTAAGGCCGCTATCGAAGCATCCTGGGCCTCCATAACACCTCAGCAGTGCCACAGGCTGGTTGCCTCCATGCCACGCCGCATTGAAGCAGTCATTTCTGCAAAAGGATTCCCGACCAAGTATTGAGTGCATAACTGAACATAATTATTTGAAGGTTGACTTTTTTTGTATTAAAAACACTTTTCTTTTATTGGTCGGATGAAATATGCTAATTTTTCGAGATAGGATTTTTGGGTTTTCATGAGCTGTATGCCAAAATCATCAATATTAAAACAAGAAAAGGCTTGAACTACTTCAGTTGTGTGTAATGAATCTAAAATATATGAAAGTCTAATGTTTATCAGTACATTACAGAAAATAATGAACTTTATCACAATATGCTAATTTTTTGAGAAGGACCTGTAGATGCTGAGTTTGGAATGCTGCTTTTGTATGATTCACATCACTGTTCTTTGTAGCATGTTATTAAAGTGGAACTCCAAAAGAGTTTGGCAATTAATTGGAAGGGTTTATTATTCATTACAGGTACTTATATAGCGCCATCAATATTCAAAATATAAGTATGGCTGAAGAAAATAGCACCACATCCTGACTAAGAAAGAAAGTACAAAAAGTGGGACTTTTAGATGCTAGGACCCCCTCTCAGAATAAATGTCAAAATATGAATATAGATAAAAAAAGTTTAATTACATTGAAGAAAAAGATAAAAAAGACATATATGGGGTATTACCCCCTTTAACAGTATGGATTGTAGTTTCCACACAAAATTATATAGCCATAAACAAGCATCCATGGAGGTAGAGTTTCTATCCTGCATATGGTTTCAAGCAAACATATTCATTGTATATAACTAAAAAAATACACTTCATATACAGCACATGTATTTGCAGGAGAAGATAACTCGTCCCTGTCCTGACGCGTTTCACCTATATTGGCTTCCTCAGGGGTCCAGGGAAATTTAATTGCTTTGGGACATATATAGTGCTGTCAATTCACGCAGCGCTTCACATATATATTGTACCTTCACATCAGTCCCTGCCCTCAAGGAGCTTACAATCTAAGGTCTCTAACTCACAGTCATAGACATATTCGGGCCAATTTAGACAGGAATTTAATTAACCTACCAGCATGTCTTTGGAGTGTGGGAGGAAACCCACACAGGCACAAGGAGAACATGCAAACTCCAGGCAGGTAGTGCCGTGGTTGGGATTCAAACCGATGACCTTAGTGCTGCCCGGCGGAACCGCTAACAACTTAACCACTGTGCTGCCCAGGTTACAACCATTATCAGGTTTTACTGAGTTACCAATGGTAATATTTTCCTTCACTTCCTGCCATGTCACTTGGACAGGAAGTAAGCAAAAATCTCTCCAAAAGGAGGCATCTAATGTATCTAACTCATGCATTTTTTGACAGATGGAATCCAGCATGATGTTTAAGCTCATAAAACAGGAAATATTTAATATCATAAGTTTGCCATAAATGCTAGAGGATTTTTACAGATAGCCTGTATATTTGAGGGCACCAGGCAATCTTTAGAGATACCCCACTGACTGCCCAGTCTCAAGGGCAGAAGCAATTATCCAAAATAGACTTTCCCGGTTACCCTCTATTGCTTCCCTAAAAAAATGGATTTTCAGTTCGGTTTCGGAACAACCCCTAAATAAAACAAACCTTTCTTTTAGCACCACTGACCACAGTGTACTTTCACTCCCATATCTGAATTATGGGATTTTGCTGACTGCCTGGCTTCATGCATGCAATGTACGACCTTGAGGTACAGTAGGAGGTCTAGTGATTTTGTTCTCACATTATTCAATGTACTATCAGTAAACTTTCGAAGTCTTATATGGTCACATTAGTCATTTGATGTGAGCGTTAATGAGTGTCATTTTTATTTGTTGGAAATGTGCTCATGTGTTTACTCAGGCATGGTAGGATCATAAATTAAATCAGAAGTCACTGTGGGGACTTGTTTTCTGACAAAAAGACAGGAACTTTGCCCATAACCCCTGTGAGGGAAAAGGGCAAGATGACCTTTATGTTCCACAGAACAATAGTCAAAGGCCTGGGTATTTTAAACCATGAAGTGCGTGGCATCTGGCACTTTCCTGTGTTGTGAAACCAAGCTCAGAGGAGACATGCTGTAATGTTCACCTGCTTAGCTAATAATGCATCATACTCAGCTTCTATTGTTTTACATGTCAGGTTTATCTTGGTTTGTACAGGGGAAATCATTTATAAAAAGTTTCTCTTTTTCAGTGCATGTGCAAGCAAAAGAATACAAATGCAGTATATATCTTCAATACATGCCCATGTCCCTTTATTTCATTCTTTGAAAGCCCTGCAAGCACAGAAATATACATTTCTTTTAGTGGAGTGGGGATGGGTTTGATTTTTTATCGTCTCAGGTTTAGGTGACAGTAGTCCCTAGGACAGAAAGCATAGGCATTTATCTCTATCTTAAATAAGGATGTACTATGCATAATAATATTACACTTAAAGTGTTACTAAACCCACAACAGTAAAATCAGTCTGTATATACAGTAATTCATGCTTGTTATACTCACTGTGGAACTTAAGGGGTTAATCCTCTGCAATATGTAAAATGCTGGTTGATCCTGTCTTCTCTTATCCTCCCCTCCTTCCACTGTTCCCAACCCATCTCCTGATAGAACAGAGACTAGGGGACAAGCTGCAAATGCTCAGTTTGGTGTATATTGCTAGAGAGTATTTTTCTTCTTGGGAGAGTGCATGTGATTAGCACAGGGCCAAGGGTCAGGGGTCCTGCAGCCTTAAAGGACAATCAGGGGAGAATGAAAACTCCTCCTACAAGCTTTAACCATACACCGATGAAAGTCACAAGACTGCTCTAACTGCTGATGTATTGATGTAGCGATGTGCCCGGCTGCAGTTCTTCTCCTCTCTTTCTCTTCTCACAGGATGTTTGTGCAGCAGTGGGGGCCATTGGCTCCTGCTGCTGTCAGCCAAATCCTGTGAAAAGAGGGTGGGGGGCTTGGCCTAGCCGCATTGTGTGTGTTTATAGACACACACATCTTGGCTTGGGATCACCTTCGGGGGCCATGGACTCCGGCTCTGCGATCGTCTGAAGCCGTGTGCCATCATTCCCGCACATGTGTGCGGGAGTCGACGGTCATGGCATGGACCCTATAGAAACTGCACAATCGTGCCCTTTCTAAAGTGCGCATGCGCTGATGATGTCGGCTCAAGCGTATATGGTAAATATCTCCTAAACCGTGCAGGTTTAGGAGATATTTCCAATACCTACAGGTAAGCCTTATTATAGGCTTACCTGGTATGTTGAGAACGGTGAAGAGTGACTGGAAGCCAAGAGTAAAGTATGCTTTTTTTCCCTTTCTGTGCACACCTGGACATATTAAGGACATATTGGGGACATATTGGAGGGGGAGTTGCTGCAAGGGTGAACATTCTAATTTTGGTTGAAGGAGCCAGGCCAAAAATTGTCATCTGAACAGTGCCTGCAAGCAATCAGCTGCAGGCACTGTTCAGGTGTTCTGACGGCTGGTGTTAGCTATACAGTAGTCCGACAGGAGCATTTTGTCCATCTACATCAGGGGTCTCAAACTGGTGGCCATCCAGCTGTTTTGCGAAACTACAAGTCCCATGAGGAATTGCAAGGTTGACAGTTACAAGCGTGACTCCCTCAGGCAGAGGCATGATGGGACTTGTAGTTCCGCAACAGCTGGAGCGCCACCAGTTTAAGACCCATGATCTACATTTGTGTGGATGTACATATGTGTTAACCACTTGCCCACTGGGCACTTAAACCTCCTTCTTAACCAGACCAATTTTCAGCTTTCAGTGGGCTCACATTTTGAATGACAATTACTCATGCAACACTGTACCCATATGAAATTTTTTTTTTTTGGCCAAAATTTGGCCAAAATTAATACTACTACATATCTTTGGTAATAATAATACAAATAAGTACATATTATTTGGTCTTTGTGAAAGTTAAAGAGTCTACAAGCTATGGTGCCAATCATTGAAAATTGATCACACCTGATGTACTGACGGCCTATCTAAATTCTTGAGACACTAACAAGCCAGGACAGTACAAATACCCTTCACATGACCCCTTTTGGAAAGTAGAGATTTTTTAAAGTTGTAAATATTTCCCACAATTCTTTGCAAAATTAAGATTTTTTTTATTCACAAAATTGTCATATTAACGGGTTATTTCTCAGACATATCATATGCATACTTGCAACTACACGCCAAAATACATTCTGCTACTCCTCCTGAGTATGGTGATACCACATGTGTGAGACTTTTACACAGCCTGGCCACATAAAGAGGCCCAACATGCAAGGAGCAACATCAGGTGTTCTAGGGACATAAATTACACATTTAATTTATTGACTACCTCTTACACTTTTGAAGGCCCTGGAGCACCAGGATAATGGAAAGGCCCAACAAATGACCACATTTTGGAAAGTAAACACTCCAATGTATAATCTATGAGGCATAATGAGTCTTTTGAATATGTAATTTTTTTCCACAAGTTTGTGGAAAATGTGGAAAGAAAATGAAAACGCATTTTTTTTTATACAAAGTTGTCCATTTATAAGATATTTCTAACACATAGCACATCACACACTGTACCGATCAGTGCAAGGACAGGGAAGTAGCTGGACTGGACATGCTCCGGTTTGTTCAAAACTGATCAATCTATCTTTGGACGGAGCGATCATGTGGTAAAGGGCCAATTACCCCGTTCTGTGACGCGCCGAGTCCAGAGGACCCGACCGTCACGGACATTCCTGGGTGCGCGCCCCAGGCGATGTGTGGGAGCGCGATTCTGAGAGGACATCATTGTACGCCCTCCCTGAGTTATCCGACCGTGCTGTAAGTGGTTAATGTATAGCCAGATGTATACTATATACTTATGTTACCATTGTTAATTTGTTTGACGCGGACACATATTTCACAATTGTCAATGTGTAAACCAGAGTTAAAGGGGTTGATTTACTAAAACCGGAGAGTGCAAAATCTGGGGCAGTCATGCATATTAGCCAATCAGCTTCCAACTTCAGCTTGTTCAATTAAAGGAGTTGTAAATTCAGAAGGTTTTTTATCTTGATGCATTCTATGTGCAAAAAACCTGTGTGCAGCAGCTGCCCCAGCACCCCCTAATACGTACCTGAGCCCCATCTCTCTCAAACGATGTACACAAGTTCCTTGACTGTCCAGGACTCTCCTCCTGACTGGCTGAGACACAGCAGCAGTACCATTGGCTCCCGATGCTGTCAATCAAAGTCAGTTAGCCAATCAGGATAGAGAGGGGGCAGGGCCAATTTAGGGCTATGTGTCTGAATGGACACACGGAGCTGTGACTCTGCTCGGGTGCCCCCATAGCAAGCTGCTTGCTGTGGGGGAACTCGACAGGAGGGAGGGCCCAGGGGAGCCGAAGAGGGACCGGAGAAGAGGAGGATCTGGGCTGCTCTGTGCAAAACAGCTGCACAGAACAGGTAAGTATAACATGTTTGTTATTTTTAGAGAAAAAAAAAGAGACTTTACAATCACTTTAAGCTTTGACAAAAATCATGGAAGCTGAATGGTTTCTATGCTGAGCGGCACCAGATTTTTCACTCTCCGGTTTTAGTAAATTAACCCCAAAGTGTACTTAAGTTTTCACCATTGCTGCATGTCTGTTCATTTTATAGGACATTGAAAAGTTTACAGAGAAAGACAATACTGTTCTAGGGGAAGGAGGGATCACCCTGAGCGGAGGACAACGAGCACGAATCTCTCTAGCAAGGTACAGCTTTTTTTATTTCAAGAGCCTCCCAAAGCATATCTAATAACATCATTACTTTGCTGTACTCCTTGAATAAATGTCACATTGTAAATCCAGTTTAGGAATTAAATGACTTCCTACAGTGTTGATAATCCCCCAGCGTACATAATTTCTAATAACAGATGGCAGTCATTTAAAAAGGTCGTTTTGATATTATAGTGCATGCTTGTAATACAGAATTGTTTTAGAGAATAGAATTAAGCAAAAAAAAAAAAAAAAGTTGTTGCTTTAGAAGGATTTGATGTAAAGAAATGGCCTGTGAAACAGCAGAACATTTAGGACAGGTTTATAAGTCGGATAACAGGATTAACTTTTAGCCTTTACAGTTATGTGGAACTGTTACATAAACAAGGAGGAAAAAGTGCACACCCATAGTTCTCATATACCAGGGAAAAATTTGCAGTAGACATCAGAGTGTGTTTTTTTTCATGATGGTAAAATTTGAAGTAGACATCAGAGGGCTGTCTTTTTATCATGAACATGAATGACTGAATGACTGAATAGAGGGTGCATTGCTATGGAGATGAGAGGTAGATTAAAAATATGCTCATAACCTACTATACACCTGTGCCCAGATCATGCACATCAAAGTACCGTATTTATTGGCGTATAACACGCACAGGCGTATAACACGCACCCTAACTTTAAGAGGGAAGTTACAGGAAAAAAACTTTCCACAGCCCCCTGCCTATAACACGCAGGCAGGGCCGGACTTACCATTGGGCTTGACTGGGCTCAAGCCCATGGGCCCCGTCTACTAGGGGGCCCCTGCCTGCAGAGGTGGCTCTCTAATTAGGCAAAGGCTGGCGGGGTGAGCCGCGAGCAGGCCGGCGTTCTGTCAGATTAGCGTGACAGAAAGAACATCACCGCGGACACACATTAAAAGTTCCCCCCCGTTACACCCTCATCAGCGGCAGCAGCCAATAGCAGGCTCCACCGCTGTCCTAGTTGGCACCACATTGCATGATGGGAGATGTAGTTCTCAACAGCACACACTAGACTCGGCCGGGCTGTGCCTACACGCTGCAGAGACTACACCTCCCAGAATGCACTGCAGGGCGGGCGCTCAAAGTGGACAGTCGGCTTCTCCTGAGTCTTGCTTGTAGTAGGGGACGGAAGACTTGGAAGAGTGATCAACCAGGAAAGTCACCCTAAATACCTACCTATATCACCAGCACCAGGTCAGCGACAGTGCCTCATACTTCTGTCAGTGCTGCCTATATCAGTGCAATGCATAACTTTCTATACTGCAGATCAGTGCCTCATACCTCTCTCTGTGTCATGCATAACGTTATATACTGCTCCAGGTCAGTGCCTCATACCTTACTCATTGCAATTTTATCCTCAGTGCCTCTGTCAGTGGGACTTTATGGTCTGTGCCTTATGCCTCATTCAGTGCTAGGTGGAACTTTTTTATGGTAAGTGCTTCAGGCTTCTGTTAGTGCAAGGTGCTACTTTATGGTTAGTGCCTCATGCCTCACTCAGTGCAAGGTGCAACTTTATAGTAGTCCATGTCTGATGTCTCTGTCAGTGCAAGGTGCAACTCTATGACCAATGCTCTCATGCCCTAGTCAGTGCCTCGCTAAGAGCCATGCATAACTATATATGCATGAGTGCCCAATGCCTCGCTCGGTGTAAGGTGCTATTTTGTGGTTAGTGCCCCCCTCAGTGCAACCTTTTGGTATGTGCCTCATGCCTCACTCACTGCAATGTGCAACATAATGGTCGGTGTCCGTTGTCTGTCAGTGCAGGGTGCATCTTTATGGTCAGTGCCCCCATGCCCCTGTCAGTGCCACTTTAGGGTCAGTGCCACCAAGCCTCACTAAGTGCCATGCATCGCTATATAATGTATGAGTGTCTAATGACCCTCTCAGTGCAAGGTGCATTTGACCGGCGTCCCCCATGACTCTGCTTTCTTTCTCCCTCCATCCCTCATTCATCTCAGACTCTAACCACACCCCTTTTCGAACCACGCCCATTTGAGCCACGCCCACTATTTTGCATGAACCACGCCCGTTTTTTGCAATGTATATGTAGCGATACCTCCAACTAAGGAGGCCGCAGAATTAGATTTGGGCCCTGAGTGCAGCTCCGCCAACCCCCGGCAATAGGCTCTATCCCCTTCTGGCACAGCTAGTACTAACAATCAATGATATGTCCTATGCAATAGAATAACTAAGCAAGGACACAGTAATGAATTGTAATAGGTAAAGTGTTTTACTCATCAATTCTCAATATGAATAAAAGGGGTAACAATAATCACAGTTCTAAACAATCACTCCTAAGGGCAGCGTCCTGCCACTCTAACACACTATATAGTAACACACGCTACAAGTGCGCCATACGGGCGACCGTTAACTAAGTGCCCTATGGCGCAGCAATCAAACACGCTAGAATCCCCACCAGGCCTGGTTCTAATATTTAGCTTAGTCCTTCTTTCTTCACCGGCAGGTCTGTAATGGTGGTGCACTTAAACAGAGTATAACTTTGTAATCCAAGGGGTATGAAAATAACTTGTAGGCCACGGCAGTCTATAGGCCTATACACAGCAACAGTATCTAAGCTGGGCTTATGCCCTCTCACCCGCCGGACTACGGATCCAGTCCGGGAAAACCTCCACCGGCCGTGTCACACACTCTCGATCTCTCCAACGATCGGGTCCCCGATCCGACAAGGCGGTAGCTCACAAAGTCAGATGCCACCCAGGCTCGCAGAGGGGAGGATGCAAGGCTCTTCGGTGCAGAGCAAGGCCTCAGGCTTCAGGCCTTGCCCCCTCCGACACATCCGCACAGGAGGATCCGTCCGTGAAGTCTCGTGTCGCCAAAGAGGCCGAGCCCGGCCCCGCCTCTTCCTTTTATAACCCCTCCCATGAGTCTCTGCGGTGGAACGTCACAACAAGAATGGGGTTATGGGTAATGTAGTTTCTTCCCAATATAGGGGAACACCCCGCTACACACTCCCCCCACTTAAACTCTTTGGTCCCCAAAGATAAATTTTAGCAACAACTATATACAACATTGGACAATTCTGAAAACGATGTTGGGATAGGGGATTCCCACCATAACTGAGGGGTTGAATTCCCTTGCCCACAGGTCACATTATCTTGGGTGGCCTGACTAACTGTGCCAGAGAGTGAGCTGGGGTTGCCCTCCACCAAATGGACAGTGGAGGGATCCGGAATCTCAGCATTTCTCCTAGCAGTGACCACAGAGTCTTCCGAACTGTTCCCCATCTGGGGGTAGGTCAGCTTCTTAGGAGGTTGAATGACTCTTCGAGCTCTTTGCTCTCTTGGAATCTCTGGCTCTGGCGCCTCAGGCTTCTCTTCCTCGGAGTAACTATCATGGGCATCTTCCCAGTAATCTGTTGAAGGACTGAAAGGGATGAATTCTGTAGCCTCTGGGTTCAGCGTTTCATCTGTGGTATCTTGGGTGACTGGAAGATCTATGATAGAAGTTCCTGGAGTTGGGGAAGACCACAGCCAATCAAGCTCTCCTTCTTCATCCCCACTAAGTTGGGAGGCTTCTCCATTTCCAGCTCGGGAGGTCTGTGACCGAGTGTGCGGTCTAGGAGTATCCAAGATAGAGGCCGGTGCAGGGGAGTCTCCCACGGAAGGTATTCTAACTGCCTCCGTCAGTGGGAGCAGGTGGTTTCGATGCCATGTCTTCAGTGGGCCTACCTTTCCCTCTGGCTTCACCTTGTAGACAGGTAGGCCCGGCAACTTCCTGCAGATGACATAAGGTTCAGATCTCCATCTGTCTGCAAGCTTGTGCTTTCCGGGGACTCCCAGATTGCGCAACAGTACTCGATCCCCGGGCTGTAGGTCTTGTACCCGGACCTTCAGGTCGTAATTTTTTTTATTCCGAGCTCCCCTTTGATCTGAGGCCGCTTGAGCTTGTTCATAGGCTACTTTCAGGCTGTGTCTGAGCCTATCCACATATCCTCTGTGAGAGGTGACGGAGGAATGGTCCAGTGAGGTGCCAAAAGCCAGGTCCACCGGTAGTCTCGCTTCTCTCCCAAACATGAGTCGATATGGGGAATAGCCTGTAGCATCACTGATGGTGCAGTTGTAAGCATGTACCATGGCTGCTATGTGTTTGCTCCAATGTTGCTTTTTCTCGCTTTCCAGAGTCCCCAACATGTTGAGCAGGGTTCGGTTGAACCTTTCCGGCTGAGCATCTCCCTGAGGATGGTAAGGTGTAGTTCGAGTCTTCCTGATTCCCAACGAATCCAAGAGCTTCCGGATCAGCTTACTCTCGAAGTCCCTCCCTTGATCTGAATGGAGTCTCTGTGGCAGCCCATAATGGACAAAATACTTCTCCATAAGTACCTTGGCCACGGTGGAGGCCTTCTGATCTTTGGTGGGGAAGGCCTGGGCATACCGGGTGAAATGGTCGGTTATCACCAGAACATTTCCTAGTCCACTCAGGTCGGGTTCGAGGCAGAGAAAGTCAATGCACACCAGGTCCATAGGCCCTTGGCTCTGTAGATGGCCCATTGGGGCAGCTTGATGGGGCAAAGTCTTCCTCTGGATGCATCGCGCACATGAGTGGCAGTACTCCTCTACCTCTGCCCTCATGCAGGGCCAATAGAACCGACTTCTGACAAATTGAAAAGTCCTTTCAGCCCCTAGGTGGCCATGATTGTCATGCAAGGCCATCAAAACAGTCTCCCGATGTTTCTCTGGGAGGAACATCTGCCACTTATCTTCTGAATCATCAGAGGGGCCCCTTCGGTAGACCACTCCCTGATGCAACTGCAACCTATCCCACTCCTTCCTCAGTAGGCGAGCTTCTTTGGAGGGTTGACGCATGAGTATGTTTGGATCCTGATTTTCCAAGGCCTCCAGGACCAATCTCCCCATGGGGTCTTCCAATTGGTCACACCTTAATTCCTTTTTGGACAATCTTGGTAGGTTGCCCTCTTCCAATTGAGCTACTCCACAGTAGTGTTTGGGGACTCCCACCGTGGTAACTCCTATTTCCTCTGCTCTGGAGCATCCTCGGGCTTGGAATGCAGCTCCTTGACAAAGGGCCTGCACCCCGTCCGGTGCCACTTGGGTCCAATCTTCTATTTCAATGGTCGGGGAATGAGATCTTCTGGACAAGGCGTCTGCGTCTCGATTCCCCACTCCTGGTCTATACTTAAGGCTGAAGTTGAATCCAGACAGTGCGGCTAGCCACCTGTGTCCAGTGGCATCCAGCTTGGCCGTGGTGAACAGGTAGGTAAGGGGGTTGTTGTCGGTCTTCACAATGAACTCTGCTCCGTACAGGTAGTCTTTGAGCTTGTCTACTACCGCCCACTTGAGGGCCAAGAACTCCAGCTTGTGAGTGGGGTAGTTCTTCTCAGAGGGGGTCAGGCTTCTACTCACATAGGCAACAGGCCGCAATTGCCCCTCATGTTCTTGGTAAAGTACTCCTCCCAGACCGTCGTGACTAGCATCCACGTGCAGTTCATAGGGTTTGGTTGGGTCTGCATAGGCCAAGACTGGTGCAGTGGTCAGGCTCCTCTTCAATTCCTGGAAAGCCTCTTCACACCTCTGATTCCACTGATCTCTGATGGACTCTCCTGGCCTCCTGGGCCCCGATCCATCCTCCTCTCCTTCAGTCTTGAGCAACTCATTCAATGGTCTAGCAATTCGAGCAAATCCCTCCACAAACCTTCTATAGTAGGAGCAGAAGCCCAAGAAGGATCTGAGTTCTGTTACTGTGGTGGGCTGTGGCCAGGAGGTAACTGCCTCCAATTTCTCAGGGTCTGTGGCCACCCCTTCTTCAGATACTATGTGCCCCAGATAGTTCACAGAAGACTGGTAGAACCGACACTTCTCAGGCGAAAGCTTAAGTCCTTCCTCACTGAGTCTTCTCAACACTTTCTCCAGCCTCTCTTCATGTTCCTCCAAGGTTCTCCCAAAGACAATGACATCGTCTAGGTATACAAGGACTTCGATCAAGTTCATGTCCCCTACTGTCTTCTCCATGAGACGTTGGAAAGTAGCTGGGGCTCCAGACAGACCTTGGGGCATCCGGTCGAATTCGAAGAACCCCACTGGGGTTATGAAAGCTGTCTTCTCCTTGTCTGCTGGGTGCATCGGAATCTGATAGTACCCACTCTTGAGATCCATAACGCTGAACCATTTGGCTCCAGACAAGCTCTGTAGGGCATCCTCTATCCTCGGAGTGGTGTATTGGTCAGGTATGGTTCTCCTGTTGAGAGTCCTGTAGTCTATACAGAGCCTCAATGATCCATTCTTCTTTCGGACCACTACTATGGGAGAGGCATATGGGCTTCTGGACTCCCGTATCACACCAGTCCTCTTGAGTTCTGCAAGTTGTTCCCTCAGATCCTCCAGATCTGCTAGCGGGACCCGCCTGACTCTCTCTCGGAAGGGCTTATCTTCTTGGAGGCGGATCCGATGGGTGGCACTTCTTGCACACCCCACATCAAATTCATCCCTAGAGAAGATCTTCTCCCATCTATTCAACTGGGCCTTGGCTCTCTCTTTCCAAGCCCTGGACAGATTCGGGTTTTCCATGGTCAGCTTCTCCCAAACATCCGCTTCTTCACCTGTCCTCTTCACTTCTGACAGGGTAACAGGGGCCGCCGGGCTCACCTGGCCTAGCAACATTCTGGCTGGGATGTCCATGGGGTCTTTGGTAGTATTCCTAACACTCACTGGAACTCTATAATGGGCCTTCTTCAGGACCTTCAGCGGAATCACTTCCGGTATCACCTCCAGGCCTGAGGATTCACCCCTTGGGTCTGACTCCAGCATGACAAAGGGACCAGGCTGTTCCCAAGTAAGCTTCACAGTGGCCCTGAGACAGGTTACTTCACCGGGCTGCAACACTACCCCTTCTCTTCCAAGTCTCCACAACTTCCCTATCCCCTCTCCAGGGGTCTCCCGCTCTTGGACCAGCCGTTGGTAGGCTGTCTTCAGCATGGGATGGATCTTGGTAGCTGCTTGTCTTTCTTCCGTCACTAGAGGGGTCAGGAGTCTTCGGACCAGGTCCGTGTTTGTCCCTATTATAAGGGAATTCTTGTTGGCTCCAGGCGGCCTAGGACACACAACTGCCAGGGTGTCAAACACTTCGGCCTTCCCAGCCACGGATGGGTCAAAGGTTATTTGGACGGGAAGGTAGCCGTCGTAAGGGAAACTCTGGGTTCCAATTCCCCATATTTCCAGCTCCTCTATCTTCTGGATAGGCAGATGACTCAGGTGCCTGTCGTAGAAGTCCCGGTATAGTAGGGTCACTTGTGCCCCGGTGTCCAGGAGGCCCCTGGTGTAGACTCCCTCCACTTGAATGGGCACTATAGGGGATGGGCCTACCAGCTTCTCTGGATATGGTCCGGCAGGAGCTGCCTTCTTCAGACCTTTTCCCTTTGGACTCTCTCTTGTCCTATTCCCTTTGGACTTGAACCTTTCTTGAGCCTGGTATGCACTGACTTCCCTCCTTTTAATGGGTGTAGGAACCCGCTGAGGTGTACTATTATTTTTCTTGGGTGGGCACCTCCTTTGGGGGGTGCCGTGCCTCTCCTGAGGGGTCTCCCCCCTTCTTCTTGGAGTATAGCTTTGTTGAGGGGTATTACGTTTCCCCTTTGGTGTTCTATCTCTCTTTTTGTTTTTCTTTGCATTCAGCTTGGAGTTTACTGAAGATGGTGGGCACCCGGTTGACTCCTTCACCGGGGCCCTCTGAAGTTTCCCGCCGACTTGCGGTTGTCTGGTCTCTTCTTCTTCGGACTAGAACATGTGGCTGCAATGTGGCCAACTCCCCCACAGTTGAAGCAGACTATATCTCCCCATTCTTGTAAAGGTTCGGGTGCTGAGGCAATCGGGAACAATTCCTTCCTTGGACTTTCCTTCTTCTTGGGACACTCTGTGTCTTTTGCTATCAGAGAGGTCAATATCTCTAATACCTTGGACATCTGAGTTTTTAGGGTGTCTATCTCCGCCTCTCTTTCAGGGGTCATCACTGGATTGACCAGCACCTGTGCGGGTACAACACTTGTCTTATCCTTCTGCTGGTCCTGTTGCAGCGCCTCCTCATCTCTGATAATTTTTATTAAATCAGCATAAGTCAGCAACATTCCTCCACCCAAGGTTTTCAGGTGCAGCCAGACTGGATCGGAGCGTAGCGCTCCCTTTAAGACTTGCTTCATTCTTGCCGCATCGGCATCTTGGGGCTTCATCCCTTTCTTTAACACAATCTTGCACAGCAGCCTGTTTAGCCTTCTGACATACTCGGAAAGTTTCTCCTCCGGTTTTTGGAAAGTGTGTTCAAACTGGTAGACCGTCTCTGTCACCTTGTCTAATTGACCAAACTCTTCCTGCAGCATAGCTAGACAATCCTGCGCCGTGCACCCTGCATTCCCAAACCGGAAACTTTTCACTGCTTCTGCTGCTGCACCTTTAAGGCTTTCTAACACTCGCTGCCTCTTCTGTGCCTCCGGCACCTCCCATGCCTCCACTGCCTGTAATGCCTGTTCCACCCAAGTATCAAAATCTTCTTCCCCTGCCGGGACAGGGAGCTTCCCTGAGAATATTTTTAGTCTCCGGTAGCTAGTTTCCACATGCACCGTACTTGTCTTCTGACATTTGGCTAGCAAATCCCCTATTGCATTTATCAGTTCTGGTGATATAGCAGTGGCCGATGCAGGTGCCACCGGAGGTGGCGCCCTGTCTTCTCTTTCAGGTGTAGTTCGGGCCGCAGCCTGTGGCGATCCCGTAGGGGATGGTTCCCTTTCTACAGTTATTGCGTGCGCCAGCCTAAATGTTCTGTTGTCTGGCGTCCGCAGACACTTGTGCTTACAGGCCTCTGGCATCCCGTCCCAATATTCCACTAATGCGTATTGATATGAGATGTTTGGGTCTGTCTTCATGTCTATCACCCACGGTGTGTGATCTGGGGACACTGAACTCAGCAGTTCCTCTACCGTCTCACTTGACCATTTCTCGCCAGGAAGGCTAATGGCTATCGACTGTTTTGGCTCTGTATTAGCGGCTTTGCACCACTCTTCTACCGCTCTTGGATCCATGGGGTCCATGCCGGCACTTCTGGCGTTCGCTTGCTGCATCAGGATCCCGGACGAGAACCCCCACGTGTAGCGATACCTCCAACTAAGGAGGCCGCAGAATTAGATTTGGGCCCTGAGTGCAGCTCCGCCAACCCCCGGCAATAGGCTCTATCCCCTTCTGGCACAGCTAGTACTAACAATCAATGATATGTCCTATGCAATAGAATAACTAAGCAAGGACACAGTAATGAATTGTAATAGGTAAAGTGTTTTACTCATCAATTCTCAATATGAATAAAAGGGGTAACAATAATCACAGTTCTAAACAATCACTCCTAAGGGCAGCGTCCTGCCACTCTAACACACTATATAGTAACACACGCTACAAGTGCGCCATACGGGCGACCGTTAACTAAGTGCCCTATGGCGCAGCAATCAAACACGCTAGAATCCCCACCAGGCCTGGTTCTAATATTTAGCTTAGTCCTTCTTTCTTCACCGGCAGGTCTGTAATGGTGGTGCACTTAAACAGAGTATAACTTTGTAATCCAAGGGGTATGAAAATAACTTGTAGGCCACGGCAGTCTATAGGCCTATACACAGCAACAGTATCTAAGCTGGGCTTATGCCCTCTCACCCGCCGGACTACGGATCCAGTCCGGGAAAACCTCCACCGGCCGTGTCACACACTCTCGATCTCTCCAACGATCGGGTCCCCGATCCGACAAGGCGGTAGCTCACAAAGTCAGATGCCACCCAGGCTCGCAGAGGGGAGGATGCAAGGCTCTTCGGTGCAGAGCAAGGCCTCAGGCTTCAGGCCTTGCCCCCTCCGACACATCCGCACAGGAGGATCCGTCCGTGAAGTCTCGTGTCGCCAAAGAGGCCGAGCCCGGCCCCGCCTCTTCCTTTTATAACCCCTCCCATGAGTCTCTGCGGTGGAACGTCACAACAAGAATGGGGTTATGGGTAATGTAGTTTCTTCCCAATATAGGGGAACACCCCGCTACATATAGAAGGTAGGGCCCGAAAGTGACTCAAGCCCAGGGGCCCCCACCACCCTAAGTCCTGCCCTGCACGCAGGCACAGTTTACCCTCTATTTTCAGGGTAAAAAAGTGAGTGTTATACGCCAATAAATACAGTATTTACAAATTCTTAACAAGCAGCAAAAGCACGTTAAACCGTTTATGACTGCTAGATGTATATGTGCGGTGAGTGAGTGAGTGAGTGAATAACTTGTATAGCGCTACAAATGCGAACTAAATCGCCTCAAGGCGCTTGCATCCAGTGACGTCCTGATCCATCAGAAGAGGTGGGTCTTAAGTTTTTTCCTGAAGGCCCGACGGTTTTCTTCCATGCGGATATCCGTGGGTAGAGCATTCCATAGCCGTGGTCCTTGGACTGCAAATCTTCATTCTCCCTTTGTTTTGTAGCGGGACTTGGGGATGTGAAGGAGGTTTTAGTTTGTTGATCGGAGAGTGCGATTGGGGGTGTAGTGTTTTATCTTCTTGCAAAGATATTGAGGAGCGTTTCCTTGTGTGCACTTGTGGGTGAGGCAGAGGGTCTTAAATGTGATCCGATCCTTTATGGTCAGCCAATGAAGGCTCCTCATCGATGGGGTGATGGATTCCCAAGGTTTTTTTCCCGTTACCAGACTGGCAGCCGTGTTCTGGACGACTTGTATTTGGGTAGTCCGAGGTAGAGGGTGTTTGCGTAGTCGAGTCGCGAGTTGATAATTGTTCCAACTACTACTGCTTTGTCCTCTTCCGGGATAAAGGGGATGAGTCTACACAGCAGGCGGAGGAGATGTGAGATCTGCTGACTACTGATCCTATTTGTGCATCCATCGACATCTCCGAGTCAAAGATGACTCCGAGGCTTTTGACTTTGGTGCTTGGGGTAATGGTCTGTCCAAGGATGGTGGGGAGTGTCCAAGAAGTTTTAGTTTTTGTCTTTCGGTTTGCGTGGAGGAGAAGGAGTTCTGTTTTGGATCTGTTGAATTTGAGGGAACTCTCAGTCATCCATTCATCGATCAATATGAGGCAATTTTCCAATCCGTGATATTGGTCTTTTTTCCCGGTGATACGAAAGTAGAGTTGGGTGTCGTCAGCATATGAGTGGTAGCACAGGTCCTGTTTGCTGATGATTTTGAAGAGTGGGCAGAGGTAGATGTTAAAGAGCAAGGGCAACAGGGGTGATCCTTGAGGGACTCCGCAAGAAATTGCGCGAGTTTCAGAGATGAAGGCTCCTAGTTTTACAGTCTGGGAACGATTATCTAGGAAGGATGCGAACCAGGATAGGTCAGGGTCTGCGACTCCTGCTACTTCTTTAAGGCAAATGAGTAGAGTTTTGTGTTCTACTGTGTCGAACGCTGCACTGAGGTCCAGCAGCACCAGAAGGCATGATTCTCCATCATCTGCTGCTTCGAGGGTGTCATCCCATATTTTAAGAAGTGCTGTTTCTGTGCCATGGCCAGGGCAGAAGCCTGATTGTAGTGGATACAAGAGTTTGTAAGAGTCCAAGTGGAGTTGTAGCTGTTGTACTATTGCTTTCGCCATAATCTTCGAGATGGTGTTGAGGCTTGTTACCGGTCTGCGGTGGTTTGGGTCTTTGGGGTCGAAGTTGGGTTTCTTTAGGAGGGGTTTGATTATACCTTGCTTGAGAGAGCTCGGAATAATACCTTCTTTGAATGATTGATTTATGAGGTGTGTTATGGTAGGTGCTAGAATGTCGGTACATTCTTTCAAGAGTTTTGTAGAAATTATGTCGTTTGGAGAAGTGCTGTCTCTGAGGCTTCTGATTATGTTTTTGGTGGTGTCGATGGTGATCGGGACCAGCGAAAATTTTGTCAATTGCATATTGTTCGTATTGATTTCCTCTAATTGCTTTGGCAGAGTGGGGTTGGTTGTTTTTTTCTGTTGAATTATTTCCCGAATGTTTTAGATTTTGTTGATAAAAAAAATCCGATAGCTCATTACAGAACTCTTGGGTTTCGCTTGCTGGAGGTTCTAGGCAGGTGGGGTTCATAGTCTGAGTGACTAGTTTGAAGAGTTCACAAGGTCGGTTTAGGGCTTTTTTGATGGTGTTTGAGAAGTGTTCCTTTTTTGCTCTGAAAATTGCTTTGTGATATTTCTTAGTGAGTGCTTTGTAGTTAATGCGGTTTTCCTCAGTTGGGTTTCTTCTCCAGGCTTCTTCGGCCCTTCTCCGTTCTTGCTTCAGTAGAGTAAGAGTGTCATTAAACCAGCCTGAGTTGTTTTTGTGAATGAGTGCTCTGCGTCTCGGAGCGACTATGTCTGCTGTTTGTCGTAATGCTTTGTTTAAGGAGTTGAGTGTTTGTTCCGTTGAGTGGTTGCGATTTTGCGTTCCTATTTTTTTTTGATAGTGTAGTTTTGAAGAGTTCCGAGTGTAAATTCTAATTTCTGAGTTGTCCAGTATGGTCAGGTGGCAGGATGGGTAAGCTATGGCATATATGTGTCATTGTGTAGTTCTGGGGAGCACTCTATCAGTGCCCACAAAACAGTGACAGGGGCTGGTAGAATGAGCTCCTGATGATGTCAGCATTGTGTCCAGCGATCACAGTTCAGAAAGATTGGGAGCCCCTCCTTCTGGCCCCAGGCATTATAGTCCATTTAAAGTGATTGTAAACCCAAGAAAAAAAAAAAAAACCTGCAAGACAATCTCATTATGAAATACTTACCTTAGATCAAAGCCCCCCACAGCAGTCCCGGCACACCGCTGTGACCGGCAACATGTCTCCCGGAGTTACTTCCGGGTTCGCGAGCTCCTGCACTGTGTTTGGTCAGAGCCACGATGATGTCACCCATGAGTGCAGGAGCCGCCAGTAACGGCATAGCAGCTGAAGAAACGCCATGAGCGAGCTGTTTCTTCAGTGCGCATGTGTCAATGACGTCGGCACATGCTGATACAGTGAATATCTCCTTAATGGTGCAATTTTAGGAGATATTCACGGTACCTACAGAAAAGCCTTATTATAGGCTTCCCTGTAGGTAAAAGTGGTGTGTAAGGGTTTACAATCACTTTAAAGCACCTGCTCAGGCCAACGTAAAGGAGTTAAAACATGTCCTCATTCATCTCTGCATCACAACACAGGCATGGAATTTTTTGTTTTTTTTCTATGTGAGCAGATCTTGGCAGGCTGCTAGCTCTCTAATGTAAACAGTGATCAGGTGATTATAAGGTGTTAGAAATCACTAAGGCCTCGTTCACACTGGTGCGACATGCGCTCCAACTTTGATAGCACGTGTCGCATGACATGTAAACATCAGTGTTTCCCAATGAGAGCCGTCTTAACTGGTCTGGCTTGTGTCGGTCCGACTTTGGAAATATATAGTCGTACGGCGGTAAGAAAGTGGTGAATGTCCATGGTAGGGCCAAATGTGCACTTTATGGGGAATCTGATTATTATTTCCCCCCAAGATGGGTCAGCCAGGCTTGTCTGTGTGGGTTTTTTGATGGTCTTATAGAGTATATAGAGATTGTTGCCAAAGCTGATCAGCTCAGACAACAGCCATGATTCTAACCAATAAAACATTCATAATTGCAGGAAAGTGGACGATTTTTTGGTTTTAAAGTAGAGAAAATACAGAACATTTTATTAATTGAAAAGGAAAGGGGTTACATGAAATTTCTCAATGGGAGTAGCAGGTTTACATCATAGCATTACCACAAAAGATTTCCTCTTCCACTGTAAAGGCCTAGCAGTAGGACTTAAGAATATTTTTCACAGGTGTATACTGTATATTCAAGTGTTAGAAACCATTTTTTAAAACATTTGAAGTTTTAAGGGATAGGCGTAGCTCATGGGAAGAAGGAGAGGGCCATGACATTAATTACCAAAACTGTGTAATATAAGGACCAACCTAAGCAATCAATTGAATTAGAATGCAATCCGGCAGGCCCTTGCACTACATGGTGTATGGCCAGCCTTGAAATAGGGAACTAATAAAGGGGGGAAATAAATTAAGGTGGGAAAGGGGGGTATAGCAATAAATATGAGAAAAAAATTAGAAAAGAGAAGGTAAATGACTGAATAAACATAACAATTAAATATATAAGAAGGGAAAGAGAAGAAAAAAAGGAAGGGGAGAGTAAGATATGAAACTGAACTTTTGACAGTTAAAATGATAAGAGCAGTAAGGACACAGTGATGGAAAAGGGTAGTAAAGCTTACACTTGCCATTCCACAAAGGTCAGGAACTATATAAAGTTTCTGACATTAGGCACTTTATATATTATTTGATATAAAAATGATATGGCATGGTGCCCACAGATGTCCCTGGTATACCCCTGTTTTATGTTAGTGCATATAAGTTACAGTCCTGGTAAATGTTTTACCTATCGATTTCTATTTGTGGTTTATTTAGAGCCGTGTACAAAGATGCTGACCTCTACCTACTGGATTCTCCATTTAGTTACCTTGATTTGTTTACAGAGAAAGAGATATTTGAAAGGTATGTACCCAAATCATTCACTGCTATTTGTATACATAAACTCATATACTAAAACAGAGCACCATTATTGCAGAGAAATAAAAAGGTAATATATTTTTGAACACTTAGGTTCATCAACTGTAGTGGTTTTCGCTAATCCCTTAGGGACAGACAGTTACCAAAGTGCAGGAAGTGTCAATGAACTATGAGAGCGCTCATCAGCGCCCTCACAGTTCATTGAGAGCTACAAGCTATCTACCATGGTCGCAGATATGACTTATAATTCAATCATTCACAGATCACTGTGAATGAATAACATGGCTGTGTGGGTGGAGTCCCCACCCTGTTTTTAAATTGTGACAGCGGGTGCTGAGAGAGGATCCTCCTGCCCACTGTCACAATGGCGGATCAGTGGGGTGGAGCGGGGCTGCTGCATTAGTAACATGTTACACCCTAAATATGTGTATGTAAAGATTCTAAGCATCTTAAATCTATAAATTGTGAAACAGAATAATCTAAACTGATTTTATGTGTATTAGATGATCAGTCTTTAGGACTTATTCACACTATATGCGGGGACAGACATTTTACAGCATTGTAAAACGTTTGTCACCACATGGACACACAGGTGACGATTGTATGTCCCATTCACACTTCAACCCAGCCCAGTGCTGCATCGCAGTGTGCAGTGGTACAATGCAAACATTCTGTATTTTATCACAGCGAACTGTGCCAAACCGCACTGCAATATAAGGCAGTGCAGAGCAGAGCAGTGAATGAAGTGTATGTTTTGTAAGTTTATAAAAAAAAAAAAAACAACAAAAGAAAAAAAAGGGAGTAGTGTGATGCCCTGAATCACGCACCATGCTGCACCCTACTGCAGCCGGCAACCCAGTGGCCAGATCAGTGATTCTGCTTTGTAGTGTGAATTCACCTAGTATATGTAGAAATGGTAGAAGCCTCAAACATTTTATTTTTTGGCATTATCTGTTTTTTTAAACTGATCAAAGCTCTATTTTTCTTCTGTTAAAAAAACAGATTGGTCAAAAACCAGATGTAAACTTACAAATGGTCAGTTTTTCATCTGTTTTTGCATTGGTTGTGAATGTAAAAAAAAACTGATGTGCACGGATGAAAAACGGATGAAAAACTGATCAAAAACAGATGAAAAACTGATGACCACTGATGAAAAACAGATGAAAAACTGATTACCACTAGGGATGAGCCGAACACCCCCCGGTTCGGTTCGCATCCAGAACATGCGAACGGACCGAAAGTTTGCGCGAACATTCGAACACCGTTAAAGTCTATGGGACTCGAACGTTAGAAACCAAAATTGCGAATTTTAACCACTTAAGCCCTGAACCATTTTGTAGCTAAAGGACCAGGCCCCTTTTTGAGATTCGGCACTGCGTCGCTTTAACTGACAATTGCACGGTCGTGCAACGTGACTCCCAAACAAAATTGACGTCCTTTTTTTCCCACAAATAGAGCTTTATTTTGATGGTATTTGATCACCTCTGCGGTTTTTATTTTTTGCGCTATAAACAAAAATAGAGCGACAATTTTGAAAAAAATTCTATATTTTTTACTTTTTGCTATAATAAATATCCCAATTAAAAAAAATATATATATATATGCGAGTGCGACCACATGGACAGGCACTTAAAGGGGATGTACAGGTACGTCGATGTGCCTGTCCGTGCCATTCTGCCCACGTAAATGTACAGGAGGCGGTCGGCAAGTGGTTAAAGGCTAATATGCAAGTTATTGTCCTAAAAAGGGTTTGGGGACCCGGGTCCAGCCCCAGGGGACATGTCTCAATGCAAAAAAAAGTTTTAAAAACTGCAGTTTTTTCGGGAGCAGTGATTTTATTAATGCTTAAAGTGAAAAAATAAAAGTGAAATATTCCTTTAAATATCGTACCTGGGGGTGTCTATAGTATGCCTGTAAATTGGCGTGTGTTTCCCGTGTTTAGAACAGTCCCTGCACGAAATGAAATTTCTAAAGGAATAAAAGTAATTTAAAACTGCTTGCGGCTGTAATGTAATGTCGGGTCCCGGCAATATGGATGAAAATTATTGAGAAAAACGGCATGGGTAACCCCCCCCCAGCCCATTACCAGGCCCTTTGGGTCTTGTATGGATATTAAGGGGAACCCCGCACCCCAATTAAAAAAAGAAAAGGTGTGGGGCCCCCAGGCCCTATATACTCTGAACAGCAGTATACAGGAGGTCCAAACAAGACAGGGACTATAGGTTTGTTTTAAAGTTGAATCTGTTTGTAATTTGGAACAGGTACATTTTGTAAGTGTAGCTCCAGCCAAAAAATCTATTTTAAAGCTTTTTGGATAAAATTGAGAAGGGTTATCATCACCGCTGTAACATTTGTTTTGCTGTCTGTGCCCCTGATCAGAAGATTTCACCTCACTTTCTGTCCCAATGACAATTGGATTTTTAAAATTTGGGTTTTTTAGGGAAACAAGGATTGGTGATAAAGCATCAGTGGCGGAGACACCTTTTTCCCATATTAACTCTTACAGGAGAGAATTTCCCTTCCTAGGGGTAGATTTCCTTTCACTTCCTGTTATCTCCCTCCGTTTGTAAGTAGAAGTCATTTGTAAGTCGGATGTTTGAAAGTCGGGGACCGCCTCTATATACTATACGGCCTGCCCTATATACTCTGCAGAAAATTGGACCTTAGGTGTTGGTGGTACCAGAACACAGTAAGCCCTCACAGTTACTCTTGGTGGGCGCTGGAACGGGCCCTGCTGTGAAATATTATATCAAGAATTGTAATTACATGCTCCTGTTGAACAGGGGTAGAAAAATTGGGCCTTTGGTGGTGGTGGTGGTGCCACAACACTGTAAGCCCTCACAGTTACTCTTGTTGGGCACTGAAACAGGCCCTGCTGTGAAATATTATATCAAGAATTGTAATTACATGCTCCTGTTAAACAGGGGTAGAAAAATTGGGCATTTGGTGGTGGTGGTGGTACCACAACACTGTAAGCCCTCACAGTTACTCTTGGTGGGCGCAGGAACGGGCCCTGCTGTGAAATATTAGATCAAAAATTGTAATTACGCGCCCCTGTTGAACAGGGGTAGAAAAATTGGGCCTGTGGTGGTGCCACAACACTGTAAGCCCTCACAGTTACTCTTGGTGGGCGCAGGAACGGGCAGAAAAATTGGGCCTTAGGCGGCAGTTGTGGTGGTGGTGGTAGTGACACAACACTGTAAAGCCTCACAGATACTCTTGTTGAGCGCAGGAACGGGCCCTGCTGCAAAATATTACAGCAAAAATTGGAATTACACGCTCCTGTTAAACAGGGACAGAAAAATTGGGCTTTAGGCACTGGTGCTGGTGCCACAACACTACACCCCTCACAGATACTGTAGTTGAGCGCAAGAACGAGCCCTGCTGCAAAATATTACAGCAAAAATTGTAATTACACGCCCCTGTTAAACAGGGGCAGAACAATTGGGCCTTAGCCACTGGTGGTGGTGCCCAGAACCAAAAATGTTCTTAGAAGCTATCAACATGAACATTGAGGAGGAATAAGATAGTCACTCAGCATAACAGGATAGTCACTCAGCATCAGCATAGGCAGTCTTCAAGGGATCTCACATTCATAAAAAATAATCGGTTACATCAGCATCAGATGCTTGGTAGCTGGTGATCCAAGACTGATTAATTTTTATAAAGGTGAGCCGATCAACCGAGTCTGTGGACAGGCGCACTCTGTGATCGGTTACAAAGCCTCCAGCAGCACTGAATGTGCGTTCTGAAAGAACGCTGGATGCAGGACAGGCCAGTAGCTCAATTTCATACTGTGCAAGCTCTGGCAAGTGATCCATCCTCAAGACCCAGTAACCCAGTGGATTTTCGGTTGGAAAGGTCTCCAAGTCTGATCTTGCCCCTAGGTATTCCTGCACCATGTAAATCAGACGCTGGCGATGGTTGCTGGAACCAATCAGACCTTGGGGCTGCGGACTAAAAAATTGTCTGAATGCATCGGTCAGGCGGCCACCTTCTCCACCGCTCCTTCTGTGACTGACCGAAGCCTCAGCAACACGTTGTCCAGGAGGACCAGGAAATTGTAACCTCCCAGGCTCTGGAAACGCATTGCACAAACCTTTCTGCAAGGCCTCCCGAAGATGTTTCATCCTCTGCTCCCTCTGCGATGGCTGGATAAGTTCCTCAACCTTACCCTTGTAACGTGGATCAAGAAGGGTTGCCAGCCAGTAATGATTCCTCTCCTTGATACCAGACATCCGAGGGTCCTTTCGCAGGCTTTGCAGGATCAGGGAAGCCATGCAGCGTAGGTTTGCTGAGGCATTCGGTCCGGAGTCCTCTGGGTCACTAAGGACGACATGATCCGCAGCCACCTCCTCCTAGCCATGTACTAGTCCATAGGTTTATGGGGACTGAAAACGATCCCTTGAAGACTGCTGCTGATGCTGAGTGCTAGGCTCCACCTCCATGCTGACACAATCCTTATCCTCCTCCTCCTCTTCCTGTGAGATCGGCGGGCCCGCAAGTATACTGTCTGGATAAAGGGGGCCTTGAGAGGTAAGGAAGTTCTCCTCTTCCTCCCTCTAGTGCCCTGTCCATTATTCCATGCAGCGTGTGCTCCAACAGGTAGACAAGAGGGACAGTATCACTGATGCATGCACTGTCACTGCTCACCATCCTCATGGCCTCCTCAAATGGTGACAGGATAGTGCATGCATCCTTGATCATGAGCCACTGGCGTGACAAGCTCCCCTGACCCTGTCCTGGTGCCATACTCGCACAGATACTCATTGATGGCCCTCTGCTGCGTGTGCAACCGCTGCAGCATTGCCAACGTTGAGTTCCACCTGGTGGGCATGTCACAGATGAGGCGGTTCTTGGGCAGGTTGCATTCCTTTTGGAGGTCAGCCAGCCGAGCACTGACATTATATGACTGGCGGAAATGCCCACAGACTTTCCTGGCCTGCCTTAGGAGATCCTGTAAGCCCGGGTACCTGCACAAGAACCGCTTCACCACCAAATTAAGGACGTGAGCCAAACAGGGCACATGGGTCAAGTGTCCTTGTCGGATGGCGGAGAGGAGGTTGGTGACATTGTCGCAAACCACCATTCCTGGCTGAAGCTGGCATGGCGTCAACCACCTCTGAGCCTGCACCTGCAGAGCTGACAGAATCTCTGCCCCAGTTTGTCCCCTAAACAGACCAACTCAAGCACTGCATGGCATCTTTTTGCCTGCGTACTTGCGTAGCCCCTTGAACGCCTACGGAGCACCGCTGGTTCCGAGGACAAATCTGCACAGGAAGAGGCCATAGAGGAAGAAGAAGAGGAAGGGGTGGAGGAGAGAGGTGTGGCAGAATCACCACTACCAGAATTTTGGAGGCGTGTTGGCGGAACAAGCTCCAACAATACTGTATCCTGTCCTGCATCCTTCTCAGCTGCCAGCAGAGTTAACCAGTGCACCGTGAAAGAAAGGTAACGTCCCTGTCCATGCCTGCTGGACCATGAGTCAGCCTGCCTGACTGAAAGTATCTTTGAATACGTACACCCGGAATGGCCTATAGTCAGGTATAGTCTTGGCTAGACTAGAATGCAGTGGGTATATATGTAGGAGACAGTATATATTTTATGCACTGCAGATCACTGAATCACCTGCCTGGCCTGCCTGCCTGAAAGTGTCTTTGAATACGTACACCAGGAATGGCCTATAGTCAGGTATAGTCTTGGCTAGACTAGAATGCAGTGGGTATATATGTAGGAGACACTATATATTTTATGCATTGCTGATCACTGAATCACCTGCCGGGCCTGCCTGCCTGAAAGTGTCTTTGAATACGTACACCAGGAATGTCCTATAGTCAGATATAGTCTTGGCTAGACTAGAATGCAGTGGGTATATATGTAGGAGACAGTATATATTTTATACACTGCAGATCACTGAATCACCTGCCTGGCCTGCCTGCCTGCCTGAAAGTGTATTTGAATATGTACACCAGGAATGGCCTGCAGTGAGATCTAGCTACACAGGATACAGTATATATACATATATATATGTGTATATACTGTATATATATATATATATATATATATATATATATACACAAAGCCAGGATGTGTATATATATATATATATATATATATAATAAATACACTGCAGCTAACTGAATCAACTGCCTGCCTGAAGTATATTAGAAACAGTACACCAGGAACGGTCTACAGTGAGATCTAGCTACACAGGATACAGTGTGTATATATATATATATATATATATATATATATACAAAGCCGGGATGTATATATATATTCTAAATACACTGCAGCTAACTGAATCAACTGCCTGCCTGAAGCATATTAGAAACAGTACACCAGGAACGGTCTGCAGTGAGATCTAGCTACACAGGATACAGTGTATAATATATATATATATATATATATATATATACACAGTATACAAAGCCGGAAAGTATATATATATATATATATATATATATATATATATATATACTAAATACACCGCAGCTGATTGAATCAATTGCCTGCCTGAAGTATATTAGAAACAGTACACCCGAAACAGTCTGCAGTGAGATCTAGCTACACAGGATACAGTGTATATATATGTATATATATATATATATATATATATATATACAAAGCCGGGATGTATATATATACTAAATGCACTGCAGCTAACTGAATCAACTGCCTGCCTGAAGTATATTAGAAACAGTACACCAGGAACGGTCTACAGTGAGATCTAGCTACACAGGATACAGTGTGTATATATATATATATATATATATATATATATATATAGATATATATATATAGATATATATATATATATATATATACAAAGCCGGGATGTATATATAAATATATATAAAATACACTGCAGCTAACTGAATCAACTGCCTGCCTGAAGCATATTAGAAACAGTACACCAGGAACGGTCTGCAGTGAGATCTAGCTACACAGGATACAGTGTATATATATATATATATATATATATATATATATATATATATACAAAGCCGGGATGTATATATATACTAAATACACTGCAGCCAACTGAATCAACTGCCTCCCTGAAGTATATTAGAAACAGTACACCAGGAACGGTCTGCAGTGAGATCTAGCTAAACTGGATACAGTGTGTATATATATATATATATATATATATATATATATATATATATGTAGCGGGTATTTGAATTTAGGGGAAGCATCTGGGTGGTAGTGTAACCCAGATGCACTGATTGCTAGGGAATCTGAGACCCTTTTATGGTTCTTGGAGGACTCTGGTGATGTGAGGTTCCCTGCGGACTACAGGTGGCGTTGTTGCCCTGGGCCGGAGTTGAACTCACATCGCAAGACTGTGCCTTTTTGTCCTCCCCGGAGCTGGTACAGCGGGGCGGGGAACCCGCTGTGGCACGAAGGGGGAGGAGATAAAAGGGGTGGACGCCCTTACCCCGGGGTTCAGAGTTGAAGTCGGAGGACGCGGCCGCACCCAGGCACCTTCAGCTTGGGTGCTGGCTTTCCGGTGCTCCGGGCCCAGGTGCCCTTGACCTGGCCGGAGTGGAGATGGAGTCCATCTCAGGCACCTCTAGCCTGGGGTGAGGTACTATGGCGGATGCCTGGGGCTCAGTACCTTCGACTGAGTTCCGCAAGGGTGGAGGAATCCGAGGGGGCCCTAACTCCTTGGGTGCCCGTGTCTGAGTTCGTGAGGTCTGGTGTGCATAACTTCTTTGGAGAGTCCGCGCAGCTTCGCTGGTGACAGAAAGGCCTCCGGTATCTCCCTTGGATGGATATCCTTCCCCTGACAGGGGCCTAGCTAGCGAAGGTAATTCACGTTCTACTTCACATAGTCAGTGGCAGTGACTATTCGCCGCTGGTGATACCACAGTGGTTGGCAAGAGAAGGGAAAGGATTGTGCCTCGACCTATTCCCATTAAGACTAAGTTGTTGCAAAAGAAACCAACTTAACCGTGCTGTGTGTTTATTCGCTGAGAAGAATAAAACTGTGTTGGACCTATTCACTGTGTGGAACTCTGGTTACTAGGAGCAAAGGAGTCAGGGACGAAGTACAGGACTTGACTCTAGGACATCTACACAAAGCCCGTCTTTCTGGCCTTCACCTCGTCACTATGGAGGACATGGGCCGTAGTGTATCTCATCCCTCTGCCCAGCACCAACACCCCTAGACAAAGAAAGACAAGCCGAGAATGAGAAGGGGAGGGAGGGGTGAGGCCGCTACATATATATATATGCAAAGCCGGGGTGTATATATATATAATAAAGAGAATACAGCTAACTGAATAAACTGCCTGCTCAAAGTACAGGGAGTCCCCGAGTTACGAACACCCGAGTTAGGAACGAATCCGGCGATGCGAGGCTGTGCTTCTCGCGCTCGCCGCCCCCACGAGATGGCGCGCATCCATAGGAATCCAGTGGGGGTGGCGAGCGGGAGGAGCGACTTAGCTTGGCGCAGGCCCCCGCGACGGGGCTCGCGGGTGTCAATCTCGCCGCTAGCAGAGGCGAGATTGACACAATATCGGCGGCAGGTACTGTATGAACGGCCTCAAATGCCGGCCACTTGTGCTCCACGCTGGTCCTGGATACCTTTTGAGCACCTCCGGACACATCCCACACTGCCGTACTACGCCCCAGATAACATAACAAGCGCCCGGAACATCCCACATCCATGCACAGGCGGCAGTTATACTTACGAACACTTACGAATGCAGTGTTCCGACCGGAAGTTTCACTTACAAATGCAGTGTTGCGAATTACGAACAACTTTGACTTACGAACAAACGTTCGATCTTCGTCGAACGATCGAACAGCCGATGTTCGAGTCAAACTCATGTTCGATTCGAACAGATAGCTCATCCCTAATTACCACTGATGAAAAACGGATGAAAAACTAATACTTTATCCATTTAGACATGACTAAACTGATGAAATGAAGGGGCCACACATAGATTTCCTTTCCAGAAGAAACATTACTTTATTTTTTTTTCCATTTTAATTCATTGTTAAAAACTAAAGAAATATCTATCTGTGGGCAGGTCCTGGACACACATTTTTGTTATTGATAAGTAGTGATGAGCCGAACACCCCCGGGTTCGGTTCGCACCAGAACCCGCGAACGGACCGAAAGTTCGAACGAACATTAGAACCCTATTAAATACAATGGATGCGAACGTTCGAATTCTAAAGTGCTAATTATAACAACTATTATGCATGTTATTGTCCTAAAAAGGGTTTGGGAACCCGGGTTCTGCACCAGGGGACATGTATCAATGCAAAAAGAAGTTTTAAAAACGGTCGTTTTTCGGGAGCAGTCATTTTAATGATGCATAAAGTGAAAAAAAAAAAGTCAAATATTCCTTTAAATATCGTACCTGGGGGGTGTCTAAAGTATGCCTGTGAAGTGCCACGTGTTTCCCGTGTTTAGAACTGTCCCTGCACAAAATGACACTTCTAAAGGAAAAAAAAGCCATTTAAAACTGCTTGCGGCTTTAATGTAATGTCTGGTCCCGGTAATATGGATGAAATTCTTTAAGAAAAATGGCATAGCTACCCCATGACCCCCCCCCTACCCCAGCCCATTACCAGCCCCTTTGGGTCTTGTATGGATATTAAGGGGAACCCCGCACATAAAATAAAAAAGGCCCTATATACTCTGAACAGCCCTATACAGGCGGTGCATACAAGACAGGGACTGTAGGTTTGTTCTTATGTAGAGTCTGTTTGTAATTTTGAACAGGTACATTGTTGAAGTGTAGCTCCAGCCCAAAAATCTATTTTTAAACTTTTTGGAAAACATAGGTAAGGGTTATCACCCCTGTAACATTTGTTTTGCTGTCTGTGCCCCTGTTCAGAACATTTCACCTCACTTTCCGTCCCAATGACAACTGTTTTTGAAATGTGGTGTTTTTCTTGAAACAAGGATTGCTGATAAAGCATCAGTACAGAGGAGACACCTTTCTCCCATATTTATTCTTACAGGAGAGAATTTTCCTTCCTAGTGGTAGATTTCCTCTCACTTCCTGTTGTCTTCTTGCGTTTGCAAGTAGGAGTCGTTTGTAAGTTGGATGTTTGAAAGTAGGGACCTGCCGTATATACTCTGCAGAAATAGGCCCCTTAGTTGTTGGTGTTGGCACAACACTGTAAGCACTCACAGTTACTCTTGGTTGGTGCTGGAACGCCCTGCTGTCAACTATTATATCAGGAATTTTAATTACATATAATTGTTGAACAGTGGTAGTAAAAATTGGGCCTTTGATGGTGGTGCTGGTGCCACAACACTGTAAGCCCTGACAGTTACTCTTGGTGGGTGCAGCAATGGGCCCTGCTGTGAATTATTAGATCAAGAATTGTAATTACATGCCCCTGTTGAACAGGGGCTGAAAAATTGGGCCTTAGGCACTGGTGGCACAACACTGCAACCCCTCACAGCAACTGTACTTGGAGCACAGCAATGAGCCCTGTTGCAAAGTATTGCTTCAAAAATTGTAATGACACGCCCCTGTTAAACAGGGGCTGAAAAATTGGGCCTTAGGCACTGGTGGCACAACACTGCAACTCCTCACAGATACTGTACTTGGAGCACACCAATGAGCCCTGTTGCAAAGTATTGCTTCAAAAATTGTAATGACACGCCCCTGTTAAACAGGGGCTGAAAAATTGGGCCTTAGGCACTGGTGGCACAACACTGCAACTCCTCACAGATACTGTACTTGGAGCACAGCAATGAGCCCTGTTGCAAAGTATTGCTTCAAAAATTGTAATTACACGCCCCTGTTAAACAGGGGCTGAAAAATTGGGCGTTAGGCACTGGTGGCACAACACTGCAACTCCTCACAGATACTGTACTTGGAGCACAGCAATGAGCCCTGTTGCAAAGTATTGCTTCAAAAATTGTAATTACACGCCCCTGTTAAACAGGGGCTGAAAAATTGGGCGTTAGGCACTGGTGGCGGCACCCATAAACAAAAATGATCTTACAAGCTATCATCATCAATCGTATCATTGAGGACTCGGAGGAGGAGGATAGCCAGTCAACATAACAGCACAGGCACTCAGCATCAGCATCAGTCTTGAAGGGATGTGACATGTTAAAATCAATTAGTCTGTTATATCAGCATCAGGTGTGTGGTAGCTGGTGGTGATCCAAGACTGGTTCATCTTGATGAAAGTCAGTCGATCAACCGAGTCGGTGGACAGGCGCACCCTGTGATCCGTGACAAATCCTCCAGCAGCACTGAATGTGCGTTCCGAAAGAACGCTGGATGCAGGACAGGCCAGTAGCTCAATTGCATACTGTGCAAGCTCTGGCCAGTGATCCATCCTCAAGACCCAGTAAGCCAGAGGATTTTCGGTGGGGAAGGTGTCCAAGTCTGACCTTGCCCCTAGATATTCCTGCACCATGTTTATCAGACGCTGGCGATGGTTGCTGGAACCGATCATACTTTGGGGCTGCGGACTAAAGAATTGTCTGAACGCATCGGTCAGACGGCCACCTTCCCCACCGCTCCTTCTTTGACTGGCCGAAGCCTCAGCAACTCGTTGTCCAGGACCAGGAGTTTGCAACCTCCCAGTCTCTGGGAACGCGTTGCACAGACCTTTCTGCAAGGCCTCCCGGAGTTGTCTCATCCTCTGCTCCCTCTGCGACGGTAACATAAGGTCCGCAACCTTACCCTTGTACCGTGGATCAAGGAGAGTGGCCAGCCAGTAATGGTCCCTCTCCTTGATCCGAAGAATACGAGGATCCTTCCGCAGACTTTGCAGGATCAGGGAGGCCATGCAGCGTAGGTTTGCTGAGGCATTCGCTCCGGAGTCCTCTGGGTCACTAAGGACGACATGATCCGCAGCCACCTCCTCCCAGCCACGTACAAGTCCACTGGTTTCTTGGGACTGTAAATCATCCCTAAAAGACTGCTGCTGATGATGCTGAGTGCCAGCCTCCACCTCCATGCTGACACAATCCTCCTCCTCCTCCTCCTCCTCCTCCTCCTCCTCCTCTTCCTGTGCGATGGGTGGGACAGAAGGAACACTGTCTGGGTAAAGGGGGCCTTGAGAGGCAAGGAAGTCCTCCTCTTCCTGCCTCTGTTCTGCCTCAAGTGCCCTGTCCATTATTCCACGCAGCGTGTGCTCCAACAGGTGGACAAGAGGTACAGTGTCACTGATGCATGCACTGTCACTGCTCACCATCCTCGTGGCCTCCTCAAATGGTGCCAGGACAGTGCATGCATCCCTGATCATGCCCCACTGGCGTGGAGAAAAAAAACCAAGCTCCCCTGACCCTGTCCTGGTGCCGTAGTCGCACAGGTACTCATTGATGGCCCTCTGCTGCGTGTGCAGCCGCTGCAGCATGGCCAACGTTGAGTTCCACCTGGTGGGCATGTCACATATAAGGCGGTTCTTGGGCAGGTTCAACTCCTTTTGCAGCTCAGCCAGGCGAGCACTGGCATTATAAGATCTGCGGAAATGCACACAGACTTTCCTGGCCTGCCTCAGGACATCCTGTAAGCCCGGGTACCTGCCCAAGAAGCGCTGCACCACCAGGTTAAGGACGTGAGCCACACAGGGCACATGGGTCAGTTGTCCCTGTCGGAGGGCGGAGAGGAGGTTGGTGCCATTGTCGCAAACCACCATTCCTGGCTTAAGCTGGCGTGGCGTCAACCACCTCTCGGCCTGGCCCTGCAGAGCAGACAGGACCTCTGCCCCAGTGTGGCTTCTGTCCCCCAAACACACCAGCGCAAGCACGGCATGGCATCTTTTTGCCTGCGTACTTGCGTAGCCCCGTGAACGGCTACAGAGCACCGCTGGTTCATAGGACAAACCACAGGAAGAGGCCATGGAGGAAGAAGAAGAGGAGGGGGTGGAGGAGAGAGGTGTGTCACAACCAGTAGTAGCATTTTGGAGGCGTGGCGGTGGGACAACCTCCAACACTACTGCACCTTGTCCTGAATCCTTCCCAGCTGCCAAAAGAGTGACCCAATGGGCCGTGAAAGAAAGGTAATGTCCCTGTCCATGCCTGCTGGACCATGAGTCAGCGGTAATATGCACCTTACCGCTGACCGCCCTGTCCAGCGAGGCCAAGACATTGCCTTCCACATGCCGGTAGAGAGCCGGAATAGCCTTCCGTGAGAAAAAGTGGCGTTTGGGAACCTGCCACTGAGGAACTGCACATTGCACAAACTCACGGAAGGGGGCCGAGTCTACCAACTGAAAAGGCAGCAGTTGAAGCGCTAGCAATTTAGCCAAGCTAGCATTCAACCGCTGGGCATGTGGATGGCTGGGAGTGAACTTCTTTCGACGGTCCAGCAGCTGGGGCAGGGAAATTTGCCTGCTAGAATCGGACGTCGGTGTACTGCTAGCAGAGTGGGCGCAAGTACTTGGCTGTGACACACCTAATTCTACACCTTCATTCCTCTCAGTGCATGTTTCAGAGAGGACTGAAGTTATAGTGGGGTTGGAGATCCCAGCTGATGCGGTGCAAGGAGAGGTCCGCTTTGTTCTTTGGTGTGGGTCTTTGAGGTAGGCTTGCCAACGAGCTGCATGGCAGGTCAACATATGTCTGGTCAGGCATGTGGTACCCAAGCGGCTGATGTTTTGGCCACGCGATATACGCTTGAGACATATGTTGCAAACAGCAGCTGTGCGATCTGATGCACTAGCCTCAAAAAAGGCCCACACCAAAGAACTTTTTGAATGACGGGCAGAGGCAGCGCCCTGCACAGGCGGAGCTCTGCGGTGTGATTCCGTCGGTGTACTGCCCTTACGCTGGCCACCAAAGGGCATCCTGCCTCGTTGGAGATGTGCCTCCTCCTCATCCTCCTCCTCCTCCTCTCTCCTATTAGGCACCCACGTGGAGTCAGTGACCTCATCATCCCCTCCCTCCTCATCACTGGAGCCAATCTGGCAGTATGCTGCAGCTGCTGGAACATGACTGCCAGATTGGTGTCCTTCTTGAGCATCCCCTCTGTCTGCTCTCACGCTACTGCCTTCCTCTAGCTGGGTTTCATCATCAGACCCTTCGAAACGCTGGGCATCCTCCTGGAGCATGTACCCAACACTGTGCTGAAACAGTTCGGGGGACTCCTCAGGAGGAGGACATGGTGGGTCTAGGGAAGGAGTGACTGATGATTTGTCTGACATTGATACCAGGGAAGACGACGCTTTGGCAGCTGCTTTTCCAGTACCCTGAGCCTGGGTGAGAGAGGATGAGGAGGAGGAGGAGGGCTTGGTCATCCACTCTACCAAGTCTTCGGCATGATGTGGCTCAACATGTCCAGCTGCCGAAAAGAAGGACAAGCGTGTCCCATGGCCATGTGCTGATGACAATGCACCGCGTCCACGACCAGCACTGTTGCCCCCAGACACAGAGCCTGCTTGCCCTCTTTTATTGCCTCCTGACTGTCTGCCTCTCCTTGTTTGCCTTCCAGACATTCTAATAGATGGCCTGCAGGGAGATGGGAAAAAAGCAATAAGGGCTACCTTCAGGTGTCCTTCTCTGTCCCTTGAAACAAGGACTTGCAGAGTGAAATAAACTGACACTCTCCCTACCTACAGTTTTCTGTCCCTAGAATAAATGTTTTTTTTAATCACAATATAGCACAAGGACAATTCAGTCACTGTCCTTCCAGGTCCCTGGAAACAAGGACTTGCAGAGTGAAATAAACTGACACTCTCCCTACCTACAGTTTTCTGTCCCTAGAATAAATGTTTTTTTTAAGCACAATATAGCACAAGGACAATTCACTCACTGTCCTTACAGGTCCCTGGAAACAAGGACTTGCAGAGTGAAAGAAAAAAAACACTCTCCCTACCTACAGTTTTCTGTCCCTAGAAAAAATGTTTTTTTTAATCACAATATAACACAAGGACAATTCACTCACTGTCCTTCCAGGTCCCTGGAAACAAGGACTTGCAGAGTGAAATAAACTGACACTCTCCCTACCTACAGTTTTCTGTCCCTAGAATAAATGTTTTTTTTAAGCACAATATAGCACAAGGACAATTCACTCACTGTCCTTACAGGTCCCTGGAAACAAGGACTTGCAGAGTGAAAGAAAAAAAACACTCTCCCTACCTACAGTTTTCTGTCCCTAGAAAAAATGTTTTTTTTAATCACAATATAACACAAGGACAATTCACTCACTGTCCTTCCAGGTCCCTGGAAACAAGGACTTGCAGAGTGAAATAAACTGACACTCTCCCTACCTACAGTTTTCTGTCCCTAGAATAAATGTTTTTTTTAAGCACAATATAGCACAAGGACAATTCACTCACTGTCCTTACAGGTCCCTGGAAACAAGGACTTGCAGAGTGAAAGAAAAAAAACACTCTCCCTACCTACAGTTTTCTGTCCCTAGAAAAATTTTTTTTTTTAATCACAATATAACACAAGGACAATTCACTCACTGTCCTTCCAGGTCCCTGGAAACAAGGACTTGCAGAGTGAAATAAACTGACACTCTCCCTACCTACAGTTTTCTGTCCCTAGAATAAATGTTTTTTTTAATCACAATATAGCACAAGGACAATTCAGTCACTGTCCTTCCAGGTCCCTGGAAACAAGGACTTGCAGAGTGAAATAAACTGACACTCTCCCTACCTACAGTTTTCTGTCCCTAGAATAAATGTTTTTTTTAATCACAATATAGCACAAGGACAATTCAGTCACTGTCCTTCCAGGTCCCTGGAAACAAGGACTTGCAGAGTGAAATAAACTGACACTCTCCCTACCTACAGTTTTCTGTCCCTAGAATAAATGTTTTTTTAAGCACAATATAGCACAAGGACAATTCACTCACTGTCCTTACAGGTCCCTGGAAACAAGGACTTGCAGAGTGAAAGAAAAAAAACACTCTCCCTACCTACAGTTTTCTGTCCCTAGAAAAAATGTTTTTTTTAATCACAATATAACACAAGGACAATTCACTCACTGTCCTTCCAGGTCCCTGGAAACAAGGACTTGCAGAGTGAAATAAACTGACACTCTCCCTACCTACAGTTTTCTGTCCCTAGAATAAATGTTTTTTTGAAGCACAATATAGCACAAGGACAATTCACTCACTGTCCTTACAGGTCCCTGGAAACAAGGACTTGCAGAGTGAAAGAAAAAAAACACTCTCCCTACCTACAGTTTTCTGTCCCTAGAAAAAATGTTTTTTTTAATCACAATATAACACAAGGACAATTCACTCACTGTCCTTCCAGGTCCCTGGAAACAAGGACTTGCAGAGTGAAATAAACTGACACTCTCCCTACCTACAGTTTTCTGTCCCTAGAATAAATGTTTTTTTTAAGCACAATATAGCACAAGGACAATTCACTCACTGTCCTTACAGGTCCCTGGAAACAAGGACTTGCAGAGTGAAAGAAAAAAAACACTCTCCCTACCTACAGTTTTCTGTCCCTAGAAAAAATTTTTTTTTTAATCACAATATAACACAAGGACAATTCACTCACTGTCCTTCCAGGTCCCTGGAAACAAGGACTTGCAGAGTGAAATAAACTGACACTCTCCCTACCTACAGTTTTCTGTCCCTAGAATAAATGTTTTTTTTAATCACAATATAGCACAAGGACAATTCAGTCACTGTCCTTCCAGGTCCCTGGAAAGAAGGACTTGCAGAGTGAAATAAACTGACACTCTCCCTACCTACAGTTTTCTGTCCCTAGAATAAATGTTTTTTTTAATCACAATATAGCACAAGGACAATTCAGTCACTGTCCTTCCAGGTCCCTGGAAACAAGGACTTGCAGAGTGAAATAAACTGACACTCTCCCTACCTACAGTTTTCTGTCCCTAGAATAAATGTTTTTTTTAAGCACAATATAGCACAAGGACAATTCACTCACTGTCCTTACAGGTCCCTGGAAACAAGGACTTGCAGAGTGAAAGAAAAAAAACACTCTCCCTACCTACAGTTTTCTGTCCCTAGAAAAAATGTTTTTTTTAATCACAATATAACACAAGGACAATTCACTCACTGTCCTTCCAGGTCCCTGGAAACAAGGACTTGCAGAGTGAAATAAACTGACACTCTCCCTACCTACAGTTTTCTGTCCCTAGAATAAATGTTTTTTTAATCACAATATAGCACAAGGACAATTCAGTCACTGTCCTTCCAGGTCCCTGGAAACAAGGACTTGCAGAGTGAAATAAACTGACACTCTCCCTACCTACAGTTTTCTGTCCCTAGAATAAATGTTTTTTTTAATCACAATATAGCACAAGGACAATTCAGTCACTGTCCTTCCAGGTCCCTGGAAACAAGGACTTGCAGAGTGAAATAAACTGACACTCTCCCTACCTACAGTTTTCTGTCCCTAGAATAAATGTTTTTTTTAATCACAATATAGCACAAGGACAATTCAGTCACTGTCCTTCCAGGTCCCTGGAAACAAGGACTTGCAGAGTGAAATAAACTGACACTCTCCCTACCTACAGTTTTCTGTCCCTAGAATAAATGTTTTTTTTAATCACAATATAGCACAAGGACAATTCAGTCACTGTCCTTCCAGGTCCCTGGAAACAAGGACTTGCAGAGTGAAATAAACTGACACTCTCCCTACCTACAGTTTTCTGTCCCTAGAATAAATGTTTTTTTTAATCACAATATAGCACAAGGACAATTCAGTCACTGTCCTTCCAGGTCCCTGGAAACAAGGACTTGCAGAGTGAAATAAACTGACACTCTCCCTACCTACAGTTTTCTGTCCCTAGAATAAATGTTTTTTTTAATCACAATATAGCACAAGGACAATTCAGTCACTGTCCTTCCAGGTCCCTGGAAACAAGGACTTGCAGAGTGAAATAAACTGACACTCTCCCTACCTACAGTTTTCTGTCCCTAGAATAAATGTTTTTTTTAATCACAATATAGCACAAGGACAATTCAGTCACTGTCCTTCCAGGTCCCTGGAAACAAGGACTTGCAGAGTGAAATAAACTGACACTCTCCCTACCTACAGTTTTCTGTCCCTAGAATAAATGTTTTTTTTAATCACAATATAGCACAAGGACAATTCAGTCACTGTCCTTCCAGGTCCCTGGAAACAAGGACTTGCAGAGTGAAATAAACTGACACTCTCCCTACCTACAGTTTTCTGTCCCTAGAATAAATGTTTTTTTTAAGCACAATATAGCACAAGGACAATTCACTCACTGTCCTTCCAGGTCCCTGGAAACAAGGACTTGCAGAGTGAAAGAAACTGACACTCTCCCTACCTACAGTTTTCTGTCCCTAGAATAAATGTTTTTTTAAGCACAATATAGCACAAGGACAATTCACTCACTGTCCTTCCAGGTCCCTGGAAACAAGGACTTGCAGAGTGAAAGAAACTGACACTGTCCCTACCTACAGTTTTCTGTCCCTAGAATAAATGTTTTTTTTAAGCACACTATAGCACAAGCACAAAACACACTGACACTCTCCCTACCTATCCTTCTCTTTCCCTAAACTAAAGGAATCCAGGTTAAGCAAGAAAGAAATAACAGTCACTGTCCCTGCCTATGCTGCTCTATCCCTGCTCCGGAACACACTACACTAGGCCGCCGTGCTGGCGGCCTTTTATAGTGTGGGGCGTGTACTAAACACCCTCAGGAATAATTGGCCACAGGCATCCTGCCTGTGGCCAATCATTGCTCTCCTCGCTGCCGGCGCTGTGATTGGCCAAGCATGCGGGGTCACAGTGCATGCTTGGCCAATCACAGCGCCTGGATGACACTGCGATGGCGTAGTGCATTGTGGGCCGTTCGCGTCACTCGAATTTGGCGCGAACGGCCCAAATCGTTCGATCTTCGTCGAACGATCGAACAGCCGATGTTCGAGTCGAACGTATGTTCGACTCGAACACGAAGCTCATCCCTATTGATAAGTATCCCAAATAAAAATCTAGGTCTGAAATCTCTGTAGGCAAATCAAAAGCAGATTCTCTATGGCCCACATTATTGGCTAAGGAAACCCAGGGCAGCCTCAAAAATCTGTGATTTTTTGTAAAGCGTGCTCTTTTTTCATATACTATTGTAGCAGAGCGTCCCTGAGAGAGACAGGAAAAGTCCTGTTCGGGGTTTATACATCTCCCAGGCTCCTCTCTTATACGTTTAGGGATATCTGATCCAGTATCCAGTTCAGGTGTTGGTCCTCTCTCCCAGGTCAATTAAAAGCTCACCTGAGCAAACAGCCTTTGCTCTGCCTGGGAAACACAGACAACGCTGGTCTGTGAGAGCAAGAAGGTTGGTGGAAACTGTTAACCAGTTGATGTGGAAGCTGGCAAGCGGTAGGCTTGTTCAGCCTGGTAGTGAGGGCTTGTATATACCGTATAGTTAGAGCCGAGACACGGCTAGGGTTTTGTTTAGCTATTTTTTGTTTTGTTTGTTTTTCTGCACACTGTACAGCACCTGTCAATAGACTTTGTATATAGCACCAATAAACAACACTGTTTTTTCACTTATCCCATGGACTTGGTATCTGTGCCTGCTCATCCCAGGGAGCTTTTGTACCTGCTACCTGTCCCCCAGGTTACATATGGTGGAGAATGCGGGCAGCTGTAGTAAGTTACTATTTAAAAGGCCAGTACCTAAAGTGACAACATGGAGGAAATCCTCAAACAAATGCTGTTATCAAACGCTGCACAACAGCAAACTAACGCTGCACTGCAGCAAGCAAACGCTATCGCACAGGAGCAAACCAAGTTGCTGTGCCAACAGATTGGTGCTGTACAGGAGCAATCGCAGAGGCTGTTTGAACAGCTTGCCACTGCTGCAAAAGCGGATAGGAAAACCCTTACTGAGGTTGTGGAGACGCTAGCACAGGGGTCACCTGCGAAAATTTATGATATTGGAGACAAGCCCTCAGCCATTTATGTGGGTCGCTTTCTTTCTAAGATGACTGCAGATGATGATCCAGAGGCCTTCCTACTAATGTTTGAATGGACCGCTGAGAGGGAAGGTTGGCCTCAAACCCAGTGGGCAGGACTGATCGCCCCCTTGCTTTCTGGAGAATCGCAGAAGGCCTACTATGATCTGAAGACAGCAGAAGCGGGAGACTATGAGAAGGTCAAGCGGGAAATCCTGGCATGACTCGGTGTCACCTTGGCTGTTCGAGCTCAGCGGGTCCACAGCTGGTTCTTCCAAGATAAGAGGCCCCCAAGATCACAGATGTTTGATCTAATCCACCTGGTGCGGAAATGGCTACAGCCGGAGTCCCTGTCTGCACCACAATTAGTGGAGCGTGTGGTCATGGACCAATTCCTGAGGTCACTGCCAATTCCCCTGCAAAGGTGGTTGAGTCAAGGAGATCCCAAGTCGGCAGACAACCTGGTGGAGCTCGTTGAGAGGTACTTTGCTGCAGAGAACCTGGTCACCACCCCTACAGCCGCACGGACTTTCCACCCAAAGCCACAGTCACCCCAGGCAACCAGTAAGACTGTTCCAGGGGAAGTGGGGGGTAAGCATGGCAAGGAAATAGGGGGAGGATTTTTGGTGCCAGGACTGAAGTTTGGCGTCCCAAACAAGGGAAGCCACTGCCTGTCAGCAAACCAAACTGGGGAAACATCAGGTGTTTTTGTTGCCAAGAACTGGGACATGTTGCAGAAAACTGTCCATTGACAGATGAACCAATGCAGTGTGTTCTATCTATTAGAAGGCAGTCTATGTTTGCTGCTGTTTCATGCGCTGCAGTGCCAAATGTGGGAAAACACATGTGTCAAATGACTGTTAATAATAAGCCTATTGCGGCCTTGCTGGACTCTGGAAGTTTAGTTACTTTGGTTTCAGCTGAGATGGTTGAAACTGTGACTTTTCATGCTAAAAAAGTTGCTGTGATCTGTGTACATGGGGATACCCGGGAGTATCCTATAACCACTGTTCAGTTTAAAACATGCTTAGGTACGGTGACCCATTCGGTCAGACTTGTGCCCCACTTGGTGCACGAGGCTATCATTGGTAGGGACTTCCCTAAGTTTTGGGAACTGTGGGATAGTCCCGACCCGGTCGCAGTACCTGACTCAGTCGCAGAGCCAGAACTCCTGGCCGCTACTGACATTGTGGGTTCAGGGGACTCCTCTCAGGGCTCTCCGGGTTATCCTTTCTCAGTTATGGCAGGAGAGCTGGAGGAGCCTGATGAAGTCCCCACAACCAGTAGAGCCGGACAGCCATCTGCTGAATCTGAGCCTACGTTGGAGTTTGCTGATCTTAATGTGCACAAGGAAAATTTTGGTACTGAGCAGAGAAAAGACACTACCCTTGCCAGGGCCTGGGAAAATGTAATGGTGATTAATGATGTACCTGTCGAACCAGGGAACAGGCCCTGTTTTCCATATTTCTGCAGCACTGAGGATTTACTGTATCGTGTATGTAAAACTAATGATGAAGTGGTTGAACAGTTGGTAGTCCCTAAGCCATACAGATGGGTGGTGTTGGAACTTGCCCATGGGCACTTGCTAGGAGGCCATTTAGGGGTTGAGAAAACCAGGGTTTTACTGGCCTGGTATACAGAAAAATATCGAATTATTGTCAATCCTGTCCTGTGTGTCAGATGTCAGCCCCACAGCCCCACTTCCGAAGTCCTTTAGTGCCCTTGCCCATTATTGAAGTGCCCTTTGAGAGGATTGCCATGGACCTTGTGGGTCCGCTCCCCAAATCTGCCCGCGGTAATCAGCATATCCTCGTGATCATGGATTACGCTACCCGTTACCCCGAGGCCGTTCCCTTACGCACCGCGTCTGCTAAAAACATTGCCAAAGAGCTGTTTATGGTGTTCAGTCGGGTTGGCGTCCCTAAAGAAGTCCTTACAGACCAGGGCACCCCATTCATGTCACGAATAACTAGGGAGCTGTGCAATTTATTTAAGGTGACGCAGTTGCGAACCTCGGTATACCATCCTCAAACGGATGGCTTGGTGGAACGCTTCAATAAGACATTAAAGAGTATGTTAAAAAAGGTTGTTCACAAGGATGGGAAAAACTGGGACTTCCTGATACCATACTTGATGTTCGATATCAGGGAAGTTCCCCAGTCCTCTACGGGGTACTCGCCATTTGAGCTGCTTTATGGGAGACACCCTCGGGGACTCTTAGACATAGCCAAGGAAACTTGGGAGGGGGAGCAAACATCCCACAAAAGTGTCATTGAGCATATCGCTCAAATGCAGGACAGGATTGCAGCAATCATGCCGGTCGTAAAAGAACACTTATTGCAGGCCCAAGTAGCCCAACAGAGAATATACAACAGGGGGGCCCAACTCTGTGTTTTCTCACCTGGTGACAGGGTCCTTGTGTTAGTTCCCACTGTTGAGAGTAAGTTCCTGGCTAAGTGGCAGGGTCCCTTTGAAGTAATTGAAAGAGTTGGGGAGGTCAATTACAAGATCTATCAACCAGGTAAAAGGAAGCCCGAACAGATTTACAACATATACCTGTTAAAGCCCTGGAAGGATAGACTGGCGATAACTGCGAGGTCCCTCCCGGGAACGCCTAAGGGTACTGGGTCCCCTCTGGTCCCTGAGGTCACGATTCCAGACACCCTGTCATATTCCCAAAAACAGGAAGCTAGAGAGTTCCTGATAAGGAATAGAAAGAAATTTTCAGAGTTACCTGGCACGACTTCAGCAGTTCAGCATGATATTGTTACTGAACCTGGGGTCCGTGTCAAGCTCAAACCGTACCGAATTCCTGAAGCGAGGAGAAAGGACATCAGTGATGAAGTTAAAGGAATGTTGGAGCTAGATGTCATTGAGGAGTCCAATAGTGACTGGTCTAGCCCCATCGTGTTAGTCCCAAAACCGGATGGTACTTGAAGATTCTGTAACGACATCAGGAAGCTTAATGCAGTGACAAAGTTTGACACGTACCCAATGCCCAGGGTAGACAAACTTATAGACCGACTTGGCAAGGCTCGCTTCCTGACCACTTTGGACTTGACAAAAGGCTTTAGGCAAATACCCCTGACTGGAAGCGCCAAAAAGAAGACTGCATTTGTGACCCCGGAGGGTTCCTTTCAGTATAAAAAGATGCCTTTTGGGTTGCAAAATGCCCCTGCGACATTTCAGAGGGCCATGGACAGGACCCTAAGACCCCACCGACAGTATGCAGCAGCCTATCTAGATGACATAGTGGTACATAGCACTGACTGGGAGTCTCACTTGCCCCGTGTCCAGGCTGTCCTTGATTCCCTCTTCAATTAAGGTTTTACAGCAAATCCAAAAAAATGTTCCATTGGTCTAGAGGAAGCCAAGTATTTGGGCTACACTATTGGCCGTGGTGTCATAAAACCCCATGTGAATAAAATAGAAGCCATCCAGGAGTGGCCACGTCCTGCAAACAAGAAGCAGGTCAGGGCCTTTCTTGGGATTGCGGGATATTATAGAAGGTTTATCCCAAATTTTGCAACTATAGCTGCCCCACTGACAGACTTTACGAAAGGGAAAGACTCTGTAATAGTGAAATGGTCCCCAGTAGCGGAGGAATCTTTCCAAGTCCTGAAGAAGGCTCTTTGTGCACAGCCAGTATTGTACTCCCCCGATTTCTCCAAAGACTTTTTGGTTCAAACGGATGCGTCTGATGTTGGTATCGGGGCAGTACTATCACAGGTATACAATGGGGAAGAACACCCTGTGGTATACATAAGTAGAAAGCTCAATGACCATGAGAAAAAGTATGCAGTCATTGAAAAGGAATGTTTAGCCATAGAGTGGGCTGTGGACGCGCTCAGGTACTACTTGTTTGGGCGCCAGTTCGAATTAATAACTGACCATGCTCCCCTGAAATGGATGGCCCAAAAGAAGGAGACTAATAGGCGGGTGAACCGGTGGTTTTTGGCTCTACAGGATTATTCCTTTTCTGTAAAACACAGGCCAGGTGTTGAGAGGGGGAATGTAGATGCCCTGTCCCGTGTTCACTCCTGTTGGGCCACAGGTGTTCCAACCCTGGGGTTGAAACAAGGGGGGAGGATGTGTAGCAGAGTGTCCCTGAGAGAGACAGGAAAAGTCCTGTTCGAGGTTTATACATCTCCCAGGCTCCTCTCTTATACGTTTAGGGATATCTGATCCAGTATCCAGTTCAGGTGTTGTCCTCTCTCCCAGGTCAATTAAAAGCTCACCTGAGCAGACAGCCTTTGCTCTGCCTGGGACACACAGACAACGCTGGTCTGTGAGAGCAAGAAGGTTTGTGAAAACTGTTAATCAGTTGATGTGGAAGCTGGCAAGCAGTAGGCTTGTTCAGCCTGGTAGTGAGGGCTTGTATGTACTGTATAGTTAGAGCCGAGACACGGCTAGGGTTTTGTTTACCTATTTTTTCTTCTGTTTGTTTTTCTGCACACTGTACAGCACCTGTCAATAGACTTTGTATATAGCACCAATAAACAACACTGTTTTTTCACTTATCCCATGGACTTGGTATCTGTGCCTGTCATCCCAGGGAGCTTTTGTACCTGCTACCTGTCCCCCAGGTTACACTATATACATTTATATATATATATATATACAGTCAGGTCCATAAATATTGGGACATCAACACAATTCTAATCTTTTTGGCTGTATACACCACCACAGTGGATTTGAAATGAAACAAAGATGTGCTTTAATTGCAGACTTTCTGCTTTAATTTTAGGGTATTTACATCCAAATCAGGTGAATGGTGTAGGAATTACAACAGTTTGTATATGTGCCTCCCACTTTTTAAGGGACCAAAAGTAATGGGACAGATTAACAATCATAAATCAAACTTTCACTTTTTAATACTTTGTTGCAAATCCTTTGCAGTCAATTACAGCCTGAAGTCTGGAACGCATAGACATCACCAGACGCTGGGTTTCATCCCTGGTGATGCTCTGCCAGGCCTCTACTGCAACTGTCTTAAGTTCCTGCTTGTTCTTGGGGCATTTTCCCTTCCGTTTTATCTTCAGCAAATGAAATGCATGCTCAATTGGATTCAGGTCAGGTGATTGACTTGGTCATTGCATAACATTCCACTTCTTTCCCTTAAAAAACTCTTTGGTTGCTTTCGCACTATGCTTCAGGTCATTGTCCATCTGCACTGTGAAGCGCTGTCCAATGAGTTCTGAAGCATTTGGCTAAATATGAACAGATTATATTGCCCAAAACACTTCAGAATTCATCCTGCTGCTTTTGTCAGCAGTCACATCATCAATAAATACAAGAGAACCAGTTCCATTGGCAGCCATACATGCCCACGCCATGACACTACCACCACCATGCTTCACTGATGAGGTGGTATGCTTTGGATTATGAGCAGTTCCTTTCCTTCTCCATACTCTTCTCTTCCCATCACTCTGGTACAAGTTGATCTTGGTCTCATCTGTCCATAGGATGTTGTTCCAGAACTGTGAAGCCTTTTTTAGATGTTGTTTGGCATACTCTAATCTGCCCTTCCTGTTTTTGAGGCTCACCAATGGTTTACATCTTGTGGTGAACCCTCTGTATTCACTCTGGTGAAGTCTTCTCTTGATTGTTGACTTTGACACACATACACCTACCTTCTGGAGAGTGTTCTTGATCTGGCCAACTGTTGTGAAGGGTGTTTTATTCACCAAGGAAAGAATTCTTCGGTCATCCACCACAGTTGTTTTCCGTGGTCTTCCGGGTCCTTTGGTGTTGAGAAGCTCACCGGTGCGTTCTTTCTTTTTAAGGATGTTCCAAACAGTTGATTTGGCCACACCTAATGTTTTTGCTATCTCTCTGATGGGTTTGTTTTGTTTTTTTAGCCTAATGATGGCTTGCTTCACTGATAGTGACAGCTCTTTGGATCTCATATTGAGAGTTGACAGCAACAGATTCCAAATGCAAATAGCACACTTGAAATGAACTCTGGACCTTTTATCTGCTCCTTGTAAATGGAATAATGAGGGAATAACACACACCTGGCCATGGAACAGCTGAGCAGCCAATTGTCCCATTACTTTTGGTCCCTTAAAAAGTGGGAGGCACATATACAAACTGTTGTAATTCCTGCACCGTTCACCTGATTTGGATGTAAATACCCTCAAATTAAAGCTGGAAGTCTGAAGTTAAAGCACATCTTGTTTGTTTAATTTCAAATCCATTGTGGTGGTGTATAGAGCCAAAAAGATTAGAACTGTGTCGATGTCCCAATATTTATGGACCCGACTGTATCCACTTGTCCCCCGCCCACTGTCAATTGACGGCGGGCGGAGGATACTCTCGTTCTGGGAGGACGTCATATGACGTCCTCCCTTTAAAACGAGCTAGGAGGCGCGCGCGTCCGCCGCGTTCACAAGGCCCCGGTGCGCGTGCCCGGCGGCCGCGATTGCCGCCGGGCACCCGCGATTGCCCGGGAAACGAGCAGGAAAGTGGATCTCTGTGTGTAAACACAGAGATCCACGTCCTGTGAGGGAGAGGGGACCGATGGTTTGTCCCTTGTACATAGGGACAACCATCGGTCACCTCCCCCAGTCAGTCCCCTCCCCCCACAGTAAGAACACTTTGAGGGAACATATTTAACCCCTTCCCGCCCCCTAGTGGTTAACCCCTTCCCTGCCAATCACATTTATACAGTAATCAATGCATTTTTATAGCAGGGATCGCTGTATAAATGTGAATGGTCCCAAAAATGTGTCAAAAGTGTCCGATGTGTCCGCCGCAATATCGCAGTCACAATAAAAAATCGCAGATCGCCGCCATTACTAATAAAAAAATAAAAATGCTATAAATCTATCCCCTATATTGTACACGCTTATTGCGATTTTTTTTTTTCAAAAAATATGTAGAAGAATACGTATCGGCCTAAACTGAGGAAAATTTTATTTAAAAAAAAATAAATGGGTATTTATTATAGCAAAAAGTAAAAAATAGTGTTTTTTTTTCCAAACTGGACGCTCTTCTTTTGTTTATAGCGCAAAAAATAAAAACCGCAGAGGTGATCAAATACCACCAAAAGAAAGCTCTATTTGTGGGGAAAAAAGGACACAAATTTCGTTTGGGAGCCACTTTGCACGACCGCGCAATTGTCATTCAAAGTGTGACAGCGCTGAAAGCTGAAAAATGGCTTGGGCAGGAAGGGGGTTTTCATGCACAGTAGAGAAGTGGGTATATATATATATATATATATATATATATATATATATATATATAATTTTCCTTTTGACATGCATATTTTCTCTAAAATATGATTTATTTTATGATGATTACTGTATTTTTTTTTTCCTAGTTGTATTTGCAAGCTTATGGCCAACAAGACCAGGATTCTAGTTACCTCAAAACTGGAACAGCTGAAAAAAGCTGACAAAGTACTCATTTTGCATGAAAGTACCTCTTATTTTTATGGAACATTTGCAGAGCTTCAAGAGCAACGTCCAGACTTCAGCTCCCAGCTTATGGGGTTTGATGCCTTTGATAACTTTAGTGCAGAACGGAGAAATTCCATATTAACAGAGACATTGAGACGACTCTCAATTGACAGTGAACCCATAGTTGCTAGAAATGAAGCCCGAAATAAGTCCTTTAAGCAGGCAGCAGAAATTATTGAGAAGAGGAAAAATTCTATAATAAATTCTCGGAAGTCAAGTAGAAAGTTTTCAATCATGCAGAAAGCTCAGCCACAAATGGGAGGAATTGAAGAAGAGGCCCCTGCAGAACCAGAAGAAAGAAGACTTTCCTTAGTTCCCGATTCAGAACAAGGGGAAGCCATCCTACCACGGAGTAACATTCTTAATGCGGGTCCAACTTTTCACGGTCGAAGGAGGCAGTCAGTGTTGAACCTAATGACTGGTACATCAGTTTCACAAAGTCAAATTGCTTTTGCAAGAGGGAGTGCTTCAATTAGAAAAATGTCAATGGCCCCCCAATCTGTAATAACACGAGAATTAGATATTTACAGCAGACGTTCCTCTCAAGAGAGTATCATGGAAATCAGTGAAGAAATTAATGAAGAAGATTTAAAGGTATAAATATGATTTCTTAAGTTGTCTTGTTTTAAAATATTTTTTTACTATGTCTTTACTGGAGATGCCATGCTGGAAAAGTCTGATCAAAATGCACTTATGGAAAACTTTTCCACGGTTAAGCTAATCAGGTTTATAATTTTATTTATTAACCACTTAAGCCCCGGACCATTTCGCTGGCCAAAGACCAGAGCACTTTTTGCGAATGGGCACTGCGCCGCTTTAACTGACAATTGCGCGGTCCCGCAACGTGGCTCCCAAACAAAATTAACGTCCTTTTTTTCCCCACAAATAGAGCTTTCTTTTGGTGGTATTTGATCACCTCTGCGGTTTAAATTTTTTGCGCTACAAACAAAAATAGAGCGACAATTTTGAAAAAAAAAAAAAGATATTTTTAACTTTTTGCTATAATAAATATCCCCAAAAAATCTATAAAAAAACAACATTTTTCCACAGTTTAGGCCGATACATATTCTTCTACATATTTTTGGTAAAAAAAATCGCAATAAGCGTATATTGATTGGTTTGCGCAAAATTTATAGCGTCTTTAAAATAGGGGATAGTTATATGGCATTTTTATTATTATAATTTTTTTACTAGTAATGGCGGCAATCTGCGATTTTTATCGTGACTGCGACTTTATGGCAGACACATCGGACACTTTTGACACATTTTTGGGACCATTGTCATTTTTACAGCGATCGGACATCGAGTCCGCGGGTCCCGCAGGCACGGTCACTGAGCTCGCGGCAGGGGCGCCCGCACGGCGGGAACTTCAAAGTGACGTAAATATACGTTACCTTGCCCGCCGTGCCATTCTGCCGACGTAAATGTACAGGAGCCGGTCGTTAGCCGGTTAAGACATAGCAATAATCTGCCATATACCAACCTGGGTGATTAGTTCTTTAATAGCAAAAACCATGAAAGTATTGTCTGGGCCCCAGAGTATCAAGTTACATTTTGTTCAATGTGAACATGCCCCTATAAAGGGATGGCTTCCAAGCCTGTACATTAACTTATAGGAATACAAAAGGGTAATGAATTGAGCACCAAGTCTCTTTTACATATAAACCTACAGTATATCTAAAGGCAAAACTTTTTTTTTTCCGTTTTGGACAGAAAGGAGGGATTGGAACACCTGTCAATTTTTATTGCTTTCTGTGCTCCTTTTCAGGAGATTCGTCCACTTTATTTGTCCTGTTTACCATTATCACGGAAAGTAAAAGAAAATCCCTAACACAATCTCCTCAATGGGACACAGATGGCAAAAAAAACAAAAACCTGCACATGCTCTATCCAAAATAATTTAGCTCTACTTTATTTAAACCCCCCATAAAATGATGTGAATTGGCACAGACACATCACACCTTCAGCATACTCCTCATAGTCTTAAAGCAGGCCAAAGGCCACATTTACCTGGGTGCCTGGTTTTGATCAGATAATACGTAATAGGGTAATGGAAAAAATAGGTTACATTTCTGGATCTAAATACATTTTGCAGACTAGTGTCCTTCTTCAACAATAAGTCAGCTTTTGCTGCACTGATTCTTCTTAGGTCCTCTCTCCTCCCCCCCCAGCATTTTTTAATAGAACAGACCTAAAATGCAACCTGGTGATCTTCACTGTGTAACCTGTACTGTACCCCCAGCACATGAGTGGACTGAGCTTTAGTGGGAAAGACAATCATAAGCTTGTCAAGCTATAGCTTTCCATTAAACTGTACAGAGATTGGGGCATTCATATGTTGGGGGGATGTGGAGCAGGAGTAAGAAGACTATGAAAATGTATTGCAGATGGATGGTTGCACAGCCATGATAGCCATGGAACTGCATTTTTGTATGTTATATTACAAAATGCTGGGGAATGGAGCCCTAATAAATATAAATACTCTTTTTTAAATGGTAAATTAAACTGATATTATTATGTATGAGAGATTATTGTACAGAAAGATCATTTATTAAAATTTAATTTACAACATAGTATATTTTAGATATGGTGCCTCAAATTAAACAAAAGTCAGTACCCAGTCTACCATTCTCCAAGGAATATGATCAGTTGGGTTTGAAAACCATGTCCATTCACCGTTGTTCTCCTGCAGATAAGCTGGTAGTAGATCAAACATCTCTCAAGCCTTGTACACACGGCCGGTTTTCTCGGCAAGAAAACTGCTGGGAGAGCTTTTTGCCGAGAAAACCGGTCGTGTTATGGTTTCCCGACGAGAAAACCGTGCCTGTGTATGCTTACCTGTCTCCAGGTAAGCCCACGCATGCTCGAAAAGACTTTGACGCATGTGCGGTAGCATACAATGGTAGTGTAGGGTGTAGCAAGATGGCGGCGACGGCATCGAATATGACGAGCGCATGCCCGTTGTAGTCAGTGACATCACCGCGTTCTTGCTATTCAAAAGAACGGCGGTTCTTTTGAATGTGCTTGTGTACACAGGGCTTGGCAAGACAAGCTTGCCAGGAATCCCGTCTAGAAAACTAATGTTTTTTTTTGGACAGGATTCTCGCCCGTGTGTACGAGGCTTCAGAGTCAGAGTCTTCCTGGCTCCTTCTCTTTCCACAAGCTTGGGCAGCAGAAGTGAACATAAAAAATAAATAAAAAAAAAATAGTTATCCTATACCTTGCTAGGCAGAGAGTTGTGGAAATACTTTTGTTTTGCTGTTGCAAGACAAAAAGATAAAGTTAACATCACAAATTTGGTCTAACAATTTAGTCTATACAGTATTTGATATTTGATATTGTAGAGGAACCGGCCTTCTTTGTGAACCCCCTAAAAAATAATTGTCAAACCGCAGACTAACTACTTATTATAGAACCCTCATTCTTTTCATGTACATACATTTAGTTAGAATTACATGCATGCAGCTAACCGTGCCATGTTTCCTGCTTTTTAAAGGAGTGTTTCCTGGATGACACGGACAGCACATCACCAACTACCACCTGGAGCACTTATTTCAGATATATCACCACTCACAAGAGCTTAATCATTGTTCTTGTTCTTGTCCTGGTTATTTTCTTGGCAGAGGTATTCATTTGAAAATATATAAACTACCACTAGGCATTTTATTTCTAACTTGTATGGTTTATTTAAGAAGTTTCCCTGTTGTGCTAAAAATGGCTGAGCAGCTTCTAAGTGCCCCCAGGAATTGAACTGCCTTTTAATAAATGGCATGCAGCTGATCAGCATTCCATGGCACACAAGCAAAAGGCTTTCCCATTTCCTTCATGGAAGTGGTACTCAGTAGCTGAGATAAACCAGGGGTAGTAATATACCACTGTGACATTTTGCTGTCATCTGCTCTATGCAAATTATTATTGACAGTTCCTTCCCAATATAAAAATGTCCATAGTTTTTTTTATAAAAGAGTGGAAGCCATTAACTGGTGGGACAAACACTTCCTTTAGTGCAACAGTGAACCAAACAAAATTGTATCATGTGTGATCACGCATAACTAAAATGTATGTAAACTATAGCAATGCACTTTACATTTTTTTGGTCTGTTAAATAGAGCATTGAAAGCATTTTGCTGTTTCTGTTTGATAGTTGCTAAAAGTTTTTGTGCACTGCTGTTTTATCTCAATTAGTGTTAACAGCCCTGCCCATTTCAATTCTGTAAACTACTGAATACCTTCTCTCTATGTACTGTAGTGTAGGTGAGGAGAGGGGGAGGTGTAGACCTAACACACTTTCTTTCTTAGGGTGACGACGCTAAAGGTTGATTTACTAAAACAGGAAAGTGCAAAATCTGATGCAGCTCTGCATAGAAACCAATCAGTTTCCAGGTTTTTTGTAAAGCTTAAAAGAGAAGTATGTTTTTTATTTTTTTAGATTCATACCTAGGTGGATACAGCATCAGACCGATGCTGCAGCTGTCCCCCGGCGCCTCTGCACTGAGATCCGAGCCACGAACATCGCAGATGGCTCGGTTCTCTCTCACTCCTCCCCGCGCGGAGAGCTGCTGACTGTCAGTCAGCATCTCTCCTGCTCTGTTCCTCCACGCTCACTGGAGCGCTGATGAGACTGCCATCAGTCAAGGCAGCTGGCAGATCCAGACTTCTGAAGTCAGGATGACGCAGTGCCTCGACTGATTGCAGTTACGTCATCGGAGAGCGGACTTCAGACCGCTCTCCACTGAAAACGGGTCACAGGAGTGCAAAACGAATGATGCCCTCCTGTGATCCATAGGAGAAGCTCAGCCTAAAAAGCTCAGGCTGGTCTTCTCCTTTAATTGAACAAGCTGAAGTTAGAAGCTGATTGGCTACCATGCACAGCTACACCAGATTTTGCACTCTCTAGCCCGTACACACGATCCGAAAATCAGACGCAAAATACAGATTTTGAAGCGATCGTACGATAATCAGATCGTTAGTACAGAGCTTTCGAGAGCCGATCACGACAGTTCACCCGATATTATCCGATCGGAAAAGAAAACCCAAAATTTCTCGTATGATACCAGATTGTACGATTTTCGTTTAATCAGTACAGTTGTTGTCCGAAAATACAATAGAAATACACTACAACACATGACATCACTTCTGATTTTTTATTCTGACGTACGAGAATTTTCGTAACTTTAGTAACTCTCCATTTTTGATATGCGACTAGCATGCAAAAAGAACGAACAATCTGTCGTCCGATTTACAGCATAAATGTGCATATAATACCCTGAAAAAAAACATTTGGATGATTTTTTATTTTTTTACTCACCTGGAAATACCTGTTGCTATGTGGTCCCACGAAATCTGCCTTCTGAATCACCTCGGATTGTGTCGTCATCTCCCTCGGCTCCTCAGCGCGCTACTGTTCCTGGGAAATGTGTGTCATCATTTCCCAGGATGCAGTGCCTCGACTGATTGCAGTTACGTCAGCGGAGAGCGGACTTCAGACCGCTCTCCACTGAAAACGGGTCACAGGAGTGCAAAACGAATGATGCCCTCCTGTGATCCATAGGAGAAGCTCAGCCTAAAAAGCTCAGGCTGGTCTTCTCCTTTAATTGAACAAGCTGAAGTTAGAAGCTGATTGGCTACCATGCACAGCTACACCAGATTTTGCACTCTCTAGCCCGTACACACGATCCGAAAATCAGACGCAAAATACAGATTTCAAAGCGATCGTACGATAATCAGATCGTTAGTACAGAGCTTTCGAGAGCCGGTCACGACAGTTCACCCGATATTATCCGATCGGAAAAGAAAACCCCAAATTTCTTGTATGATACCAGATTGTACGATTTTCGTTTAATCAGTACAGTTGTTGTCCGAAAATACAATAGAAATACACTACAACACCTGACATCACTTCTGATTTTTTATTCTGACGTACGAGAATTTTCGTAACTTTAGTAACTCTCCATTTTTGATATGCGACTAGCATGCCAAAAGAACGAACGATCTGTCGTCCGATTTCCGAATAGTGTTTATGTGGGCCATTATTTAGTAAATCAACTCATGTGTCTTCATGACTACAATACAGTAACTAAACAGTGTCACCCTAGGACCAGAATACTGGCAGAACAACCAGGTGAAAAAAAAAAAAAAAAAATCAATACAGCCACCTCATCTAAAGGCTGGTAAGCTGCAATAAATTACATTTTTAATCTTGGCCTTAGATACACTAAAACATGGGGCTGTGTTGTACTATAGGTAGCCATTTGCTCAAACATTAAAGTGGAGTTTCCACCAAAAATACAATACAGCATAAATGTGCATATAATACCCTGAAAAAAAACATTTGGATGATTTTTTCTTTTTACTCACCTGGAAATACCTGTTGCTATGTGGTCCCACGAAATCTGCCTTCTGAATCACCTCGGATTGTGTCGTCATTTCCCTCGGCTCCTCAGCGCGCTACTGTTCCTGGGAAATGTGTGTCATCATTTCCCAGGATGCAGTGCGCATCCCCTAGCGCTGGAATCGCGGGACTTGGAAACAGGAAGTGACGCGATTCAATTAAGATTTTGGTAGCTTTTTACACTGTTCTTCATTGTTGATGTTGGTTGCCATCACAACGGTGGGCACTTTCGCCGCCGCCCGTTGTAATGGCAACCTGAGTAGTTGACGGCGCTGCGCGAGAATTGGGAAGGACGGGCGGTCCGTGATGGTCACTCTCGTCATCACAGACCAGGAAGTAAGTGCTTGTGGGCTTCACATACCCACAAGCAAAATGAGAACTTCAGGGAAAAGGATTTTAAAAGTCTCTTTACACTGTCACTCGGCAGATCGGTGGCAGTTTTCAAAATAGTAAGTGAACTTAATTGCACAATTGTCTTGCCAGATGAAATAACATACTTATAAAATTTGCAAAATGTGATTGGAACCCCCCTTTAACAAGTGATTGCTACTCTTTTGCAATTATTGCAGGTGATTTAAGAAATGTGTTTGAACTCCCAAATAGCACCCAGGTACTTTAGGCATACAGTTCTTCACAGAATATTTCATTGTTTCAAATATCCCAGATTCTTTAAAGTTTAACTCATCCATCTCTCAGATAAAACAATAGCATGACTGGGGTTGATGCAGCCATCTTTGAACTTTTACAATAGTGGGAAAAGCAAATATTGGCTAAATACAATCTTGGCATGCTTTGTGCATTTCTTTCAGATTTGTGTAGTAGTCCAATGTGAAACTTTGCCTTTGTATGGGAGCTTCCTGTATTAAGACCAATCAGTGCTACTCTCACTCCTTGTGCAGTGTGCCTGGTCTTGTATATGTCACCCTGTACTTTTCTGCAGGCAGTCTATAATGAGTGGACCTGCTGGGCTCTTACCAAATCTCTGCAGTCCACACAGGCTATATGTAGCACAGTGATAATGTCACCACTACTTTTAGGTGATAATAACTGGATTTTCTATGGAATTGGGTTACACACAAAGTGGACTTATATTCTTTGCGGCTATTGAGAAAAATACTGTATTTATTGGCGTATAACACTCACATTTTTACCCTGAAAATAGAGGGTAAACTGTGCCTGCGTGTTATACGCAGAAAGCTGTGGAAAGTGTTTTTTCCTAAAAACTTCCCTCTTAAAGTTAGGGTGCGTGTTATACGCCTGTGCGTGTTATACGCCGATAAACACGGTATTTAAATGAAAGTTCTTGTGTCCAGGGTTCAGCTTTAATGAGATATAGGAATAAACGTAAATGAAACTCCGGCCTCTCTTCCTCTAATACACAGTGCAAAGCACAGGCTCAGTTGCACGCTGGCTACACTAGCTGCATGAACTCCTTAGCTTCCCTTTCACTCTGTTAAGTAACTGAGAAGAAGGCAAGTGAATGCTTAGGGGCAAGGGGGCAGGCATATAATTTTATTTTCTTCACTCCCAGTGGCAGAATAGAGTGGTATGAAAGTAAAGTGAAGGTTCTTTATTAAATTCTGTATGGTACTGATTGTGTCTCTGTGGACATATTTTTTAAGGCAATAAGAGTAAATCATACTTGGGCAGGTAGAACCCTTTTAAGGTAATTCAAATTCCCTCAAAAGAGTAACAAGTCCAGATCTGATAAATGTTTTAACAATAACTTAGTAAGTACACGTACTAATTTTTTGGATACACTATCTCAAGAGGTATTTTCGTAATCAAAAATTCTGTACTGATTGTGTCTCTATGGACATGTTCCTGGTTGTTCTAATGCTAAATCCTCAGTATTTGTGTTATCTCTTTATGTTTAATTCAATTCATGTTCTCTGTGTGTGTTGGGGAAAGGGGGACAACTTATAAGTTTTTTTTTTGTGGGGGGAGAGGCGGGCACAAGAAATCTGGCCTAAGATAGTTTTGTAGATGCTTCTAGGCAGATTGATCTCAGTGTAGTGTTGCTCGCTATTATTGGTATTCTTCTTCTAAGATAATGCCAGCACCAATGGTGTCTGCATTTGCCATACACTCACACTCATGCATACACAGCTGGTGCAGTTGTGAATGTCTGTGCAGCTGCTGTTCTATGGAATGACTGCTTGGCATTAGTGTCTTCAATATACCATCTTCTGTTTTTTTGCCATTTTTGGTGTTATACCTACACATTCTACAGGAGGGAAAATTTATATATGCTGTCTTTCCTTTTAGGTCGCTGCTTCACTGGTTGGTCTAATGCTTATCAAGGAGTAAGTATGTTGTTATGAAGATGAAGTTCTGAGTGCCACTAGAGTCTGAAGGTAGCTGTTTTTTGTGTATTTAGAGTCATAATGACGGCATGAGTCCAGGCCAAATAATGAGAAAGTATCTTAACTGGAAGGTTTTACTTTGTGTATGGCACTTGAAATAATTTCATTACGTAACCCATGGAGAGAAGAACAATGCTAATGTATTTATGTTTTGTATAAAGTGATGTTTTATTCGTGTGTATCTCTCTCCTGTTTTTTTTTTTACAGAAGTAATTTACAAAACAATTCAACCACTAATCGGAATGACTCCAATACACCAGTAATCGTGACCTCTACCAGTTCTTACTATGTATTTTATATCTATGTTGGCGTGGCTGACTCCCTTTTAGCTATGGGAATCTTTCGTGGGTTGCCTCTTGTGCATAGTCTCATATCTGTCTCTAAGGTCTTACACCAGAAAATGCTTCATGCGGTTCTTCACGCTCCAATGTCTACATTCAATACAATGAAAGCTGGTATGTTTCTAGGTTGCCAAAGCATGGGTGAAAAACCTTCTATATAATAGGAACTGCTTATGACTCTATGGTTCTTTCTTTTTTCTTTTCCTCTCTTGCCATGCAATCTGTCCTATGACCTATTGGAATTGCACTTTATCCTTTATTTGTTATTGAGAAGCCTTGTAACTATCCAGGTATTTATTGTTTCCTATATTGTGTACTGTTCATTATGTTGTCTAGTGAATTATTGCATGTATCACCAGTAGGGATAAGGGTTTGTCATGAACATCTGGTGTTCGCCCAATCGCCGAATACCAAACATTATGGGACGTTCGCGGGAAATTCGAGCAACCGCGCAACGCGCCATAATGAACAGCGAGACAGTCAATGCACTGCGAGATTGCAGTGCATTGATGGCTGCTGATTGGCCAAAGCATGCATCTGACCTGCATGCCAATGGCCAATTACAGTGCGCTCTGCTGTGAGAGCCATGATTGGCCAAAGGCCAATATCCTACTCCGGACCAGAATTTCAGGACAGTGCCGTCCAACAAAAATCCATAAGCAATCTTCTCCAGGCTCTCAGCTCAGCTCCTGATGGGGCCTATATTGCAGATTCTTGTCTCAGTAGCTATCTCCCATGGGCAGCAGCCCCATAAAAACTGAAACCCACCCTGGAGAGTAAAGAACACTTTGGAAGAGCCTTCCAAATATTTATCACCTCTCCAGTCACCTTCTGTGTGTCTTCTTTCAGGGATTGGCTGGGGCATGATAAATATTCATACTGGTCATTTGACTCTCCCTGTCCTGTATTCCGAAAGTTTCTCCCAGGCGGGAGAAATCAAACACCCAGCTAGGAAACCCTGACCAGACAAAAGTAATAGATCACTGCTGCACTGACTGCAGTGAAGTCAAAAACTAGCTTTAGCCTAGAAGCCTAATTAGAGGATTGTTCAATCACACATTATATTCATCATTCTTTTAACAATTCACTTTTCATTTATGAAACTTATGTTTTGGGGGTTTATGTGGCTTGATTTTTTTCATCTGTTGTAAGGTTACCATACAGTAAAATGTTTTTGCTCTTGTCACAGCTCTTGTTGAGTTGCAATGTAGCTCTTAGTCACAGAGCTTTGTGTTATATTGCAGGGCGAATCTTAAACAGATTTTCAAAAGATACGGCTATACTCGATGATCTTCTTCCGCTGACTATTTTTGACTTCATACAGGTGAGCCTATTCCTCAATAGATTTTAGCAGATATAGCAGATTTTGGAAAAATAGAGAATTATAGTTAGGGATGAACTTTTCATGCTTTTTTTTTTTTAAATTAGGCTATGTCTTCCCATAGCTAATGATTTCTTCAGCATCTTCATGTGAAAATCAATGGGACAATCTGCCAAACTAGTGAATCATCTCCCAGAAATACACTTACTATTATGATGATGATGATTATTATTGTTATTACCGCAAAGTACAGGTCTGGCTTTGTCAGGGAAAAACAATCCCCTGCAGGTCAACTGTATACATCGGAAAAGTTTTGGCAAATTTTATTGCACATTTTTACTTGCTTCTGTTTTGTAAATGATGCAAGTCATATGCCCTTTTTGACTCCGACTGCTAAGTGAGAGAATACTTTTGTCCCAGTCAGTCTCAAAGTTGCACTAAAAAAAAATCTACAGCCCTAGTACTCTGTTACTGTTGCTCAGACTAAAGATATTGTGCCGATGTCAAAACTTCTGTTGTCGGGGATACCTGCAATTTGACCTCAAGCTCTGTGCTGACTTCTGTGAAAAGCAGCAAGCCAATCATAGATAGTATGTTTGGGAAGTCCTGTACACATAACACTGTTGCATTGGTTGCTGTATATTGCAATTGATTATTACAAGACAGTAAAGTTACAATAAAATCAAGAAATGAACACTGAGAAGCCCTGCTCATGAGAGACCACAGCATGGGTGCTCAACCTGTGGCCCTCCAGCTGTTGCAGAACTACAAGTCCCATGATGCATTGCAAGCTGCTGACAATTACAAGCATGACTCCCAAAGGCAGAGGCATGATGGGACAGGTTGAGAACTCATGGTTTACAGACTGAAACAAAGGGGCAAGTGACACAAAATGTGATAATTTTTGTGAGGATGAGTTGATGGGGAAAGTAAAGCTGGGTATATATATACGTTGAGTTTTTTTCATTCAGCTGGCCAGTCGAACAGATTCCCCCATCAAGGTGAGGTGGATGGATGGAGGAATCCTCCCCACTGTGCTGTTGTATTCTGACAGCGGGACTCCTCCGCTGTCAGAATACACTGATCAGCACTGCGGCTGATTGAATGAAGGTTTTCCAACAGTCCTGTTCAACAGAAGTTGATCTACCGATCAACTTTTGACGGACAGGCAGAGCCACCCACAGATCCAAATTTTGATCCATGTGCACCCACCTTAAAAGTTCAGTTATTAGACTGAGGTGGAGTAGGCTTCCCTAAATGTGATGAGTTTTTCAGAAGTTGCCTAAAGGCGGACAGAGTAGAAGATATCTAGACAGATTGAGATAGGGAGTTCCAGAGGATGAGAGAATTTAAAAAAGTCCTGGAGGCAAGCATTGGAGGAGATGTCAGGGGAGCTAGAGAGGAGCAGGTTTTTTATAACATGGAACTGAAGTTATGAACCACTTACCACAATACCCTGCCCTTTTGGCCTCCTGAGTACTTACAGTGCCTTGCAAAATTATTCATCCCCTTGGCATTTTTTGTGTTTTATTGCCTCACAACCTGGAATACACATGGATTGTTTGAGGATTTGCATCATTTAATTTACAGTACATGCCCACAACTTTGAAGATTTTTTTTTATTGTGAAGCAAACAACAAATAGGACAAAAAAGCTGAAAAAGTCAACGTGCATATCTATTCACCCCCCTAAAGTCAATACTTTGTAGAGCCACCTTTTGCGGCTATCACAGCTCCAAGTCGCTTTGGATAAGTCTCTATGAGCTTGCCACAACTTACCACTGGGATTTTTGCCCATTCCTCCTTGCAAAACTGCTCCAGCTCCTTCAAGTTGGATGGTTTGCGCTTGTGAACAGCAATCTTTAAGTCTGACCACAGATTTTCTATTGGATTGAGGTCTGGGCTTTGACTAGGCCATTCCAACAGATTTACATGTTTCCCCTTAAACCACTCAAGTGTTGCTTTAGCAGTGTGTTTGGGGTCATTGTCCTGCTGGAAGGGGAATCTCCATCCTAGCCCCAAATAGGGATGAGCTTCGTGTTCAAGTCGAACCCATGTTCGACTCGAACATCGGCTGTTCGATCATTCACCGAATTGCGAAGATTACGTGCCGTTCGCGCCAAATTCGAGTGGCGCGTCACGGCCCATAATTCACTGCGGCATCACAGTGCATTGCTGACTGATGATTGGCCAAGCATGTACTATGACCCGCATGCTTTGGCCAATCATAGCGCAAAAAAAACGGAGAGCCGTAATTGGCCAAAGCCAGGGTGGCTTTGGCCAATTATGGCTCAGGGGGTTTAGTACACGCCCCACACTATATAAGGCCACCGGCTTCGCAGCCTTGTGTAGTCTGTTGGAGTTGTGAAAAGAGAGAGTTTACATAGACAGACAGTGTCATTTATATTGAGTTAGATAGAGTAGGCAGGCGAGTCAGTTAGCTGCACTTACAGTGTGTAGAGGATATATATGCATCCTAGGTGTTGTATATATATTTATACACTGTATTCAGTTTAGCTAGATCCGTTCCAGGTTTTTTCTCTATACTGTGACAGGCAGGCAGGTGATTGTGCTAGCTGCAGACAGTCAGTGTTTCACTTAGTGTACTGTGTGCTTTGCATTGCGTTCACCTAAAGCTTACCTGAATACAGTTAGTGACTATTATAGTGGTGCTCTCATAATAAAACCACAGGCAGAGAGCTACAAGTATTTTCTGTTAGTGTACTGTGTCCCTCTCTGCACAGTTTTCTCCTAAAACCAACTGCTGCTGCTGCTTTTCCCATACTAATACCACAGCAGGCAGTTGATTCTGATAGCTGCATTATCAGTACAGACAAATATATATATACATATATATATATATACATCCCACCTTTGTGCAGCTACATCTCACTGCAGGCCATTAGTATGTCTGGAAGGCAAACAAGAAGAGGCAGACAGTCACGAGACAATAAAAGAGGGCAAGCAGGCTCTGTGTCTAGAGGCAACAGTGCTGCTGGTCGTGGACACGGTGCATCCTCATCAGCACGTGGCCGTGGGACACGCTTGTCCTTCTTTTCGGCAGCTGGGCACGTTGAGCCGCAACATGCCCAAGACTTGGTAGAGTGGATGACTAAGCCATCCTCCTCCTCCTCATCCTCTCTCACCCAGGCTCAGGGTACTTTGTCTGGCAAAGCAGCTGCCAAAGCGGCCTCTTCCCTCGGCTCAATGGCATCAGTCACTCCTTCCCTAGCCCCACCATGTCCTCCTGAGGAGTCCCCTGAACTGTTTGACCACAGTGTTGGGTACATGCTCCAGGAGGATGCCAGCGTTTTGAAGGCTCCGATGATGGAACCCAGCTCGAGGAAGGCAGTAACGTGAGCTCAGAGAGAGGGGGTAGTAACGTGAGCCCAGAGAGAGGGGGTGACCAACAAGGACAGCTATCTGGCAGTCATGTTCCCCCAGCTGCAGCATACTGCCAGATTGGCTCCAGTGATGAGGAGGGAGGGGATGATGAGGTCACTGACTCCACGTGGGTGCCTGATAGGAGAGAGGAGGAGGAGGCACATCTCCAACGAGGCAGGATGCCCTCCAGGGGCCAGCTTAAAGGCAGCACACCAACCGCAACACACTGCAGAGTTCCGCATGTGCAGGGCGTTGTTGTCTCTGCGCGTTATTCCAAAAGTTCTTTGGTGTGGGCCTTTTTTCAGACGTGTGCAGCAGATCGCACTGTTGCCATTTGCAACATATGTCTAAAGCGTATCTCGCGTGGCCAAAACATCAGCTGCTTGGGCACCACGTGCTTGACCAGACATATGTTGACCTGCCATGCAGTCCGTTGGCAAGGGTACCTAAAAGACCCACACCAAAGAAGAAAGCGACCTCTCCTTGCTCCTCATCAGCTGGGATCTCCAACACCACTATACCTCCAGTCCTTTCTGAAACCTGCACTGAGAGGAATGAAGGTGTAGAATTCGGTGTGTCACAGCCAAGTACTTGCTGACAATCTGCTATCGGTACACCGACGTCCAATTGTACCAGGCAAATTTCCCTGCCCCAGCTGCTGCACCGCCGAAAGAAGTTCGCTCCCAGCCATCCACATGCCCAGCGGTTGAATGCTAGCTTGGCTAAATTGCTCGCACTTCCACTGCTGCCTTTTCAGTTGGTAGACTCTGCCCCCTTCCGTGAGTTTGTTGAATGTGCGGTTCCTCAGTGGCAGGTTCCCAAACGCCACTTTCTCTCACAAAAGGCGATTCCGGCTCTCTACCGGCATGTGGAAGGCAATGTCTTGGCCTCACTGGACAGGGCGGTCAGCGGTAAGGTGCATATTACTGCTGACTCATGGTCCAGCAGGCATGGACAGGGAGGTTACCTATCTTTCACGGCGCATTGGGTGACTCTGCTGGCAGCTGGGAAGGAGGCAGGACAAGGTGCAGTAGTGTTGGAGGTTGTTCCGCCACCATGCCTCCAAAATGATACTACTGGTGATTCTGACACACCGCTCTCCTCCACCCCCCTCCTCTTCTTCTTCCTCCATGGCCTCTACCTGTGCTTTGTCCTCGGAACCAGCGGAGCTCCGTAGGCGTTCAAGGGGCTACGCAAGTACGCAGGCAAAAAGATGCCATGCGGTGCTTGAGCTGGTGTGCTTGGGGGACAGGAGCCACACTGGGGCAGAGATTCTGTCAGCTCTGCATTGACAGGCTCAGAGGTGGTTGATGCCACGCCAGCTTAAGCCAGGAAAGGTGGTTTCCGACAATAGCACCAACCTCCTCTCCGCCCTCCAACAGGGACAACTGACCCATGTGCCCTGTTTGGCTCACGTCCTTAACTTGGTGGTGCAGCGGTTCTCGGGCAGGTACCCAGGCTTACAGGAGGTCCTGAAGCAGGCCTGGAAACTCTGTGGGCATTTCCGCCGGTCATATAATGCCAGTGCTCGGCTGGCTGACCTGCAAAAGGATTACAACCTGCCCAAGAACCATTGGCCATGCTGCAGCGGCTGCACACGCAGCAGAGGGCCATCAATGAGTATCTGTTGCAATATGAAACCAGGACAGTGTCAGGGGAGCTTGGATTTTTTTCCCCACGCCAGTGGGCCATGATCAGGGATGCATGCACTGTCCTGGCACCATTTGAGGAGGCCATGAGGATGGCGATCGGTGACAGTGCATGCATCAGTGACACTGTCCCTCTTGTCCACCTGTTGGAGCACACGCTGCATGGAATAATGGACAGGGCACTTGAGGCAGAACAGAGGCAGGAAGAGGAGGACTTCCTTACCTCTCAAGGCCCCCTTTATCCAGACAGTGTTCCTGCTGGCCCAGATATCACACAGGAAGAGGACGAGGAGGAGGAGGAGGAGGGGGAGAATTATTGTGTCAGCATGGAGGTGGAGCCTAGCACTCAGCATCAGCAGCATTCTTCAAGGGTACAATTACAGTCCCAAGACACCCATGGACTTGTACGTGGCTGGGAGGAGGTGGCTGCGGATCATGTCGTCCTCAGTGACCCAGAGGACTCCGCACCGAATGCCTCAGCAAACCTACGCTGCATGGCCTCCCTGATCCTGCAAAGCCTGCGGAAGGATCCTCGTATTCGTGTGATCAAGGAGAGGGATCATTACTGGCTGGCAATCCTCCTTGATCCATGTTACAAGGGTAAGGTTGCGGACCTTATCTTGCCGTCGCAGAGGGAGCAGAGGATGAAGCATCTTCGGGAGGCCTTGCAGAAAGGTCTGTGCAATGCGTTCCCAGAGACTGGGAGGTTACAAATTCCTGGTCCTGGACAACGTGTTGCTGAGGCTCTTGTCAGTCAAAGAAGGAGCGGTGGAGAAGGTGGCCGTCTGACCGATGCGTTCAGACAATTTTTTAGTACGCAGCCTCAAGGTATGATCGCTTCAAGCAACCATCGCCAGCGTCTGGTTTACATGGTGCAGGAATACCTAGGGGCAAGATCAGACTTGGACACCTTAACCACCGAAAATCCTCTGGGTTACTGGGTCTTGAGGATGGATCACTGGCCAGAGCTTGCACAGTATGCAATTGAGGTACTGGCCTGTCCTGCATCCAGCATTCTTTCGGAACGCACATTCAGTGCTGCTGGGGGCTTTGTAACCGATCACAGCGTGCACCTGTCCACCGACTCGGTCGATCGACTGACCTTCATAAAAAGGAATCAGTCTGTGCTATGCTGATGCTGAGTGACTATCCTGTTATGCTGAGTGACTATCCACTTCCTCCTCAATAATCATGCTGATAGCTTGAAAGAACATTTTTGGTTCTGGGCACCGCTACCATTGGCTAAGGTCCAATTTTTTAGCCCCTGTTTAACAGGGGCGTGTATTTACAATTTTTGATGCAATGCTTTGCAGCAGGGCTCATTGCTGTGCTCCAACTACAGTATCTGTGAGGGATTGCAGTTTTGTGGCACCAACACCAGTGCCTAAGGCCCAATTTTTCAGCCCCTGTTTAACAGGGGCGTATAAACACAATTTTTGATGCAATACTTTGCAGCAGGGCTCATTGCTGCGCTCCAAGTACAGTATCTGTGAGAGGTTGCAGTGTTGTGGCACCAGCACCAATGCCTAAGGCCCAATTTTTCTGCCCCTGTTTAACAGGGGCGTTTAATTACAATTTTTCATGCAATACTTTGCAACAGGGCTCATTGCTGCGCTCCAACTACAGTATCTGTGAGGGGTTGCAGTGTTGTGGCACCAGTGTCTAAGGCACAATTTTTCTGCCCCTGTTCAACAGGGGCATGTAATTACAATTCTTGATCTAATAATTCACAGCAGGGCCCATTCCTGCGCCCACCAAGAGTAACTGTGAGGGCTTACCGTGTTGTGGTAACACCACCACCATCACCACCACCAAAGGCCCAATTTCTCTGCCCCTGTTCAACAGGGGCATGTGATTACAATTCTTGATCTAATATTTCACAGCTGGGCCCATTCCTGCGCCCACCAAGAGTAACTGTGAGGGCTTACAGTGTTGTGGCCAGACCACCACCACCACCAAAGGCCTAATTTTTCTGCCCCTGTTCAACAGGGGCATGTGATTACAATTCTTGATCTAATATTTCACAGCTGGGCCCATTCCTGCGCCCACCAAGAGTAACTGTGAGGACTTACAGTGTTGTGGCACCAGCACCACCACCACCAAAGGCCCAATTTTTCCTACCACTATTCAACAATGTCATGTAATTACAATTCTTGATCTAATATTTCACACAGCTGGGCCCATTCCTGCGCCCACCAAGAATAACTGTGAGGACTTACAGTGTTGTGGCACCAGCACCACCACCACTACCAAAGGCCCAATTTTTCCTACCACTGTTCAACAATGGCATGTAATTACAATTCTTGATATAATAGTTCACAGCAGGGCGTTCCAGCGCCCACCAAGAGTAACTGTGAGGGCTTACAGTGTTGTGGCAACACCAACACCTAAGGGCCAAATTTTTGCAGTGTATATATACGGCAGGCCCCTACTTTCAAACATCCAACTTACAAACGACTCCTACTTGCAAACGGAAGGAGACAACAGGAAGTGAGAGGAAATCTACCCCTAGGAAGGGAAATTCTCTCCTGTAAGAGTTAATATGGGAAAGAGGTGTCTCCTCTCCACTGATGCTTTATCATCAATCCTTGTTTCAATAAAAAAAAATTTTTCAAAAAACATGGAAAGTGAGGTGAAATGTTCTGAACAGGTGCACAGACAGCAAAACAAATGTTACAGGGGTGATAACCCTTCCCTATGTTTTCCAAAAAGCTTAAAAATTGTTTTTTTGGCTGGAGCTACACTTAAAAAATGTACCTGTTCCAAATTACAAACAGATTCTACTTAAGAACAAACCTACAGTCCCTGTCTTGTTTGCACCGCCTGTATACTGCTGTTCAGAGTATATAGGGCCTTTTTTTTATTTGGGTGCAGGGTTCCCCTTAATATCCATACAAGACCCAAAGGGTTTTTCTCAATGATTTTAATCCATATTGCCGGGATCAGACATTACATTAAAGCCGCAAGCAGTTTTAAATGACTTTTTTTCCTTTAGAAATGTCATTTTGTGCAGGGACAGTTCTAAACACGGGAAACACGTGCCACTACAGGCATACTTTAGACACCCCCCAGGTACGATATTTAAAGGAATATTTCACTTTTTTTTTCACTTTATGCATCATTAAAATCACTGCTCCCGAAAAAACGGCCGTTTTTAAAACTTCTTTTTGATACATGTCCCCTGGGGCAGGACCCAAGTCCCCAAACCCTTTTTATGACAATAACTTGCATATTAGGCGTTATAATTAGCAGATTTGATTTTGAACGTTCGCGTCCATTGTATTTAATAGGGTTCTAAAGTTCACGCGAACTTTCGGTCCGTTCGCAGGTTCTGGTGCGAACCGAACCGGGGGGTGTTCGGCTCATCCCTAGCCTCAAATCACACACAGAGTGGTAAAGGTTTTGCTCAAGAATATCCCTATATTTAGCACCATCCATCTTTCCCTCAACTCTGACCAGTTTCCCAGTCCCGACTGCTGAAAAATAGTGTTCTTTGGGTGATGTGATGTGTTGGGTTTGCGCCAGACATAGTGTTTTCTTTGATGGCCAAAAAGTTCAATTTTTGTCTCATCAGACCAGAGCACCTTCCTCCATACATTTTGGGAGTCTCCCACATGCCTTTTCGCAAAATGAAAACGTGCCATTTTGTTTTTTGCTGAAAGTAATGGCTTTCTTCTGGCCACTGTTCTTTCCATTTGGTTATGATAGATTTGATGGTGCTCCTAGGGATCATCAAAGATTTGGATATTCTTTTATAACCTAACCCTGACTTGTACTTCTCAACAACATTGTCCCTTACTTAGAGAGTTCCTTGATCTTCATGGCAGTGTTTGGTTAGTGGTGCCTCTTGCTTAGGTGTTGCAGCCTCTGGGGCCTTTCAAAAGGGTGTGTATATGTAATGACAGATCATGTGACACTTAGATTGCACACATGTGGACATTATTTCACTAGTTATGTAACTTCTGAAGGTAATTGGTTGCACCAGAGCTTTTTATGGGCTTCATAACAAAGGGGGTGAATACATACGCACATGCCAATTATCATTTTTTTATTTCTGAAAAATAGTTTTATGCATTTATTCTTCTAATTTTACTTCACCAACTTAGACAATTGTGTTCTGATCCATCACATATAATTCAGATTAAAAAAACATTGAACTAAAGGCTGTAATGTAACAAAATAGGTAACAAGTCCAGGGGGGGGTGAATACTTTTGCAAGGCACGGTATATATGGATAATTACAGAACTCAGATCATCCCTCTTACATTTTCTGGTGGGTGCTTACACTGGTTCAGTGGTGTACTGAGAAGTTCTGTGTAAGCACTCTATGTGACAAAAAAGGAGTAGGGCAAGGAAAGCAATGAAGGAGTGTGACTAGGTCAGTGATGGCGAACCTTGGCACCACAGATGTTTTGGAACTATATTTTTCATGATGCTCATGCACTCTGCAGTGTAGTTGAGCATCATGGGAAATGTAGTTTCAAAACATCTGGGGTGCCAAGGTTCGCCATCACTGGACTAGGTTAAATAATGTTTTAAACGTTTTACTTTAGGTTTTAAATAGCTTGTCTAATATACACCGATCAGCTATAATTTTATGACCACCCATCTAATATTGAGTAAGTCACTCTTTGCCACCAAAACAGCCCTGACCCATTGAGGCATGAACACCACTAGACCTGTGAAGGTATGTTGTGGTGTCGGGCACCAAACCTTTAGTAGCAGATCCTTTAAGTCCTGAAAGTTGTGAGGTGGAACTTCCATGAATCGGACTTGTTGTTCCAGCACATCCCACAGATGCTTGATTGGATTGAGATCTGGAGAAGTTAGAGACCAAGTCAACAATGGTTCCTCGAACCATTCTTGAACCATTTTTGCAGTGTGGCAGGATGCATTATCATGCTGAAACAGCCACTGTTATCAGGGAAAACTGTTTCCATAAAGGTGTGTAATTGGTCACCAACAATATTTAGGTAGGTGGTACATGTCAAGTACTAACCACATGAATGGCAGGGCCCAAGGTTTTCCAGCAGAACATTGCTTAAATCATCACACTGTCTCTACCGGCTGGCCTTCTTCCCGTACTGCATTCTGTGTCATCTCTTCCCCAGGCAAGTGACGCACACACACACACATCCGGTCATCCATATGATGTAAAAAAATGTGATTCTTCAGACCAGGCCTCCTTCTTACATTGCTCAGTGGTTCAGTTCTGATGCTCATGTCCCCATTGTAGGTGCTTTTGGCTGTGGACATGGATCAACATGGGTACCGTGACCAGTCTGTGGCTACTCAGCCCCATGAACTGCAATGCCAATTCTTTTCTGCTTTCAACACATCAACTTCAGGGACAACATATTTACTTCCTGCCTAATATATCCCACCTGCTTCCAGATGCCATTGTAACTCGATAATCAATGTTATTCACTTAAAGGAGTTGTAAAGGTTCATGTTTTTTCACCTTAATGCATCCTATGCAGACATTGGCTCCTGCTACTGTCAATCACATCCAATGACGGGGTCGCCGGGGGGGCGGGACCGAGTCATACACACTGTGTCTCTGAATGCCGAGTGTTTGACTCGGGAGCGCGCCCGCAAGGTAACCCCCTCGGGAGAGAGCTTCCCAGAGGGGGTTAGCTATTGCGGGGAGGAGCCTAGAGAGCCACCGTGGAACCCCAGAAGAGGACGATCGGGGCCACTCTGTGCAAAACGAGCTGCACAGTGGAGGTAAGTATGACATGTTTGTTATTTAAAAAAATAAAATAAATGAACCTTTAGTACCACTTTAACCTGTCAGCGTTCATGAAGTTATGGCTGATCGATGTATGTCTATACAGTATACATGTCCCAATTTGCATCTCATGTAACTTTCTTTGTGTTTCTAGTTGGTCCTTATTGTGATTGGGGCGATAACAGTGGTTTCTTTACTGGAACCTTATATCTTCTTGGCTACCATACCTGTGATCATTGCATTTGTTATACTTAGATCCTATTTTCTTCACACCTCCCAGCAACTGAAACAGTTAGAATCTGAAGGTAAGGGCAACAGAGATACATTATCTGAAATCCAAATATTACCTTCCCACTGTCACAATATTATCTAGTCCTTTAGAGCATTTATTTGTACTTCCATAGATTTAATATACATATTGATTTAGTTTGATCACATGGAATGTGGGGAGGAGGACAGTTTAATGCTGATGTCAACACGAAAGGATTCTCTGAGCAATTGTTCAGAGAGGTTAACACCCAAAATTCTTCTGCGTTCACAGGCTTCACATATAAGGTGTAAACTGTGCCAGCTCTAACTATTTAAGTTGTGTGGAGGCCTGTAATCTACTGCTGTTTTGCATAAACAACATAAGCAGTCTTTGTAAGCAGTTGCTGTAATGTAACATGACTAATGTATAACAGATGTACTTACTGCTTACCCCCTGTTTGCTCCAACTTCTTACCCATAATCCTAAATTAACGAGACCACACCGAAATTGGAGTAAAACATAGGCCGTAGCAGCCTTATTTATTAAACAAATATATTTCCAAAATAATATCAAAATCCTAGCGTTGGTCTTTGCGGGAACCTCCATAACCATCTGGTAAAATATTGCACTGCGGTACCTCTCATATGATTATAGGCCTCAAGCCGACCGGCTGGCTCAGAGACAACCACGGACCGCAGTGCACCCGTTACCAACCCATTTCAGCTAAACCTCCGTTAGCTGAAATCCAACCATCAGGGCCCATACCAACGATAGGTCCTGAACTCATTCCTTCCAAGGTATCTTCCTTCATCCGCAAAGACCAACACCTGCCACTGCCACGACATCCAGAACACATCGTACCTGTTAATAGAAAGAACAACAACACAAACCAGACAATACGGACATAATCAGGGGAGGGTGGGCGGGAACTTTCCTTCACACTGTGGTGACCTGGGGGAGGGGACAACTCCTTTTCTTACTTACTCCCCCTCCCACTAAACTTCTTACCCAATCCTAATCCTTCTAACATCCTGTACCCTGTTTCCCTAGTCATGCCAGCCCTCCGCTCATTTCTTTTCTCTCATTTTTTGCTCCGGGCTTTTCTTGACTAATGTATAACAGATGTACTTACTGCTTACCCCCTGTTTGCTCCAACTTCTTACCCATAATCCTAAATTAACGAGATTGGAGTAAAACATAGGCCGTAGCAGCCTTATTTATTAAACAAATATATTTCCAAAATAATATCAAAATCCTAGCGTTGGTCTTTGCGGGAACCTCCATAACCATCTGGTAAAATATTGCACTGCGGTACCTCTCATATGATTATAGGCCTCAAGCCGACCGTCTGGCTCAGAGACAACCACGGACCGCAGTGCACCCGTTACCAACACATTTCAGCTAAACCTCCGTTAGCTGAAATCCAACCATCAGGACCCATACCAATGATAGGTCCTGAACTCATTCCTTCCAAGGTATCTTCCTTCATCCGCAAAGACCAACACCCGCCACAGCACCCAAGGGGAAAACCTTACCCTTGGGGGCCCCCCACACCCCAGAGCTCACTGTATGCCATATTGCATTCCCAATGCCCATAAGTCACTCCCCATAGCAGTGAGGTGCACACCATTGCCCCGCAGGTACCTCCAGACATCCACCACCAACTCCATGTGCCTTACCACCAACCCTCCATTCCTCACTACAAATCTACTCACTTCCCAATTAAGCTTCGTATGGGCCCTGTAGATACCCTCTAAAGACCAAGCCCCATTCCATGCGGTCCGAGTGACAATGTCCAACCACCCAATGACCATGTCCGGGAATGCCATCGACCTTACCCCTAAATCATTACCACCTACGTGCAGGACTAAAACGTCAGGCGGCCTATACAGACGTGCAAAGCTGTACCTCTGGAGCCCCTCTACTCCATAGCATTCCCGGAACTCCCAGCCATCTAGCACAAACCTCCTGGCTTGGAAACCCCACCTAATGACCCTCTGGCCCCACATCCGCCCCTTATTACCCCTTTTTTTTATTTTATTTATTTATTTATTTATTTATTTTTTAAACACAAACGAATGGCCCAGTATCCAGGCCAGGGCCTGTACCGAACCTGCAAGAAGAGAAAGAAACAAGCCACCAAGACCTCAGCAAGCCCAAAATCATCACAGCCCCATACACTCTCTCCACCCAGCCCACAACTATTCGAATCCCACCAGCCGATGGGGGCGAATGTATAGCACAAATCTACAAGACTCCCACCTACCAAAGCGCTTAACCGCCTCAGCATCCATTCCACCTTAGCCGCCTTGGTCGCGGCCCCAACCCTGAAAGAAACGAGAAGAACATGCCCTCTCATCCAAGCCCAAAAACCCGGCAGCACTTCCTGAAAACTGAAACCCTGTGAAACCTGGACAAAAAAGGGGACCCATCCGTGTGCATTAAGAAGGACCCGACTGCCCCGGGACGCACTTCCCAAATAAAAAACCCCCGTCACGGCCCCCTCCGGACACCACTGCTAGCCAGGCGGAGCCTAGCCTGCACCAACTGACCCCTGCCCACCTGCTCCATCTTGTATATCAGTAACACCAACGACACCCCCTCCTTCTTGCACCTAGTCTCATAAACCCACATTCCCCCTCGGACGGACTTGGAAATGCTGACCAGCTCCCCAAACCAAAAGGCCCCAAATTTATTTATTATTATTATTTTTATTTTTTTTGGAAAATGAGAATAAACTTGCCAACGAAAAAACGCCCTCTAACTAGGGAAACCTCATATGCTGCTGCACAAACCCTGCAGCTGCCCAAACATTTTATTATTATTATTATTATTATTATTATTATTATTTATTTTTTATTTTTTTTAAGATATAACCAGGAGACACCCAAAATTCTTCCGTAAATTCCGGGCAACCTCGCCTTTGACCAGAAACGTCAAACCCGCTAGTTTTTTTTTTTATTATCCCAACGCGAGCCCGGACACCCCATTGGTCCTATTTCTAGAAATAAAGTATAACGTCAACAGTCTAACCCCCTCGCCCACCGAATCCACTTCACTCATGTGAACTACCGCCTGCCACTCTTGCCTAGCCTTCCGAGAAGCGGACGACTCCGATGAAATCTTACACCTCCAGACAGGACGGGACACCCCACGTTACCCCGCCACCAGCTCCACCACCCGGAAACTATCCCCACTGAAAGCGAGGAAACGCTCCAGCTATGACGTTCTCCACTGCCGTTAGATGCACCAAGTAAACAACACATGCACTTGCAGGCATAACCACACCGAGTGTTGCAACAGCCGAACAACCGGGGGAGACGACACAGCGACTCTTGATCACTCGTACCATACCCAGGGTATACCCGTGGAACCAAACCTTCATCTCCCCGAACGAAGCGCCCCACCACTCCACTGCCAATACCACTGGAAATGACTCCAGCAGCACCAGATCTTTTGTGAAAACCCCTGTCAATTCAAGACCGAGGCCCACTACACCCGCCTTGAAAGAATGCCCCCAAACCTGTCGAGCCACCCGACACTGTGTACAACCCCAACTCAAAGTTCTTAACCGCACCAAACCCCCCCAGTCCCCTCCTGGGAAACCTGTCCAGTAATGAGGCACACCCGCAAATCCTCCCTGTGAGTCCACCCAACGCACAAAATGCTTAGGCGATCTGATCCTTGCGACGTGCTCCAACTTAGACAGGAGCACCGCGAAGATAGTGGGCGACGCCAGGCCTACGCACAGAAAGTCGTCCAAATAATGGCTGATGGCCGATACTCCTGACACATCCCTCATCATACCTTCCCCCAATGAGTTGAACTGCTAAACAGTGCCCCGGAGACAGAGCAACCAATCGGCAGACCCAGATCGACATAAAAAACCCCAGTACCCCACCAACCCCGCAACCGGAAGCTGTCCGGGCGGCCCTGACCAATCCGACGAGCCCAATACACTGCCGCATCCAAGGAAGCGTAACTCACTGTGTGTCCTCCCATGTCAATGGCATTGTTGACCAACCCCCCTTTTGGGAAGAAAGGTGGTGCATCAGCCCAAATTTGTTGAGCTCCTACTTTGACACTACACCCCAAAGGGGAACCCCCAAATCAACAAAAGATTGGGAAGGGAAAGAGCCGCCTATGCGTCCTAATGCTACTTTCCCTGGGCAGTTTCTCAGAAACTACATTGGGACGTAGCATGGCCGAACATAAATCACACGGCATGTGAAACCCCACTGAAAAAAGAAAAACCTTAGTCTAACAGCTGCGCTGCTGTACCATCCGTATACCTACCAAGAAACGGCCGCCGCCGTTCCACCATCACCGGCGTCCTTCCTCCTGTTAACAGACTCGCCGAAAACTACCTCTCCCGTGCTTGAAGCATACCGACAGGGTGTGATCCCTCCCCCCCCCCAAACCCAGAACCTTAGTGCTTGTACCGACACACTCCACCGAATTTACCCGTGCCCTACGTGTACCGCTAACAGGCCTACTTACTCTAGCCGGACTGTTATACTGTGGGGGGGGGGGGGAGGGATGGGTTGGGTGGAGTAACACCCGCCCCTACCAGGAAACAACTGCCCTGGGGGCCTAGCAGATGTCACAAGGCGCATTCCCAGCCTGATGTCGTTGTGATCCCACCGTAGTGCCGGATGTATCCCCTCCTACGCCAAACTGCTCCTAGACCGCATCCAAGCCGCACCTCCGTGGACCCTGTAAGCATCCCCTACCGAATTTGGGTAACAAAAGAGCTCCGACAGGGTTCGGGGTTCTTCCCCCCAATCACCCTCATGTCAAATGCTTGCAACCTATCGCCGATAGTACATGTAATCAACCAATACCTCCCCTTCTCACCACCTCCCATTGTTGGAATACGCTGGCGTAACCCTAAAAAAATTTTTTAACAGCAGGAGTGAACAACATCTCTACGTACTCACCCTTTCAGATCTTCTCCCGGACCTCAGGCTTTAGGTGAGCACCCAGCGGACCCTAAAACCAACTGTACCTGTGGCTAAATCAGCCAAACGTATGACATCCCGTTTTCCAGCGGCGTCCCCTGCTACCACGAACTTCAAAACCCTCTGCTCCACTTGCACCCCACTATCAGCTGCCATGTGCAGACTCCCACACAGCCGGCACCGCTACGGGTGATGAGGATATACTATCCCTCCCTGCAAGCGGGACCACGCGGCCCGACCACCTTCTCAAATCCGCCAACCAAAATCTTTGAGCCCCACCAATAAAAACCCTGCGAGCCTGAAGCTCCCCCCAAGTGCAGCCCCATCCATTGTGTCCACCCGGGGAGAATCACCCTGCGAGCCCCCCGTTACCGATGCCTCCCCAGCACCTGCAGTAGCCCCCCCGTTACCGATGCCTCCCCAGCACCTAAAGTAGGACCACCCCCCACGGACCCACTATACTATCCCCTATATGGCAAAGGAAAATTTTTACTCACCGGGCTGCCTAGGAAAATTCCCACCAGCCGACCGTTCCGCCTCCATCGCTGCCGATCGTCTCAGGGGAAACCGATCGTCCTCCGAATCCGTCAGCTCGCCCTGCGACCATAGGACAGCCGGCTCGCCCGCATCTGATGAAAGCCCTCCAGGAGCAGCGTCTCTGGATGCCGAGGATCTGGCAGCCCTCCGGCCCCCGCCACTGAGCTCCAGACCCGCCCATGGACTTCTCTGTCGCTTTTCGCGGGCCGGGGGGGTCTTCCCCCCCGCCCTGCCGAGAGACATCAGGCGCGTTGTCACCCTCCCCTGGCGATCCATCATCTCAGGGGGATCACCTGGCCGAAGCTGCAGAGGGCACAGTGACCGCGACAGACGATCTCCCCCACTGAGGCTCCACCCCCCGCTACCGTCCCATCAGGGGTGAGGCCCGCACTCTTCTGGTCCATGTGTCGAGCGAGCTGCCTGGCCACCCCGAACCGCCGGTGCGGCCGCCCGCCGGGCCCTGACTATGAGGGGGATGATTCCCGGGACCCCCCCTTGTGAGCAATGTGAACGCTTAGCGGGGGGGCCCGAATGGGGCCATGGGGAGACTAATTGGCTGGCGCTGGGCTCTAGGGGATAGTCGGGTGAGAAGCGCTCTGAAGGCAGCAACCTTCGAGCTTGCGTGGACTCCCTCCCCCCCTGTACCTGCCCCCACTGCCCGTCAAGCAAGCATTGGCCCCAGGGTCTCCTGTAGCCAACCTGCGCTCCGTGGTGCCGCTTCCGACCGCAGCTAGGCCCGAAACAGCTCCCCATCTGCCAAAGCTCTGTCTCCCTGAACTTTCCTTCACACTGTGGTGACCTGGGGGAGGGGACAACTCCATTTCTTACTTACTACCCCTCCCACTAAACTTCTTACCCAATCCTAATCCTTCTAACATCCTGTACCCTGTTTCCCTAGTCATGCCAGCCCTCCGCTCATTTCTTTTCTCTCATTTTTTGCTCCGGGCTTTTCTCAAACGATGTACCTAACACCTAAATGTACCCTGTATTATTGCCCTCTGTTTATGGGTGTTAGCCTGCATTCATCAACTGACATTCGCTGCATCTGCAACAGAGTTTGGTTATGAATCAAGCTGCGAGATCATTGACTTCTGTCCTAATCAAAGTTGACAGTACATACTGGTTGAAATGTGTTTAAAAATCTAATGTGTTCCTGCAGTGTCTCAGAAGCATTTAATGCATACAATCAGTGTGTGTTCTGGTAATCTTCCCCGCTGTGCTATTGTATTCTGACAGCAGGAACTCTTCTGCTGTCTGTAGGCAGGTGCAGTCTACTTTCTCCACTGCAGGTAGTGCTCTTCCGCAGTGGCACTGCAGTTGGAGAGGAATTATGGAGGTACATGGTTTCCTGCTGCCACCCCATCTTGGGTCAGGTAGAGCCTTTTTAAGACCCTGGTTATCAGGTTTACATACATTTTGCGAGTTGGTAGAGTAGGGACAGGTACCCCACCTGGAAGTGACAGAACCAGTGACGGGGAAAGGTTCTTGATGAGAAGGGAAAGCGTAGGGCTTGTGACTTCTCTGATCATCTGCCTGCTTGGGCACAAGATGGCCAGGCTGGATTCTACCCCTCGCTACAAGTCCTGTGACAAGTTCAGCTGAATCCTGCTAGCTCTACACACTGTTGTAACTGTGAGTGTTCCCGACTCGGCTGCCTTTCCATTGGTTTATTTGTGAACTGTCTCTGCATTATTTCAATACAAGTTCTTACAATGAAGATGAATAAGAAAAATTATTTTGCAAGGTAGAAACATAAAAGATGCTGGCAACAACACAATAGCACAAATTGTGAAATAACTGAATAAAAACCAAAGGTTGCCGCGCTGAACAATCAAAATGAAACATAATGAAAAAAAAGTCTGTATGGTGAAACAATTCATGCTGTTCTCCGTGGTGAAGAAAACGGTAATCCAAAATCTGAAACTCTGATGTGATGTACAGTGGGGCAAAAAGGTATTTAGTCAGCCACCAATTGTGCAAGTTCTCCCACTTAAAAAGATGAGAGAGGCCTGTAATTGTCATCATAGGTATACCTGAACTATGAGACACAAAATGTGGAAGCAAATCCAGACAATCACATTGTCTAATTTGGAAAGAATTTATTTGCAAATTATGGTGGAAAATAAGTATTTGGTCACCTACAAACAAGCAAGATTTCTTGCTCTCACAGACCTATATCTTCTTCTTTAAGGCCCCTTTCACACTGGGGCAGGAGGTGCAGTGGCGGTATAGCACTGATTTTTTTAGCGGCGCTATACCATCAAAATTGCAGCGGAATTGCGGCGGTATTTGGCCGCTAGCGGTGTGGTTTTAACCCCCGCTAGCGGCCGAAAAAGTGTTAATACCGCCAGCAATGCACCTCTGCAGAGGCACATTGCCGGCGGTATTACCGCGGTTTCCTATTGCTTTCAATGGGAAGGAGCAGTAAACACACCGCTCCTCTCACCGCTCCAAAGATGCTACTAGCAGGACTTTTGGAGCGGTCTCGCCAGCGCATCGCCTCAGTGTGAAAGCCCTCGGGCTTTCACATTGAGACTGCAGGGCAGGAGTTTTTCAGGTGGTATTTAGGCGCCTGAAAAACTCCTCAGTGTGAAAGGGGTCTTTCCTCCACTCATTACCTTTATTAATGGCACCTGTTTGAACTTGTTATCAGTATAAAAGACACCTGTCCACAACCTCAAACAGTCACACTCCAAACTCCACTATGGTGAAGAATAAAGAGCTGTTGAAGGACACCAGAAACAAAATTGTAGACCTGCACCAGGCTGGCAAGACTGAATCTGCAATAGGCAAGCAGCTTGGTGTGAAGAAATCAACTGTGGGAGCAATAATTAGAAAATGGAAGACATACAAGACCACTGATAATCTCCCTCGATCTGGGGCTCCACGCAAGATCTCACCCCGTGGGGTCAAAATGATCACAAGAACGGTGAGCAAAAATCCCAGAACCACACGGGGGGACCTAGTGAATGACCTGCAGAGAGCTGGGATCAACATAACAAAGGCTACCATCAGTAACACACTACGCCGCCAGGGACTCAGATCCTGCAGTGCCAGACGTATCCCCCCTGCTTAAGCCAGTACATGTCCGGGCCCTTCTGAGGTTTGCAAGAGAGCATTTGGATGATCCAGAAGAGGATTGGGAGAATGTCATATGGTCAGATGAAACCAAAGTAGAACTGTTTTGTAGAAACACAACTCGTCGTGTTTGGAGGAGAGAGAATGCTGAGTTGCAACCAAAGAACACCATACCTACTGTGAAGCATGGGGGTGGCAACATCATGCTTTGGGGCTGTTTCTCTGCAAAGGGAACAGGGCGACTGATCCGTGTACATGAAAGAATGAATGGGGCCATGTATCGTGAGATTTTGAGTGCAAACCTCCTCCCATCAGCAAGGGCATTGAAGATGAAACGTGGCTGGGTCTTTCAGCATGACAATGATCCCAAACACACCGCCCGGGCAACAAAGGAGTGGCTTCGTAAGAAGCATTTCAAGGTCCTGGAGTGGCCTAGCCAGTCTCCAGATCTCAACCCTATAGAAAACCTTTGGAGGGAGGTGAAAGTCCGTGTTGCCCAGCAACAGTCCCAAAACATCACTGCTCTAGAGGAGATCTGCATGGAGGAATGGGCCAACATACCAGCAACAGTGTGTGACAACCTTGTGAAGACTTACAGAAAACGTTTGACCTCTGTCATTGCCAACAAAGGATATATAACAAAGTATTGAGATGAACTTTTGATATTGACCAAATACTTATTTTCCACCATAATTTGCAAATAAATTCTTTCAAAATCAGACAGACAATGTGATTGTCTGGATTTGTTTCCACATTTTGTCTATCATAGTTGAGGTATACCTATACCTAGAAGGGTAAAAGTTCCCAGGAACCGATCCACATGCCATGTAACCTCAGCGTGTATTGTGACGTCACTGGACTCCCCCATGTCTGTGATATCACTACGCACACTGAGGTTACAGCACATATGGATCGGTTCCTGTGAACTTTTTACCCTTGTTTATATGCTGGATCATATCTGCAATACTGTGAGTTATTAGTACTACTATATTTGAATAAATTCATTTACAGTTTTACACTATGTGGGCATTCTTTATCTATTCCCCATGGAAATTGTGATAGAGCCCTTTGACTCTTATAATTTGGAGTCTAAAGTTTCCGGTAAGGAGGCAATTAGTATGATTTCTGGTGAGTGTAGCTGGGTGATTGGTATATTCATTTGCGTTATTCACTCACATTGGATATACAATACATCACAAAAGTTTCTGATTTTGGATTATCGTTTTCTTCACCATGGAGAACAGCATGAACTGTTTCACCATATAGACTTTTTTTCATTATATTTCATTTTGAATGTTCAGTGCATCAACCTTAAGTTCCTTCATTGCACTGGGACTGAGTGTATTATTGCTGCCGCATCATGCCACCCCCCCCCTACATGTCAGAATACACTGATCAGCACTGCAGGTAGCACCGATCAAAGGAAATGTTTCCAACAAGCCAGTTCAAGAGAAGTCAATTATTAGATTGATGTCTCTGCTGAACCAGCCAAATTTTGATCCCTCTATGGCCAGCTTAGAGGTTGAAGCCAATGATGTTGCATTCTACTTCAAATGTTTAAAAAACTGCAGTCACCACTCTCCAATGTAAGTGTAGCGACCTCACTCTCTCTCCATCTTTATCGGTTACACGCCAACTCATGTCTAGGGGTTCCTGGGTTGTGAGAGTGAGATGCGCCACGGCCCATGTCCTCCCCATTGTAGTAGGGAGGTGAAGGCCACTTCCTGATGTTTCCTCGGGCCGGTGTGTTCTGTAAATGCACTGAGTCTGTAATTGCAAGCTCACCAGCCTCCCCTTTGCTTCCAGTAACTGCAGTTCACACACCGGAGAAAGGTCCAACACTTGTTTATTTGACACTCCAATACGCAAAGCACAATAAACAGTTCTTTTGCAGCAAACTGGTTGGGACCTATAACCTTGCCAACGGTGGGCCGAGCAGATCAAGGCACTTCCTAAAGTTTCAGTTCTATGCCACTGTACTATGACCAGCGGCGCCTAAGCCAATCCGGCTGTTACAGAACAGGAAGGATGGGGTCTCTTCCAGCAACCCCTATGAACAGCAATGGAGCCCTCTTCGATGCGCTGTGGCCCCTATCAGGGGGATGTGTCCCCCCAAGAGAGTTCCCAGAGGCCCACTGTCACCGGGTTGGTGCTGCTCCGGGTCTCCAGTGGGTAACCTCTCCGGCCTCCTCACCTCAGGTACGAGTCTCTCCGCTCAGGGACCCTCGGACAGTCCACCCTAGCGGGACCCAGTCGAAGGTACTGGGCCCCAGGCCTCCTCGATAGTACCTCACCCCAGGCTGAAGGTGCCTGGGATGGACGCCAACATGACTCCGGACCAGGCCATGGGCACCTGGACCAGACTCCTGGATCTCCAGCACCCAGGCCTAAGGTGCCTGGGTGCAGCCCGCAGCCCTCCTCCTCCGAGGACCTCCTTCTCCGCAAGACGACGACGACGACCTCGTGGTCAGGGCGTCTCCCCCTTTTATCTCCTCCCTTCAACGGCCCGGCGGGTTCCCCGCCCCAGCCATACCATCTCCGGGAAGAGACCAAACAGGGAGCACTGCAGGGGATGATTCTACCTGAAGCCTGTGGGTACCTCGCCACCCACAGGCAAAGGGGAATATTACATCCTCCAATCCTCCACGAAACAAAAAGGGGTCTGAATCCTAACACAATTATACACCTGGGTCACACTATTGCCCAGGTGTATCCCATCAATTTGAGGACCCCGCTACACACTCCCCCCTGTAATTTGACGCTGGTCCCCAGCGTCAGGTGCACACCCATACCTCCCATAAAGTGGTGGCATGGAGTGAAACCCCTGAAGCAATTCCTCTAAATTTTTTTCCCAAGTGCCAAGACCTGCTCAGGGAATGGGGAACATATAAAACAACTTATGTCATAAAACATTTTTAACATCTGCATAATCACAACCCCTCTCCCACACTGTCTAAGAGCCACCCACTCTCAATGATCTTGACTGACGATTCTCCTGCAGGGGAAAGAAAAACAACATCCTAACATAATTTCGTGTCATTTAGGATGAGTGGGCCCGTCAGCCGAGAGACCCACTCACTCCAACAAGCAAGGTGATGTGTGTGTGAAACATTTTCAAACATTTGTTGCGCAACACTGCCACCTGGTGACAGCGCCGCGGTCATGACACTCAACGAATCTTCGTTCTTCCAGCTTTTCCTACTCTGCCACTATTCCCAAATGTCCTTGCCGTTGGCACATGAAGAAAAGGGGAAACACGAAAACACAACAGTCCCCAAGTCTCTGCAAGCGGGCCAAAGGTGGCATAGTGACTTTCTCTCCAGTTCCAGGCAGCACAATAGCTTCCGGATGCCGAGGTACCTTTACCAGCTCCCTGGAAATGACTTTCGGCGCTCTCAGAGAAGCGCGGGGTGTCCCCACAACCAAAGTAGGTGAGGTAACAGTAGCTGAGGACACAGGTGGAGGGGTAGGCTCCCTCGCAAGCTGCGGGTCTTCCACCCGAGGCGTGCTGTCTCCTGTGTACATAGGTGAATCCCGTACCGCACGGGAAGCAAGAAGTGGCACTCTATCCCAGCCCTTGCGGCTGAACAGTTCGTCTATCTCGCCATCATCTCCGCAATCAGACAGCGACTCTAGGTCGGAGGTGTCATACATCTCCGCAGGCAGATATCTTCCGGTGGACACAGAATCAACCTCCCCGGGGGGCTCCACCTCCAATGGGCCCCCGACACCTCCAACCACCACCACAGTCCCAGCCCCTGGCTCACCTGACCCTTGTAGACTGGGATGTCCGGGACTTCCTTCTCGACCGGCGCCATCCAGGCCAGGCAAGCAGCGGGGTGAAGCTCGACCACGTCCATAGGATGCCTGTACTAGGCCAACTTTCCTCTTCGGGGGTGGGAGCAGAGAACTTGTGGCGACCGAGGCAGCATCCTCGGATTTTTCTCTGTTGGGCAGTCCATCGCCCTGGTCAGCGCGCACGGGAACCTCGACAGAGGCCTTGACCTCCCCTTCCGGAGTAGCAGTACCCGTGAGGTGGTTGAGGCGAAGGGCCCGGGGCCTTGCTGTGGACGACTCGACCTCAAAAAGGAATTCTCTGCACTCCTCACATCGCCCGAATGGCTTCAGGGTGACCACCAGTCCCGAGCAGCCGGGACAGATCACACCGAGGGCCTCCGTGTCTCTGCAAGTGTACAGAGCCAACCGCCCTCGGGGCCTAAGTCTTATCCCCGTGTCTGTGATGGGGGCAGCAAAGGAAGTCATTCTCGTGGGGTGAGGAACCATAATCCACGGGGCACTTGAGGTCATCCCGACTATCTGCTGCTCCATCATGCACTGACCCCGCGCCGGAGTCTCCACGTGTATCCCCACACTTGGCCAGACTCCTCCCATGAGCTGTACATTTTCGCGGGCTTCTTCTTGACTCCGCCCACGAACGATGTCGCCATGGGGTGCCTCGTGGCGCAGTGCGTTAACAGTCCCCACGTGCAGTACGTCACACGGCTGGACCTCTCCCTTTTTCCGCTCCTCCGCATGGGCCTTTCCCTTGTTAGGGTCATTTCCACAACTCCGAGCAGGGACGCACTTTGGCCAGTAATATGGCCGATCTGCTCGGAACTCCTCTGGGCAGCAAAGTTCAAATGTAGACATTCTCAAGTCCATCTTTAGAACACACTCTATCCCGGACTCACGAGCCCCCACGTGTAGCGACCTCACTCTCTCTCCATCTTTATCGGTTACACGCCAACTCATGTCTAGGGGTTCCTGGGTTGTGAGAGTGAGATGCGCCACGGCCCATGTCCTCCCCATTGTAGTAGGGAGGTGAAGGCCACTTCCTGATGTTTCCTCGGGCCGGTGTGTTCTGTAAATGCACTGAGTCTGTAATTGCAAGCTCACCAGCCTCCCCTTTGCTTCCAGTAACTGGAGTTCACACACCGGAGAAAGGTCCAACACTTGTTTATTTGACACTCCAATACGCAAAGCACAATAAACAGTTCTTTTGCAGCAAACTGGTTGGGACCTATAACCTTGCCAACGGTGGGCCGAGCAGATCAAGGCACTTCCTAAAGTTTCAGTTCTATGCCACTGTACTATGACCAGCGGCGCCTAAGCCAATCCGGCTGTTACAGAACAGGAAGGATGGGGTCTCTTCCAGCAACCCCTATGAACAGCAATGGAGCCCTCTTCGATGCGCTGTGGCCCCTATCAGGGGGATGTGTCCCCCCAAGAGAGTTCCCAGAGGCCCACTGTCACCGGGTTGGTGCTGCTCCGGGTCTCCAGCGGGTAACCTCTCCGGCCTCCTCACCTCAGGTACGAGTCCCTCCGCTCAGGGACCCTCGGACAGTCCACCCTAGCGGGACCCAGTCGAAGGTACTGGGCCCCAGGCCTCCTCGATAGTACCTCACCCCAGGCTGAAGGTGCCTGGGATGGACGCCAACATGACTCCGGACCAGGCCATGGGCACCTGGACCAGACTCCTGGATCTCCAGCACCCAGGCCTAAGGTGCCTGGGTGCGGGCCGCAGCCCTCCTCCTCCGAGGACCTCCTTCTCCGCAAGACGACGACGACGACCTCGTGGTCAGGGCGTCTCCCCCTTTTATCTCCTCCCTTCAACGGCCCGGCGGGTTCCCCGCCCCAGCCATACCATCTCCGGGAAGAGACCAAACAGGGAGCACTGCAGGGGATGATTCTACCTGAAGCCTGTGGGTACCTCGCCACCCACAGGCAAAGGGGAATATTACATCCTCCAATCCTCCACGAAACAAAAAGGGGTCTGAATCCTAACACAATTATACACCTGGGTCACACTATTGCCCAGGTGTATCCCATCAATTTGAGGACCCCGCTACATAAGTAAAAAATGTATTTATCAAAACACATCTTCACCATGCTCATACATTTCACCCTATGGCAGGACTTAATCATAGGGATAATGGATCACAAGGAAGAGCTTGAATATTTAGACACCAATCAATTTCAAATTATTTTACAGTATTACTGAAACCAGCATGGTTAAGCAAATAAATGTTTGTGTTGACCATTTATTCGCATTTTCTGGACTGGAAAAAAATCTCCCAAAAGGAAAGGGAATTCCCCTCTTAGACAGTTGTCACCCAAGCAGGTGTCCCCATTGAAAGTCTTCGGCCTCCCCCCCTTCACTGGCGACTAACTCTGATTTCCAATCACCTTCTGTCCCTCTTACCATGCTCATCAAGACAGAGAGGGTGAATCCACTTAGAGTGGATACACAAAGCAATAAAATCATGATCAGTGTTTTAACCCTTTATTACTATACAAAAAACAAAAACAAAAGTATTACGCTGATCTGCAATTTTATTTATTTTCCTGTGCAAATAGAATGTATATAATTGCAATCATTTTATTATCTGGAAATTTGGTTATTGCATTTTTGTATCTACATAAAATATATTTCTATTCCATGGCAGTCTTAAAATGACAGACTTAGTTCATTAAATAATATTGATTATTATTTGTCATAATAACCTATATTTTTAGCAATGAGAAATGAAAATAACACCCATCAAGCGATATATACCAATTGTTAAAAAAAAAAAAAAACACATATGTTATAGCGTTGTGAATTCAGCCTGTTGTACAGTAATGTAAGTTATATATTTAACATTAACATTTAATGTCTCATCTGTCAATTTACTTTTTATGACTGCTGAGAGAGTCTGCCAGCATATATACAGATATATTTCTTATCTTTTTACAGCTCGTAGTCCAATTTTTGCTCACCTGATAACAAGTTTAAAAGGTTTGTGGACACTTAGAGCCTTTGGCAGGCAGCCCTATTTTGAAACCCTGTTTCACAAAGCACTGAATTTACACACTGCAAACTGGTTCCTCTACTTGTCTACACTGCGATGGTTCCAGATGACTATTGAGATGATCTTTGTCATCTTCTTCTGTGCTGTTGCGTTTATCTCCATTGCAACTTCAGGTACACATCATTTATCAGTTGATTCTGTATACTGTTTTACACTATGATTTTATACTTAAAGTGCTGCTGATATCTCCCATAAACAATCTATTATTATTCATAAATAAATATATAATAGTTTCTATACCTGTACAATGGCTTACTACCTGTGACATGTTTCACTAAATTAATGAACAGCGGGTACTAATATTTATTGATGGCGGTATGATGAGTCAGGTATAGTCTTACTGAGTTCCATACTCAGGTCTAGCACTCCATAGTACAATGTGCAGGGCCGATCCTAGACAGGGTGTGTGGGGTGCTCCGCACCCAGGCGCCACAGAGGTGGGGGCGCCGAAGCTTCAGAGTGCTCTCCTCCCTCCTCCTTGTCTGTGTCCAGAGGCGGAGCGCATGTAGCGGGTGCTGCGGTTCTCCATTCCGCTTGCTCTCTCCGCTGGCAACTGACAAGAGCGCATACCTCCTGCTGTCCCCAGAATCCGGGCTGGGTACCGCAGCAGAGCCTAGTACCGGAACACGTTCCAGTACTAGGCTTCACTAATTATTCTGTCCGGTGCGCGTGGAGCAGTCTCCTGTCTGCCCCGCCCCCTCTGCGTGTGTCGGCTCTTCTACCATAGACGGTGTGATGAGAGGCTTCTGGGTTGGCGGAGCTGCTGCCAATCATCCCGTGCACTCCCAGAAATGCTCTCCAAGTGCCACCCTCCTAGTAACCAAAGATGCAACGTATGCTCCGCCCCCTGTAATGTGCTTCTGCTCCCAGCACGCTCGAGCTACAGGGATCTATTGGACAGGTACTGATCTATGGGGACACCTGCTGTGGGGGGCTCTGATGGGGACACCTGCTGTGGGGGGGCTCTGATGGGGGATACCTGCTGTGGGGGGGACTCTGATGGGAGATACCTGCTGTGGGGGAACTCTGATGGGGGACACCTGCTGGGGGGCTCTGATGTGTGACACCTGCTGTGGGGGGCTCTGATGGGGGACACCTGCTGTGGGGCAACTGTGATGGGGGACACCTGCTGTGGGGGAGACTCTGATAGGGGACACCTGCTGGGGGGCTCTGATGGGGGACACCTGCTGTGGGGGGCTCTGATGGGGACACCTGCTGTGGGGGAACTCTGATGGGGGACACCTGCTGTGGGGGAACTCTGATGGGGACACCTGCTGTGGGGGAGACTCTAATGGGGGACACCTGCTGGGGGGACTCTGATGGGGGACACCTGCTGGGGGGACTCTGATGGGGGACACCTGCTGTGGGGGGACTCTGATGGGGGACACCTGCTGTGGAGGGACTCTGATGGGGACCACTGCTGTTGGGGGGGAACTCTGATGGGGGACACCTGCTGTGGGGAGGGCTCTGATGGGAACCCTGATGTAAGGAGGGATTCTGATGGGGAATTTGATATAAGCTGAGCGTGTCGCAGGTCATTCTCTCCCCAGAATGTCCCTCATTCTCAACTTTAAAAGTTGGGAGGTATGCAGGAGCGAATCAGGGGAGGAGAGACTGTGCCACCGCCACCCCTGTTATCAATGGGAAGAGGCTCTCTGTGTTTACTGCCCATCCCCCCTCCCTCCTCCTGTGAAATGAGGAGATCAAAGCAGCCAGAGATCAGAGCGCACGTGTCTGAGTGGAGAGAGAGCAGCCGTGGGCTCTTAGACCCCTCTCCTCCTCGCATTGCTGTACTAGTGAGCGGCACTTGCCAGGACAGCTGCCCTCTATGTTTCTTCTCCCTCCTTCATATTGGCCAGGGAAGAAATACAATAAAAAAAGGAGCAGAGAAGAGAATTGTGGGACATGTAGTCCCAAGGACTGGCGGCCCCATTGTGACCCGGAAACTGCGGCCCACACAGCATGCCCAGCTGAATGGGAGAGGGGGGAGAGAGAGAGAGAGAGCCAGGAGCCCGGGAAAGCTTTTGGTGAAGTGCATCCAGGACTCCAGGGAGAGGACAGTGCTGAGGGGACACCATCAGAGAGAGAACCCCACTCACTGCCCTGTGCCACCAGAGGGAAAGCCGCACAGCCTGGCACCATCACTGGTGAAGAAAGGAATGGAGTCATTGCCAGAATACAGATCTGAGCACTACCCAGCGGAGTTGCCATGGGCAACCCAGAGTAAGCTGACTCCTGATCAGAGGAACCAATGTTGCTGTATCGCCGGGTTTGGTGAGAGGGCCGAGTGGGCCATTATCTACTGCCATCCATAGGAAGTGCAGCCTCCTGTAGTGTGTCTGCAGTCCCTAATCATCTCCTGTAGTGTGTCTGCAGTCCCTAATCATCTCCTGTAGTGTGTCTGCAGTCTCTGACCATCTCCTGTAGTATGTCTGCAGTCTCTGATCATCTCATGTACTATGTCTGCAGTCTCTCACCATCTCCTGTAGTATGTCTGCAGTCTCTGACCATCTCCTGTAGTATGTCTGCAGTCTCTGATCATCTCCTGTAATATGTCTGCAGTCTCTGACCATATCTTGAAGCATTTCTGCAGTCTCTGACCATCTCCTGTAGTATATCTGCAGTCTCTGACCATCACTTGTAGTATGTCTGCAGTCTCGGACCATCACTTATACATGTCTGCAGTCTCTGACCATCTCTTATATCATGTCTGCAGTCTCTGACCATCTCCTGTATCATGTCTGCAGTCTCTGACCATCTCCTGTATCATGTATGCAGTCTCTGACCATCTCCTGTATCATTTCTGCAGTCTCTGACCATCTCCTGTATCATGTCTGCAGTATGTCTGGGTGCTCTTTCTAACAGACTCTCTAACAGAAGCTCTCTCTGTGTGCATTAGAGAGACCCCCCCTCCAGGTCCCATTAGTGTACGCATTTTCTTTATTGTTAAAAGAACATGGGAGGATCCCAGGGTAATGAAGACTTCTTAGGGGAGCATCTCTATGTTTGAGTCGTAGCCATAGAAACATTTGTAAAGGGGAGGAGTTAGTAAGATGACCATGCCCATGCGGGGGCACCAGAATTATTTCTGCACCCAGGTGTCTGTGACCCTAGGATCGCCCCTGACAATGTGGACCTCTTTCTTCTCATTATTGTCATTGTTCTTTTTTGGAGGAGTTCTTATAGACTTTTTGGGTAAGCATGTTGAATTGCTGGACCACTGGACCTCAGTGAAGGAGGCAAGTGAAATTACCACATGTGCCCCACCATTCCCCAGTGCATACATAATTTTCATGGAATTCTCTTTTTATTGTGTGCAGCTTAGCACACAAAACTGTTTTGCATAATCATTTTAAGTATAGTGGAGGAGAGAATACTGGCACATAAATTATTGTAAAGAAATGTGTGCTGAATGAAACCAGTATCAAAGTCACTTTCTAGCTACAATGTACTATTTCTGGTGTTTGAAGATGATATGAAGAGTCTAATTGGTCCACAAGAACTGGTTCTTCTAAGTACTATGTTCACTGACAGTATACAGTAACTTATGTAGTGCTACCCCCTGGAACTGCTTGGTAGATTGGGTTCTCTGTTCTTTCACATCAACTCTGAGAAAAACCTGGGCTCTTCTGACACACCAGGTTTAGCAAATAGATACTGCAATACTGTTGAGAGCACAAATATAAAGTTCCTGCACGCAGCTTTGGTTCAGTTTCCGGAAGCAAACACCAGATTGGCTAATAAAGAAATGAGTTACAGTATATTGTAACAAATTACAGTAAATGGCAATATATACTGTACATATAGGAACAAGTATCGTGTGAGTCAATTCTCTAGACTGCGATCGCGGGTAGCCGGCGGACATCGAGTCTGCCAGACCCGCGGGAGCGCTTCTGCTCCACAACATCACATGCATGGACCAGCGTACAGGTACATCGGTTTGCGCAGCCAAACTGCCTTGTCGCAGTATATATGCGGAAGCCGGTCGGCAACTGGTTAAAGACCTACAGTATATGAGAGTTGAGATATGTTTTCCGTGAACAACTATCCCAATGTGATCCTCTCTCTTTAGGTATCATTATACTGGTGATATACCTGGATTAATACCATGCATTTTAATATGTATTTGATTATGTTGTTTTTTATTTATACTAATTCTGTATTATTAAAATTATATTTTTTTACTATACAATCTGAATTTATAATAATTAAACTTGTACCGTGATAGTCCATTCCTCTTTGCTTTGGGGGATCGGTGGGGAATTCCCTATTTTCCTATTCACCTACAGTATATGGTTATATTAATCTATACCTGAGAAACTGTAGCTTAGCATTAAACAATGGCACAGATAACATTATCAGTGATTATATGATTATAGTCAGTGCTGTGACAATGCACTCTATATGAATGACCATGCTAAGACCTTACTGCAGAGGTACTCCTGTCTAAAGACACTACATGAAGCCATTGTAGAGCAACTATCTGAGAAGACAGCCCTTTGCTCTAACTCTTCAGCCAGTAAACATTGGAGCCCAGACTTTATGGTGGTGCACATAAGCATAGACCCAGTCAAATCTGAATGCAGTGGTAAAGGCTGCTAGTCAAATGTCCAGTTCCTACAGTATGTGCTCAGTCTCTGCTAGCAGCAACAAGTTAATGGCAGCAGTGCCCTCACACCAGTCCCAGCGATGCAGCCACTTTTGTCCCACTGTCCAGGTATTGGTCTGCTTCTGTATCCACACAGCACGGCTCTGGTCCCAGAGTGATCAGCTCCCACTTAGCGCTTCACCCAGGCAACTTTGATCCTCTGCACAAGGGATACCGGCTTTCACTCCCTCTTGGCTCAAGCCTCATGTTTGTAGCAAGCAATGTGCACATGTAGCAACCCATAGAATTACTAGAGTGCTAGACTAGGATGTTTTTGTGTTAGGCCTCGTACACACGGCCGAGATTCTCGTTGAAAAAAAACATGTCGTTTTTTTCGACGAGATTCTTGGACAAGAAACTTGTCCCGGCCGAGTGTACACACGCTCGTTTCAAAGAACCCGCGGTTCTTTGAATGGAGCGTACGCGGTGACGTCATCGACTACGACGAGCATGCGCTCGTCACATGCGATGCCGTCGCCGCCATCTTGGTATACCCTACGTATGCCTAGGAAGCTACCGCGCATGCGTCGAATTCATTTCGAACATGCGCGGGCTTCCGGGAGGACAGGTAAGTGTACACACACTCACTTTTCTCGTCGAGAAACATGCCGAGGAGAATCTCGACGAGAAAATAGAGAGCAGGTTCTCTATTTTCTCGTCGAGGTTTCTTGTCGGTTTCCTCGACGAGAAACCCGATAGCCGCGTACACACGACCGATTTACTCGGCAAGACCTCTCTGCCAGCAAGTTTCTTGCTGGTTCTTGCCGAGAAAATCGGTCGTGTGTAAGAGGCCTTAGTGTAGATCAATTTTCAGACTTAGCTGGTAGCCAAGCCTGTAAGTTTTTCTGGATCGGGTGAGTGACTCAGGCAGGCTGGATGACTCAGCAGCAGCTTCTCTGGTAACTCCTCCCTGCTTGCTGGAAACTTGGAGAAGTTTCAAAAGCAGTTAGGAAGAGTCTGGGAGGAGCTAGCTGGAGTATTCTAAGGGCCCTGACCAATCCCTAACAGAAGGGTTGGCGGGGGCAGGCTCCCTCAAATACTCGGGCTCAGCCCAGCAGGGGCAGTGTAGAGTTCGGGTGGAAGATGGAGATGGAGTATTGGGCCTTTGAGAGTAGCTCCCCAGTTTGCTGGGGGAGGGGGGGTGAACTCAGGCCTGGTGCAGAAGGGACCCTTCTCATGACACGCAAAGGTTTCCTGAGGCAGGGGAGCAAGGAGAGGACAGCTGGAGAATACTGCCGGGCAAATTTCAAGGGAAAAAGAAAGCCACGTGGGCTTGTGAGTGTTGCAGTCAGAGGACTGAGCGGCATGCCTGAAGGGACCGAGTGCAAGCAGTCTGGGATGGATGCAGAGTCAGTCTGGGAATACTGCAGAGAAGTAGCCAGGAGGGCTAGTGAAAGGGGCAGCTGGAGCCAGGTGGGCTGGCAGTGCCTGAAGTGGTGGTACTGGGAGCAGTAGCCACAGGAGAGGACAGCTAGCAACAAAGACCTCTATTTTTGCTACACCAAAGGAGACGCGGTACCTGCCTGCAAAGGGCATTTGCTATGGTCTAAATATGCTCTTGTCAGACAATTCTCAAAGTGCTAGCTGGTCCAGGGAGTTGTAATTCTAGAAGCAAGTCTGTGCTGGAGGTAGAAGAACAGGAGTGTGTATATACCAGATTGATATAGTTTGTGAGTTTCTACTAATCAAGTGGGCATCCCATAATAACCTTTCCCCATCCAAGTTCAATTCACCTAAATGAAAAACAAAAAAAACAAAGCTGCAAGGACTGTTTCTTGTCTTAGGATTGACTGGAAAATGTATGTGCCTGGTGGTGCAGAGTGGGAGATAACCAACATTCATCAGTGACTCCTGCAGGGGTAGCCCTACACACACAAACAGCTGTGTGTCCTCTCCCAATCACCTTGCAGCAAGAGGAAGTCGACTGGTCCTCAGTCCTGCTTTTTTTTTCCCTTATACCTAGCTTTCCTTGGGAATTGTAGTTCAATAGTCCATAGGCTTCCACAGCATGACTCCTCTACTGGTCTTCACCTCCCACAGTCCAATGAAACCAGCATTCAAGCTTCTTACGCTCCTTTACTCGCCAGCGCCCCTTGTTGAGTGGAGGTGCAATGATGTTAACCCTTTCAGGCTGATGATCCTAAGGGGCAGAGCGCAACTGCAGTACTGTGCAGTACTGTGTCCTAAAATAATCTATTCATAGAGGTTTCCAAACAGAAACCACATTTTGGTATAAAAGTCTATTTTATCCAGGTAAAGCTGTTAAACAATGCATAGCTAATAGGTACAGCAAACTGAAAACAGACCTTACTGACTCAAGTGCAACAAATTCAAATATATATAGTTCTCAAAAAGTTTCTTAATAATTATAAAATGCCACTTAGGACAAAAATACAGCACACAAAAAAGTGTTATATGTTATGGATAAGCATTTCTTAATCCTGATCACTAGTTTGTAAAATATTCTTTTGTATACAGTACATCATTGTCTGCAAGAGGTCTTAAAATAAACCTTTATTGAGAGAAAAAAAATATGCTGCTATTACTGACTTATTGATAGACTGAAAGTTTGACTGACCTTGAATTCAGTACTACTGAATCTCAACTTCCATATTTTTTTTATTTTTTTTGCTTTAAATTTTAGGTGCTGGTCGAGAGAAAGTTGGAATTGTACTGACTCTGGCGATGAATATTATGAGTACTCTGCAGTGGGCAGTAAACTCAAGTATTGATGTAGACAGTTTGGTAAGTCAGGTGTTCTCCAAATTTCTTTGACCCAAAACATCTTGTCTCGTATCCTCTCTCATCCAAAAAAGCTTCTGAATCCCATGACTTTAGCTTGTTTTAGCCTGTCTTGTGTTGTACAGGTATATGTCACTGTAAAATTTTACATAGAACAGCTATCTGTTTTTATCTGTGACTTTATCACAAATAACACTCTTCAATGCCATCATGAAAATCTCATGCAGAATGGCAATGTATTTATATTGATAAATACAGTATATATGGGTACGGAAAGTATTCAGACCCCCTTAAATTTTTCACTCTATGTTATATTGCAGCCATTTGCTAAAATAATTTAAGTTCATTTTTTTCCTCATTAACCACTTAAGCCCCGGACCATTTGGTAGCTAGAGGACCAGAGGTGAATTCAGAATTTTGCACTGCGCTGCTTTAACTGTAAATTGTGCGGACATGCAATGTTGTACCCAAACAAAATTTGCGTCCTTTTCTTCCCACAAATAGAGCTTTCTTTTAATGGTATTTGATTGCCTCTGCGATTTTTATTTTTTGCGATATAAACGGAAAAAGACCGAAAATTTTGAAAAAAAATGATATTTTCTACTTTTTGTTATAAGAAAAATCGAATAAACTCAATTTTAGTCATACATTTAGGCCAAAATGTATTCAGCCACATGTCTTTAGTAAAAAAAAGTCAATAAGTGTATATTTATCGGTTTGCGCAAAAGTTATAGCGTTTACAAACTAGGGTACATTTTCTGGAATTTACACAGCTTTAAATTTATGACTGCCTATCTCATTTCTTGAGGTGCTAAAATGGCAGGGCAGTACAAAACCCCCCCAAATGACCCCATTTTGGAAAGTAGACACCCCAAGGAAATTGCTGAGAGGCATGTTGAGCCCATTGAATATTTTTTTTTTTGTCCCAAGTGATTGAATAATGACAAAAAAAAAAAAAAAATTACAAAAAGTTGTCACTAAATGATATATTGCTCACACATGCCATGGTTATATGTGGAATTGCACCCCAAAATACATTCTGCTGCTTCTCCTGAGTACGGGAATACCACATGTGTGGGACTTTTTAGGAGCCTAGCCACGTACGGGACCCCGGAAACCAAGCACCGCCTTCAGGATTTCTAAGGGCGCAAATTTTTGATTTCACTCCTCACTACCTATCACAGTTTTGAAGGCCATAAAATGCCAAAATAGCACAAACCCCCCCAAATGACCCCATTTTAGAAAGTAGACACCCCAAGGACATTGCTGAGAGGCCTGTTGAGCCCATTGAATATTTTTTTTTTGTCCCAAGTGATTGAATAATGACAAAAAAAAAAAAAAAATTACAAAAAGTTGTCACTAAATGATATATTGCTCACACATGCCATGGTTGTATGTGGAATTGCACCCCAAAATACATTTTGCTGCTTCTCCTGAGTACGGGGATACCACATGTGTGGGACTTTTTAGGAGCCTAGCCGCGTACGGGACCCCGAAAACCAATCACCGCCTTCAGGATTTCTAGGCACAAATTTTTGATTTCACTCCTCACTACCTATCACAGTTTCGAAGGCCATAAAATGCCGAAATAGCACAAAACCCCCCCAAATGACCCCATTTTGGAAAGTAGACACCCCAAGCTGTTTGCTGAGAGGCATGGTGAGTATTTTACAGCTCTCATTTGTTTTTGAAAATGAAGAAAGAATTTTTTTTTTTTTCTTTTTTTTTTTTCAATTTTCAAAACTTTGTGACAAAAAGCGAGATCTGCAAAATACTCACAATACCTCTCAGCAAATAGCTTGGGGTGTCTACTTTCCAAAATGGGGTCATTTGGGGGGGGGGTTTTGTGCCATCTGGGCATTCCATGGCCTCCGAAACTGTGCTAGGCAGTGAGAAGTGAAATCAAAAATTTACACCCTTAGAAAGCCTGAAGGCGGTGATTGGTTTTTGGGGTACCGTACGCGGCTAGGCTCCCAAAAAGTCTCACACATGTGGTATCCCCGTACTCAGGAGAAGCAACAGAATGTATTTTGGGGTGTAATTCCACATATGCCCATGGCATGTTTGAGCAATATATCATTTAGTGACAACTTTGTGCAAAAAAAATAAATAAAAATTGTCTTTTTTCTGCAACTTGTGTCAACATATAAAATATTCCATGGACTCGACATGCCTCTCAGTATATAGCTTGGGGTGTCTACTTTCCAAAATGGGGTCATTTGGGGGGGTTTTGAACTGTTCTGGAATTTTATACACAACATTAGGAAGCTTACATCCACTTTTCTAACCACTTGAAGACAAAGCCCTTTCTGACACTTTTTGTTTACATGAAAACATATTTTTTTTTGCAGGAAAATTATGTTGAACCCCCAAACATTATATATATTTTTAAGGCAAAGGCCCTACAGAATAAAATGGTGGGTGTTGCATTTTTTTTTCTACACAGTATTTGCGCAGCGATTTTTCAAACGCATTTTTTGGGGAAAAAATACACTTTTTTTTATTTTAATGCACTAAAACACACTATATTGCCCAAATGTTTGATGAAATAAAAAAGATGATCTTAGGCCGAGTACATAGATACCAAACACGACATGCTTTAAAATTTCGCACAAACGCGCATTGGCGACAAACTACATACATTTTTAAAAGCCTTTAAAAGCCTTTACAGGTTACCCCGTTAGATTTACAGAGGAGGTCTACTGCTAAAATTACTGCCCTCGATCTGACCTTCGTGGTGATACCTCACATGCATGGTGCAATTGCTGTTTACATATGACGCCAGACCGACGCTTGCGTTCGCCATTGGGCAAGAGCAGGGCAGGACAGGGGTGCTTTTTTTTTTTTTTTTTTTTTATTATTAATTTTGCTTTTTTATTTTATTTTTAAATTGTTCCTTCCATGTTTTTTTTTTTTTATCATTTTTATTGTTATCTCAGGGAATGTAAATATCCCCTATGATAGTAATAGGTAGTGACAGGTACTCTTTTTTTGAAAAAACTGGGGTCTAGACCCTAGATCTTTCCTCTGCCCTCAAAGCATCTGACCACCCCAAGATCGGTGTGATAAAATGCTTTCCCAATTTCCCAATGGCGCTTTTTATATCCGGGGGGGGGACATTCCCTCCCACTGCTTGTAAAAGCAGTCCAGAGGCTAATTAGCCACTAGGGTTGCTTTTACATTAAAGCCGGCCGCTGGCTGAAAAGAATGATACCAAGATGATACCTAAACCCGCAGGCATCAATCTGGTATAACCATTCAAAGTCCAGCAACATACCAGTACGTTGCTGGTCCTTGTTGGACATGTATTGTAATCTTTTTTTTTCATGCAGCCAGGTGGCTGAACGAAAAAAGAGATTGATCGGTGGGTATGCCCACCATTAGAATACCGCCCTTCATCCACCCACTTCTAATGATGGGCATACATGCACCATTTATATATGCCGAAGCATGGGGGCATCCTCCCGCAAAAAAGTTATGCCGCACACACATGGTCGGACTTTTCCACGGGCAAGCCTCCGTCGGAATTTCGACCGTATGTACGCGGCATTAGGAGCAAAATCGCTCCTCCGCCCCTGCTGCCCCAATGCTTCGGCATATTTGCTTCTTCTTTTTTTTTAACTGTGGTGGTGAAATCACCTCCTACAGCACTGGAGTCGCAGGGATCAGGCCTGTCTCTGCGAACGCTGCAGTTATGTGTGTTGTGTTTTGCAAGTGACAGTGATCGATCGATACTGCACTTGGGTGGCCTGGGCTGGACGGAGGGGCAAAACGCAGGTGCTAGCAGGTATCTAGGCTGATCCCGCTAACACTGCGTTTTTGGGAACCCTAAACTGCTGGGGACGCTAGTATAGATCTGATCAGATCAGATATTGATCTGTTCAGATACTATACCACTAAGGGAGGTGTATGCTTCACGCGTGGGTGTTAGCGTTACTGGCACTAACCTGACGCTGCCTGGGGTGTGACGCAGACCCTCTCTGACGCTAAAACCTAATTGATATCACCCGCCGGGCGATCAGGGGGTTAAACCTTTATTGGGTTATATACGGCGGGTGCCCTGACACTATAAAAAGCAAACTAACTAACCAGCGTCACCCGTAACACTTATATGATTATTACTGGTGAAAGGGTTAACTAGGGGCAATTAGGGGGTTAAAACCTTTATTAGATAATATATGGGGGTACCTGACGCTATAAAAACCTGCGGCGAACCTAAAAAAAATTACTGGCTACCGATCTGCATCACCGACGCTAAGACATCGATCAGAAAAATGATCGCTTAGCGACAGTGGTGATAGGGGGTGAAAGGGTTACCTGGGGGGCGATCAAGGGGGTTAAACCTTTATTAGATAATTTATGGGGGGTACCCGACGCTATAAAAACCTGCGGCGAACCTAAAAAAATTACTGGGTACCGATCTGCATCACCGACGCCAAGACAGCGATCAGAAAAACAATTGCTTAGTGACAGTGGTGATAGGGGGTGAAAGGGTTACCTGGGGGGCGATCAAGGGGGTTAAACCTTTATTAGATAATTTATGGGGGTACCCGACGCTATAAAAACCAGTGGCGAACCTAAAAAAAAAATACTGGCTACCGATCAGCATCACCGACGCTAAGACATCGATCAGAAAAACGATCGCTTAGTGACAGTGGTGATAGGGGGTGAAAGGGTTACCTGGGGGGCGATCAAGGGGGTTAAACCTTTATTAGATAATTTATGGGGGTACCCGACGCTATAAAAACCTGCGGCGAACCTAAAAAAATTACTGGGTACCGATCTGCATCACCGACGCCAAGACAGCGATCAGAAAAAACAATTGCTTAGTGACAGTGGTGATAGGGGGTGAAAGGGTTACCTGGGGGGCGATCAAGGGGGTTAAACCTTTATTAGATAATTTATGGGGGTACCCGACGCTATAAAAACCTGCGGCGAACCTAAAAAAAAATACTGGCTACCGATCAGCATCACCGACGCTAAGACATCGATCAGAAAAACGATCGCTTAGTGACAGTGGTGATAGGGGGTGAAAGGGTTATCTGGGGGGCGATCAAGGGGGTTAAACCTTTATTAGATAATTTATGGGGGTACCCGACGCTATAAAAACCTGCGGCGAACCTAAAAAAAATTACTGGGTACCGATCCGCATCACCGACGCCAAGACAGCGATCAGAAAAATGATCGCCAAGGGACGGCGGTGCTAGGGGGTGAAAGGGTTATCTGGGGGGTGATCAAGGGGTTAAACCTTTATTAGGGGGGGGTTAGGGGGCTACACTGGACCTAAAACTAAATGTAGTGACACTTTTACAGTCACAAATGTCACTGATTGCAGTGATCAGTAAATAAATGGTCACTGCAATCAGTGACACTGTGACTGGGGGCTGGGGGGTGATCTGGGGGGGCTGGGGGGGTGATCTGGGGGGGCGATTTATGTGCCTATGTGTGCTGGTGTTAGTGTAGTGTTAGTGCACTGACCTGTGTGTCTTCTCTTGTACGACGCTCGGTATATGTGAGCGCCGCACAGGAGATGACATCACTTCCTCCTGCTTTCTCTATCTGTGTAAACAGTACACAGACAGAGGGGGCATTTCTATTCGCCGGGAGCGATCGCGGGGGGGGGTGGTCGGAATCGAACGGCCGCCCCCCCCATCTCGGAACGCTCCCAGACGAATTCCGACCGCTCACTGTACAGAAGGGGGGTCCGATCGGACCCCCCAACTGTACAAAGGCAATCACGTATGCTCTACGTGATTGTGCCTGTCGGTGCCATTGTGCCGACGTATATATACAGTGAGCGGTCGTTAAGTGGTTAATGTACACACAGCACCCCATATTGACAGAAAAACACAGAATTGTTGACATTTTTCCAGATTTATTAAAAAAGAAAAACTGAAATATCACATGGTCCTAAGTATTCAGACCCTTTGCGGTGACACTCATATATTTAACTCGGTCGGATCCAAAGTAGGACGGCTGTCGTGTCGCAGAAGTGTGAACCCGGCCTGAGATGGTTCTACACCTTCATTTGAGTCCAGCTGTGTTTGATTATACTGATTGGACTTGATTAGGAAAGCCACACACCTGTCTATATAAGACCTTACAGCTCACAGTGCATGTCAGAGCAAATGAGAATCATGAAGTCAAAGGAACTGCCTGAAGAGCTCAGAGACAGAATTGTGGCAAGGCACAGATCTGGCCAAGGTTACCAAAAAAATTCTGCTGCACTTAAGGTTCCTAAGAGCACATTGGCCTCCATAATCCTTAAATGGAAGACGTTTATGACGACCAGAACCCTTCCTAGAGCTAACCGTTTGGCCAAACTGAGCTATCAGGGGAGAAGTATCGGGGGAAAAGAGCCTTAGTGAGAGAGGTAAAGAAGAACCCAAGGATCACTGTGGCTGAGCTCCAGAGATGCAGTTGGGAGATGGGAGAAAGTTGTAGAAAGTCAACCATCACTGCAGCCCTCCACCAGTCGGGGCTTTATGGCAGAGTGGCCCGACGGAAGCCTCTCCTCAGTGCAAGACACATGAAAGCCCGCATGGAGTTTGCTAAAAAACACCTGAAGGACTCCAAGATGGTGAGAAATAAGATTCTCTGGTCTGATGAGACCAAGATAGAACTTTTTGGCCTTAATGCTAAGCGGTATGTGTGGAGAAAACCAGGCACTGCTCATCACCTGTCCAATACAGTCCCAACAGTGAAGCATGGTGGTGGCAGCATAATGCTGTGGGGGTGTTTTTCAGCTGCAGGGACAGGACGACTGGTTGCAATTGAGGGAAAGATGAATGCGGCCAAGTACAGGGATATCCTGGACGAAAACCTTCTCCAGAGTGCTCAGGACCTAAGACTGGGCCGAAGGTTTACCTTCCAATAAGACAATAACCGTAAGCACACAGCTAAAATAAGACCTAAAAATGGCTGTCCACCAACGTTTACCATCCAACCTGACAAAACAGAGGATCTGCAAGGAGGAATGGCAGAGGATCCCCAAATCCAGATGTGAAAAACTTGTTGCATCTTTCCCAAAAAGACTCATGGCTGTATTAGATCAAAAGGGTGCTTTTACTAAATACTGAGCAAAGGGTCTGAATACTTAGGACCATGTGATATTTCAGTTTTTCTTTTTTAATAAATCTGAAAAAATGTCAACAATTCTGGGGTTTTCTGTCAATATGGGGTGCTGTGTGTACATTAATGAGGGAAAAAAATGAACTTAAATGATTTTAGCAAATGGCTGCAATATAAAAAAGAGTGAAGAATTTAAGGGGGTCTAAATACTTTCCGTACCCACTGTAATATATATATATATATATATATATATATATATATATATATATTCACTCATCCAAAGCCTAGGTTAAATTCTCAGGGAATACATATGGAATGCAGTTTATTTGCTACAATTGAAATAATGTTCTTTGTTGTAGATGCGCTCTGTCAGCAGAATCTTTAAATTTATTGATATTCCAAATGAAGATACGGACAAGAATGGTAAAGATAAGGATGATAAACTTTCAGAGGTCCTCATTATTGAGAATGAATATGCAAACAAGGATCCAAACTGGCCATCTGGTGGTCAGATGTGTGTTAAAGATCTCTCAGCTAAGTATGTGGATGGAGGCCATGCTGTTTTAGAGAATGTATCATTCTCAGCCAGTCCTGGTCAAAGGGTAAGATCCATGCTTCTAAAGCTTTGTTGTTCAGCTTGTCAATCCAATGTGGTTTGCTCTTACTAGCATTAAATCTGCCCGACTTTCATTTTTTGTTGGTTTATACCAGTGGTCTCCAAACTGCGACCTAGGGGCCAGATGTGGCCCTTTGCCTGACTTTTCCGGCCCTTGGGGCCATATTCCTCCTACTGATATGAGACACTATTCATCCCACTGACACTAACAGAGCATAATTCCTACCGCTGACACCAAAACTGGGGCACTATTTCTCCCCCTATTATCAAAAATGGGGCACTGTTTACTCCCACTGAAGACAGGACAATTTCTACACCCACTGTCCATAGTCCGACCCTCTGAAAGTCTAAAGGACAGCAAACTGGCCTTTTGTTTCGAAAGTTTGGAGATCCCTAGTTTATACCTTCTGCTTTTGTTTTACTGTTTTTGTAGATTAAGGCTGAACTCAAGGCAAACAGGTGCATACAAATGTGGCACAGTAAAACTTTGGAATGCAAGCATAATTCGTTCCAGAAACATGCTTGTAATCCAAAGCACTTGTATATCAAAGCGAATTTCCCCATAGAAAATAATGGAAACTCAAATGATTCGTTCCACAACCGTTTATTCATAGGTCCTTCCATTTATAGGCCATATGAAAAGATTAAAGCAATGTGACCAGGTTGTGTAACCCTAAAATGTCCATCCACAAATGGCAGCCTTCACAAGGGGATTATACGCAAAATTAAGAAGGAGCTACAGAGTATAAAAGAGAAGAGAGGCGCCTCTAAGTGTAGCAGCATGTTGCTAAATGTTGTACCTTCATTAAATGTAACCATATTGCTACACTAAGAGGCGCCTCTCATCTCTTTTATACTCAGTTGTGACATGACGCTACTCTTATATCAAGACATTGCTTGTCAATCAAGTCAAAATGTATTAAAAAATTTAGCTTGTCTTGCAAAATGCTCTCAAACCAAGTTACTCTCAAACCAAGGTTTTACTGTATTACTTGGCAAAGCATTTGTACTTCTGTTCACCCACTTCTGAGATTTACAAAGCCTTCCACATAGCATAGTACTGTCTAACAGGGCAGGAGACCTAAACGTTCTCCTGTAACTGGCAAGTGAAATAAAAACTCTGGCCTTTTTTAGCACATGAAAAATTCAGCATGACTTTTTACCCACTTGGGCTGCTTTTCCCTCTCCCAGTTTTTGGTTCTGATATACAGGGATTGCAGTAGGCCAATACCAAGTCAACCTCAGCTACTTACTCTGCTTACCCTAAAATAGTTTTATGATGTATTAATGAATACAGAGCTACATTATTTATATGTGTCTGTAATAAGTTAAAGGGATTCATGCACATGCATGGTCTGAGACACAAATATGTTCTAACGTAAAATTCTTGGCATTTTTCCAAGCCCAGGGAGCCCCGGGTGGGCCCAGGTGCTACTTGGGTAAATGCAAATTCTTTATTTTATCAGTATTTACATGTGAATGCATGTATGACATTCCTTAAAGAGGAAGTAAACCCTCCACAACTTTTTTAGTGAAAAATACCCCTGCAAGAGAAAGGCATAATGAGCTAGTATGCATAGCATACTAGCTCATTATGTGGCACTTACCTGAAATCGAAGCCCCCGAAGTCCTCCTCGTTCTCCGCCGCCGCCGCCGCCGCCATGTCCGCTTGGAACTTCTTCCTGTTATTGCCGCTCCGGCGCTGTGATTGGCCGGAGCGGCGATGACGTCACACGCATGCGCGCTCGGGCCGGCAAGATCCCATTCAGAAAACCAGCAATTATGCCGGCCCGCTAGTGCGCATGCGTGTCACATCATCGGTGCTGTGTTTTCAGCAAATATCTCCTTAACCGTGTAGGTTAAGGAGATATTTCATGCACCTACAGGTAAGCCTTAATGCAGAGATTCTGTTTTTAAAAGGACTAGGCCATACTCGCATTTAAGAGAGGCAGCTGCTCTAGGTAGGTCTACTCAATCGAACACCCCACACACCTCCAGCGTGTGTGTCGACCCAGTTCACACACCTGTGCAGTGCTCAGAAGAAAGTCGGAATGGCCGCACTGAAACACTAAAATTCACTCTATTAATCCCAAATAAATCAGCATGAATACACGATAAAAAACCACAGTAGGGGGAAAAAGATTAATGCTTTTCACACTAACCTAAGCATAGTTATGATTAAGCGCTGAGGTTAACGCAAAACACGTGAACCCTTTTCTTCCTGCTGTGGTTTTTGTATGGTGTTTCCAAGCTGTTTTATTCAGGATTAATAAAGTGGAGTTTAATGTTTCAATGCGGCCATCCGCTCTTTCTTCGAATCACCATACTCGCATGTGCATCTGCATTTCTTTGTGTACAACCATTTACTTATGTGGCCTGCTATATGCTCTGCTTGCAACTCCTAGATGCAGAAAATTGCTAGTAATTTTCCACTAGAACAAATATGTGCCTCAAAACGTCTGTGTACATGAGTCCTAAGAGTATTTACTGTGCCATATAGCTTGCTGTATTTGTTGATACTTCATGGTTCAGCCATTATGCATTTCCACAATGATAGAGTTTCCTTGTAAAGTAATTAAAAAAAAAATGTTTTATTAATTTAAACAGCCACCAATAACACATAGAGCAAGAAGCAAAGTAAAGCGCAGAGTGCAGTAGCTATAGAAAACAACCAAAATCCGTACTGTATTAGTCTAACTCCAGTAAAGTAAATTGGGATTGGTTCTGCACCCTAACTCTTTGAGTTTTGTTTCTTGCACTGCATACTGCGTAAGGTCAAATGTATTCCACGCTACATTTGTGCATTTTGTCTGATCATGTTTATCTTTCTCTGAAGTAAAATACATTTCTTTGGTAAAAATACATACTTTACATTCATATCTTAAATATCTGACATTCTAGGTTGGTTTGTTAGGAAGAACTGGTTCGGGAAAGAGCACATTGTTGTCTGCACTCCTGAGGCTGCTATCAACCGAAGGAGATATTCAGATTGATGGGGTATCTTGGAGTAAAATACCACTGCAGAAGTGGAGGAAAGCATTTGGAGTTATTCCACAGGTAGGTCACTCTGTCATTTCTTTGTTGCTAGTGTGTTATACCTTCAGGCTTTGGTTCTTATTCAGCAAAACTTTTTCTTATACTCCAATGTCAATAACTGTTATAGTCATTTTATTGCATTCCCCAATACATCAATTACATTAAGTCTGGTGGCCCTGTATGCACTACAGCACTTGAGTGCTGAAACATCAGGTTGGTAACTGGCCCACAGTTTTCATAAGATTAACGTAAAAGCGGCTGAATGATGTATGCTTTTCAGCTACTTTTTTCCCCATAGGAGTCAATACGAATGCAAAAACAGTTTCTAACAGGTTGGGCAAGATCAAATGCAGATCTGAAAAGGATCAAATGCATTTGTCATTGAACTCAGAATAGGCTGATCACATGACCATTGTATAACAGATGATCCATACTTCCCACATATCTGCCAGACCAACCCAACTCTATTCCCCCTACCATTATCCCCCATTAATGGAGACCACACTAATCTGGAGTAAATATTGGCCGTAGCAGCCTCTTTATTAACAACTCAAATCATATTAACATAACTGTATAAAACATCTGTTGAACCACCACCCGTCAGTCAAATAGTTGCGTTGGTGTTTGCAGGAAACCCCCAGAATTGCCATACGACCATAATAATGCACTGCAGTACCTTTAACTGAAATAGGCCTCCAGCTGACATACTAGCTCGGAGACAAACAAACCACGGACCGCAGTGCACCCTTTAACCAAATTCCAGCTAAACCAACGTTAGCTGGAATACCACCAGCAGGACCCATATCACCGATGGGTCCCGAACTCTTCCTTATCTGAGGTTTCCTCCTTCACCCGCAAAGACCAACAGCCGCCAACTGCCAGGACATCCAAGGACCCAACCGCTCTGTGAAAGAAAAATGGTTAAACGAGAGACCACCACAATACCTACTACAACCAGGGAGGGTGGGTGGGAAACTCTCTCCTCCCGCTGACACTGATGCTGGGGAGGGCCGTCTCTTCCCCTAACCTCCTGCTGACTCCTCCTCCTCCTCAAGCTACCCCCCAGTCAGGAGCGGTCTAACATCCCATGCTCCTGTCCCCTGTTTCCTATGTCATGTCAGCCCTCCGTTCTATTTCCTCTTATTATTTTACTTCAGGCTTCTCTTGACTGCCATGCCGATCCTCTGGTTTAAGCTTGACAGCAAAAAGTAAAGTTAGAACTTCCAAATTGTATACCTATTTTAAATCATTGGCTGCCACTGGATTACCATACTTGTTATAGATAAGTGAAATCACTGGACCAACATGATTGTTTTACTGTAGATCATTGACTGTCACATACTTGTGTGCATTGCCTTGCATTGACATGCATTCTTATGCACATTGATGCACATTTTAACGAGCAATGACCTGAGTTGACACCCCTTTTATGCACATTACGTTTCTATGCAATTTGCAGGTTATTTCTTCTATTATCACATACTTTTCCTGTTTGTGGGTTGAGAGAAGGAGTTGAATGAGTCCTTGTATCATAAAAATTATTGCTTGTAACATTGATCAGATCATCAATGTAATAAGCAATCATAGTGAAAAAATCCTGATCACCTCCACAGAGCAGTACAGTGTCACTGTGTACTGTTCTGGTCACAGTATATAAAAAAAAAAAATGTAAGGAAATGTAAAAATAATAAAAAAAAAAACAACACACGCACACACACACACACATATATATATATATAAAACTTTTTTTTTACTTCTTAATTTAAAAAAATAAAAACTTTAAAACCTCATGTCTCTTACTTACTTTCCAAAAAAGGGTAATTTGTGGGATATTTGTACTGTCCTGGCATTTTCGGGCATAGGCCGTCAGTACATCAGGATCGATCAATTTTCAGTTATACTGTAAATACCATAGTTAGTGGACTCTAAAATCATATGAGTACAGTGTTGCATGACCGAGCAATTGTCATTCAAACTGTGACAGCGCTGAAAGCTGAAGGTTGGCCTGGGCAGGAAGTGGATGAAAGTGCCGCGAGTTGAAGTGGTTAATCACCACTGGCTTTCCTTTTTTTTTTTTTGCTATAAACATGAAAAATTACTTATAATTATGAAAAAAAGCATGTTTTTGCTTCTTCTTTTTCTTCATAAATTTAGGCCAAAATGTATTCTGCTACATTTCTTTGGTAAAAATAACCCAAATCACTGTATAATATTTAGTCTGTGTGAAAAGTATAGAGTCTACAAACTATGTTATATATATATATTTGAAAATTGATCAGTCCTGATGTACTGACTGCCTATCTTAATTATTGAGACCTTAAAATGCCAGGACAGTACAAATACCCCCCAAATTACCTTAGACAGTTTTTTCACAGTTTGTTTTACACACTGTCACCAGTGCACTACAGTGTCATCATATGACTAATGTGGCGGTGATCAGGGATACTGACTGGTGACAGTATGTAAAATAAAAAAGGTTTTAATATTTATTTTTTTTATATTTTTTTTATTACATTTTCTTTTCTTTTTTTTAAGTTTTTTTTTCCATACTGTGACCACAGATAATCATATGGTACAGATGGACTGTAATTAACTCTGTCTGTAATAAGCGATCACTGTGACCAATCACAGAGATCAACACAGTTGTACGCAATGAATGGCATGAATGGAAACCATCCATTGTGTACAATTGTCATGTGATCTGCAATGATTGGTCCCAGTGATCACATGGTATTGGCAGTGGGCCAGTACACTGATCTGTCATAGGACACAGCGGGTTACAGATCACTCAGAAGCTCATCCCGTGAGGCGCATGCGAGGTGCGTTTTGGGAAGGACTTCATGTGAGAGGTTAAGTACCACCAAAAGACAGCTCAGCAATCTGAAAATTGGCCTGGGCAGGAAGGGGGTAAAACTGTCCAGTATTGAAGTGGTTAATAAGGAACTTGCTTTCCTGGACATGGCTAGTGTATAATGAAATATGATATAATGTATATGTAAAGAATATCTAAATTGCATCACAGCCCCTAACAACTTTCTCAAAGGGTGACCAGCCCTCACATTACCTGCTACTTTGTTCATTCGGTGTTTCTTGCCTGAGGAAGGACAGACCTTGCCAAAAGTTTTCATTTCTATGAAATACTGGCTGCATGTTTGGGGTCATTGTCCTGCTGCAGAATACATTTGTGGCCAATCACACGCCTCCCTGATAGTATGGTTTGATGGCTGAGGACACCACTGATCCTGACCATATCTCCAACTCCATTTGCAGAAATGCAGACCCAAACTTGGAAGGAACCTCACTGTAGCCAGCAAATACCTATTATTGTACCACTCTCCAGCCCTTCGGCAAACAAGCTGCCTCCTGCTACAGCCAAATATTTAAAATTTTGACTTCTTCCAGAGCACATGCTGTCATTCTTGAGGAGGACTGTTTTGGTGGTGGTATGAAAGGGGAATGGGAGCTGGGAGGGTGGGGGCTCTGTGGGGTGCAGTTTCCTACCTGCCACATGATGCCGCTGTGAGAAGGGATTGGGAGCTCCACAATGCAGATGTGAGGAAGCACATTAGTTAGTGGAGACCAGATACAGAATGTACTGTATGTAGCAGTAAGAAGATCACAAAAGAATGTATGTGTGACAAACCCACCCAGAACAGGGGCTTTTGGAGGGGACTGCAGGGTAGGCTTTTGCCTACTAACTATGAACCCTGGCATCTGAGGGAGCTACAAGCATTTAGGAAGATGTCCTGTTAACAGTCAAGGAGTCCATGATGGGCTCTGCCAACTTGAAACTCAGTGAGAAGATGGATGTGAAAAGAAAGTTGGTTAATGAGATTTGGACAGCCCTGGGTCTTCTTGAGTACAGTTTTTTTGGACTGTCTGGGGGGTCGGACTCCCTGATTAATCAAGGCTTGTTCAGGTGCTAGCTGTTGATTAGCTTACTGTTTATGTTTATGTTAGCTGTTCATTAGATGTACTGTTAGACCCCTTTCACACTGGGGCATTTCTGCTTTTGGGCTAAAAATAGCACATTTAAAGTGCCTGAAAACGGCTCCCCTGCAGTCTCAGTGTAAAAGCCCGAGGGCTTTCACACTGAGGCAATGCGCTGGCAGGACGTTAAAATAACTCCTGCAAGCAGCATCTTTGGAGCGGTGAAGGAGCAGTGTATACACCGCTCCTCCACTGCTCCTGCCCATTGAAATGAATGGGCAGCACGGCCGAACTGCCGGCAAAGCGCTGCTGCAGTGGCACTTTGCGGGTGGTTTTAACCCTTTTTCGCCCGCTAGTGAGGGTTAAAAGCACCCCGCTAGCAGCCGAATACCTCTGCAAAAACAACGGTAAAGCGCCGCTAAAAATAGCAGCGCTTTACCGTCGACGCCACCCGCACTCCAGTGTGAAAGCAGCCTTAGGTACTGATGATATTACTGTTTAAGTTTTTCATTGTTTCGAAAAATGGGATCAAGCTCTGATTTTGCGTGGTATATATTCTGTGTGAATTGACAATGAAGTCAGTTCCAGTTTGCACCTAAGCTAGTGTCGTCTTGTTCTTGGGTGCAATTCTTAGATATAATATGTGGTTCCTAGTTCCAGAGTGGAGGAAGCTGTATCTTGGTGGAGACACCCAGGTTGGGTGCCAGGCAGTCCGTCGCAGTATGCATACATTTTTTTATTTTTATTTTAACAAAATTTTGGTTAATGGGTTGTTCACTGATTGTTTTCATTCAGTTTTTGTGTTTAGTGTATACCTTAATTTCTGCTGTTTTCAACAGGCTCATTAGGGAGTGGATTGGAACTTCCATGTACCTCAGGAAGGTCCTATAACCTTTAATCATGGCAGTATCAGACCATGTACTGGACTGTATTAACTACTAGTTATTTAAAACCTGGCAGACCTGTTGCAGAGAACAGACTGATGAATCACATGGAATGAATTTTAAGTGATTTGGTCATCTCTGTTGTGAGTGAAGTGGATTTTTAATTACTCACTCATCTCTATGAAGGAATTATGAGCTGCTTTATGTACTTCAACATCTGTTATATATGAGACCAATAAACAAAGGATAAACAGCCATATAGGTGTAAACATACACAATGGATCTAGAGCTACAGATGTTCAGTGAAAAACTTCAAATCAGATTCTTTTTTCTTGTTTGGTTGTTTTTAGGCTCCTCTTCAGTTACATGCCATGATTGTATAATGTATAGCACCTGTAATTTAATTCATTGACGAGTTACATGCTTTAGTAACTACTGCAGAGATGTAAAAATATTGTTTTATATTTGTCATGGGTAAAATGGGGCTGTTGATCATAACTGTAATAATGTGAATGTTGCTGTCACCACTGCTGTCCAAGGTAAACTTTTATTGGCATGGCCAGTGCTGTATAGACACAGGCCATAACATTCATACAGTACAGGCGGTCCCCGGGTTACAAACAAGATAAGGACTGTAGGTTTGTTCTTAAGTTGAATCTGATTGTAAGTCGGGACAGGTACATTTTTTAAGTGTAGCTCCAGCCCAAAAAACGATGTTTAAGCTTTTTGGATAGCATAAGGAAGGGTTAACACCCATATAGCATATGTTTTGCTGTCTGTGCCCCTGTTCAGAAGATTTCACCTCACTTCCTGTCCCAATGACAATTGGATTTAGAAAATTTTGGGTTGTCGTGAAAACAGGCCTTGGTGATAAAGCATCAGTGGAGACACCTTTTTCACATAATAAAGCCTCGTACACACGGCCGGTTTTCTCGGCAAGAAAGCTGCTGGGAAAGCTTTTTGCCGAGAAAACCGGCCGTGTGTATGGTTTCTCGGCGAGAAAACTGCCAGGAATCCCAACGAGAAAAATAGAGAACCTGCTCTCTATTTTCTCGTCGGGATTGTCGGCAGAGTGTTTTCTGCCAAGAAAACCGTGAGTGTGTATGCTTAACTGTCCCAGGTAAGCCCGTACATGCTCGATGAGACTTTGACGCATGCGCGGTAGCTTACAAAAGGTAGTGTAGGGTGTAGCAATATGGCGGCGACGGCTTCGAATGTGACGAGCGCATGCTCGTCGTAGTCGATGACGTCACCACGTTCTTGCCATTCAAAAAAAAAGTTATTTTGAATGGCCGTGTGTACACTCGGCGAGCAAGGAAAGCTTGCCAGGAATCCCGTCAGGAAAACCAACGTTTTTTTCCTGACGGGATTCCTGGCCGTGTGTACAAGGCTTAACTCTTACTGTAAGTCGTTTGTAAGTCGGGTATTTGTAACTAGGGGACCGCCTGTAATGACATTGAATGACATATAGAAACCAGTGCTCATCCTCTGGGCTTGTGCTATAGCTAGTTATGATCAAATCAGGAAAATCAGAAGTTTTTCTTCTTATTATTAAGAAATAAACATTTACTGCCTGTAAGATATTTTGATATTGTGGAGCATATTGCTCTTGTGCACTTGCTGCATTTGCTACACAAAGGTCCTTAAATGCATTCCACTTTTCCCTGAAAATACGAAATCACCTGGTACATTTGACTTGGTCTACGCCTAAGACTCATGAACGCAAACTGTATCTGTACTATCTAAGGTATACAAAATATTGTGTCCTTTAAGGTAGTAAATAACTGAAGTCTGGCTCTTCCTTGATATATATTTTTTTAACAAATATGCACTTGTACACATGCATATTAACTTTTAAGGTCTTTTAACCTGTATAAACAAAATTTGTATGTATCAGTATATCAATGTAAAACAGCAATTTTACAGTATGTAAACTGTAACAATGAACATCTCTTATCCACTTCACCCCCGGAGCATTTGGCTGCCAAATGACCGGGCCACTTTTTGCGATTCGGCACTGCGTCGCTTTAACTGACAATTGCACGGTCGTGCGACGTGGCTCCCAAGCAAAATTTACATTTTTTTCCCCACAAATAGAGCTTAGCTCAACATGCTTTCAGAAAATGCTAGGCCTCCTGGCTGCCACCAGCCACACCTGACTGATCTTCCTCCCACCAGACCTCTTGACTGACATTCCACACCAGTCCTGCCCAACTAGCTCACACACATGGAGACTTCCCAGAGCAAGGTTAGATGAAGACTTGGCACTACGCAGTCTTAAACAGAGGCCTGCTACAGATGGCAGTCAATCCCCTTGTCTTTCCCTGCACCATGCTGATCTTCTCACTGTCTCTCCTTGCTTCTTCTTGCTGCCTCTCTGGCATGAATACTTTCACTGCCTCCTGTGTTGAGATCCTTCCAGGCCAGCTTTCCTGAGCACCCGGTCTGAGGTAGAGCCCCCCCGTAAAGGGTCCCTCAAAGGCCGGCGACAGTCTCTCCTCAGCACTGCTTCTCCATCTTTCACTGACTCCCCTGCTGGAATGGCTCATGTCTATTTATGAGGTTGTCTCAGTCCCCTGCCGGCCCTCTTTCGGGGGTTGACTGAGGCCCCACAAAATATTCATGGCAGTTGCTCCTATCCCTCGCCCTCTTGTTCTGGAAGGTTCTCCAACCTTCCAGATAAAAGGGGGAAGCAGCAGAGAGCTGCCAGGATAAGTCATTCAGCCCTGGCCTCTAGTAACCCTGACCCAATTCAGTGACTCTGGCCAGAGATATGTTTTACCTACTTTCAACTCTAGTACCACACACTAGAGGGTGCTACACCCACATCGGAATACTAGATAATAGATTATGCATATACCCAAAATAAGTGCGCAACTACATGTACAAACAAACACAGAACAACAAGAATGTATAAATAAAAATAAACCAAACACCATGACTGAAAGTGCAAACAATAGTGTCCAGTAATTTAGTAGTTAACACATTGAACATTTTCCAAATGAAAAGTTCATAAATCAAGCATCCAAGATAAAGAAATCTTCAACCTTCCACCAGTGATGCACCTTAGAATGAATAGATAACCACCTTGTGCCTTCCACCACAGAACGTTAAGAGCCGCTTAGCAGATGGTCATTAAGGCTCCATTCACACCTGGGAGTTTGCGATTGCAGGCGATTCTACCCAGCGATCCCAAAACGCTGTGCAAAAATAACAAATCGCACAACGCTTGTTCAGATGCCATTAATTTTCAATTGCACCTAAACGGGGTTTGATTTTGCCATGTTTCTTCAACGATTGACGCACTATAAATCACGCTATTTGAGCGAGAAGGTTTGCGCGTTGTGGCTTTTCTGTGATTGCAGTACAATTTATCAATAACAACAATTTATCAACAACGACAATAATGGCAGAATTGCGGAAAAATCGCACCCGTATTTAGGTGCCATTAAAAATGAATGCCATCTAAACAAGCGTTGTGTGATTTGTCATTTTTGCACAGCGTTTTGGGATCACGAGCAGAATCGCAGCGATTGTGCCCGCAATTGCAAACGCCCAGTTGTGAATGGAGCCCTAATGACCATTTGTTATAAAAAGACAGGCACTTACAAAAGTATGTTATAACAGCACAGCAGAGAGAATGCCGTGCCTCCACCATTTAGCGGACATGATGACGTCATTAGTCAAGCTCCTCCCAATGCATTTCGTCATCAGTCATACCATTGAAAGTGTTTGTTATATATTATTTGCTTAGGGATATGTTGGCATCCCCCTGCAAAAATAAAGAAAAAACAAATACACCTGCACTATAGTACACAATAATTCAGTTGTTTAGTGCAGGTATGTTTTTTCAAGGTGTGTTGAGAGTTCCTTCAAATTGAATGGGCTGCCCTAATGCAATACAATTCAACATATGAAAACATATTACATAACACTCACAAAGGTTTAATGGTGCCATAAATAGTCATCTACACCATCTAATTGGTGACGTAATTATTATCATAATTCCTTGATTTACATAGCACCAACACTTTGCGCAGCGCTTTAAAACATGAGGACAGACATTACATTTACAATACAATTCAGAACAGGAGGAATCAGAGGGCCCTGCTTATTAGAGCATACAATTTAAAAGCATAATTTTTTTATTATTACAAGCTACATTGTTTGATGGTGGTTTTCTATTATTCATAATATTTTTATACTAGGAAATAAGGATGAGCCGAATACCCCCCGGTTCAGTTCGCACCAGAACTTGCGAACAGGCAAAAAATTTGTTCGAACACGCGAACACCGTTAAAGTCTATGGGGCACGAACATGAAAAATCAATAGTGCTAATTTTAAAGGCTTATATGCATGGTATTGTCATAAAAAGTGTTTGGGGACCATGTATCAATGCAGAAAAAAGTTTTAAAAACAGCCGTTTTTTCGGGAGCAGTGATTTTACTAATGCTTAAATTGAAACAATAAAAGTGAAATGTTCCTTAAAAATTTCGTGCCTGGGGGTGTCTACAGTATGCCTGTAAAGTAGCAATTTTTTACCGTGTTTAGAACAGTCTCTGCAGCAAAATGACATTTCTAAAGAAAAAAAATAATTTAAAACTGATCGCGGCTGTAATGAATTGTCGGGTCTCGGCAATACAGATAAAACTCATTCAAAAAAACGGCATGGGTTCCCCCCAGTCTATTCCCCCCGAACCAAAATTAAAAAAAAAATTGCATACCAGGGCGTTCAAGTCTTGTATGGATATTAAGGGGAACCCTGCGCCAATTCTTTTTCAAAAAATGGCGTAGGGGTCCCCCTCAAAATCCATACCAGACCCTTTAGGTCTGGTATGTATTGTAAGGGGAACCCCGCGCCAAAATAAAAATAAAATGGCATAGTGGTTTCCCCCCTAAAATCCATACCAGACCCTTATCCGAGCACGCAACCTGGCAGGCTGCAGGAAAATGAGAGAGCGCCCCCCTCCTGAACCGTACCAGGCCACATGCCCTCAACATGGGGAGGATGCTTTGGGGTCTGGACCCCAAAGCACCTTGTCCCCATGTTGATGGAGACAAGGGCCTCATCCCCACAACCCTTGCCCGGTGGTTGTGGGGGTCTGTGGGCGGGGGACTTATCGGAATCTGGAAGCCCCCTTTAACAAGGGGACCCCCAGATCCTGCCCCCCCTATGTGAATTGGTAACGGGGTAGAAAAAAACAAGAGCCAGCTTGGGAAAAGTCCTTTATTAAAAAAGAAAAAAAGTCCAGCGATGTAGGTCCATCTCGCTCCGATGGGACAGAAAAAAAAAAAGCCGCTACAGATGCGCCTCGATAGGAGGCTCCCGCCGAGTGACGCTTCCCTCGCTCTGACAGCTCTTATATAGCTGAGGGTGGGGCCAGCCGGTGACGTACACGGGTGACCCCGCCCCCTCTGATGCCATGGGGAAACCGCAGGAAACCTGAAGGGTCTGGTATGGATTTTGAGGGGGACCCCTACGCCATTTTTTTTTAATTGGTGCAGGGTTCCCCTTAATATCCATACCAGACCTGAAGGGCCTGGTATGGAATTTGGGGAGACCCCACACAATTTTTTTTACATTCTGGTTCGGGGTTACCCTTAATATTCATACCAGACCCAAAGGGACTGGTAATGGACTGGGGGGGAACCCATGCCGTTTTTTTCAATGAGTTTTATCTGTATTGCGGAGACCCGACAATTCATTACAGCCGTGATCAGTTTTAAAAAAAAAATTCTTTAGAAATGTAATTTTGCTGTGGGACTGTTCTAAAAATGTGCCACTTTACAGGCATACTATAGACACCCTCCAGGCACGAAATTTAAAGGAATATTTCACTTTTATTGTTTCACTTTAAGCATTATTAAAATCATTGCTCCCGTAAAAATGGACGTTTTTAAAACTTTTTTTTGCATTGATACATGTCCCCTGGGGCAGAACCCAGGTCCCCAAACCCTTTTTAGGACAATACCATGCATATAAGCCTTTAAAATTATCACTTTTGATTTTTCATGTTATTCTGCCATAGACTTTTAAATGGTGTTCTGCGGCTTTCGACTTTGCCGCGAACACCGTAAATTGTTCGCTATTCGGGGAACAGGCGAACACTCGATGTTCGACTCAAACTTACGTTCAACTCGAACATCGGGCTCATCCCTACTAGGAAACTTATTTTTAGGCATGCATTTAGTCCCAGGCTTTGTCCAGATATCCAATGTATTTGCTCCTAGGTTAAACTTATGAGAAAAAATTTTCAACATGCTTTTAAATGACTAAACAGAATGCTACAGTGTTTTTGTCTTTGCGTAAAGATTTTAGTGTAAATAAATCAAGGTCGATTCATCTGCCTACACAACAGGAAAACGTATATTATGGAATAGATTTTCCTCAATAAACAGCATGTTGTTTGTTAGCATCAAAAAGAAGGACTGGTGCACGATTTAGCTATAAATAATTTGTTTCCACAATTTAAATGTGCATTTCTTTAAATACTAACAAACTATAACTAACTGATTAATATATCAGTGCGGCAATAGGACTCATTAATAGAACTAAGGATGAAGGAAAGTGATGCTCTTCGTATATAACCATTCAACCATTGAATTCTTGTTTCATTTTTCTTCTGCAGACTAGAGAATAAAGTAGCAGTCAAGTTTTTCCTTAGCTGCAGTTTTTTTTATTTTATTTTTATGTTATTTGAAAAGGAGCTATGTATTTTCTTTCATGTACATAGTTTTTATTATTGTACTCAGTTTTATTATTGTCTTCCTTATATACTTGTTTTATTCCTTATACTTTTGTATATCTGGAAAATAGTCTAGAAGTCCTTAAACTTTTCAAACAATTGGTCAGTTTACTGCGGTTCAAATTGTTAATGGTCTGTGCCCAGTAGGTGTAAACAGTGCCCTGTGTCGGAGGACAGTGAGAGTAAAAAATGCCCATGCATCAGCAGTTATAGTTGGAGTAGACAAATACCTCTGTGTTGGTGGGTAGTAGGATAAAAATTGCCCCTGTGTTGATAGTCAGTGCAAGCAAAAACTGCCTCTGTTGGTAGTCAGTGGAAAGCCCATCATTGGTGTTCAGTGCCGCTTACCATTGTTCAAGCTCCATATCACAGGCCACTCCTTGAGATAATGTCACAATTAGAACAGTGGTGGCTGATGCTCAAAAGTTTTAGGGGGCCGCAAACAAACTAAATAATTCTGAAAAAAAACAAACATTAATTGCACTCACTGTGCCATCAAACGCAGCCACTGTGCCATCAAACACAGCCACTGTGCCCATCAAATGCAGCCACTGTGCCCATCAAATGCAGCGACTGTGCCCATAAAACGCAGCCACTGTGCCCATAAAACGCAGCCACTGTGCCATCAAACGCAGCCACTGTACCATCAAACGCAGCCACTGTGCCATCAAACGCAGCCACTGTGCCATCAAACGCAGCCACTGTACCATCAAAGGCAGCCACTGTACCATCAAACGCAGCCACTGTGCCATGAAACGCCGCCACTGTGCCCATCAAACGCTGCTACTGTGCCCATTAAACGCTGCCACTGTGCCATCAAACGCTGCCACTGTGCCCATCAATTGCATCAACTGTTCCCCATCAAATGCTCCCACTGTGCCCCATCAAATGCTCCCACTGTGCCCATCAAATTCTGCCACTGTGCTCCCCCCCGCCTGCCCGTCGTCTGCCCGGCACTTACCCTGTCTCGGTGGGGCAGCGGGTGACAGCAGTGGGCGGCGAGCGGTGTCCTCCACGCTACTCCATGTCCTCGATGTCTTCTCCCATCCACTCCTCCCGCCCTCTCTTGTGATTGGACGCCTGACGTTTCAGCCAATCAGGTGACGGGTAACAGACGCGAGCACCTGATTAGCGGAGCGGCGGTTCAGTGTTAGGAAAGCGAATATTCATTCGCTTTTCTAACACAGCTGGGTGAACTGCGAGCTGTTTACCTTTTTTGATGCCTATTAGAGCCTATGGCTCTAATCAGGTGCTTAAAAAAAAAAAAGCTGTCATTCAGGCACCCGGCACCCACAATGGGGCCGAGTGCCTGAACAGGGGGTGGCAGCGGCGGCCATAGATAGATTCATGCTATGCATGAATCTATCTATTGGTGATAGAGGGGGTGTCTGAAGAGAGGGGGCGGCGCCCGTGCGCCCTTATGGACGCACCGCCACTGCATTTGAATGATCTGAAAGCTGGACTTGCATGTGCGCTATTGTGGATCTTTCATATGCAAATCCCATCTTTGACTAATTCGAAGGCAAAGCCAAGCTGGGCTGGGTGTCTGTACTAAGAATGGGTTTTGTTCTAGGGTCTATACCGATAAGTGGCTGGGAGGGAGGTCTGTACTGAGGGGTTGGGCTGGGAGGAGTAGGGGGGGGCCTGTTCTGGAGGGATCTATACTGAGGATGTGGGCTTGAAGTTGGGGACTATGCTGAGGGGGGTTTAAGAAAAATCTGTATTGGGTGGGGAATGTGGGATGTTGTGGGAGATCTGTACTGTATCAGACGTATTTGGGGAGGGGAGGTGTAATGTTTGGTTGTACATAACGCTTGGGTTATGTACTTCTGACCCCTGCACTCTCTGTATTACATACTACTGGCCCCTGCACTGTGTGTCATACAGTCCTGCCCCCTGCACATAACCACTCCTGACCCCTGCATTCTGTGTGAGAACCACACCTGATTGGTTGGACAGAAATACAGAATCCCTTGGCAGGTAAAACAGCTCCTTTATATTAATATTTTTTCATCTATCTATTTAGCAGTTTTTCTAAAACACAACCATTGTTGATCCTAGATGGACCAGGCTGTGGGTAAAGACTCTCAGCCATGTGCACAAGACTGGTTTGCTCGGTTTATATTATTTTATGTTGTGTTGCACAAAACAGAATAGCTCTTTCATTAGATTACTTGAAACATCATTAAGAGAAAACTATTATACAAACGCTCCTGTTCTCCTCTCTTTATCTGCAACCACTATTCTGGAACATATTCAGCGTTTGAAGATAATGCAAGATGTTGTTTGGAAACTTAGCAATATATAAAATATTTCCTTAGTCATATTGTCTCTCATTCTGAAGTAGATGAACCTGTACTTTGCTCATACATCACCTGATGCCCTGCCAGCTACACATACTCCTCTTTCCTTTGCTACAAAACAAAACAAAAACAGTTTTCAGAGGTACTACATCCAATCAAATGCTGTCACTGATTAGGTATTAAAGCATCTGCATGAATAAAATAGCTGGAAATGCAGATCCTCTGTCCATGCTGTTTAGCCTTTGCATGGCTAGCCGTAAAGTGTTATTAAACCCACAACAGTAAAATCAGTCTGTATATGCAGTAAAGCATTCTTGCTATACTCACTGTGGAACCTAAGGGGTTAATCCTCTGCATTGTGTGTAAAGGCTGTTTGATCCTGTCTCTCTAATCATCCTCTTCTTCCACTGACTCCAATTCATCTCCTGATAGAACAGAGCATTTTTTGGGGGAAGAGTGCAGGTGATCAGCACAGGGCCAATCAGCACTGTCCAGACAGAGGGTCAGGGGTCCTGTATCCTCATAGGACAATCATGGGAGAATGAAAACTCCTCCTACAAGCTTTAAAGTGGTTGTAAACCCAATAAAAATGTTTTTCTTTTTAGCCCACCTGCAAGACAAAGCTATAATGAGCTAGTATGACTAGCATACTAGCTCATTATGTACCACTTACCTTAGATCGGGGCCCCCGAAGCCGTCCATGTCCCTCTCTCCAGCCGCAGCCATCGCTGCGGCGATAGCCGGAATTGGCCGGAGCGGCGAAGAGGTGACTCCGCGCATGCGCGCGGGAGCCGTCAAATTCAGCTAAGCCCAAGCGTTGCTGGGACTTACCCGAATTTGTGAATGGGATTAACCCCATGAATGCGCCGTTATCTACGGCGCGCATGCGCCGTAGACAGCGGCGCCTGTGATTTTAGTAAATATCTCCTAAACCGTGTAGGTTTAGGAGATATTTCTTGCACCTACAGGTAAGCCTTAATCTAGGCTTACCTGTAGGTGCAAGTTGCAAAATTGGGTTTACAACCACTTTAACCAGACACTGATACAGGTCACAAGACTTTTCTAACTGCTGATGAGAAAAGGTAGTTAGCAGATTTACTAAAGTGGAGTTCCGCCCAGCCCTTTAAAAATTTAAAGTCAGAAGCTATACATACTGTAGCTACTGACTTTTAATATTGGGATACTTACCTGTCCTGGAGTCCAGCGATGTCGACACCGCAGCTGATGTTTCCATCGACTGGTCGGGTGCTGCCGCCACCTATGCGGGTAAGGGAACCCCACAGTGTAGCCTTTCGGCTTCACGGCCGGATCCCTACTGCGCATGCGCGCTGCGCTCCCTGACTGGCCCAGCAGAAGGGGATGGAGGAGGGCGGAGGAGGGGGGCCGAGCTGCTAATGTAATTCCGGTCTCCCGGAAGTGGGGACAGGGTGCCTGTATAAAAACAGGTATCCGCTCCCCCTCCCCCCGAAAGGTGCCAAATGTGTCACTTTTGGGTGGAACTCCACTTTAAGCTTGGAAAGCAGATCATCTGTATGCTCTTATCATGCAGATAAGTTATATATGTATATATTATATAATATGAACTGTGTTGTTGTTTCATACCATATATCACTAATATTAGCTTTATGAAAAGTCCTAAGTTGACTACATGTCTCTGTGCATGTATCATGCTGTGAAATAACTCTCAGGTCAGATTAAATACATTCTCAGCAGTGATTCTTTCCTTATTTGTTTTAGAACCAGTTTCATTTGTTCCAACAAAGTATGACATCTCTATTTTCACCTTCCCCTTGATCAGAGTGTTTGCAATTATGAATCATTAACATGAACGTGATGCACCATTTTATTTGTGGTTGCATGTTAATGTATATACTGTATGTCATTTCTCATGTTGGAAGAACAGTAATGATGTCTCACCTCGAAAAATTTCATCTATTTGGAAAATGGTGAGATCATTTCTTCCATATGATTTCAAGATGTACTTTAAAAGTTTCCTGTGATCAGCCTAATTATGGGGAGTGAAATTGAAATACTGCTGGGTTCCATTAAGAAATCCCCACAGGATTTGATTGACAACAGCAGGAGCCAATGGCTTCCTCTGCTGCCTGTGAGAGAGAGGGAGAGAGAGTAGCACTGGATTTTACTTTATGCAGAGAATGCTTTAAGGTAAAAAAACTCATGCTTTTAGAACCACTTTAATGAGCAATAGAATTTTTTTCCAGCCTTGAGTTTATCTTTAGACCTCATGCATACGGGATGTTTTTTCCTCCCCTAGATGCATTCGGTCCATGGGGGGAAAACACACCTAAAGCTGTGTCTTTCGTGTGTGTTTATGCGTATTCACACATTTGGCATTATTGCATTTTATTGGCTAGAATATTCATTTATTCTGGCCATTAGAATGTATTAATGCGAAGGTGCAGTTCTTCTAAATGCAGAAGTGATTGTTTTTTTGTTTTTTTTCTGCCTCTAAAAAACGCCTGTAAACCCCAATGTGTGAATTGACACATAGGCTAACATAGAGGCGTGTTTAAAGACCTGTAAAAGCAGCATTTTGGATGTCCTGTGTGCAAAAGGCCTTGAAGTAGAATTCCAATTAAAGCCTAACTCTATCCACCTTTAGGCAATCCCTGAAAACCATTCTCTTTAGAGAAACCTGTCCCACTTCCACCTAAGGGCCCTTTTACATGGATGAAAAATGGACATACATGTATCCCTTTGGGATTGCGGATGTCAGCGGATGAACATCCGCTGACATCCGATCTCATCAGTCCCCGCTATGGTCCGTTTCTGCAGACGGAGGAAAATCCTATTTTTCCATCCGTCTGTGGATCGGATGTACACGGACAGACGGTCTGTGTTCATTCGGTCTCCCCATAGAGGAGAGCGGAGATCTGACAGGGTGGTCCCTGAACAGCGTGCAGAGACCGCCCTGTCATCTGCCGGCTCAGCGGGGATCAACGGAGCGATCCCCGCTGAACAAGCGGATGTTAAAGGAACGAATCCTTACAAGATCCGTATGTGTGAAAGGGCCCTAACAAATAAAATTGTATTTTCTCCATCAGCTCATTCTCCCACAGTTATTACCTTTTGCATCACTTGGCCCTCCCTATTAGATTGTAAGCTTTAACGATCAAGGCCCTCTGATGCCTCTTGTATTGAATTGTATTGTAATTGTACTGTCTGCCCTTCCTTTGTAAAATACTGCACAAACTGTTGGCACTGTATAAATCCTGTATAATAATAATAGTAATAATAATAATAGCTAGTCTAAAAAATGCTCCATTCCCCCCTCCCCCTCCTAAATTCTATACTAACTAACCTGTGTAAAAAAGATGTGTATACTTATCTATTTTCAGCGCTCTCTACCCTGGTCATGGGATCCCATGTGTCAGCCAGTGACAGCTGCAGTGGAATGGAGAGAGCGCCTGAAAAAGCTGTGAAAGCAGAGCAATGGCGTCATCCATAGGCTCTCATGGTGCAGCCATTTTTGGTGCTCCCTCCTCTCCACTGCAACCACGGCTGGCTGACAACAAGGGGAACCCGATCACATGACCAGATCATAGCGGGCTGAAAATAGGTAAGTATGTCGATTTTATAATTTTTTTTACACAGCTTAGTATAGGTCTTAGAAGGGGGCAAATTGCATTTTTAAGACTAGTTAGGCTTTAGCTGGAATTCTACTGGATAACTCCAATAAAGAACTGGAGCGTAAATTAATGTACACCAGAGGTTATTCTCTATACATAAATATGTTTTATTCTAGTAAAATGTAACTTTGTTTCAGGCACTAATTTAGCTAAAGCTGAGATCATGTGAAGTTGCTCTTCTGTAAGTGGCTGAAAGCTGGATATGTCTATCATGATAAATATTAATCTGAAAGACTCTTATTTAAGAAAAGAGTTATGCAAGACACACCATTAATTTATAAATGGATGCCATTTATACCTGGGCACTTAACAATTACTTTCTTTCAAGCCGAGGAGGAAACAGGTCCGGTTTATTGTATGAAATGTTGGCTCAAACTTACACAAGCTGTATAAGGAAGTCAAGTGTTTTGTTTTATCCACTCTCCTGTATACCTGTTCATATGTTTGATAGCGTTTTGTAAAAAAAAAGCATTGCTGGAAATTCATTCATTGTGTTTATGTTTGTCCCCACACAGAAAGTGTTCATATTCTCAGGAACAATCAGAAAAAATCTGGACCCTTATGGAAACTACAGCGATGAAGAAATATGGAAAGTCACTGATGAGGTAAGCCTGAAACTTGCAGGAGAGCTGTGTGTGACAAATCTCCATTTGTGGATTGCAAAATTACCAAAAGGGACAAGGAGCTGTATTGTAAGCATCCAAATAAAGTAACAGACAAATAACAAAGCACGTTTGCTAAATGAGTCCTCTGCAACTGATGATTTAGGGCCGGATCGCAAGTCTGCACTGAAAAATCATTCTATAATAGCTTTTGCACTAACTCCTTAAAGCAGTTGTTACCTTAAAAAAAAAAAATGGATCCTATTCCTTTAAAGCACGAATAACAGCAAAGTGATTGTGCTGTGTAATTTGTCCCTTTCTTTTATCTGAAATACCTGGCTGATCCTGATTGGTGCTGACCCCCCCCCCCTCTGTAAACTGACCACGTTTATCATGGCTCCTGATACCGTTGTCAGTTTACATGTCATCCCGCTGTCTCTCCTCTCTCCCCTCTCTCCCTCCACCTTGTCTGCTAAAATAACTTTATTATTTTTCATACAATCCCCTGTGTTAGATAAAGTCATCTGCCCAGTGAATGTTCTTCATAAAAAATATGCCACGTTTCTACCTTATTTCAGAACACCGCTGAGCGTTCACGTGACCGTCCACTGCTCTCCTCCTCTCCTCCTGGCTGACGTCAGCGGAGGATTCTCAACCCCTGCCACTGTAGTTGTCAGATCAGGGGAGGAGAGTGGCAAACGGTCACGTGAGCGGCGCTCTGAAATAAGGTATAAAGCCGCATATTTTTTATAAAGCACATACACTGGGGCACATAACTTTATCGAACACAAGGAATTGTATGAAGATAACAAAGTGACTTTACAACCACTTTAACATCAACCCTCACACTGTTCCCTGTAACCCTAACATTAACTCTCATACTAACTGTCCCTGTAACCCCAACCCTTACTAACCCACCTCTTAAACTAACACTAACCTGCCCTGTAACCTCCACACTCACCTTCCATGTAACCTTAACACTACCCCCCACACTAAGTGACCCTCCAACCCTGGCACGCACCTTTCCTGTTATTCTTAAGGCCCGTACAAGCGATCAGGATATTCCGACAACAATTGTACGAAAAATGCTGCTTTCAAAGCGATCGTATGATAACCTGATAAAGTTTTTAAGAGCCCATCACAACAATTCATGCAAAATTATCCGATGGAGCAAGCACGAAAAATGTTCTCATACGATACCGGATCGTACGATTTTTGTTTAATCAGCACAGTTGTCGTTCGAAAATTCAATACAAATACACTATAAAACATTACATCACTTCCGAATTTTTATTCTGTCATACGAGAATTTTCGTAACTCATCATTTTCAATATGAGACTAACATGCAGAAAAAAAAAAAACAGACAATCATTTGTCCGATAATCTTATTGTGTGTGTGTACCAGGCATTAGGGGACTATTCATAAAAAATGCACAACCATTTGTCCAGTGAATCTGCATGTACATTTGTTCTGTGTGAATTGGATAACCAATGGTTACATTTATTTACTAATTCTCTCTAGCGTTCTTTACAATTGTTACATTCTATCTCTTGTTACAAAGACATATGTATTTCCTATGCTCCTCAGCTCCCTCTAGTGGTCATAATGTAGTATTGTACTACTATCTAAAATAAAACGTCAAAAGGCCTAAGATGTTTGTAAGGGCAGAAGTTTTTTTAACTTTACTGCATTCTATGAAGTTAGTTTAAAAAGCTTCTGCATGCAGCTCGCCCCACCCAAATACATATCAAGCCAGATCTCAAACCAGCGATGTGCACGAGAGCCTAGGCTCTCTCAGTCCACCCCGCATTGGCTCTGATACAGCAGCGGATTAAATTGGCTACAGCTGCTGTTAATCACAGCCAGTGATGAGGGAAGACGCACAGGGCTTGGAAGTGAGAATGCAAGAATGCCCTCATAGCGGGCAGCTTGCTATGGGGGCACTCAGCAGGGCGGGGGGACCCCATGCACAAAACCATTGCACAGAACAGGTAAGTATAACTTGCTTGTTATTTAAAAAAAAAAAAAAAATAGCCTTTACAATCATTTTAAAGAGCATTTGTTTTGGCTATTTGCATGGAACAAATATACGTGCCGATTTGCTGGACAGATTGCTATGCAAATATTTTATAAATAGACCTACAGAAAAGTGTTTTAGTGCAAGAATATTCAAATCTTTCTTTAGAAAATAGTATTATATTACCAAAAGAGTAGTTGATGCTTGGAACAGACTTCTAGCAGAGGTAGTAAGTCAATCAACAGTAAGTGAATAATTCTTTGGACAAACATAGATCTATATTTAAATGCAATGTTTAAAAAAAGAAATAAAAGAACAAAAAAAAAAGTTGGAAAAGGGCAGACTCGATGAACCACTTTTTTTTTTATCTGATGTCAATCTTCTATGTTTCTGTATGTAAAGAAGTATAACTATGCAGTGAAATAATTTTCCATACAGTGCTGCCACCTTGTGCCTAGACAGGGTTGTATTCTGGTCGGATAAACATTTTGGTAGAAAGGAAAATCTATAAGCATTACAGTTGTTCAGTGACATGAGAGCAAGGTTGGAAAGTTAGGTGACCTACGTGGGTGCTTGAAGGACCAGTGGCTAAGAAGGACATGGCCATAGACCTGTGCCCGTGCTTTTTTTTTCCTTGCATGTGATTAGGTATTTTTAGCAAATAGTTTCTATTGTTTTCCTTGCATGTGATTAGGTATTCTTTACAAATAGTTAATTTTATTTTCCTTGCACGTGATTAGGTATTACTTTGCAAAGTGAAACTGCACTTTATTCACTAAGCAAAGTGCAACGTCCCTTGCAAAGTGAACAATCTATTTGCATTTAGTAAGTCAAACTCTATGTCCCCCCCCCCCTCCTTTAAATTTAGAAAGATTGATTGAATGAAAAAAGGATATCACTAGCACAGACGTGGCCCTAATCTTGTGTTCTGTATACCAGTCTAGACCAGGTAGAACAATGTAAAGTTTTTATGAATGTGTTTGGAATTTTTCCACAGGTTGGTTTGAAGTCAATCATTGAACAGTTTCCAGGCCAGTTGGATTTTGTCCTTCTCGATGGTGGATGCGTTCTTAGTAATGGCCACAAGCAGCTCATATGTCTGGCCAGATCAGTTCTTAGCAAAGCGAAAATTCTCCTGCTGGATGAACCCAGTGCTCATCTGGATCCCATGTATGTTTACAAATACAATACAATTTCTTTGTTCACTTTTTGGATTATGTAAAAGCTTGTTAATTCATGATTTGTTTACTTTGTCATTTCAGAACGTTTCAGATCATTAGGAAAACTCTGAAGCACTCATTTGCAAACTGTACTGTCATCCTATCTGAGCATAGGCTGGAAGCCATGCTGGAATGTCAGTTCTTCCTGGTAGGTTGTGCCAGAAAGACAATTTTTTTTCAGAAAGGATGGTTTTAACAAGGATTTATTTCCCAGCATGCTCTAGGATCCTGGTGTCCAAATATTTTGTGGCAAATATTGTATAGATTAGAATATCTTTTTCTGACAATCCTGTTCAGTCTGGAGGCTTTACATCCACAAAGACTTTTCTAGACAGCCTAATGGGCTCTGTTAGAAAAAATGGAAGCTACTGTACCATTGCTGACTTGCTTTTGAAGGTACTCATGCATTTTAGGTGTCCTGACACCAGAAATACATGTGCCAGAGGCGTAACTACAACCTTCAGGGCCCCGGTGCAAGAAACCACGAAGGGCCCCCCTGACCTCTGGTCCCGGGCCTGGGGCCCTTTACTCTCGTCGTGGGGAACTTTATTAGGGTCCCACAGCGGCCTCCTTCCTGCCATCTTGCCCCCCCCCCCCCGTGGTGGTAGATCACCAGGGTCCAGTCGCAAGTGCAACGTTTGTGACCCTGGTAGTTCCGCCACTGTGTTCCACCTGTATTTAGGTACTGCCTTAAACGTTATAGATTTTACCAGCATGTAAGACCTGCATTCTCAGCATCTGAAAGGCTTTTAAACAGGATGTTACTGACAGGCTCAGTGAGCGGACCATGAGCAGATCACCAATGACAGGAGAACCAACATACCCATTGCTGACCCCAGGAATATGAGCTGCAATGGTGCAGGAGGAGAGCTCTGACAGCAAGTGGCTCACGCTGGGGACACTGATGGAGGTTGGAAGGTCAAACTGGTAGCATTGGGCTAATAGCGGTGGGGAGTGGCAGGGGGGCAAATCAGGAGGCGGTTATTAGTACCAGAAGAGCCGGTGCAAGGATTTTTGTCTACACAGACGAAGGTGCATTTTTGATTTTTGATGCTCTTCCACTCCACCGTCCACCTGCCACCCCTCACCCCTCCACAATGCAACCGTTTACCCCACCCCTACTGTCCACAGCTGCGCTGGGACCTCCTTCACATTATGCCCGTGTTTGTGATGGGGTGCAACGTGAAGGACGTCTCTTCGAATCCCCCAGAACAAATCCATCCCCACCCAATCTCCCTCTCAGCAAAAATCCTCTCCCCACCTCTAGCACAGATCCTGTCCTCCAGGTCCTCCCTTCCAGCACAACCCCCCCCCCACCCATCCTGGGTCAAATCCTTCCCCCACTCCTCCCCAGAACGAATCCTCTTTCCCCCATGCCAGCATAAGTACTCTCCCCAGTTCTGTCAGAAATCCTACTACCCAAATCCCCCTTCCCAGTGCAAAACCCCCAAAACCATAGGCGTGCCCACGGGGTGTGCCGGGTGTGCCTAGGCACACCCTAATCATCCCTGTGCCTTGTCTGTGTTTCACAAGTTTTCTTAGTGCTAAATGCCTGCAACATCTGTCCTGTCCCTGTGTAACTCAGTCACCACCACTGGGACCGGTAAAAACAGCTGTGCTGCGAGTGGGAGGTAATCGAGCAGGGAACTAGGACCTCAGCCGCGGAGTAAACCAGCCGCATTTCCCGATGCAGCTTCTATAGTTCCGGCTGCAGGTCCCCACAGGCGCCGGCGGAGTGATCTACATCTGCACTCCGCCCCCCCCCTTCGGCCTTTCTCTCCCTTAGAATAGAAGCAGCGGACTGGAGCCTGCTTTCTCTCCTGTGAGGTGCCTGCTGACTCCTCCCCCTGCCAGTCAGCCAGCCTGTTCAGCAGCGCAGGGGACAGAACAAGGAGAAGAAGCAGCAGTGACAGTCCAGAGCTCCTTCACAGACATTGGAGCTCTATGGGGATTTCTTCCTCCTCCTTATCTGATGCGGTGAGTCACCTCCCTCCCCCTCTGCACTGTGGCCGGAGCTGTTGTGTGTGTAACTCTATGAATGTCTTCACTAAACTGTCATTCACCTTATTAAGAGGTAGGGGGAGGGGGGCAGATGGTTGCATTCTTCCTAGTCAGTGGTCTCTTTCTACCAGAGGGGGGTTATCAAGGTCCCCTCTTATCATCCCTCACCTATTCCTGGATGGGGGTCCTCCTTATCACCCCTTCAATCCTCCTAGCTGGGGGTCTTTTTTAACTTGTGGGGGGGTCCTATGCTCCTGGATGGGGATCCCCTCTTATCACCCCCTCACAGTCCTCCTAGCTGGAGGTCTTCTTTAACTGGAGGGGTGAGGTAGGGGGATTTCCTGTATTCCTGGATTGGGGTCTCCTGTTATGTGTTAGCATAAGCTAACCTGGGGAGGATTAATACTGGGAAACAGACTGACCTTCTGGCCACACCTACTGTTCATCACGGCATCACAATACTGCTCTTTTGGGGCACCCAAAGGTGTCCCAATTCTTTTACAATCCTATAGTGTATACTGCAAAAAAAATAAAACTGCTGTGTGCCGCTAAAGTGTTTGGGTTTGGCTTAATAAAAGGGGGCAACCCTAGTCTGTGCTGAAAGGGGGGATGTGCTGAAGCGGAGGTCTGTGCTGAAATTGGGGGTCCATTTGTGCTGAAGGGGGGGTCCATCTGTTCTGAAGGGGGGATCTGTGCTGAGGGGGGCTGTGTAATGTAAAGGGGTTCAGAGGTGCAGGGTGCTGTGTAATGTAAAGGGGTCCAGTGATGCAGGGTGCTGTGTAATGTAAAGGGGTCCAGTGATGCAGGGTGCTGTGTAATGTAAAGGGGTTCAGAGGTGCAGGGTGCTGTGTAATGTAAAGGAGTCCAGTGATACAGTAGTGACAAAGATATATTGAAAGATGCAGGGGGCACAGTGGGGTGTTTTTACATTTTAACGTGGGGGGGTGGGGGGGTGGCAGATATAGGATCCGCCCCGGGTGCCAAATGCTCTAGGTACACCCCTGGAAACCCCCCCTCTCCTCTGTCAGTGCTTCCAACTAATGCCACCTGTCAGTGCCAGTGCCGCTTGTCAGTTTGTCAGTGCCAATTAGTGCTTCCAATCAGTGCCACCTGTCAGTGCCAATCAGTATCAGTGCCATCTATCAGTGCCAATCAATATCAGTGCCGCCTGTCAGTGCCAATCAGTGCTTCCAATCAGTGCCACCGAGAGCCAGTGTCACCTGTCAGTGCCAATTAGTGCTTCCAATCAGTGCCACCTGGCAGTGCCAATCAGTGCCAATGCCATCTGTCAGTGCCAATCAGTGCTTCCAATCAGTGCCACCTGTCAGTGCCAGTCAGTCCCACACCAGTGCAAATGAGTGCCACCTGTCAGTACCAATCAATGGCGCTTATCATAGGGTGGCCAGACATCCCCGGTTTCAGGGGACAGTCCCCGGATTGAGGACACTGTCCCCGGACCAAGTCTGTCCCCGGTTTTGTCCCCGGATTGGGTTTGAACAGGGGCTGGGGCAATTTCAAAGGCAGTCTGTGCAGAATTTAAAAAAATTAATTTTGAATTACAACCCCCACTCCACCGCTCCTACTAGATTAGGGGGGTGTATTTTTTTCCATTATCTGTGCCCTTTTCTGATGATCACGTGCTGGTCGGAGCGGAGGGAATATTTCTTCAGTTTCGGGTGCATGCCCATTCAGCTTCGCTCGCATGTTCTGCCTTGGCTCAAGTCCCTGCCAGCTGCCTGCCTGCTTATCTCCTTGCCTTCCCTGGTGGAGTGATCTTCCTCTGCACCCCACCCAGTAGTAGCCAGGTCCTGGAAAGTAAGACTTGACAGGCTGTGAGGCGGGCGGCGGCGACAGGCAGAAAGTCGCTGATTGCCGCCATTACTAGTAAAAAAAAAAAATTATGTCCCCGGATTTCATTTTAAAAATCTGGTCACCTTAGCTTAGAGGGGTGTATTTTTTCCATTATCTGTGCCCCTTTCTGATGATCATGTGCTGGTCGGAGTGGATGGAATATTTCTTCAGTTTCGGGTGCCCATTCAGCTCCGCTCGCATGTTCTTCTGCCTTGGCTCAAGTCCCGGCCAGCCGCCTGCCTGCTTATCTCCTTGCCTTCCCTGGCGGAGTGATCTTCCTCCGCTCCCCACCCAGTAGTAGCCGGGGCCCGGAGAGTAAGACTTTACAGGCTGTGAAGCGGGCAACAGCGGTGACGGGCAGAGAGAGTCGCTGATTGCTGCAATTACTAGTAAAAAAAAAAAAAATATGTCCCCGGATTTCATTTTAAAAATCTGGTCACCTTAGCTTATCAGTGCTTCCAATCAGTGCTGTTAATCAGTGCACTGAGTGCAGGGATGGGGGTGATGAACTCAGCAGACAGGCACATTGTTCAAGGGGGTGCTGGCCTGGTGGGGCACAGCTGAAATCTGTTGTTTATTAATGCCACATGCCGATTTTAGTATAATAGGTAATCACCACACTACTATTTACAAGAAACTACTGGAGATCAAATAAAACAGTGTAATTGAAAGGCCTCCCGCTAAGCACTGTGGTGTTCCCACACCACAAAAAAAAGAAAAAAAAAGTGCAGAGCTAACTTACTGATCAATAACTTTACAATAATGGTGGAATCCTCTAATGTATGGAAATCTCAATAAACTTCAATATTATCACAATACCGGTCTCTGTAATACGCAACTTCACATAATAAACATCAAGCTGAAAATAAGACATACTGACTGTATAAAAATAAACTTAGCAGGGATGGTGGAAACCCCTCCTAATGATATTTACCATACAGATTAATCTCAAGTGAAACAACCTTTTAATTGGGAGGTTCCCACCATTACAGCACTTTGGAATTTTTATTTTTTAGATTGTTACACTTAATTTTAGATGTTTTAGTTACTATTATAATGTGAATTTTTGCACTGGAAGGTAATTTTCCACCACCCCTGCTAAATCCCTGTCTTTATGGACCTTGCTTTGTGCACTGGTGCACAGTCATGTTGGAGCAGGAAGGGGCCGTCCCCAAACTGTTCCCACAAAGTTGGGAGCATGAAATTGTCCAAAATGTCTTGGTATGCTGACGCCTTAAGATTTTCCTTCACTGGAACTAAGGGGTCAAGCCCAACACCTGAAAAACAACCCCCACACCATAATCCCCCCTCCACCAAATGATTTGGACCAATGGACAAAGCAAGGTCCATAAAGACATGGATGAGCGAGTTTGGGGTGGAGGAACTTGACTGGCCTGCACAGAGTCCTGACCTCAACCCGATAGAACACCTTTGGGATGAATTAAAATGGATACTGCGAGCCAGGCCTTCTTGTCCAACATCAATGCCTGACCTCACAAATGCGCTTCTAGAAGAATGGTCAAAGATTCCCATAGACACACTCCTAAACTTTGTGGACGGCCTTCCCAGAAGAGATGAAGCTGTTATAGCTGCAAAGGGTGGGCCAACTCAATATTTAACCCTACAGACTAAGACTGGGATGCCATTAAAGTTCATGTGCGTTTAAAGGCAGGCGTCCCAATACTTTTGTCTGTTTGAGCTTTAGGGTGCACACCCTAATGCAATAGGCTGCGCACGCCTATGCCCAAAACACAAATCCTCTCCCCTTCGAATACAAATCCATACTTCCCAACTGTGCTGGTTTTGATAAGATCTTCCTGAGATACAAATGAAATCCTGTGTATCATTCCTAACTAAGGGTCTGTTTATACCAGAATGCTGTGAGTGAAGCCTTCATTCTTGCGTAAGCGTTTCCCACACTGCATTCAAAATACACTGCCATAGCGATCTGTAGTGAGTGTCAACTTAACCTCTTTGCGCTGTGCCTCAGTCACGTGATCTAAACTCCCAATCGCTTGCAGCGCACAGCACCTGCAAGGCATGTGAATTGCAAAGGAATGCACAGCGCGTTCCGATGTGATTCGTGGTGTGAACCGGCCCTGAGTCCTGGAACCCAGTGCTGAAAAAAAGTTCAGGCACTTGGCTCCACTAACTTGCCTGACAGGGGGGCACTAGCATAGGCACCTGGGGGCAATTGCCCCGAATCTCTAGCAAGGTGCCCAGGATCCCACACACTATGATTGTCCCCTTAATAGCAGCCAGTTTGTCCGTGAAGAAGGAAGGAAGGGGGCAAGTTGTCAAAGAAGAATGCTTGCAGTGATTTGGGGGGGGGGGATAAGAGGATGCAGTATGTACTAGGGGGCCCTTTGGGAGGGGAGATAAATTGTGCTGGAAGGGAGGTTGAATAAAAAATCTGACCCCCTCCCAGCACAAGTTTTCACCCCTCCCAAAGTGCCCCCTAGCACATACAGCATCCTCTAATCCCCCCAAATCGTGCAGCTTGTCGGCGGCTGCTCGCAGATACCTCAGAGACTGTCAGCTCGCCTTGGATCCAGCCTGGAATCCTGAACTCAGGAGAGCCACTACAGCCTTATACAGACAAGCTTATTTATACCAACACAATGTGAGTGTTTAATATTACTTTGTCAATTTTCATTTTTATCCAATAAACGGTGTTGCACTAGGAGCCGGTGCGCTCTCTCTTTTACCTTTATCTTTACAGCTATCAGTTTTCCCTCTGGTTGATGTTGCAGCATGGCAAACAAACATACACCATATTGGTTTAACCCCTTTCTTTGTTATATCCAGATGCTGATTGTCTTTTCATCATTGAGGATTTATATTCTCTAACATATACATTTTTCCATTTACAACAATTTTTGTGGAGCTTTTATCATGATCTCATCATTCATCTTGTCATTTTTATAATTGCTCTCATTGACTCTTTGGACTTTAGCGCTGTGGTGTTTTATTTTTTGTTTATTAAATCTTCTCTACCCTATTCAAAACTCTTCCCCTTTTAAACTTAAACTATGGGCACATTTTTTTTTTTTTTCATTTAGACAGAGAAAGTGAGAGTTATAAACCCTTTTGGTTAATTTTGTTGCCTTCTGTGCCCCAGGGGAGATTTACCTTCACATCCTGTCCCATAACCATAACAGCAAGTGAGAGGAAATCCCTGCAAATTACTGGAATCCTGATCACCATAACTAGTGTCCCCATTGGAAGATTTCCCCTCCATTAATATTTTACAGACAACCCAAAATTTGGGATTTTCTTTTACTTTCACTTTGAATAATAATTAAAAACAGGACAATTAGAGAGGGTGAATCTGCTTAATGGGGGCACAGACAGCAATAAAAAACTGACAAGTGCTTTCATCCCTCTCGAATACTAAAGAAAAAGTTTTACCTGTAGTTATACTTTAATGCAAAACACCCATTGTCAATATTTGTGTAGCTTTAGTTATCATTTTGTATTTGACATTTTTGATTTTCTGTTTAGGTAATAGAAGAGAATACCGTTCGACAGTATGACTCTATTCAGAAACTAATGAATGAAAAGAGCTTCTTCAAGCAGGCCATTAGTCAATCTGACCGCTTGAAACTATTTCCACTGCACCGTAGAAACTCCAGCAAGAGGAAGTCCCGCCCCAAAATCACTGCTCTACAGGAGGAGACAGAGGAGGAAGTCCAGGAAACAAAACTCTGATCATCATCAGCTTACCTGTGGACCCATTCAAAATTGTGTTTCTTTTTTCGTTCCCTCATATGAATCCATGTGCCAACCAGAAACCAACATGACTGGCTGAAAAGTAATGCAATAGTAGTAGTAGCTCACGCTAATAATATTAATAACCAAACCTATAATGCCTCCCAATGTCTTACTACAGAGACAACGAAATGTCTCTATATTAGGAATGGGAATTTTCAGTCATAATGTGGGGTACTGGGCTTTCTTTGACTGCCTCAAATTGTATTGTATGCATGACTGCATTTTTTTCTAGAGTCTTTTCAGGACCTCGTTAATTTACAATGTATAATTTATCATTTCATTCAGGAACACTGAGAAAAATGCTTTTTCAATGGGTGAAGTTACGTCCAGGTATAAAAATCAGTATAGGCAGAAGGACAAGATAAGACAACAGAGTAGATTAGCAAAGTAGTCCAAAGCACTGCAGGACACACAACTTCCTATTTACACTCTAGACGATAAATGAACCTCTAAAAGTACAATAAGCTGAATTTAGAAAGCTAACACAACAGGATAAGGATCTTTATATTTAAAATGTAACCATTATTTTCAGCTTGGTTCAATCCGATGTGAAAATTACTGTCCAATGGCTAAAAGTAAAGATCCTTGTGTTAAAGCTTTGTGAATTTAGCCTATTATATTTTATACTATTTAACTGCCATTTTAACGAATCAATTTCAATGGCATATTGCATTGTATATAAAACCCTCTCACATTTAAACATGGCAATAATTAGTGCCATCATGGTACAAATATCATTGTATATTTAGATCAGGAAAAAATATTTTTTCTTACTCCATATGCATAGCGTGACAGTATTCATTGTATTAACTGAATAGAGTCAACTGGAAGTTAGATTAGTTTATTTTTATGCTGATATGATTTTTTTAAATACGTGAACATAGAATGTTATGGTCAGGAATAAAAATGAAATGACTGAATCTTCCTCATTGATTTATATAACATGACCATAACATGACCATAAGGAATCACTGCAGTAGACTTCATTATCACTGGACTTGGTTATTATTTGCCAGTTCCCATATTATAAACAATCATAACTAATAGGTCTTTCTAAGCAGAAGCACATATACTGGCCTAATTAATAAGAGAGTGCTAATTCTAAAACTGTACCAGATCACAAAAAAAAGTTGAGCTGGCAATGTATTCTAGAGCAGTCTAATGGGAGCTTACTTACACTTTGGGGGAGATTTACTCTGTACATGGAAGCCGATTAATCAGCTTTTAACTTCAGCTTGTTCAATTAAGCTTTGGCAATAAATTATGGAAGCTGATTTATTTCTATGTGGAGCTGAACCAGATTTTGCACTCTCCAGCTTTAGCAAATTACCCCCTTTGTCTCCCAGGCCAGTGTGCAAGAAAACAATGACTTCATTCCTTATGCATTATTACTAATACCCCAGCACTTCCAGTGGAAGCAGCGTGACGCTTTAAAGGTACATAGAGCATCCCAAATCCATTAGTGACCTTTGCAGGCAAAGGGGTTACTGAGTGTAGGTATTCTTTAAGTGAGAATACTCAAAGTGTATGACCAGCCAAAACTTTTTTGCTGTTATCCAGGCCTTTGGCTCAGAGAGTTACCTTCACTTCTTGTCCTGCTGATAACGTTACCTTTTTTTCTGCCACAGCAGTGTTTGCATTTTGTGCACACATGTTATTATGCACATTTAACAGCATACAGGTGATACTCAAAAAAATTAGAATATCGTGCAAAAGTTCATTTATTTCACGAATGCAACTTAAAAGGTGAAACTAACATATGAGATAGACTCATTACATGCAAAGCAAGATCGTTAAGGCCGTGATTTGTCATAATTGTGATGATTATGGCTTACAGCTCATGAAAACCCCAAATCCACAATCTCAGAAAATTTGAAAATTGTTAAAGGTGCAATATTCTAGGCTCAAAGTGTCCCACTCTAATCAGCTAATTAAGCCATAATACCTGCAAAGGGTTCCTGAGCCTTTAAATGGTCTCTCAGTCTGGTTCAGTAGGAATCACAATCATGGGAAAGACTGCTGACCTGACAGTTGTGCAGAAAACCATCATTGACACCCTCCATAAGGAGAGAAAGCCTCAAAAGGTAATTGCAAAAGAAGTTGGATGTTCCTGGATGTTCCCAAAGTGCTGTATCAAAGCACATTAATAGAAAGTTATGTGGAAGGGAAAAGTGTGGAAGAAAAAGGTGCACAAGCATCAGGAATGACCGCAGCCTGGAGAGGATTGTCAGGAAAAGGCCATTCAAAAGTGTTGGACTTTCACAAGGAGTGGACTGAGGCTGGAGTCAGTGCATCAAGAGCCATTACACACAGACAGATCCTGGACATGGGCTTCAAATGTCGTATCCCTCTTGTCAAGCCACTCCTGAACAACAAACAACTTCAGAAGCGTCTTACCTGGGCTAAAGAAAAACAGACCTGGTCTGTTGCTCAGTGGTCCAAAGTCCTCTTTTCTGATGAGAGCAAATTTTGCATCTCGTTTGGAAACCAAGGACCCAGAGTATGGAGGAAGAATGGAGAGGCACACACTGCAAGATGCCTGAAGTCCAGTGTGAAGTTTCCACAGTCTGTGTTGATTTGGGGAGCCGTGTCATCTGCTGATGTTGGTCCACTGTGCTTTATTAAGTCCGGGGTCAAGGCAGCCGTCTACCAGGAGATTTTGGAGCACTTCATGCTTCCTTCCACAGACAAGCTCTATGGGGATGTTGACTTCATTTTCCAGCAGGACTTGGCACCTGCCCACACTGCCAAAAGCACCAAAACCTGGTTCAATCATCGTGGGATTACTGTGCCTGATTGGCAAGCAAACTCGCCTGACCTGAACCTATAGAGAATCTATGGGGCATTGCCAAGAGAAAGATGAGAGACATGAGACCGAACAACGCAGAAGAGCTGAAGGCCGCTATTGAAGCATCCTGGTCTTCCATAACACCTCAGCAGTGCCACAGGCTGATAGCTTCCATGCCACGCCGCATTGAGGCAGTAATTGCTGCAAAAGGGGCCCAAACCAAGTACCGAGTACATATGCATGCTTCTACTTTTCAGAGGTCCGATATTGTTCAATGTACAATACTTGTTTTATTGATTGCATGTAATATTCTCATTTTCTGAGATTGTGGATTTGGGGTTTTCATGAGCTGTAAGCCATAATCATCACAATTATGACAAATCACGGCTTTAACTATCTTGCTTTGCATGTAATGAGTCTATCTCATATATTAGTTTCACCCTTTAAGTTGCATTAGTGAAATAAATGAACTTTTGCACGATATTCAAATTTTTTGAGTATCATCTGTATGTTTTTAGAAAACAGAAACCATGGATAATAAAATGTTAGTGGTTACAATTTTTTATGCCACATGATATTAGTGAAGGGGTTTATCAAGCTAAAATTTTATGTAAAAAATACACTAGTTGATTGTAGTGCACGCAAACCCAATTACCACATTTTTTGGGTAAAACCTTTAAATTGTGCATGCCCATGAAGCAGTGAGAATTATGGTGCCTCCGTTTCTCCTTAGACAGTGCCTTAAAGGCATTTACAGATCATCAGTTTAGAGTTTTTTTTCCCTCAGTTTAGAGTTTCACCGCATACACTCCGGCATGTGTGGCAAAATATAACATGTAGCTTAATGGACAGTCGCCCCCAAAAAAGTGCATTTATGTATGCGTGTGTGTACGTAGGGGGCAGGGAGTGCTCAAAATAGTTTTTTTTTGGGGGGGGGGGTTAGGTGCTTGCCTTTTTATTTTTTTATACTTTTTTCTTAATTACCTTTGTTGCCATTACATAGGGGACCAATAGTTCCCTATATGATAGCTTATATATATATATATATATATATATATATATATATATATATATATAGTGATAGGTTCTGTTTAATGAGACATCAATGGTCTATTAGATGTCTCCTGTGCACTTGACTAAAGCTAATGAAGTACAGATTGGCCACAGTAGCCAGGAAAAATTACTGCAAAGCCTGGAAGTGACAAAATCCCTGTTACTGCTACTTGCTAGAGGAGATCAGTGAATGGATGTTCAGTGGTCTCCCTCCCTCACCAGCTATGTGGGTTCCAGGCCCAAAGATAGGATAGCAGAGTCTAGGAAACATTGTGGAAGGGCCACCTGTTTGAGGGGTCTGTGGAAACAATCTGGCAGTTTTACATCTGCCAGATCACATCTATCTGAAAGACGATGGCTTGTAATGTTTACAGGTATGCTACAGCAGCCAGTATATAACATTTGTTGGCGGAAGCAAAAAGGTTCAACCAAATATGAAAATCTAGAACAGCAACAAAGACAAATAAAAATGCTTTTTTTTTGGAGATTGGTAAATGGCTAGATTATTTCTGTCTGTGTGTTTGTAGTAGATTTTACCTTACTTTTTAGTCAAAGGTGGTCACAGCCTATTGTATTAGAGCGTGCACCCCAAAGTTCAAACTCTGTCAGTTTTGAGACAGAGAAAGGGACTGAGGACAGAGATTCCCCACTCCCTTTAAATTAAGTTTTTTCTGACCTCTTTCCCGCTCTCCATCCTGAAATAGGGGAGGAGGGGGTGGCCGGGCAGCAAGGGAAATCCATGTCACACATAGGGATTATGCCGGCACACCCTGTGCCCACGCCTATGCTTTAAGTCTGGTGAAACTGTTGACAGCAGAACAGGAAAATATAACTGGTGAAGTTAAATCTCTCTGTTAGAGCCCCAAATAGTAGTAAAAACACAGCAGGAGTTCAAATCCGTTCCCACTGTATTGAAAAATAGAAAAAAAGATTGACATTGACCTAAATGCTACAAACAAACTTCATCATGTACTTATATTTTGGGTGGTAGCACTTAGAAATAAGCACTTTTTATTAATGATGGCTGTATTGTAGCCTGTTACTGCCAGTCTAAACCAGTTAAAAAGAGCAAACAATTGACACAGTGATAGTGGTCGTTTTGTGGGTAAGTACCGGTTCACAAAGGGGTGTCCGACTCTGAAGCCGTCCCGTACAGCGCAAGTTCATCGTGGCTTGCAAAACAACTTCTGTATAGAAGTCAATGCAAGCCGCTTCGAAGTCGCCCCAAAGTAGTAAAGGAACCTTTTTCTAAGTCTGAGCGACTTGAGTCGCTCCTATTAGAACGGTTCAATTGCAGTGCATTGAGCGCAACCTGTCAGGTGGCTAAGTCGCCTGACAGGTCGCCCCTGTGTGAACCCGCACTAAAACTTCTAGAACGCAGCTTACAGAATCACTCAAGAGACATCATTAAGACTTTGGTGGGCAGTCTATGTCTTATGTAGATTCTAAATATATTAGGATACCTATTTTAATATATTATTGAAAACTACTGTTTTGTGTACAGTATGTTTAGAAGACATAGCGCTTGCTTTGGTATTATGTGACCTTTTTTTTTGTTTTTTCTAACAAATTTGTAGTAGCAATACAGATATTGTTGATAGACTGAAGTCTAATCCTCAGGTAATGTCCATTACAGTCATGGTGTTACACAATGTCTTTGGTTTCTACATTAAACAGTGTGATCCATTGTGTAAACATATGCTGGAATGTCAACTCTTGAATAATAATTCAAATTAGACACATTTTTAAGTTCACTTGCACTTTGTATATATATATGCAAACGTTTGATAAATCTTTTTTTTTTTTTTTTACAGTACAATTGTGTTGAATATATGGACATTGTTTTCTCAATATTTCATCAATATAGTATTTATTTCAATATTTTAATAATATTTTTTAATATATTGATGTATTTAAAATGATTAAATTCTGCACTTAGCAGACGTGAAAATATTTTTATGAAGCAGATATAGTGTATATAATAGATTTGCAGTGTACTATTTCACAATGAAATCAGAAATCTGAAAAATCTTCAAAACAAAGTCTTGTTTTTCTTGGAGGATCTTAAGCAGAATCTAGTTCACAAGGGACACCAATCTTAGAGCCAGTACTTCCCCTGTAAAGTTGTTTGTACTATAGGTTAGCTGTATGTTAGACTTAGGAGGTTGAAAGTTTTATTCAGTTTAAATGAGGTAAATACATTTCAGGGGCATGAAAAATATGTTTCAAGTCTTTGTTTCCTTTAGGCTTCATTCACACCTGAGCATAGTGATTTACTAGCATTTTCCAGGCATTTTTTAAAGCGCTTTTGCAGCTTTTTACAAGCATTTTTTTTAAGCGTTTTAGACATGTATTACAAGTGTTTTACAGCTTAAAGCGTTTTTGTTTAGCCAATAGAAAGCACTAGGGGGAGGAGAGGAAATTAGGGGTGGGGAACTGCTGTTTAAGCAGAAAATGCTCAAAAACGCTTGTAAAACGTTCATAAAACGCTTAAGTCAGGCATATCTATTGAAGTCTACGGGGCCAAAAATGCTTATAATCTGCCGAAAAATAAGCTCATGTACTTTTGAGTGACAGGCGTTTCGCTTCTGGCGACAGCACACTCAGATGTAAACAGGGGCCAATGAAATTAATAGGATTTAACTTGTTGAGCGTTTTAAAGCTACAGTAGAAGCTTCAAGAAGGAAATCGCTCAGGTGTTAACAGGGCCTTAGAAAGCAGCCACATCCTGAGTAGAAAAGCCTGTTTCATGCCATTGTGCTGCAGAGTGGAACCCTTGCTCTCTGTGTGGATGTAGTGGTCTCTCTGAACATGTTTGACATGCCCCCTTCCAGTGCCCTCCAATCATTGGGGAATGTAAGCTTTGCTGATTGCAGAGCTATAGGTCTGACTTAGTAGGTAGTGTGTCAGACCTCTGCAGAGAGACCACTGGTTCCCCAAAGAGAGAGCTCCCCTGGCAGGGGACGAGCTTTTCTACTCAGTCTGTGGCTGCTTTAGAATGAAAACAAACTATAAGACATTGAACATCCTTTGTTTTGATGCACCTGAAGCAGATTAAAATTGAAGGTTCTTTTGGGCTTTACAATGTTGCTCAATCTGATTTTTTAAAGCAAAACTCCAAGCAAATATTAAACCCTACCCATTTTCTACAGCTAAGAATAAAAAAAAATGCAAAAAAAATAAAAACTTTAAAGTGTTTGTTAAGTCTAATATTGTATACCACACTATGCAAGTCCTTTGTAAAAATGACCATTCTAACTACCTCTTTAGAGCTGTCTTCAGGACGATTGCATGACTCGCGGCCTCTTTACAGCCCTAAGATTGCTTCTGCGGGAGGGGCCGTGATCTCCCTCTGACGTCAGCCGGCTTCAGAGCTGTAAAGCAGCCACGAGTCATGTGACCGTCCTGAAGACAGCTCTAAAGAGGTATTTAGAATGCTCATTTTGCAAAGGACTTGCATAGTGTGGTGTGCCAGCCTCTAATAGAGGGGCTGGCAGTGACAATAGTAGGGTTTTTATTTTTAATAGTAGCGGCGGGTGGGGCAGAGACAAAGACACAGAGAGGGCGCTGACAGGCAGGAAGGAGGGGGTGAGGGGGAGAGAGGACAGCTACGTATGACGGAGGGACGTACTCTGATCACGGTGGTCAGGGCTGAGTAGCCCTGGTTATCGTGGTCAGTATAGAGAGGGCATACAGCAAGTGGCAGGATCAGGGAGGTTTTTTAAAGTTTAGAGGAGGGCAGATTACACAGCATAAACACTGTGCTGTGTAATCTGCTTTAAGAGACCAGAATCAGATGTTGCAACTTCCTATACTGCCCTTCACAGCAGAATGTTGGATGTTTAAAATCACTAGCCAGTTTTACTTTGTTGCTTGCATTGTACAATGCTATCAGTCTAACAAGGAGTTTAGGGAGCTTACAGCAGTGAAAGAGACAGGCCACATTGGTAGGGTGATTCCTTTTTTTTTTTTTTTTTGCTTAATAGGCAGGTTGGAGGAAGGAATCATAAATATGTAGTGTGACAGAAGTGTGTGAATCTCAAGGTTGACTAAGCAGAATTATTTTATATAGATGGATAATAATGTCTTGACAGCGTATTTAAGATTCAGCTGGAGTTTAGCTTTCTGAATCAGCATTTGGGCATATTTATGCTCTTCCCCCACCCAAAAGACATGCTCTTACAATGCCGTCCTCCATGCCAACAGAATTGTGTTGCTGCACACTTCTGTGCACCACGAAGATTACTTCATTAATATGGGGCAGTGTGCATGTTATCAACCCCAAAAATCTAGGTGTCCTTAAGCTAAGATTACATGAAAGCATTTCATACCCGTGGCCCGTCTAAGGAGAGGGTCTACCAAAAAAAACACTACCTGCCTGACAGAATGGGAGCATTTTCCATTCGTGTCTATACTAAGATGATGTTGCAAACAATCGCTCAGGAATTTTCACATTGAAAATATCAGTAATAACAACAAAAACACACATTGGATTGAAAGAGCCATTGTGTGACCTTGCTTTTTATGACCCCTTCTTTTATTTCTGTATAAATATAAATCAGGGGCATTTTAATGATATTCGGAGCACTACACTGCAACTACTGCCAAATCAGCACTGTTGAATGTAGCAGAATCTTTGATAATATTTAAAGTGTTTTTTTAATACTGCCTTCCATTGTTTGCATTTTAGATTATACTCAGTATTTGTAGCCATTTCAATTAATAAAAATTAATTTATGTACAACTCTTTTGTGTGTGTTTTTTTTTTTTTTACTAATATTCAAGAAAATAATTCTGCATAGCATTTTCTTTGTAATGTAAAGTTAACAAAATAATACATTGAGTAAAGCTGATAAAAAAAAGGTTTGTTAAGCTCAACTCTTTTAAATTGACCACTGCTCCAAAAACCTCAGTGTGGAAACTGTGAGGGGGAAAAATAACTCTAGAATCAGTGGTCAAATTATTAAGTCCAATCATGGTAAATGCTATAATTATAGCTGAAGATCCCATTTTTGCTAAGGCAGACATCTATTACATATATATCTGTTTCATCACTCGTACCTGTGTACCCTTTATGGACCAGAGAATTTTTTATATTTCCATTATGGGCTTGTTTATTTGGTGTGCACTTTGTGATCACTTAACTACTAGCTGTCTGGGACAATTTTGAAATTTGCACATACATGTTAAAATCAGCATTTTTTGCTACAAAATTACTTAGAACCCCCAAACATTATATATTTTATGAAAGCAGAGGCCCTGCAGAATAAAATTGTGGCTGTTGCAATTTTTATAATGTAATACCCAATTTTTGATAACATATAAAAGATGATGTGGCATTGAGTAAATAGATACCAAATTTGTGAAGATTTAAGATTACACACGCCCATTAAATGATAACAAGCTATGGTACCTAAAACTGTCCATTGGCAATGCTTTAAAAGCCTTTACAGGTTATCTGTTTAGAGTTACTGTAAGTCCCGGTTTACACATGCGATGTGGGAACAAGCACAATTCCAATGCAGGTTCCCACATCACATGTCACTTGCAGGCAGTTCACACTGCCCCTCTGCGAACCGTTGAGATAAAGTAATAAATAAAGTACAATGCTTTGCAAAAAAATTTTTCTTCGGAATCTCTAAACATAAACAATGCATGCATTTTTTCTGTTTTGATCAGTAGTTTTACTGAATGTAAAAAGAATACAATTTATTTTATAATTTAAAATGACACAAAAATTATGTTTTTGGTACAAAGTATGGCAAAGTAATTTGCTAATTAAATGAAGGTTTTTTCCAATTTTCCACATTTTCTTGTTACGTGATACTTAAAAAAAATGTAACAAACACAACCAATGAAAAAAATTAATGGTGAAAAAAATATAAATCTTCATAAATAGGGAGGAAGGAGTTAATTAGGGTTAACCAAGGTCACAAATTTGATCTACGTATGAATTGAATAGTAAATACAACGAAACAATACTTTGATTCATTGCATGTACCTAATGACACATGCAGGCTGCGTATATCATTTTACACTGGAGCGGATGCATTTTGACAGCCACTCCTGCTGTGTAGTAAAAAACAATTACCTACTATCATGTTGACAGCTGTAATTGCCGGTAATAGCAGCGGAGGGGAGGAGGGAGTGGTGGCAGGACAAAGGAGCTGGACATTAAAGTTGAAATTTTGAAGATGTATGTCTAATAATCTAAATCCCAAAGTGGTTAGAGTGGCATTGACATCAAAACTTTATTCTTGGTTTTGGACATTATCATTAAAGCGGAGGTCTGCCCACCCCTACAAGCTTTAACCAGACACTGATACAAGTCACAAGACTTTTCTAACTGCTGATGAGAAAAGGTATTTAGCAGATTTACTAAAACTATTGCATTTTTATGTTCTGTGTACTGTGGGAGACCAGGTATAGGGAATGCATGGTCCTGGGTTTAGTAACATGTTAAAGCGGAGTTCCGCCCACCCCTTTAAAAATTAAAGCCAGCAGCTACACATACTGTAGCTGCTGACTTTTAATAATCGGACACTTACCTGTCCTGGAGTCCAGCAATGTCGGCACTGCAGCTGATGTTTCCATCAGCTGTCGGGTGCTGCCACCGCCATTGCAGGCTTCACACCAGGTCCCTACTGCACATGCGTGAGGCACCGCTGCGCTTTCCTACTAGCCCGTCGGCAGGGCACGGAGGAGGGAGCCGAGCTGTGACGTAATGTGCCACGTCCCAGACTCCTGGAAGTGGGGACAGGTTACCTGTCTTCAGGTATCTGCCCCCCCCCCCCCAAAGGTGCCAAATGTGGCACTCCGCTTTAAGCAATATATACAGTGGGTATAGAGAATAATCACCCCCTTTAAAATTATCACATTTTGTTGCTTTGCAGCCTGAAATGAAGACATACACAGTTGTTTTATTCAGCTGTATTTACTCAGTGCAACTTATACCATCCAAGTGAAAGATATAATACCAACATTTCAGAAAAAAACAACCCCCCTCCTAAAAAATGAATTGTAAACTCAATCAGGCGTAGCTAATCACCTTCTTAATGGCACACAACGCCATTTGACTTTCAACTGTTATCAGCTGTGGTCATTTTAATTAGCTCAGCATGAAAAGAGCTTTTCTGGAGCATTTCAGTTCCTGGTAGTGCAACTGAAGAAAACCATCAACTATGGGTGGCAAGGCACTGTCAAAAGATATGCAGGATAAAGTGTGGACAGGTACAAGTCAGGAGATGCATACAAAAAAATGTCAAAGGCTTTAGCAATGCCTAGAAGCACTGAAGTCTATTCATAAGAAAAGGAAGGTATTTGGTGCAACACAGACCCTCCCTGGCTTCAAACTGGATGTAAGAGCCAGGAAGAAACAGGTCAGAGAGGCTACCAAGAGGCCTGCAGCACCTCTGAAGCAGTTGCAGGAGTTTATGGCAAAGAGTGGTCATTGTGTGTATGTGACAACAATATCACACATTTTCCACAAATGTGGCTTATATGGGAGGGCTGCTAGAAAAAAAGCCACTGCTCAAGAAAGGCCACATGCAGTCACGACTGATCTTTGCCAAAACGCACCTTGAAGATTCTGAGGCCACATGGAAAAAGATGTTATGGTCAGATGAAACTAAACTTTTTATTATTTGGCCTCAACACCAAACTATATGTCTGGCGGAAATTCAATACAGCTCACCATCCAAATAACATCATTCCTACAATAAAGGATGTAAATAAAGGTGGTAATATCCTGTTTTGGGGGTGTTTCTATGCAGCAGGGACTGGAGCACTTGTCAGGATAAAAGAAAAAATGGATGGGGCAAAATACCATCAAATTCTTGAGGAAAATCTGCTGCCCTCTACCAGTAGAGACATATCCCAACAGACTACAGGCTGTGATGGAAGCAAAAGGTGGTTCAACAAAATACTGACAAGAGGGGGTGATCCTTTTTCCAACACAGTGACTCTGTTTTTTAATTTTTAATTTTTGTTTTCTGATATGTTGGTGTTATATCTTTCACTTGGATGTTAAGAGTTGCACTGAGTACATACAGCTGGATAAAACAAAAAACTGTGTATCTTCATTTCAGACTGCAAAGCAACAAAATGTGATTATTTTCTATACCCACTGTATACAGTGACAAAATGTTGCCTAGCAGCAAAGGTTAGGACATACAGTATGTCATGAATATTGTTGTCCATGTACCCTATAGGGAAATATTATTTTCTTCCCTTCCCTGTTACCAGGACTAATGTGATCCTTCCTTGATTCCAAGATCTAATGCTCTCTATTAATCTGAAGGCTTCTTGCAGATTAATACAAGTAGCTGGTTGGTAATCAGAACTCTTTTTTTCCACCACCACAAGGAATATTAGAGGAGGAATGATTTATCTTTTTTTTTTTTTTACAAAAGTGTGAGTGCAGGCTAGGTTTTACTTAAAGCGGAGGTTCACCGTAATTATTTTTTTTTAATCCAGCAGCTACAAATACTGCAGCTGCTGACTTTTAAAAAAACGATACTTACCTGTCCAGGTCGCCCGTGACGTCGGCAGCCGAAGCCGAGCTGCCGCTCGGCTCTCGGCATCCCCCGCCGCCATCCTCGGTGAGAGAATCGGGAAGTGAAGCGCTGCGGCTTCGCTGCCCGGTACCCTACGGTGCATGCGCGAGTCGCGCTGCTCCGTCTTCACTGGTTCCTGTTGTGTTCTGGGAGCCGAGTGATTCCCAGAACACAACGGGGGGGGGGGGTGTGACACGAAGGGGCGGGACTCCCGCGAGAGTCTGCTCCCGGAAGTGGTGCAAATACCTGTTTTTACAGGTATCTGCACCCCCTCCCCCCTGAAAGGTGCCAAATGTGACACCGGAGGGGGGGGAGGGTTCCGAAAAGCGGAGGTTCACTTTTGGGTGAACCTCTGCTTTAAGTGATATTAATTTGAACTTTTAATAAAACATTTTCATGTACAGTAGTACAGTTAGCTGGAGAGTGCAAAATCTGGTGCAGCTCTGCATAGAAACCAATCAGCTTCCAGGTTTTATTGTCAAAGCTTAAAGTGGTTCTAAAGCCTAAAAGGTTTTTACCTTAACCGCTTGCCGACCAGCCGCCATCATTATACTGCGGCAGGTCAGCATGATCCCGCGAACCATCGTAACTGTACGTCGGTCCCTTTAAGCGGGATAGCAGGCGGGGGTGCCGATGCTCGTGGCTGGCGTTCGCGATGACCGCCGGACACGCGCGATCGCAGGCAGGAGAGGCAGAACAGGGACGTGTGTGTGTAAACACACACATCCCAGTTTTGTGAGGAGAGGAGAAAGAGATCTACGAGCTGGGAATCACGATCTCTCATCTCCTATAGCTAGTCCCATCTCCCCTACAGTTAGAACACACCTAGGGAACACAGTTAACCCCTTGATCGCCCCTAGTGTTAACTCCTTCCCTGCCAGTCACATTTACACAATAATCAGTGGATTTTTATAGCACTGATCGCTGTATAAATGTCAATGGTCCCAAAAATGTGTCAAAAGTGTCCGATTTGTCCGATTTGTCCGCCATAATGTCGCAGTCCCGATAAAAACCCCAGAACGCCGCCATTACTAGTAAAAAAAATAATAATAATAAAAATGCCATAAATCTATCCCCTATTTTGTAGACGCTATTACTTTTGTGCAGATCAATCAATATACGCTTTTTGTGATTTTTTATTCCAAAAATATGTAGAAGAATACATATCGGCCTAAACTGAGGAAAAAAATGTTTTTATTTTTTTTTAACCTCCCTGGCGGTATGATTCTATCTGGAATTATGTACCAAAAGCGGTACAATTATTTTGCATGGAAATTTGGTGTTATGTATTGTAGGCCTGCAATTCTTAGTAATAACTCACTTAAAACTGACCAAACAAGAGTCTAGTAGACCTCCCCGGGTATGATAAAGTTTGAAACACAAAATCATAATTATAATATAATAAATAACTATAAATAATTATAACAAATAGTAATGTAATTATAATAAAAATTATTCAATAATGTAATCAAATCAAAAACACTGAAATTTTCTCAGTTGCAGAATTGTCGCTGTCGCTCAATTCTGCAAGTGATTCTAATTTATTATCGCTGTTTTCTAGCTGGTCTAAAACCACTTTTGACATAAAGGGACACTTTTTGGTTGCTATGGACAATCTCCAGTTTCCAGGCAGAAAGAACAGTTTTTATAATATAAAAGTGCATGCAGGACACTGGACAGACCACTAGGGACAATGGGGATGTGTAATTATTTGATACAGTACTGTAATCTGTAAGATTACAGTATACTGTATGTATACTGTGTGTTTTACTTTTTGAATTTGGCGCTGAACTCCGTCCCCATGCGCCGCAACGTCGCAGGGAACGGAGCACGGCACTCGGCAGTGTGAATCGAGCGAGGAGACATGGCTCGCACACACAGCGGGGAGACATCGCAGGATCCAGAGAACAAGGTAAGTAACTTCCCTGTATCCTGCAATGCAATCCCGAGTCTGGCTCGGGGTTACCGCTCTTAGCATGAAAAACTCACCCCGAGCCAGACTCGGGATTATCGCCAAGGGGGTTAAAAATGGGGCTATTTATTGCAGCAAAAAGTACAAAATATTGTGTTTTTTTTTTAAATTTCGCTCTTTTTTTGTTTATAGCGCAAAAAATAAAAACCGCAGAGATGATCAAATACCACCTAAAGAAAGCTCTATTTGTGGGAAAAAAAGAACGTCAAATTTGTTTGGGTACAAGGTCGCACGACCGCGCAATTGTCAGTTAAAGCAAAGCAGTGCCGTATCGCAAAAAATGGCCTGGTCATTGAGCAGCCAATTCTTCTAGGGTTGAAGTGGTTAATACATCCTATACATTAAAGCGGAGCTCCAGCCGCGATTTTTTATTTTTTTTAAAGTCAGCAGCTACAAACACTGTAGCTGCTGACTTTTAATAAGGACACTTACCTGTCCTACTCGCCCGCGATCCTGACAAGTCCCGCGCCGCCATCCTCACTAAGGGAAACAGGCAGTGAAGCCTTATGGCGAGTCTCACGCCGATTTGTGAATGGGCGGCTGCTCTCTGTGATTACTCACAGTTCCCAGAAGGCAGCGTGCCCATTCACCAGAAGACACCGCGAGTAGGAGGGATGAAGAAGATCCACCTCGGATAAGAAAGAGGCAGATTAGGGACTTCTGCATAGCAACAGGTATTTCGGGTGAGTAAAAAAATGTATTTTATTTTTTTCAATTTTTTTGCTTCATTTTCGTGTGTTTTTTTTTTTCAGGGTGGAACTCTGCTTTAAAGGTAAAAAACCTTTCTGTGTCACAGAACCCCCCCCAACCCCCCTTATACTTACAGTGGGGCAAAAAAGTATTTAGTCAGCCACTAATTGTGCAAGTTCTCCCACTTAAAAAGATGAGAGAGGCCTGTAATTCTCATCATAGGTATACCTCAACTATGAGAGACAAAATGTGGAAACAAATCCAGACAATCACATTGTCTGATTTGGAAAGAATTTTTTTTGCAAATTATGGTGGAAAATAAGTATTTGGTCAATATCAAAAGTTCATCTCAATACTTAGTTATATATCCTTTGTTGGCAATGACAGAGGTCAAACGTCTTCACAAGGTTGTCACACACTGTTGCTGGTATGTTGGCCCATTCTTCCATGCAGATCTCCTCTAGAGCAGTGATGTTTTGGGGCTGTCGCTGGGCAACACGGACTTTCAACTCCCTCCAAAGGTTTTCTATGGGGTTGAGATCTGGAGACTGGCTAGGCCACTCCAGGACCTTGAAATGCTTCTTACGAAGCCACTCCTTCGTTGCCCGGGCAGTGTGTTTGGGATCATTGTCATGCTGAAAGACCCAGCCACGTTTCATCTTCAATGCCCTTGCTGATGGGAGGAGGTTTGCACTCAAAATCTCACGATACATGGCCCCATTCATTCTTTCATGTACACGGATCAGTCGTCCTGTTCCCTTTGCAGAGAAACAGCCCCAAAGCATGATGTTGCCACCCCCATGCTTCACAGTAGTTATGGTGTTCTTTGGTTGCAACTCAGCCTTCTCTCTCCTCCAAACACGACGAGTTGTGTTTCTACCAAACAGTTCTACTTTGGTTTCATCTGACAATATGACAATCTCCCAATCCTTCTGGATCATTCAAATGCTCTCTAGCAAACCTCAGACGGGCCCGGACATGTACTGGTTTAAGCAGGGGGACACGTCTGGCACTGCAGGATCTCAGTCCCTGGTGGCGTAGTGTGTAACTGATGGTAGCTTTGTTACGTTGGTCCCAGCTCTCTGCAGGTCATTCACTAGGTCCCCCTGTGTGGTTCTGGGATTTTTGCTCACCGTTCTTGTGATCATTTTGACCCCATGGGGTGAGATCTTGCGTGGAGCCCCAGATCTAGGGAGATTATCAGTGGTCTTGTATGTCTTCCATTTTCTAATTATTGCTCCCACAGTTGATTTCTTCACACCAAGCTGCTTGCCTATTGCAGATTCAGTCTTCCCAGCCTGGTGCAGGTCTACAATTTTGTTTCTGGTGTCCTTCGACAGATCTTTGGTCTTCACCATAGTGGAGTTTGGAGTGTGACTGTTTGAGGTTGTGGACAGGTGTCTTTTATACTGATAACAAGTTCAAACAGGTGCCATTAATACAGGTAATGAGTGGAGGACAGAGGAGCCTCTTAAAGAATAAGATACAGGTCTGTGAGAGCCAGAAATCTTGCTTGTTTGTAGGTGACCAAATACTTATTTTCCACCATAATTTGCCAAAAAAATTATTTCCAAATCAGACAATGTGATTGTCTGGATTTGTTTCCACATTTTGTCTCTCATAGTTGAGGTATATCTATGATGACAATTACAGGCCTCTCTCGTCTTTTTAAGTGGGAGAACTTGCACAATTGGTGGCTGACTAAATACTTTTTTGCCCCACTGTACCTGAGCCAATCTCAATTCAGTGTTGTGCATGTGTCCCTCCTCACTGGGCACACTGATAGAAATGGTAGCCATTGGCTCTGGCTGCTGTCAATCAAAATATGTGACAAGAAGGGAAAAGCTCCGAGTTCGAGTCAAACTCATGTTCGACTCGAACATTGCCTGTTCGTCTGTTCGCCGAACAGCGAACAATTTGGGGTGTTCGCGGCAAATTCGAAAAGCCGTGGAACACCCTGTAAAAGTCTATGGGAGAAATCTAAAGTGCTCATTTTAAAGGCTTAAATGCAAGTTATTGTCATAAAAAGTGTTTGGGGACCCGGGTCCTGGATGGGACATGTATCAATGCAAAAAAAAAGTTTTAAAAACTGCAGTTTTTTCAGGAGCAGTGATTTTAATAATGCTTAAAGTGAAACAATAAAAGTGAAATATTCCTTTAAATTTCGTACCTAGGGGGTGTGTATAGTATGCCTGTAAAGCAGCGCGTGTTTCCTGTGTTTAGAACTTTCCCTGCACAAAGTGTAATTTCTGAAGGAAAAAAAGTCATTTCAAAGCACTTGCGGCTATAATGAATTGTCGGCTCCCGGCAATACAGAGAACAGTCATTGAAAGTCATTGATAAAAAAAAAAAAAATGCGTGGGGGTCCCCCCAAATGCAATTACCAGGCCCTTCAGGTCTGGTATGGATATTAAGGGGAACCCTGCATCAAATAAAAAAAATGGCGTGGGGTTTCCCCCAAATATCCATACCAGACCCTTCAGGTCTGGTATGGATTTTAAAGGGAACTCAACGCCAAATTAAAAAAAAAAATGGCGTGGAGTTCCCCCCAAAAATCCATACCAGACCCTTTATCCGAGCACGCAACCTGGCAGGCCGCAGGAAAAGAGGGGGGGACGAGAGAACGCCCCCCCCTCCTGAACCGTACTAGGCCACATGCCCTCAACATGGGGAGGATGCTTTGGGGTCTGGACCCCAAAGCACCATGTCCCCATGTTGATGGGGACAAGGGCCTCATCCCCACAACCCTTGCCTGGGGTTGTTGGGGTCTGCGGGCGGGTGGCTTATCGGAATCTGGAAGCCCCCTTTAACAAAGGGGACCCCCAGATCCCACCCCCCCTATGTGAATTGGTAAGGGGTACATTTTACCCCTACCATTTCACAAAGAAAGTGTCAAAAAAATTTAAAAAACACACAGACACAGTTGGGAAAGTCCTTTATTAAAAAAAAACAAAAAAACATTCCAGCGATGTAATCCAGTCTGTCCAGCGTTGTTCTCTATGTCCCGCGGTGATCCGATGTCCAGCGCAGCAGTCTCCTCCAGTCTCCACTCCACACGAAACCCCCATGATGTACGAGGGGGCGGGGTCACCCGTCACATCATAAGGTAAGCCCCGGCTTTCCCCGCTTGCCGGGGAATAGCCATTGATGTAGGCGGGACCCCGCCTACGTCATTGGCTATTCCCCGGCAAGCGGGGAAAGACAGGGCTTACCCTATGATCTGATGGGTGACCCCGCCCCCTCGTATGTCAGACCCCGCCTACGTCATTGGCTATTCCCCGGCAAGCGGGTAAACCCGGGCTTTCCCAGTGACATGCGGGTGACCCCACCCCCCCCCTGATGCAATGGGAAACCTCCTCTCTGGCTGGAGGAGGGGCGGTGCTGCAGCTCGGGGCTCCTGTCTGCCAACAAACACTATGAGAAGCCACAACAAATCCATCATCTGGGCTTCTTCTAACAAACATCACATCCGGGGGTTATGTCTTCATCAGAGCTACTCTTCCCCTCCCCCAGCATTGGAACTCTGCCGAAACCATTGCTGAAATTAGACTATTTGCTATAAACTGCCCAGGAAGGATCATCGTGAAATGTTTTATTGAACCGGAAAGGATTTCTGGCTTTATAAAGTTGTCTTCTCTTATTGACCAATAAGGTGTCAGTGTTTAGATCTGATTTTCGAGTACAATTCCTAATTAAAGTTGATATGAAACGTGTAATTCTTTATTACAATAATATAGAAAGGTAGATAACTACCGATTTCTATCAAAGATGTAATATTTCTGTGAATATTCTGATTATGACACAGGAAGAACAAAATATGTGCATCAATTTGATTCCTCTGCAGTGTAATAAATAATAGACCCCGCCCCTTCTCACGTTCCCCATCAGGTCCGCTCAGCCTTACACCCAGTGAAGGTGACCCCACCCCCTCTGAATCCCTGGGGCAGGACTCGGGTCCCCAAACACTTTTTAGGTCAATAACATGCATATAAGCCTTTATAATTAGCACTTTAGATTTTTCATGTTCGAGTCCCATAGACTTTAACGGTGTTCGGATGTTCAAACAAATTTATTGCCTGTTCGCAAGTTCTGGTGCGAACCGAATTGGGGGGTGTTCGGCTCATCCCTAGTGAGAAGGGAGCGGGAGGCAGGGCCAAGCTGCCTGGTCTGTGTGAATGGACGCAGACAGTGCGGCTTGGAAATGAGTTTGTACGACTGCCCCCATAGGAAGAGGCTTCCTATGGGGGCACTCGCAGAAGAGAAGGAGCCAGGAGCCCCGGCAGGAGACCACAGAAGAGGAGGCTGCTCTGTGCAAAAGCACTGCACAGAGCAGATGAGTATAACTTAATAAAAGAAAGAAAAACATTGCGAGCTACTATATGTGTTCACCGATCAAGTCACATATTGGAGATTGCAATGCACATATATATGAACTTAGAGCACTTTCAATGTTGCATGGACTTGCTGCTTATGTCTCTTCATCACCTTGATTATTTTTATTACTACTATTTACATTGAATTTCGTACAAGATTATGCACTGATGATTTATGTTGTGTATATTTGCTTAGCACTGCCCCCTAAACTTTTAAAGATGAGTATAACTTGTTTATTATTTTATGTAAAAAAAAACAAAAAACAAAAGGTTTAATATTACTTTAATTGAACAAGCTAAAGTTGGAGGCTGATTGGATACCATGCACAGCTGCACCAGATTTTGAACTCTCCAGTTTTATTAAATCAACCCCATAGACTGTGATGACATTATTACACTTGTCTGTGGGAAAGAATTTTAAACGCTTTATCCACATTAAGCTGGTAAACACCAACCACCCACAGTTATAAAGAATGACTAGAAACATTAAAATCACTCTCTGGTAAAGTGGCACTTAAGAGGGGATATGATTGTTACATTTTCTGAATAATTGCAAAGTGTTCTCTGATTGGACGAGGTGGAGGGGGGTGACCTCATGCAAAGCATTTTCTGAATGATGCCTGTGCTGAGTAGCCAAAATCTTGTGTCCACATTGTAGCAGGCCAGTCGCACAGCACAGGACCTGAAAGCGTGGAAGTGGAGATCACTGCGGTAGCGATGTATACTTGTCATGTCATATATAGTTACATTGAGCCAAGCTGGACCAATGTAACTATGTAATAAAATACCATAAAAAATCAACAAAGGCCAGGCGCAAAATGACCAAGGAAGCCTTAGGGCTCTTTCACACGGAGGTCCGTTCAGGTCCGCCTGTCAGTTTTTTAGGCGGACCTGAAACGGATCCTCCATGCACCCCTATGGAAGAACGGATGTCAGCGGTGACATGTCCGCTGACATCCGCTCCGCTCCGAAAAAGTGTGACGGAGGAAAATCCTATTTTTCCTTCCGTCTGCGGAGCGGATCGGATGACAACGGACTCTACGGTCCGTCGTCATCCGATTCCCCATAGGGGAGAGCGGCGCTCTGACAGGGCGGTCCCTGCACAGTGTGCGGGGACCGCCAAGTCATCCGCCGGCTCAGCGGGGATCAACGGAGTGATCCCCGCTGAGCAAGCGGAGCTTCACGGGACAGATCTTCACGGATCCGTCCCATGTGAAAGAGCCCTTAGTGTGAGAAGAGTACTAAACTTAGGCTGCTGCTCCCAAACTCAGAAGACCAAAAGAGAAAAAGGACATAAAAACAACTAGGGAAGCGCTGTTCCTGAGGATGGTATATAATCAATGAGGGTAAATCCATGTGAATCATAAATGTTTTATTGACAAAGGAACAAGTGATCAGCAGCTACATACATCATGTGTTTCTTTGCCAATTAAAGTATTTATGATTCACATGGATTTACCATCATTGATTATATACCATCCTCAGGAACAGCGCTTCCCTAGTTGTTTTTATAAAATAATACCATACCTGGGTTCCTTCTTTATGGCCTCTTTCACACGGGCGCCTATGTGAAATGGAATCCACTTGCTCAGCGGGGGATCTCTCCGCTGATCCCCGCTGAGCAGGTGGATGATAGGTCCGTGTCCGCTTCGCTATGCAAAGCGGACACGGACACAGTCCTGCTCTCCTCTATGGGGCAATCTGATGGAAATGGACCGCCTGTGTTTCCATCTGATCCGATCTGCCAGACGGATGGGGAATAGAACAATAATCTGTTTTTGGCGGACTGGATCGGATGGCGGCGGGTGTCTGCAGATCCGCTGTTTCATAGAAGAGACTGGAGGGTCCCATCAGGTCCACCTGGAAAACTGACAGGCAGACCTTATCGGATCGCCCGCGTGAAAGGGGCCTTAATCAGTTACAATTGCCACATCAACGAAAGCATGGATTACCTGGAATTTTATACCAGTCAGCAGTTGAGCTTTAGCAGAAGAAAGCACTAGGCACTAATAATTTAGCCATAGAGAGTTTATTATAAAGTGAAAAGTGATTAAACATTTGCAAAGTCTACTATTTACTGTAGTAAACAAAAGGACTGTTAATTAATGATGCGACGAAATACTGTACATTGGATTTACAAGCCCTGAATCGTTAGTTACACCTCATGGCCTCTGTGCTGAAACATTTCTGGACAGCAGAATAGCTTCATATTTTATTTACATATATCTTTTTAAATACAAGAACAAGTCGATTTTGTAAGAGTAGAAAGACCACTTAAGTGTTGTCAGACAGGAGATAACCTATTTATTGCATTAAGAACCCTCATCCTAAGAAAGAACTAAAGCAACAATGTAAATACAGCAAGCAACAAAAACAGCAAGGTCTGCAATACACAAGAAGTAAAACAAATATGAAGCGCTTAAAAAGAACAGTCAACACTTTGTCTATGGCTTGTATAAAAGAAAAAAGTGCATTGATAAGTGAGACTAATTATTGCAATGCTGCATTCGATTTGTGGGTGCAGAGGACGAATATTAGAAAACCTTATATGAGGATTTTCTGTGAGCCAACACTATGCATTATACAAGAAAGGAATCAGTCTGATCATCCTGTAAGTGGTCTGTGATAATAATACCTCTGTCATTAACACTTTACACTTTTGGCAAAACAATATTTTTTGATCTTCTTTTATAAAATAATATTAATTACAATGAATAACTTTTAAAACCCCCAAGCTTTCAAAGATTTAAATAGGGCATTTAAACAACTTACATCAACACGTTAAAAACAACTTATTTACATATAAAGTTTCTGTGGCCCCATTTATATGCTATAATACAGGTAAAACTGTCATTGTATATTTACATAACACTATTTTCTGTACAGGAAATATTTATCCCTTTTTCTTTTTACAGCTAGACAAGTCCCTGATACATTACATAAAAGTAATGTATTTCAGGCCACATGTGCGCAATTAGAGGTTAAATATGACAGATATAGAAATTTCTATTTGTTAGCTTTATTATTGTGCAAGCTCCATAATTCCTCTTTAGAGTCTTTAGAAATAGCTATCTGCCTTGTATTACTGCTGCTTTTTACGATGACTTTTCGGTATAGGAAGTAAAGATTTGACTTTCGAGGAACTCGGTTCTGGTTTTGGCTTCTGGTTGCTATACTGTGACATCTGGCTGCTGTGGAGAGGACAGGCCCCATTCTGTGAATACAAGAGTGCTGATTAGGTAGTTGATGGAAATCACAGAAAAAAAATGAATATATGTACAGATATACATATATATATATATATATATATGTGTGTAAACATTTTTTTATTGCTTCGATAATTGAAATGGTAAAATTCTCTTCAAGGCGATCTGAAAAACTCAAAGCCATGATGTTGGGATGTGGAAATCAATCCTTAAAGTACCGTATTTATCGACGTATAACACGCACTTTTTTTCCCTTAAAATCAGGGGAAAATCGTGGGTGCGTGTTATACGCCGATACTCACAGATCCCGGCGATCTCCGCTGACTGAGCGGAGCGTAGCGATCGCCGCCGAGATACACATAGCCGAGTGTACTCGGCTTTTCTCGGCTCCGCTCACAGTCACGCCCAGTCCCGCCATTGGACCTGTGTTATGTCCATCATAGGGCGGGACTCGGCGTGACTGTGAGCGGAGCCGAGAAGAGCCGACTAGAGGCGAGTACACTCGGCTATGTGTATCTCGGCTCCTCCCAGTCCCTGCGTTCTCGGCGGTGTTCGCCCTGCTCCGCCCAGTCTCAGCGGCGATCTCTGCGGCGCCAATTTTGAAATTCGGGCAAGGCTACAATGAAAACTGGGGGCAAGCCTGCACTGGACACTGGGGCAAGGCTGCACTGGACACTGGGGAAAGGCTGCAATGGACACTGCTGGCAAGGCTGCACTGAAAAGGCTGCAATGGACACTGGGGCAAGGCTGCAATGGACACTGGGGCAAGGCTGCAATGGACACTGCTGGCAAGGCTGCACTGGACACTGGGGAAAGGCTGCAATGGACACTGCTGGCAAGGCTGCACTGAAAAGGCTGCAATGGACACTGGGGCAAGGCTGCACTGGACACTGGGGAAAGGCTGCAATGGACACTGCTGGCAAGGCTGCACTGAAAAGGCTGCAATGGACACTGGGGCAAGGCTGCAATGGACACTGGGGCAAGGCTGCAATGGACACTGCTGGCAAGGCTGCACTGGACACTGGGGAAAGGCTGCAATGGACACTGCTGGCAAGGCTGCACTGAAAAGGCTGCAATGGACACTGGGGCAAGGCTGCACTGGACACTGGGGAAAGGCTGCAATGGACACTGCTGGCAAGGCTGCACTGAAAAGGCTGCAATGGACACTGGGGCAAGGCTGCAATGGACACTGGGGCAAGGCTGCAATGGACACTGCTGGCAAGGCTGCACTGACAAGGCTGCAATGAACACTGGTAAGGCTGCATTTAAATGTAAGTTTTTTTTCCTTAAACTTCCCTCCTAAAAGTTTTTTCCCTAAAATTCCCTCCTAAACTTGGGGTGCGTGTTATACGCCGGCGCGTGTTATACGATGATAAATACAGTAATTGTAAAGCTTACACTTTTTATTAAAATAATAAACATGTTATACTTTTATACTTACTTGCTCTTTGCAAATATTCTTGGGTCCCCCACACTTGGCTCATCCTCTTCTCAGTGCACCACTGTAGGAAGCCGCTTCCTATGGAGGAGCAACTGCGGACTTGCTCTCGAGGCGGGCTGTGTGCGTCTATAGACACACAGAGCATGGTTCAGCCCCATCCCCTGCTCCCTCCTAACAGGATTTGACTGACAGCAGCAGGTGCAAATAGCTCCTGCTGCTCTCACTGAATCTTGTGAGGAGTGGAAGAGAGAGCAGTGATTTGGGCATAACTCTGAATCGAGATAGGCTTCAGGTAAGAATTTAGGAAGGTGACAGGGCAATATAACCAATGGAATATTTTTTACCCTAATGCAGGGAATGCATTAAAGTAAAAAATGTCCTACCTATAGAACCACTTTAAAAATAAGCAGAAAATAATAATAATAATAAGAAGAAGAAGCTGAAACACTGGGGTTGATTTATCAAAAGCAAATCCTCTGTGAACTACAAGTGCACTGCAAGTGCACTTGGAAGTGCAGTTTCTGTAGATCTGATGGGAAGATCTGAAATGTTTTATTTTTTATTTTTTATTTTTAATACATTTGCAAAGATTTCACATCGTCGTTATGGGGTATTGTTTGTAGAACACTTCCCGGATGCACTGTACATTTTGTCTATATTCTGCATTTAGACCTCTTTATACATTGGGTGACATTACTTTGTGGTTTTACCCCAAATCCTGCTCGTGAAAGACCATGAAGGGCATTTCTGACATAGTCAGGTGATATCCTTTGTGTTAAATGGCAGACTTCTGGAGGAAATCAGGAAAAACTGGTGATTGGTAGACGTACTTTGGTTTTTCACATTAGGAATGTGTCTGCATTCAGACAGGAAGGGTCTGTTTTCACTGCTTCTCTCCCCATACAAGTCAATGGGAATGCAAAAGCAGCTTAAGCAGGTTGATACACCTTAGAAGGAGGTAAACCATAGGTCAAATGCAACTACCAGTGAACTGTGAATTATTTCAGAATCATTGCAAACTTATTTCAAATGCAAGCTCAATGCACTTGAAAGCATTTGCCCACTGATACTAGCCCTAAGTGTGTCAATAATTGTGCTGCCCCCAGCAGTACATGGGCAATGCAGCTGCATTTGTGTATATAGCCTATGCTGTTCATTAGTTGATTTTTTTGTTTTTGTTTATGCTGCCACCTTGTGTCATTGTTTTGATGTGAGGTCTGAGGTGTTGTGGCGAGTGAGAGGGAGAATAGAGAATTATTTCTTTAATTTTACTTATACTTTTTAACACTAATAAATATTTGACAACTGATGTAACAAAAAAAATGGAGAATAAACTTCAAAGAATGGCATTCATACTTTGCATTAAAGCAGAACTATAAGGAAAACATTTTTTTTTTCATTTTGGATAGAGTATGGGAGGGTTATAATCGCTGTCAATTTTTTTTTTACATCTGTGTCCCCTTGGGGAGATTTACCTTCAATTCCTGTCCCATTTCTAAAACAGGAAGTAAGAGGAAATCCCTGAAAATTAAGGGAATCCATTGGGTCCACTCATGTCACATAGGAAGCTTACCCCTATGTTACTGTTCTGGTGACAACTCAAAATTTGGGATTTATTTTCACTTTTGATAATACTGGAAAAATAGAGAGGGTGAATCTCCCTAACCGAGCAGAGGTAGCAATAAATACCTGACAGGTGTTCTAATCCCTCTCCACTCTATCCAAAACTAAAAAAAAAAAATTGCTCTTCTTGTTAAAAAAAAAAAAAAAATAGCTGTCAGCAGAGACATCTATTAACCACTTCCCGCCCAGTCAATAGCAGATTGACGTCCGGGAAGTGGTTCTGTTATCCACCCTGGACGTCATATGACGTCCTGCGGGATAACAGCCGCCGCGCGCCCGGGGGGGCGCGCATCGCGGTCGATCGGTGGAGCGGTGGGTCAGTCTGACCCACCGCTACACTGATCTCGGTAAGAAGCCTCCGTCGGAGGCTTTTTACCACGTGATCAGCCGTGTCGAATCACGGCTGATCACAATGTAAACAGGAAGAGCCGTTGATCGGCTCTTCCTCACTCGCGTCTGACAGACGCGAGTAGAGGAGAGCCGATCGGCGGCTCTCCTGACAGGGGGGGTTCGCGCTGATTGTTTATCAGCGCAGCCCCCCCTCGGATACCCACACTAGACCACCAGGGAAGCCCCCCAGGACCACCAGGGAAGCCCCAATCATGTGGATGGCCCCCATGGCCATCCACATGTAGTAAAAAGAAATAAATAAAATAAAAACATTAAAAAAATATGCCAATCAGTGCCCACAAATGGGCACTGACTGGCACTTTCACAATGTGTGGTGGCTGGCATTGCTGGGCACCAGTGCCACCAATGCCACCTACTAGTGTCCATCAGTGCCACCTATCAGTGCCCATCCGTGCCAATCTGTGCCCACCTATCAGTGCCCGTCCATGCCACCTATCAGTGCCACCCATAAGTGCCCATCAGTGCCGCCCATGAGTGCCCATCAGTGCCGCCTATGAGTGCCAATCAGTGCCGCCTATGAGTGCCAATCAGTGCCGCCTATGAGTGCCAATCAGTGCCGCATACCAGTGCCACATATCAGTGCCCATCAGTGCCGCCTATCAGTGCCCATCATCAGTGCCCATCAGTGCCACCTCATCAGTGCCCATCAGTGCCACCTCATTAGTGCCACCTCATCGGTGCCCATCAGTGTCGCCTTATCAGTGCCCTTCAGTGCCACCTTATCAGTGCCCATCATTGAAGTAGAAAAGGTACTTATTTACAAAAAAAAATTAACAGAAACAAAGAAAAACTTAGTTTTTTTAAAAATTTTCGCTCTTTTTTTATTTGTTGTGCAAAAAATAAAAATCGCAGAGGCGATCAAATACCACCGAAAGAAAGCTCTATTTGTGGGAACAAAATGATAAAAAATTTGTTTGGGTACAGTGTAGCATGACCGCGCAATTGTCATTCAAATTGCGACAGTGCTGAAAGCTCAAAATTGGCTTGGGCAGGAAGCTGTATAAGTGCATGGTATTGAAGTGGTTAAAATACTCATTGACAAAACCAGCAGTAATCTGCATCCTGTATTGGGCCCTCTTTGGGATTCAGGCTGAGTTTCCTTTCTAAATCTGGGCTTCTGCATTGTTTCAATGTAATCAGTTTTTTACAGCCCTATTTTTGGTTTCTAGAAAAAAATAAAATATTTTTTGCCTCGGTTATGTTATACTTACTTTACGTGGCTTTTGAGAGTTCTGTTTTTTACTCTTTGCTGACTTCTGGTCATTCGAAGGGTTTTTAAAGATCACCAGGCAATTATCCAAGTCTGCAATCTAAGGAGAAGCAAACCACGATTTCATTAATATTGGAATGATACATTTGCACAGGATTTCAAAACTAGCAGGGAGTGCTTGAATTAGGCTGAGCCTATTAATCACGCTCCTTACATGAAACTTGAAAGCTGCCGCATAACAACCTGCAGAGATCCCGAAAAGTATGTAAGTGCTCAGAGTTTGACATGAGAAGCTTGTTTTATATTAAAACAGGATCAGGATTATCAAATTTACAGAAAAGTTTGGTATTTTCAGTCAATTTTGGTTTTAAATTATTATTGTGTTACCAGAAAATATTTTTCAATGACACATTTTTACATGCACTGTGCTATGTTTTTATTGGGTCTAAAAATTTATTTTTTTTGGATTTCTCTCTGTATAACTAATAATTTTAAATCAGGGAGCAAAAGAAGGCAACTGCTGAAATAGAAGGCTAAGGGGTTAATTTACTAAAGGCAAATAGACTGTGCACTTTGCAAGGTGCAGTTGCACTCGACAAGTGCAGTTGCTCCAGAACTTAGTAAATGAGGTAAAGCTTCACTTAGCAAAGAATACCCAATCACGTGCAAGGAAAATTGAAAAAAAAAAATGCATTTTTGCATGCACATGATTGGATGATGGAAGTCAGCAGAGCTTGTGCTCATTTACTAAGCTCTCAAGTATGCAACTGCCCTTTGCAAAGTGCACAGTCTATTTGTCTTTAGTAAATCAACCCCATAGACTTTTGGCTAGAGCGGAGAACACTGAAGCTATATCACTGTGCAGCACTACCTCTCTTGCCTACTGTATGCATTTGTACAAACTAAGTATATAAAGTATATATCTTCTAAAAAACCTTCAGTGGACTTTCTAGTGCTTTTAATGATAAAGATCTAAAACATGTAAAAAGCTGCTTTCTGTGGTAGGAAAAAAAAAATCTCTTTTCCTTGTACAAAGATTAAATTTAAAAATACAAATGGCAAATTATCTTTGGCAGATTATAGAGCGCTACAACACATTAAAAAATGAAGCAGTACAAATTCTCAGCAATGTCAAATCCTTTACCTTGGTAATGTCTGGTTCTGATTTGCTGGAACACATTGCTCGTAATTCTTTCACAAGGTCCATGTCGTCATCTGAACCAGCCGACAGTCTCTGTTCCATGTGGAGAGACTTTGGGTGAACACCTTCCGGAGATCTGTGGAAATCAGACAGTGTTTTGTTTGTCATTGTAAATAAACTGAAATTATATTTTTATTTCTTTGCTAAACAGTTGGACCAAATGAACCTTCCACTGCATTAGTGTTGCAGCACATGGCAATGCATTAACATGCTGTGCAGTGTGCTGGATAAAATGCTGCATGCACGGTTTTTGGTCCTTTGTGGTGCGTCACAATGCACCAGGCTGATGTGAACCGAACCTCATGTTTTGAAAGTGAACCTGTCACTGGGCTCAAAACCAAAAGTCCATTACTTCGAAAATGAAAACACTAGCATGAAATCCCCCAACTCATCCCAGAAAGTTAAAAGCAAAATGGCTTGTTTTGTACCATTCTTGGTACAAAATACTGATTTAAATAACACATTTTTGATCATTTGTAAACGGCTACTTGTCCTCATGATATATAAAAATGCCATATATCAATATGAGGAGAATATGAAAAAATTAAACCACATTGAAAGTGATGTAATTGGTAATAATTAAGTTAGACAAGTGCAAAATCAGATGAAAGTGTCAATTTGCTCAGTCCATGGAAACAAAAATGAGAACCAAATAAATGAAGGCAGTCTGTATCCTGCTAGAACAACCAATAAGTGAAGGATTCCTTATGATGAAAAACACCAGTGCCCAACTTGATCCAACAGTAACACGGTGACGTCAGAACGTCGTGCCTCCCTACGTTTCGTCACTAGAGGGACGTGGTCATGGGATACGGGCGGCGTTCTGATTCACCGCTTAAATAACATAGTAAACAACTCAGCCTCGTTGTAAGTCTCGAGTGGCTGCTGAATCGCCATCTTGACTGATGGAAAAGGCTTAGTAAGTTAATGATGTACTCCCTACCTGTAAGGGCAAAAATAACATGCGGACAACTAATAGTCCACTCCCATAGTTGGCTGGATGCATCGCAAACTATTAAATAACTAGTGCAAACTGAAAACCGCACACAGCCAGCTCTGGGACTGTCCATCTATGGGTAACCTCTCTGCAGTTGGCTATCAGTTATCCGCATGTATTTATGTTTGCCCTTACAGGTAGGGAGTACATCATTAACTTACTAAGCTTTTTCCATCAGTCAAGATGGCGATTCAGCGGCCACTCGAGACTCACAACGAGGCTGCATTGTTTACTATGTTATTTAAGCGGTGAATCAGAACGCCGCCCGTATCCCGTAACCACGTCCCTCTAGTGACGAAACGTAGGGAGGCACGACGTTCTGACGTCACCGCGTTTGTTTCCAGACCCGGAAGATACGGGCTGCTTATCGAGGAGCCGGCCGGCTCAATTGTTACATGCCTATTGTAGCGTATTTTCTGTAAGTGTGTTTTTAATTATTCAAATAAAACTTTTAAAAGGGTTTTATGCTATGCAAATTCAATTTATATTTCCATGTGGTGTGACTCCGTGCGTTGCTGTTTGACATCCACATTCCTGTGAGCGGAGGTGTATACAGACAACCCCAGGCTGGGTCATTAGCCTATGTGAATCTGGATCTCCTGTAATAAGAGATCATATCGATCCGGTAAGCGGCAGTGTATGCTTATGGTGGAGGTGCCTTTTCTATCATCACATTCCTCTTTACTGTTGGATCAAGTTTGGCACTGGTGTTTTTCATCATAAGGAATCCTTCACTTATTGGTTGTTCTAGCAGGATACAGACTGCCTTAATTTATTTGGTTCTCATTTTTGTTTCCATGGACTGAGCACATTGACACTTTCATCTGATTTTGCACTTGTCTAACTTAATTATTACCAATTACATCACTTTCAATGTGGTTTAATTTTTTCATATTGTCCTCATATTGATATATGGCATTTTTATATATCATCACGTTTAGCGCAACTTTTTCATTTTTCTATTTGTTCATTTGTGTTGTGTTCACTCATTGTTGCTGCTTATATAAATTATTTGAATAGCGCAGTATACCCCTTTGCTACTTGTCCTCATACCTGGTGACTACATTGTACACAGAGTGCTCATTCCCAAGAATTCTCAAATCATTCAAACTGTCTCCACATGTTTTTTTTATTATATGTTCAAGAACAGGAATTAAGTGACATAATAACTAAAGGCTACTAGTATTTCTATTCTTAAAACATACTTGTGAGCTGAAATCACTCATCAGTTTGTGTTTTGTTCTAGAGATATCTGATGGTGCCATCTACACAATTGAGCTCCTACATGCAGTCATCTCCTGCACCCAATACAATGAGGTTAATGTACTAAAACTGGAGCGTGCATAATCTGGTGCAGTTCTGCATAGAAACCAATCAGCTTCTAGTTGTTTTTGTCAAAGTTTAATTTAACAAGCTGAAGTTAGAAGCTGATTGGCTACCAATACCATGCACAGTTTCACCAGATTTTGCACTCTCCAGCTTTAGTAAATCAACCCCAATGTGCTCTAGATTTCTCTGCTGAATTTTCATTTATATAAGCAGAGAAAATCCATGTGTCAGATGACAGGGAATGTATTAGATACAGTAGTATTCAGCTCACCAAGTTTAATAGGAAGATCTATACTTGAACTGCGAAATGGGTACTTGTCATGGGCTACTCAGCTAAAGGAGCACTATTTGTAAAATGCTGGACCCTTATGCCATCTACTGCAATAAGAAAGACATCAGATACTCTGGGCATTGTAGTGCCAACACCTCCCTCTATGCTAACGGTGTGCAAATACTGTATATAGAAAACTATACTTTGAGAAGTCTTCCTTGTAAATAATTTTGGGACTTGGATTAATATAGAGTAATAATAGGAGATGAATGCTCATTAGGGCCTATGTTGCTGTGCTTTGGGATTGTGACAATGGCATAAGTTTGAAATCAATTTGAGATGCCTATAGACTTGTTTGGGAGTATAAAACCCATAAAAACCAACAAAAACTAACAAAAGCCTACCAACACAGGCCCTTACAAACAGGGATGATGGTATTGTAGGATATGTAAGAGTAAGAGTAAGTCAAATAAAAGGGCAAGGGTGACATATTAGGGTTGATCTTGACAACAATAGAGCAGCATTTTGACAGTGCTTGTGATAAACCACACAAAACTCACAAAAGAAACCTAAATTCTTTTCAGCCAGCAGGAAAGACAATAAACATACTTTTTCTTGGTTAGTGAAGAACTGCCTCCAGGCTTCAGGTTATTCTTTGAAATGTCACCTGTGAGGGAAGTTAAATAAAATAACCTGTAACGAGGTCTACATGCAAAAAAACATTTTTTCAGAAAACTGGTTTAATTTCACCATGAGTTCAATTGACAGAATTATTTTGAATGTGACAGTCATCAAATGACAAATATTAGTGATTTTTGCAAATTTGTTTAAAATATACCTATTTATGAAGAAAATATGGGGACAGCCATGTCTGACCTTTATCTGTAAAGGCTAGCTGCCTGGTTTTAATGCTGACCCCACTGATCTTAATACGTATATTTTGAATCACTTACCCACAAGGAAAATTAATAAATGCACCCTTATTGATAAAAGAAAACAAACAGTACAGAACTCTGGGCCCTGGGTGCAATAATTTGTATTTAGAAGATCCTCTCCGGATTAAATGGATGTGGTGCTGGCCACAATGAAGTCTATGCAATGATTGAAAATATACAAACGTTATTTCCACATAATTAAAATGCTGTTAAAAGCCAACGATACCAAAGCTGGGAGTTTTGGGCTATGATGGGACATCACTTTTAGGTTACAGTATGAGGGATGAGGGGAGGTGGCAAACAGCCGCCCGTAAGTAGCAAACTATGCGGGCGGCCAGGCTCATGTGGCGCCGGAGCACCGTGCTGACGTCACGACCAGCCGCCGGATGGAAGCAGGAAGGAGCCACATAAAACCAGCATGGAGTGCAAGCGTGGTGGTTGTCGTGATGATGCGTTTTGCACGCATGCGCTTTGTCAAGTCACTGGACCTTGGTTTTGAACTTTATTCTCTGTATGACAATTTATGGACACACATTCATCTGCGATGCCCCACACAAATTCAGTTTATATGTTATTGGTTTATGCATATTTATATTCAATTTCTAATGCACTAATTTGATGATTATCTGTGATATCGATTACGGACAGACTGAGGAGGACACAAATTCATGTCTCTTATGATTTTTGTATGCTATTTGTTTTTTCACTATTTTCTGTATGTTATACACTTTTGATCATATCACAACACATTGTGTATATATCACATTTCAATATATTTAAGGTTTCCTTCACTTTAAATTTTCATTAGCGCCACACTTTTTACCACATGACAAGGACACGGACTTGACAAAGCGCATGTGTGTAAAAACGTGCTGTCATGGCAACCCCCACGCTTGTGCTCCATGCTGGTTCCTCGTGGCTCATTCCTGCTTTCATCAGGTGGCTGGCCATGATGTCACCACAGCATGTCAACGTGCCGAGGTTTGCCACCTGCACGGTTTGTTACACATGGACTGCTGTTTGCCATCTCCCCTCAGTTCTCATACTGTAACCTGGAAGTGATGTCCCATCATAGCCTGGAACTCCCATCTTTGGTATCAATGGATTTTAATAACATTTGAATTATGTGGAAATAAAAAAAGCTCATCACTTCCGGGCTCCTATATCATAGAGGCAATCAAAGCTGTTTCAGTCTTTGATCACCTCATTGATCAGCCAGGAGAAGTGGCGGTTGGTCGATCGGGACTCCTGGTGGGACGGGAGATCCCACGGTAAAGCTGCGGTAGGTGAAGGGAGGGGGTAGAACCTCCCCTCCCGCTGCTTGTAAAAGCAATCCAGTGGTTAGTTAGCTGCTAGGGTTGCTTTTACAAGAGAGCTGATCGTCGGCTCTAAAAAAATGTACCGTGATGATGCCTGCAGCTGTGTATGTGTACTTCACTGGTCGGCATTGGTGCTTTCATCTACAAGAAGATGTTATGTGTATATCTCAGACATTTTACTTTTCTAAGACTATTGGAAACCATATAATACAAATAAAGTATTATAAGGTAATTTAATTAAACAGTACAATAATAATGTCAGTTTATGTGCTCACTTTGTTATAATTATATAGTGCTGGATTACACTTGTTGGTCTAGTGTGTGGTGCACTTCTAACAATCTGAGCATATAAATAAACTATGCTATAATACAATATACAGCATACAGTATGTACAGAGTAGGTAGGACTCCTTACAGAGTGTCTTACGTTGCTTTCCACATATACTTAAACATGAACCTAACCAAAACCTAGGTTGTTTTCAAACTGGTATTACATTAGATTGATTTTGCATAACTGAATGCCAGGGCTTTGTTCATTTGTTATTAAATTGCATCACCCTTGTGCACCTTTTCTCCTAGTAATAGGTTGAAGAGCAACCAAGTGGTTTTCTTCTTTGACTAGTTTGGTATGTAGCCATGAGGGGATTCTACTTGTCTACAAGCAAGTCTGACCCTCTTATGGGTCGCTTTCGAAGGTTCTTCTGGAGGCTCTTAGTTTAATGATTTAGTTACATTCCTGTGTTACTATTCCCATAGTTTATTGTGGAATTTACACCTACAAAGGAACCCTGATAATAAAGGGTATATCCCATCCGGGAAACTAGATTACCTTCTTGTCTCACTTCATCTTGGCTCCATGAAGAGTTTAGATTGGATTTTTTGCGAGGACTTGTACTGACTTTCCTCCAAGCTCCATTCTCCCCCTTCTTCTTTCCTCCAGGCTTGTAAGTAGAACTCATGGATAAAGAAAAATGCCCTCCTTTAAAATCTGCTAAACATTGTTCTACATCTGAAATAAAAAATGTATACAACATTCGTTCAATGAATTGAAGCAGGACACCTTGTACAGACAGCAAACTTTCCTATGAAAAAAATGCAACAGACTTGTTTCAGAAACAGCACTTACCATTTTTTGGAAGATGGCAGCCATGGAGTATAGCTTTATTGAGCAATATACTAAGGGCTGCTCTTACAACTGCTTGTTGCCCTTGGCTTGGGGTATTAATAGGAGCAACATGGCCTAGAATGGAGGATCTCTTGACTGTAGCCAGGAAAATAATTGCTTCTTCCACTTTTGGCACAATTACTGCATTCCACAATTTTGACATCCACCTTAAGAAAAAAAAAAGATACATGGATGCACACGCGCACCAAACACTGAACAATCTACAATTCAGTCAATATCATACTGTCTCTGCTTCATAAGACCATATACCTTTTTCACACCGTATTGTGCTACTTGTGCTTTTGCTTGTGGTGTTAACCCATATACTTGATGAGGAATTCCCCAGGAACAAAGCAGCATGTAAATTGAGGGAAGAAAGCTACAGGAAGGACCCTGAACTGCACATATTCCTAAAACACAGGCTGCTTGGGTCATAGTCCACAAAAGATATGTTATATTGATTGGATTGTATGTCCTCTTTAATTTAGGAATACTTACTTCACCATTATTTGTGCATTTCCAGACACTATTGGACAGGACATAAATGGCTGTGGTCCAAAAAGTGCCTCTGGTGTGCCCAAACGAGACAAGCAGGAGTTTAGCTGATGCCATACTGCGCATATCCAATCTACACCTTGACATACGGGGTCGCTGGATGGAGGCAGTTTACCTTTAAACTGAAAGGAAAGATTTTGAAAGACTTCTAGGGTCTCCAGTACAAGTACTTGAATGCAAGCAAAAATTTTATCTGGACGAATCCATGTTTTATGATGCTTGTTTACTGTAAAAGGATGGTAGATGACAACACAACAAGACACTAGTGCTCTACATAGAAAATACATGTTCATGCTCTCTACGGTAATATTATGCAATTATTACATCAGACAACAAGTAATATATAAAGTCCGTGATTAGAACTATTGCTGTAGAGATCTGTTGTTTAGTTTCCACTAGGTACACTGCATGTATGGTGTTTGTATGTGCTCAAAACAGTGCCCAAGTTAAGCAAAAAATGTAATCATCTTGGTCACAGAAATTTGAGTGTTTCCATGCATGGCCACTGAAAAATTATTATATTAGAATAAAAAGCAATAAACTAAAACATTTATTGATATAGTTTATCTTTACAGTCACCTTCCTATTGGAGAGACATACCTTATGTACAACTCTTCTTTTCAAAACTTTGTGGAGTAAACTATGCATGGGCTCTCCATCCCATCTAAGTTGGACCCATCGGAAATGCTGCTGTACCAATAATTCTGGTCCTTGAAGGCGAGGCCTTGCAACAGTTCCCATCATAAAACAATCTTCATGGAAGTAGTAGGCATCAGACAGTCCACTGGCTTTGTTAGAGAAAAAAATATAAAGCCACATTCATAATATATCACTTGACATTAGAGCTTTACAATATGCTTTCTGGTCCCTTCTATGAATATATCTACCTCTGTGAATGCAGTATGGATTTTCAGATCCACGGTTTTCTAATGGAGACATCAAATCCCCAAGCAATTCCAATAACGAGACACTCTCTAATTTTTCCAGAATGATGATGGTTTTCTTTTTGCAAGGAGGTGAATCAGTAACAGGAATTAAACAACCTAAAATGGCAAGCAGGTTGTACATGAACAGGTTGGAACAAGTAACAACTGCATTCTTTTAACTGTCTGCAGTAACACATTTAGGTTAAAAAGATCAAACTCTTAATTTCAATCGGCCAGTTAAATTTTTCCTAGACGTGCACAGAGAGGCCAAGGTTAACTGTTGGTTTACGGCACAAAGTATTATTCCTCAACTGATGAGGTTTACAAGTATTACACTGTAAATCAAGTTACCTGAATTAATAAAAATGTCCACTAGTTGCTCCTTAGATAATCCAGAATCTACTTCAACCTTCACCACATCACAGCAAAATCCAGTACCCTCTTCCTTGTTCTGGTGGGATAAAGCCATTGTTAGTGTTGGAAATGTGACCATGCACTGCTATACAAAAAAATATCTCCGTAGTATACCTTGATGTAGCATGAAAGCTGATCCACAATATATTCTTGCAGGCTCCCTTCTGGACCTTGGAAGATCACATTGTGATATTGCTCGACCTGTTTGAAAAAAACAAACAAAAACAATACAATGACCATCAGCTCCCATACTAAAGATTTACTACAGTGTACAAAGAAATTGGATGATAAAATTAATCTGAGTATAAGAAAAATGCAATTGTTAATTTGGAATACCAAAAATATTAAAAACGAAATATGGTCTATAACAGTGATGGCGAACCTTGGCACCCCAGATGTTTTGGAACTACATTTCCCATGATGCTCCGCTACACTGCAGAGTGCATGAGCATCATGGGAAATGTAGTTTGAAAACATCTGGGGTGCCAAGGTTCGCCATCACTGGTCTATAAGCTTCACCCTTTGAAATGCCTATACAAATTAACTGATTATTAGGTACCAAAAAGTGTCCTCAGCAGACATTATCAATAATGAATGCAGCAGGGGGCCAGTCCTGTGCTGGATGATTTGCTAACAGAACTAAGCACTGGAACCACAGAGGTAAGTAAAAAGCATGCATTTTTTTTAGATCAGCACAGGGGCTGCACTCCTCCCATACTCCTGCAGCGGTAATCTCACGGTGCTCCGGGGGTTAATACAGCTGCTGGACCTGTCATAGGCACTCATCAAAAGTGCTGAAAAAAAACGGACTTTTCCACTCTCTTCATTCAATCGCCTGCCTTTCATTCATAGTGCATTTTTCATTGATGAATGATTCTATAAATGGAGGAGGAGATAAAAACATTGGACATAATTGGCACTCTTCATGACTGCCTATGACAGAACCAGGGGGGGTATTAAACCCTGTAGCACCAGAAGATTCCTGCTACAAAGGTATGGGGGTTAGAGGCAGTGGCGTACCAAGTGGGGGGCAGACCGCCCCGGGTACCACACATTGGGGGGATGTCAGGCCTGCGCCCCCCTCGTGACTGAAGCGGTGACAGTGCACAGGCAGGTAAGAGCAAGGAGAGGCGAGGTGAGCTATAGTGGCGTGGCAAGGCGGGGGGGCGGTGGGTGCAGGGTGACACCGCTGCACCAACCATCCCCTCCTCTCGCGGCCGCGGGCTGTCTGTCTGAGCCGTCCCGGAAGGCACACAGGCAGGCACAGCTGAGCAGAGTGAAGCCGCCTCCCCCTCCTCTCTGTTTATGTGTACACAGGGGGAGGGGACCTGCTGTGCATGTACCGCTGCCGCGCTGATCTGAGGTACTGAATAGGGGGGATCTGCACTGAAGAGGGGGCTACACTGAAAAGGGGGTCTGCACTGAAGGGGGGCTACACGGAAGGGGGTCTGCACTGAAGCAGGGGTCTGCACTGATGGGGGGCTACACTGAAGGGGAGGTCTGCACTGAAGGGGGGGTCTGCACTGAAGGGGGGTCTGCACTGAAGGGGGGTCTACACTGAAGGGGGTCTGCACTGAAGAGGGGGTCTGCACTGAAGGGAGGGGGCCTGCACTGAAGGGAGGGGGCCTGCACTGAAGGGGGGTCTGCACTGAAGGGAGGGGGTCTGCACTGAAGGGGGGTTTGTGTAACATGCGGGGGTCAGGAGCTGTGGGGGGCTGTATAATGTAAAGGGCTCAAGAGGTGCAGGGTGCTATGTAATGTAAAGGGGTGCAGGGGGCTGTGTAATGTAAAGGGGTCCAGAGGTGCAGGGTGCTGTGTAATGTAAAGGGGTCCAGAGGTGCAGGGGGCTGTGTAATGTAAAGGGGTCCAGAGGTGCAGGGTGCTGTGTAATGTAAAGGGGTCCAGAGGTGCAGGGGGCTGTGTAGTGTAAAGGGGTCCAGAGGTGCCGGGTGCTGTGTAATGTAAAGGGGTGCAAGGGCTGTGTAATGTAAAGGGGCCCAGAGATACAGGGTGCTGTGTAATGTAAAGAGGTCCAGAGGTGCAGGGTGCTGTGTAATGTAAAGGGGCCCAGAGGTGCAGGGTGCTGTGTAATGTAAAGGGGCACAGAGGTGCAGGGTGCTGTGTAATGTAAAGGGGTCCAGAGGTGCAGGGTGCAGTGTAATGTAAAGGGGTCCAGAGGTGCAGGATGCCGTGTAATGTAAAGGGGTCCAGAGGTGCAGTTGTGGAGAGGGGGTACACCGTAGTGGCGAAGAGATATTGAAGGATGCAGAGGTATGCAGGGAGCACAGTGGGGTGTTTTTACATTTTAATGTGGGGGGGGGGGTGCCAGATATAGGATCCACACTGGGTGCCAAATGCTCTAGGTACGCCCCTGGTTAGAGGAGTGAAGATTTCAGCCATCAGAACAAGGGACACTTCTCATTGAATGTAAGTACTGTTTCTTGTGCTGATTAAAAATAAAATAAAAAATCAGACCTTATTTTTCATGATGATAAAAATTTAAAAAGCATATTTTTCTGTGGAAGAACTCATAGTGAACAGAGGCAAACTTTCGGCAGTTTTGTGTGGTCTTAGTAAAATAAAACATTATGGCAGAATTAAATTGTAGTACCATCATCTGTGGTGTCTTGTAAAAGGTGTACAAGCAAGGGTAATACAAAATGAACAAATACAGAACACTCTTCTAAAGATGGGTACATAAAGCTGTGTAGCAAAAGAAAACAATTACATTAATAACAGGGTTCAGAAGGAGAAAAACAAATGCACACATGTATCCTAATATATGCCATAGGGTGCTAATACAGGATTTGCACTTAGTAACTAATTTACAATATGTCAAAGACACTATAGGACACTATATAGAAAATGTAAAATTCTAAAAGAACATTTAGAGTCATTTAAATGTAATTTGCACACGAACAATCCAAAGCACAGAAACAATCTGACTACTGTTCTTAGCTCTTCCAAGCTGAAAAATAAGCCATTTTAATTGTAATGATCAAGTCTGCCTAAGTGCACCATTACTATCACATTAAGGAAAGTGAGGCAACCTTTAGCAATTACTGGATAGGAATGCAGAAATCAAAGTTTTCATTTAGATCACAGGTGTCAAACACAAGGCCCGTGGGCCGAATCCGGCCCTCCAGGTCATTTCATGTGGCCCTCACACAACCCTCATCTCCACCCCTACCTGGTCTCAGCAGTCAGCAGCAGAGAGGACAGGGCTCCTCCACCAGATCCTGCACTTCTCTGTCCAGCCCTCCTGGCAGTAGTACAAGGCAAGGGGGTGCACTGATGTAAGGGATAGTGGGGAGGATGCTTGACTTCTGATGGTGGGGGGGCTCTTGACATCTGATGTAAGGGGGGTGGGGTTCTGATACAACCGGCCCTTTGAGGGCAACCATAATGCTGATGTGGCCCACAAGCAAATGGAGTTTGACACCCCTGATTTAGATGATATATAGGGACAGTCCGAAACGTGAGCTGACAATTCTTTTTTTATATTTTTTATTGCACAAATCCAGTAAACAATAGAGCTGAGTCAATCACAATTAAATTACCCCATTGGTGATAAAAGTTTTAGCAACTCAGCTTACTAAATGCATGCGGATTGCACATAGTCAAGTAATATGTTGCTGCTAATCAGCAGTCATATGAATTACAGCTATGCATCTACTAAGAACCAATATCGTTATTTTAGGTGTTTGTTTTAGAAGCAGCAAAGCCCTTATGACCTTTGCTAAATGCTGTCTATCTATAGATCTTTTAAAATATACACCGGCATTATTTCTTCTTCCTCTAGACTTGGATATCACGCTGATTCCAGCGAGCTGCTGACTGAATGTTGCAGTGTTTCGGTGTGTCAGACATGCTTTGATTTACAGGATACTGCAGCTGCCGCACACATAGCATGCAGTGAAACCATGGGAGGTCAGGATCAAATAAGAAAAAACGTGAATATTCTATATTAATATATACATTTATATAATATTATGTGTATAAATGCTATAGCTGAAATAGAAACAGAGTTTGGAAATAGCCTCACTTATCCATATTTTATTTTATGTATTTGCTATTTGAAGTACATTTGTTCCTATTTGATTTTTATACTTGCAAAAGCAGATATAATATATGAACACCAGAGGGCAGTGTTTGCTATATATACATACACACACACACACATTCTCATTTTTTTTTCTTTCTTCCTTTTACATAAACACAGTACATTAAATACCCCTTGAAAGACAATACCACCAAAGGAAACCTGGCTTTTCCCCAAAAAATCTATATAAACTGAAGTTACGGCCAAATTAAAAAGCCCATTGGTAAAATGTGAAAAAGGAACCAGAAGATGCTAATATGATACCACTAAATAACCCCTATGTATGTTTGGAAAGAGAAAGTCTTGTCAACTGATTTAGATCTTCTGTAAATACCCTCAAGATGTCCAGATATGTTTGAAAATTAAAAGTGGTTGTAAAGTCAGAATCATCAATAATTTGCATCTCCTCGGTCTTATCAAGATACAAAGTACCATGTGTCTGTTTTTCAAAAATTCTAATCCTAAATATCTTCTCTCACAGCACCTCTGTGCGGTCACGTGTCCTCCTCTGCTCTCCTTCCCAGATTTAAGGAGAGCAGCGGGAGGGGCTGAGATTCTCCTCTGATGTCAGTTGGCCAGCAGAGGGGGGTCACATGACCGCACAGCAGTGCTGTGGAAGAAGGTATTTCAGATTCAAATGTTTTTTTAAATGGACACACTGTACTTTGTATCTTGATAAAACAGAGGGGTTGCAAGTTATTTGTAAATATTACTGTGTCAAGCCACAGTGAATAGCAGCAAAAGGGGAGTGGCAGGGAGGAGATCGGCTCTCACACACAGGCTTCAGAACTGACAGACAGGGAGGGAGGGAGGGGGACAGGGAGAGACTCAGAGCACAGAGTGGAATGACGGAGGCTTGTAAACTGATCTCGGTATACTGTATCAGCAGCCATGATTACTGTAGTCAGCACGCATAGGGGGGACACATGAACAGGCAGAATCAACCAGGTATTTTTACAACATAGAAAGGGACAAATTACACTGCAGAAGCACTATGCTATAGATCAGTGATAGCGAACCTTGGCACCCCAGATGTTTTGGAACTACATTTCCATGATGCTCAGCTTCCCTGCAGAGTGCATGAGCATTATGGGAAATGTAGTTCCAAAACATCTGGGGTGCCAAGGTTCGCCATCACTGCTATAGATCATGCATTAAAGGAACAGAAGAGTTTTTTTTCCTTTTAGGGTTACAATTTAGGGGTACCATTTTTCAATTAGGTTTTCCATTTAGGGGTACATTTTAATCTATATGTACCGGTAAGTAATATAGCTAAAGGTGTGTAATAGGGTTGATATTCCTGGAGTTATCTGTAACATGGAACATGATTTGGCATTGCTGGAAGATTGGTCAAAGGTAGTGGAGACTGCAGTTCAATGTTTCTAAATATATAATAATGCACCTAGGGGAAAATAATCCCTTGAGAAAGTACAACATTGGGGGTACAGTATTAGCCAACAATACAGAAGAGAAAGATTTGTGAATACTTATTTCAGATGATTGCAAAATGGGCAAACAGTGTGACCAGGTAGTGGGAAAAGTGAATAGAATTCTAGGATGCATCACAAGAGGGATCACCAGCAGGAGGAAGGAGGTTTTGATTCCCCAACATAGATCTTTAGTGAGACCTCATTTAGAATACTGTGTCCAGTTCTGGAGACCCCACTTACAGAAAGATATTGATAAAATAGAACAAGTCCAGAGACAGGTAACAAAAATGGTGAAAGGTTTAGGGGGTTAAAACATATCGAGAGCGACTTCAGGAATTTAAATGCTAGGGACAAACATACACTAGATCGATAGTCAGAAAATCGTACAGAAAAAATAAAATGGGGTAGACTTGATGGACTATCCTGTCTTTTTCTGCTGTCACCTTTCTATGTTTCTACAACCGCGTTCACTCTTACTCACCAAGTTTCGCAAACCTGACTGAATGCCTTGAGGCGTTTAGTGACTTAAAAAAAAAACACTCTGCAAATGTTGCAATTTGTGTCCTCTGCGACCATATTATCTTGCACTAAGTAAAAACGTAATATCTAGGTGTGGCCTGTAAAGTCTAGGTAGCAGATGATAACAAGGTGCTGAGTCTAATGCCACGTACACACGATCGTTTTTCACGTCGTTAAAAATGCCATTTTTTAAATTGGGCATTAAAAACGATCGTGTGTAGGCTCCAGAGCATTTTTAACGACGTGAAATATGGCCTAAAAAATGAGAACCTGTTCCATTTTTTCACGTCGTATTTCACGTAGTTTTTTTTAACGACGTGAAAAACGGTAGTGTGTATGCTTTTACGAGGGGAAAAAAAACGCGCATGGTCAGAATCAAGTATGAGACGGGAGCGCTCGTTCTGGTAAAACTAGCGCTCGTAATGGAGATAGCACATTCGTCACGCTGTAACGGACTGAAAAGCACGAGGCTGAAAAGCGCGAATCGTCGCTCAACAAACTTTACTAACATGAAGGGTGGAACTTCCCATTTATAGTGCCGTCGTACGTGTTGTACGTCACTGCGCTTTGCTCGAGCGGTTTTTTAAAATGAACGTGTGTATGCAAGACAGGCTTGAGAGGAAACAAGAAAAATCAAGTCGAGAAAAACGTCGTTTTTGAAAATGACATTAAAAACGATCGTGTGTACGCGGCATTATTATTAGAAGGTACAGGCCCCAGTCTACCTACCCTGTCCATACCTGGAGCCTTGAGTCCTATTGCTTGTGGGAGAACGATAGCACAGAAGTTATTAAGGTTTGCCACATGATAAGAATTAGGCAGCCCCATAACCCTCAAGTTATTGTATTGTGATCTGTTCTCTGTCAGGTGGTGGCCACCTTGCTGTGCCTAAGTTAATATAGCTTCTATCAATTCTCCCACATTTCTGAGCTCTCTGTTCCTGTAGCATGGTTTTCAGTGGAGGTGTATGTTGCTGCATTGCCTCCATTATGATGTAGGAGGTTAAAGGTAACTTCTAGCGATTTTATAGTTGATATGTAGCTTTGAAGAGGGGAGCCCACAATCTGTGTCTTCACCTTCTCTAGACAGTAAGTCTTCTTTATCTGCCATCTTACCATTCACTATCTTTATTTGCCTACTTAGCATTGAGCATTGCTGCAATTCACCAGCAGTGAGTTTGTGATGTACCTGTCTATGTTGTTGTACGCAGTAGGTCCCGGCATCTGTAAGATCAATATAGCTAGAGGGAGATGCTATACACTACAGGGAAATCAGATAGCAGGAGACAGCTTCTCTCACATGCGGCAAGCTCATGAGAAGCCAAGACCGGAAGTACCCTCCATCTGTGTTTACTGGTATGCATAATTTAAGACACAAATGCTATGAAATTCTTTGGAGAAAAATATCACTTGACTGGCTGCAATAATTTTACTATCTGAAACAAGCATACAGCTGTTGCAGTGTGAATGTGCATACTTGTTCTGGGGCAGTAGGTTGGAAGGTATTTAAGCACTTGACTAAGCATACTAGCCAGACAAAAGATATATCATCAGAAAAAGCCTCCAATTTTCTATTAGCACAGGCACTTTGTAAAGACATGGCTCAGGTAACATTTTTTCTATTTTCTACATAGAACGCACTGTTATACTGCTATAAGATTTATTTATATCTATATTGTACCCACGCAGCTGTTCTGGAAAAAAGTACTCATTAGGCAACATATTGCTTCCGAGTGCTGATAAATATATAGCTACTATCAAAAGGGTAGCCCAGTTATAATTATCTAGCAGACTAATGTACAGGATTACAAGAGTGTTGGGGGGCTGGGAGGATGATGAGGAAAAGATCTGTTATATTAGACAGCAGATTAAGCTAAAGTTAGCTTTAAAAAAAAAAAAATCCCTATTGTCCACTTAGTTTTCTAATATTATAAAAACTGTGCTAGCTGTGTATAGCCAATTTTAATAATTGGGATTAGGAACTTGTTGTTTTATGCTTTATATCTTCAATTGCACTATTGAGTAATCACTTAAGTTTCTTAGCCTATCCAATATTCTTGGGCCTGCAACTTTCAACTGCAACGCAATTAAAAGATACAATTAAATAAAGAAAAAGGCACATTCAAAATAAGTGAGCTGTAATGCATGTTAACACAAAAAATATGGCACATTATCTTGTGCAGTAACATACTTCAGAGGTGTGAAGGGTCCTGAGTTTTTGTAATCTCCCCTACTGTATAATAAATCTTTTTTGTGAAATATAGGCCATAATTTTATAGCAACTTTGTATGCATTTTTCATAGAAAAGATGAAGGGAAAAATAGGGAAATAAGAAGAATTTAAAAACAATACTTTTAAGGTATTTGTGCCTCTGATATTTACCCCAAAACATAACTGAGCGATCTGCAACTGGACAGCAAACTCATTAGCTGAGATTTATTTTCAGTCCATGACAGCTGGCAGTTTCAAAAGTCAACCCCGCTGGGACCTGCCAGGGGTTCTGAAACTGTTTACCACTTTAAAATGGCCCTGAGACAAATAGCTGGCAATCCTGCACCATTATAACCTGGGATATGTGACTCAAGTGGTTAAAAAAAAAATGCAGTAATAATGCAGAATGATGCAGCTACTAGCACTTTGCAAATGTTGGTCACTCAGCACAAGACAAGTTTCTTTTCTTCACATATGTTGTGATTAGCAGATTTCACATCAGATTTATGTCTCTTGCATTTATTGCATCTTATATTTAGCATGCAAGCTAATTCTTAAGATAAGGGCACAAGTACATTTTTATAAAATTAAACAATGAACTACTATTCCAACACAATTTTGCAAAATTGCAACCTGTAGTTAAAAAAAGTTATACTGATTCTCTAGGAATATGTAGTACTTTAAATTAGTTAATAGACAAAATAAATTTGTTTATAGGCAAAACTGATTTCAGGAAGGCATGAAAAAATTTATAATATATTAATATTAATTTGAAGGAAAGATTGAAAAAAAAAAAGTCAGTAACCTACCAAGCGAAGGAAGTTTTGCAATGTCTGTAGTGGAATCATTGAGGCATAAGCCACACTTTTAAGACTTCCATCCTTTGGACCTGTAGAGTAAACATAAAATTGTGAAATTCTGTAGAAATTCTGCACAAAATAAAATGTAAACATACATGATAACTCCCATCAAAATAAGTGTTTATTACCGTTTATTTTACTCCTAATAATAGAACTTAAAATTATGTGATAACAGAACCAACACAGCAATGTATGTACACTGCTCACAGACAGCAATGCATAAAATAAATTTTTGTAACATGGTTTGTTTGTCCATTATAATTGACAAAAAGCACAATGACAAGTTACAGAGCATACGGTAAATAACAGTGTTCATTTACTTGTACAATGGCCAGAGCAGTAAAATATCCAATAAAGCAGCACCTACAGAAACCTAAAGATGACAAATTATGTGCGTGTGTATGGGATCCGAAGAAGTAGAAAGAAGAGAAATTACCCACAACAGGTAAATTCTGCCTAACTTTTACTGTCTTTCTAGCACCTAGTGACATTTATTTTTGAATTACCAAATTAATTCATATTATCATTCTATCGGAAAAAATTTGTTGAAATATCTATTTCAAGTAATCAAGTAGTTGTTTTTGACTGATGGATTACTGGAATCTAATGATTGTCAATCCCTGGAGTATCATATTTTACCCAATTTTTTTAAATATAATTTGTATTTAATAGGCACACATTACAGTAACACAATAAAATGACTCGGTCACTATACTGATGAATAAAGAGCCAATGTACATGAAACATGTTTGAGAATTATTTCTTTCTTTAATTTTGATATTGTCTCTTAGTTGTTGGAAAGATGCCCAAAAGGGATTCATTTTAGAGCACTCCCACCATGGAGAAACGTGGCATGTTGTGCACAGTCCCACCAACAGGTGGCAGGGATGGAGGATTAAATGCAAGCTAAGTTGGGACCTGGTACCATCTAGTAAGCAATTTAGTAGGAATCTTGCATTCAGTAGGCAGGGGACGAGACATGTGTCAGGTGGATGGTTTTAGTTTTCTGGGGTGAAGCTGAAGCTCAATTCTGACTAATCCCTGAAAAAGTATAGCCCTTCATTCAGCTGCACATGTGGAACAATTTATATGAAAAGTAACATGAGAAATTTATGAATGGGCTTCCTCTGCAATGAGGAGTTCAATGGGAGTCAGGGAACGGATGTTCAATTTCTCCTTATGTATCTAATGGGAACCTCCCATATTTGACCTGTAGGTGGTAAGGAAATTAACTGACCATTGCGGACAAGTTTACCATAATATGTATTCCTATCTCGGGCCAAATATTGGAAGAAAAACAGGTGTTTTCTTTTGGGAGAAACTAGAGGAATCCTCCTCATGGTACCAGTGGGGATATCAAGGGCAACCCTTAGCATTTAATCTGTCCCAGATTTTTCACGTGTGAAGTGTCAGTGGGGATGTCTGGGAGGCATCTAACATGTTTTGGTGCATATGCCAGGTTGTGTCCTACCATTGTTTTTTTTTTCTATGGGGACCCATCGCTTATGTTTAAGGCAGAGACTTCAGTTAAATATCCTGGTCAGGGCAACCACTTTACATATTTTGTTATATCAAGGAGACCTGGTCCTCTTTAGGTCTTTTCATGATTTTGTTTGATAATCTGGGTTGTTTCCCAAGCCAAAAATGTGTGATCTCGTCAATTTTTTGGGGGACAGATTAATGGGCATCATCAGAATCAGAGTAAAGCCCTGTACACATGATCCGATTTCCTATGGATTCTAATCCGATGGATTTTTCCATCGGAAATCCGATGTAGCTGACTTCCATCAGTCTTGCCTAAACACCATCAGTCAAAAATCCAACCGTTCCAAACGCTGTGACGTAAAACACTCCGACAAGCCGAGAAAAATTAAGTTCAATGCTTCTGAGCATGCGTCGACTTGATTCTGAGCATGCGTGGGTTTTTTGTCCGATGGAGTTCCACACAGACGATCGGAATTTGCTATCGTTTTTTTCCCATCGGATAAATTGAAAACATGTTCTATTTTTTCTCACCGATGGAAAAAAGACCGATGGGGCCCATACACGATCGGTTTGTCCGATGAGAAAAGTCCATCGGACTGTTTTCATCCGTAAAACTGATCGTGTGTACACGGCATTAAAGTCTGCAAAAGACTTGAGACTGGGACAAAGGTTCACCTTCCAGTAAGACAACGACACTAAACATACAACCAGAGCTACAATGGAATGGTTTAAATCAAAGTATATTTTTGTGTTAGAATGGCCCAGTCAAAGTCCAGACCTAAATCCAATTGAGAATCTGTGGCAAGACTTTAAAACTGCTGTTCACAGAAGCTCTCCATCCAATCTGACAGAGCTTGAGGTATTTTTCAAAGTAGAATGGGCAAAAATGTCACTCTCTAGATGTGCCAAGCTGGTAGAGACAAACCCAAAAAGACTTGCAGCTGTAATAGCAGAGAAAGGTGGTTCTACAAAGTATTGCCTCAGAGGGGCTGAATACAAATGCACGCCACACTTTTCAGATATTTATTTTTTTTAAAAATTGAAAACCATTTATCAATTTCCTTCCATTTCAGAATTATGCACCACTTTGTGATGGTCTATCACATAAAATACCAATAAAATATTTTTAAGTTTTTGGTTGTTACATGACAAAATGTGGAAAATTTCAAGGGGTATGAATACATTTTAAAGGCACTGTAGCAAATCTCATCTTTCAATTTATCCTGATCGTATGTCAGTGGGCATAGCGCTCTGTGCGGTCTGTCTATTTTAATACGACTGGTCTAGTAAATCCTCAGAATTTGGTTGAAGATCGCTTGTAACTGATCTCCACATTACAAGCGATCTTCAACCAAGTAGAAGTAGACACGATAATATCATAAATAGAGGTCTCCCAGAAGCCAACACGCTTGGCTTCTGGGAGACCTCTATTTATGATATTATCGTGTCTACTTCTGTTTTCATAGTCATCCAATTCTAACAGTAGGGTTTCTATTTTAAGATCCTGTCTGTATGAATGCTCTTTTAGTAATCCTAATAAATGTTCAACTGCTTGTTTTCAAGTGTTGCCATTCTGTGACCAAGTGTGTCGTATCAGCTTTAAGGGAATCAAGTTCTTGTTTAAATGATGCTTTCATCTTTTTAAAGAACTGTTCCAGGACATCAACTTTGGCAGTGGGACTTAATATAAGCCCTTGTATTATTTTGTTATATTATTTAATAAACAATATATTTCATTTTATAAAATGTGTACATAATCTATATGGTTATAAACCCATTTCTGTTCATAAAGAAAAGTACAGTAATTTAACTGATATTATTCTTCCATTTCCTCCATAATAAATGTAACCCTAAAATATTTGCTGCACACAATCTGTTCAGGCAAAGCACTTGAGGTTTATAAAAAATAACTCATTGTGTTCTCAGGCAGCCAGCTTAGACGATAACTTATTTAGGGATGGAAATCTATTACAGTACACAAAACAGTTTTAGCTTATGTCTGCACCAGATCACATAGGATATACATTGAGTTACATTGTGAAATATAAGTAGACAAAGTATGGGATTTTTTTATATCCAGGGCAGGTAAAACTCACACCTGAACTGTGTGAACATCTGACTCCACTGAACATCCTATCAATGTGTTATTATCCCAGGTTCATGTACTCTGTCATATAATGCCCTTGATTTTTTTTTAAATAATTTCTTAAATAAAGACAGTCAGAATTTATTTTAAATACCAAGAAAAGATCAAGTAGTCACCTCACAAATCTTGAATGCTCCAATACAATCCTAATATTGGGGGATCAAATCTTCTAATAAAAGAACAGAAAAAAAACACCCCTTACATTAACCCTAAAGCTCTTTTTAATCTTATTTCTGATACTTTTAGCTGTGACTGCCCACTCTGCAGCAAAATGTTACTGAATAGCATCTGCACTATGGATTAACCTAATCAGGTTTACATGCATATCCAATCAGCCACCAGACTCAATTCAAGTAGAAAATAAATCTATCTGCTGTTTGCTCCGGTGCTGTTTGTATACTTTTCAATTATGTACAAGTTTTCATTTCCCATGGGAAAGTCTGTTCCTTGAAAGAAGTATATAGCGGTGCATATAAGATCAGGCAAGAATGCTGACACCTGCATCCCTTCTAGGCACAGTTCCCCTGACTCAGCACTTCTACAAGTGAACCAGCTGCTTAGAACTGAAAGGCATTGTACAGATATTTTCTTCTTTTACATAAATCTTTCCATAAAATCTTTTCCCCTGAACGGAAGGTTTTATCATTTATTCTCAAAAATGTTACTGTCATGGTATACCATTATCTTTTGAATTAACCTTGTATTTGCCTTCTCCATACAAGTAATAAGGCGTTTCAACTTCAAATTTTGTGTTAATCCCTACCTGGAGGTGACACCTGGTATATCAGCTCTGCTAGTTAGCCTTACATACTGTAACTGTTGCGTTTTAGTCTACAGAGACAAATTAAAAAGAAAAAAAGCAGAATAATGTGACCCCCTCATCACAGGGTCGCTTATAATAAAAGGACGGCCCTGTAAAAGAAGCTCATTTATACTCACCTTTCTACAGTGAGTATTTGAGCCCCTGCTGATTTTGTATGTTTTCCCACTGACAAAGAAATCATCAGACTATAATGTTAATGGTAGGTTTATTTTAGTGAGTTAATTTCAGTGAGAGACAGAATAACAACAAAAAATCCAGAAAACCGGATTTCAAAAAAGTTATAAATTGATTTGCATTTTAAAGAGTGAAATAAGTATTTGATCCCCATCAATCAGCAAGATTTCTGACTCCTAGGTGTCTTCTATACAGGTAACGAGCTGAGATTAGGAGCACTCTCTTAAAGGGAGTGCTCCTAATCTCAGTTTGTTACTTGTATAAAAGACACCTGTCCACAGAAGCAATCAATCAATCAGATTCCAATCTCTCCACCATGGGCAAGACAAAAGAGCTGTCCAAGGATGTCAGGGACAAGATTGTAGACCTACACATGGCTGGAATGGGCTACAAGACCATCGCCGAGCAGCTTGGTGAGAAGGTGACAACAGTTGGTGCGATTATATGCAAATGGAAGAAACACACATTAACTGCCAATCTCCCTCTGCCTGGGGCTCCATGCAAGATCTCACCTCATGGACTTTCAATGATCATGAGAACGATGAGGAATCAGCCCAGAACTACATGGGAGAATATTGTCAATGATCTCAAGGCAGCTGGAACCATAGTCACCAAGAAAACAATTGGTAACACACTACGCCGTAAAGGACTGAAATCCTGCAGCGCCCGCAAGGTCCCCCTGCTCAAGAAAGCAATATGTACAGGCCCGTCCAAAGTTTACTTTTTTCCCTCACTGTATAATACCGGTTCCCTTTGGCTTTTACATTGTTTGTTTTCTTGTACATCTTGTATGACTTATGAGGAACCACTGCATGTGGGGAAGAAACTAGAAATAATAGGTATTCACACATCGGAAGTGTGGAACAGCTGCAACACCCAGGAAGCATTTTATTGACAGACCAGATATGGATGTGTAGATGGTGTTCCTTACAGGGCTGGCATTTTTTTTTTTTTATAAGAGAACCTGTGGAGAGAGGGTCAAGATGTAGTTTCTGAAAGAATGCAGTTAGGGTAGGGCATAATGATGCACAGGTGTTCGGTGCATCCTTATGCAGGCAGTCCCATTCATGTCAGGATGCAGCAGCTGTACATACACAGCCGCTGCTCCCAATCTGACATCCGTTTGGGTATGGGTCCCCGATTCAACACTGTCTGTGTTTGGGGACTAGCACCCACATGCATGTCAAATTGGGAACTGTGGCTCTGTGCAGCCAGTGCATCCCAATTGATATGAATGGGACTGCCTGAGAGGGAATGCATGCAAAACCTGTGCATTCCCATGCCTGTGCATGCAAACATGGCGTTTAGGCTTAACTCATGCTCGTGTGATTAAGGGCATACAGCCCCTGCGTGCCCATAGAGTAACAGGCGGCTCCAGCCACATGAAAAACCTGCTCATTCACACTGTATGGGCCAGAGAACCCCGTGTGAATGAGCCCTTCATTTTTTAAAGTTATGTTTTACAACTTTTTTTATTGTTTCTTACAATTTATTGCTTTACAATTTTTACATTTATTTTTTTACAATGCTTTGTGGAGGAGGGCTGGCTATAACTGCCCCCTGCCACACCGATCACCCGCTCCTGTCCATGAACTGATTCCCTTTGCTGCCAGGGCCACCCCGCTGAACTAATGGGACCCAGACCCTGTACAGGAGACCCGACTGTGCCCCCTAACAGTGGCACTGTCAAGGGGCCCTCATGCACCTGGGGCCCCTGTGCATTGCCCAGGGGTGCCCATGCCTTATGACATCCCTGCTTCCAGCTACTCTATTACATTACTATAGTATCTTAATTCTACCTGAAAAAAATAATTACCCACCCTTTTTGAAAGGTGCATTGTTTTAAGAACCAGGATAGTTGTTACTTACCTGGCATGAAAACAGATAGCTGATCCACTTTGCTCATTTTCAGGAATTCCCATGGTGTCTGCAGGAAAATCTGCCCTACTGACCAGGATGTGTTCCCTAGGAATAAAATGAAAAAGGGGCAAACTCAGCATTGTTACGTGCAACCTTCTACAATTTCTTTCTACTATCAAAAAAGAAAGTGTACAAATAGATCACTAAATAGCTAACCCTCAAAGATGTTTTACAAATTTCTACTACCACAACAGTGCTAAAAATCTCAGGGTTAGCAACACAATCATAACAATGTGCCAATTTTTGGTTTTTATAATGAGCATGTATTAGACCATGGGAAATCAGTTGAAAAAACAATGTAACTATGAAGATTGGAATATTATTAACAAATAATCAAGTAGATTTATCAGCCCGATAGAAATTGACATATTGCTGAGTTTTGGGAAACTGTAGAATGTACACAACTTAAATCCCATCTTTACAAAAAATGCACCTTCTATAGAATGCGGATCATCTGGTTCTTAAATTAAAAAGGGCAATATGTGGGTCATACCACAGGTCTTACTATAATAAACACAGTTATGACATTCTTGGTAACCAGGGTATAGAAAACTAAAATGCAGCTCACCATCCCCTAAATATTTAATCAAATAAATCCATAGGACTTGTACTGTATATGTACATAGAGAATGAATCCTTGTTTGTAGGAAGAAAAACTTTATCATATAGTATAAACCAAGACACAAGAATATAAATGAACAGGAACAAGTCTTGGATCTGAGAATCAGAGACAGTTGGTGGGCACATGTGCCATTAATCGGAGCTGCATAATAAAAGTTCACGCACATGCTTCATGGCGAAACATGGCTGCCAAATTTTCTAACATAATGATTTGTAACAGCGTGGCACCAGTCTGTTGCAGTCTACTTTCACCAAGCTAGTTCTGTGATGAAAATTATACATTTATATGCCACTTTCCTTCCATAGCACCCTATAATCATACATACAATATCGGTTCTTTACAGTTATTGCTTCTCCTCCGTGTATGATCACATAATTCTGCAGATACAGGTCCTGTTTTACAGGAGAAATATCACTACTTTTCAGGTACAAGTTATATCTTACAAAAGTAACACCAAGAGTGATATCACTACTGTCTGGGAATATTTTAGCAGAGTGACATCAATATTCTCTAGTTACAAATTACATTTACAGTAGTACCGCTGCTGATCTGCAGATGCAAGTTTTATTTTTACTTGTGTGACATAAGTTATTTGATCAGCACTCTACAGATATGTTCTGTCTTACAGGAGTGAAGCATCTAGACATTACATATAAGTATGTTGCTACAGGATGAAGGATATTAAAATACAAATATAAGATCAGTAAAATATTCATCTAACCAATGAGCCATTAATTAAATACTCCTCTTATACAAGTATTCACAAAATCATATGCTGATAAACTGAACTGAACCAAGCCTAATCTTTTATAAACATCAAATCTGGGCATGTGGTAATAAGTGATCATGCCGAGACTTGCAGTGCCAGAGCACCTGAGAGAAGTTCCGCTTATCTTCCTTCTCCCCCTCCTCTACCAAATTTGGCACTTCTTTTTTTTTTTTGGGGGGGGGGAGCAGGTACCTAGTTTTAATCCAAACAGAAGTTTGCCCCCCCCCAGCTATCTGGGACATATCACAGGCTTCCCAAAGTAAAACATGCCTTCACCTGGACCCAAAGACAACGGAAGAGCGGGCTTGGGTGAGGACAGAGCTGAATCCTTGGACAGGTAAGTGTCCTATTTTTAAAAGTCAGGAGCTGCAGTATTTGTAGCTGCTGATTTTTAATTCTGACTTTCAATTTTTTATTTTCATGGTGAAGAATTGCTTTAACCAGCTGGAGTTAATATCCAACATGCTGAAAAGTAATATGTAGGATTATATAATACGGAGTGGTTGCTGAATTCTGCATTTAATTGTCTACCCCTGAAATAGGCTCACAGGAAAAAGGCAAACACCCCCTCTGTCTATGCCTTATTCTTGTACCTTTGCTAAGGAAAATACGATAATGAACCATAACCCCAGGATCTCCTAGCGCATAGCCGCATAATTACATTAGGATACTGTCTGCAAAGATTTTGCTTCCCATATGGGACCTCCAACTTTATACAATTGGTACACAGCTTGGCAAGACTGCAATTTTTTTTTTTAAGTAAATTCTTATTTAGACATTGTGATCATCATCACAAAGGTGCCTGGAAAGGTGTCAGACATCCAACGTTACATAACATAGATATTATAAAACATTATACTGCATTCTTACAAACTGCTTGGCTCTTGTGTGAATTCTCACTACCTGTATGTTCAGCATTTCAAATTACATCAGTTGTGGAAGGAGCTAGCCTTAGCCAGGAAATGCTGTTTCACCTTGTTTGTGCATAAAATAACAAGGCTTTTGTGCTAAACAATATATATCCATATGATGATGACACTAAACCTTAGCAGATCATATATCTTATATAGGGGATTGAATATACCTAGCCTGAATGACAAGTCAGTGATTGCACCAAGGCCAAGGTTGGTTTCAGCAGTGTTATTAAATGTCAAGTCTTCTTGGCTCTCCCATCCATCAGACATAATAGTGCTGAAGTGGTTCAGTACAGCCTGACTCACAGCTGCAGAGAAATCATCCCAGGTTGTATGTTTATGGATGCAAAGGTAGCAGATGTCTTCGCTTTCAAAATCACTTGTGCTGTGGCATAGCCGAACATTATCATCGAGAGAAATCCTTATGGGAATCCTGAGGGAATCTGGAAGAAAATTAAATTTCTTGTAATTGAGATTCACACATTCCGTCCTAATGCTATTAATGAGGATAAGAGAAAAAAAAGACTCTCCATTGTCTACAGCATCCAATCAGATTCCAGCTTTTTTCCTGACCTGTCCTTAGAATTATTACTGAAATCTGGTGACTACAGATGCACTTTTCATACTTTCACATTTTATAATGGCCCAATGGACCTGTTGCCTATTCTGATGCTATAGTGAACTCTTCTGTCATTTATTTAATATACAGTACATGACCAGTCAGGGTTAAAATACTACTGTCTTCAACTGTCAGAAAAAATACAAATTAAAACATTCTACATCACTCGCAGTAGGTAGGCTCAATCTTATTGGTGAGACCCAGAATAGCTTAACATTTACATCTTGGAGGTGTAGGATTGGAGTGTTTCTATTAATGGTTGCATCTAGTTTCTATATCATATAAGTTCCCTTTGAACAAAGGTATAATCAAAAGTCTCCTGGCCTCAGGGGAGTGAAGAAGAAGAAATGCTTCCTTACTCTCTAGAGCACAAGTCATTATTGGACCTTAACAGTGTTTTCCATGTACAGTGTGTTAAACACTTGTTGTGACCATGCTCTGTAGAACATAGTAGAAAGACTACAATTTGGTTATTTACTAGAAGGATGGGAGAATTTGCCAGAGGAAAATATGCACAATGGAGTATACTTTTCAATATGTTAAGCCAAAAATTGGAAAAACATTAACCACCACCCATAATCTATGTAAACCCTAACTACACCCATATTTAGAGAAAACATTCTCATCCTAGCTAATGACAGCTCATTCAATGGTCTGAAATTCATGACAATTCCAAAAAAATAAGACAGCAATAGGTATATTGAAGGAGATTTGATGCATATTTTTTATAGCAAAAATTATGTTTCAATATGTTTATTCAAGTTTTGTCATACAAAATGTATAGAAGCTGCATCATAACATTGTACAGTCACAATCAACATTCGGGGCAACATAGTGAAGATCCCTGCGTGTGGGGGTCCATGCAAAGAAAAAATAAAAATGAAAATTATCGCCACTTAATAGCTCACATAAATCCAATGCTCCGCAGAGCCGTTGGCCCCTCTTCACATCCCAGATCCTATCTGAACCGCCCGCCCAGAAGAGCCGTCCCCCCATCAGCCTATCGGGGGGGCGCAACTCCGCTGGCCGTGCGGGCAGCCCAGAGGCCAGATCAGACTGACAATGATCCCGTAGGAGCTTTAGAAAACAGGGAGCCGCACAAACCTCTAAGGTCTGGATCCGACTCCAAAAATAAACAAAAAAAAAAGAGAACAGAGGCAAAGAATAGAAGGGAGAAGACAGAGTGAGGAAAGAACAGTTGAGAAGGGGGAATGGGGGGGAGGGGGGGAAGGAGCTCCGATTCAGCACCCGGACACCCCAACCTAACCCTTTAGGTTAAGCTGCAAACATCCTGGGGTCATTTGTTATGTAACAAATCCATGGGTCCCACACTTTATGAAACAATGTCATTTTATCTTGGGCCAATGCGGTCAAGCGTTCGTTTAGCATCAACCAAGACAATTTACCTTTAAGCTGCTCGAATGGTGGAGCTGCCGATTTCCAGTTCCTAGCGATGGTGATTTTGGCTGAAATAAATATAAATGTCAAAAGCCTCTTGCAGGACTTGGAGGCTTTCACATCTCCACCCCCCAGTAGTGCTTGCTTAGCTGATTTAGTCAGGTTTAGTTGGGTAAGGGAGTAAACAAAATTATACACCCTGATCCAAAACTTCCTAACCTTTGGGCACGTCCACCAAATATGATAGGTTGTGCCCACCTGGCCACATCCTCTAAAGCACAGCTGGGTAGCCCCTGAAACAAAAGTTGCCAGTCTGACCGGCACCATATACCACCTCAGCAGAACCTTATAATTGGCCTCAATTATTGAAGTGTTGATGAGCGAACGTGATGCCGTCTCGGCTATCTTATGCCATTCGTCTAGATCCAGGGTTTCCTGCAAGTCGGTCTCCCATTGGATCATATAGTTCAGCTTTGTCGATGTGCTCAGCAATATTGAATATATAGCAGATAAATGGCCCTTAATTTTGTCATAATTTTTGCATAAATGTTCCATGGGAGTTTGGGTTGCTAGGTCGCTCTTACGAGCCAAGGTTTGTACATAATGTGAGATCTGGGCAAACCTATAACCCTCTGCTGGGGGCATTTGATGCCTGTCAGTCATAGTCCGTTCGGACAGCATACCTCTATGATCACAAAGGTCTGCAATACGCATGAAACCCTTATTAGTCCACCATTCGAACGCTAGTGGGGCGAGACCCGGGGTGAATGCATTGTTTTGAAGCAGAGGTGCCAGCGGAGAATGAGGAGACTTGAATTTATGAGATCTGGAGAGTCTGTCCCATATTTCCAAAGACATGGATAAAGTAGGGCAAAGTATAGGAGGTCGCTCCTTAATAGGGAGCCATAAAATATGGGAAATAGGTTTGGGACGGCAAGAATAAGATTCCATAGCCATCCAAATGGCCTGTGCCCGCTGGGTGTGAAACTTTGTGAGTTGTGCTACCTGGGCAGCATAAAAATATTTTAAGAAGTCTGGTAGACCAAGTCCTCCTCTCCGCTTCAGCGCGTATAAAGTGCTCCTATTCACCCTGGGTCTCTTGTCACCCCAAATAAACTGTAGAACTTTATTCTGAAATAGCAAAAATTATAAAATCATTGAATATTATAAATGGTTACAGTATGTTTAATATTCTATCCATTGCATTGACGCTAGTTTCTATACATTGTGAGGGTTACATTTACTAGTGTGGGCAAAATGCATAGGCATGAGAACATAATATTAATCAATTATTTAATTCTATTCGCACCAATGCATTGTGTTATAGTGTGATGTGTTAAAGTCCTGCTTGGAGTATTTTGATTGCACTGACCTACATTTTGCCATTCGGTGTGCCAAAAAATGCATTGTGCCGAAAAAAAATTATACGGAATATAAATGCAATGCAAGCAAAATCCTGAGCCAATTTATTCTCTTTTGCTTTTAGAAAGCATAACAAAAACTTACACTAGCCATGCATGCAAAGGTTTTTCTAGTTTGGCCCGAGATGAGCATGGAAGAAGGAGCCAACCCCTGCTGGGTATTTTATTCAATAGCCGCAGGACCTGCTGCTGCTGAATACCTAAACAGTGACTGCATCTGATTGAATGCAGTCATTCTTCAGTTGACAATTTTCCTTTGACAAAAGTCGATTTGGAAAATATACATTTGTCAAGTCAGGTGGCACCAACAGGGTCACCCATGGCTCAAATTTCGGCAGATTCCCAATGAAAATTGGAGCCATGTATGGCCAGCTTTCGATCCTGAATGCCTTCTGAAATTGAGTGCGTCTCCATCTGAAGATAAAGTGATGATAATCTTTCCTTCAGACAGTAATAGGATTATGTGGTAAGACTTTCCGACTATGTGAGATCTATACAGCTTAAATGTCAAGCCACCAGATTGAGAGGACAAATAAAGAGTAAAGTTCACTCACTCAAATTCTCCAGGAGCTGTTTGCAGTCATCTGTAGCTACATCGTGAACTGTCCTGTTACACTTGTCTTGCTTTTCTGGCTCCAACCCAGAGTGACTACACAGGATTTCTAAGCAATCCTGGAGAGATCAGATTAGTTAGAACAGAAGATTAAGGCCTAATCAGCATGTCCACACACAACAAAGATATGCCAAAGCCTGCAACTCCAACTGTTACATTTGAAATAAATATTGCTAAGGTTATCAATATCTCTATACACCTTGTGGGAATTGTGACATTTTATGATGGAGATTCTATGAGAAAAAAAGCATTTTGTTGTGGATAAAATAAATCTTACTGGGATAAAATATTGAAACAGGAGAAATACAGGCTTTTAATAGTCAAAGTAAACTTTTTGATCACCTAGACAGTTAAAATGCCGCATAAAAATCCAATTATCCAGAAATACAGGCATTTTAATTAGTACAAATCAACACTATTCTAGTAAAAGCTGAGCTTTGCCCCAGCCCGTTCCGCCTCTGAGCCTTCCTATAAGCCCCACATATCAAAAGGTGTTTTAGTGATGAGTCAATTTTTTGGGCCTTACCTTGCATATGGCTGCATACTTACAACCCTCTTGCAATGGGGATGCCAACCTATGCACCTGGCTATTATGTTTTTCAATTTAAAGCGGAGGTCCACACAAAAATGGAACCTCCGCTTTTCGGAACCCTCCCCCCCTCCGGTGTCACATTTGGCACCTATCAGGGGTGAGGGGGTGCAGGTACCTGGATAATACAGGTATTTGCACCCACTTCCGGGCATAGACTTCCACGTCACTTCCTGTCCCCCCCGCTGTCTTCTGGGAAACACACAGGTCCCAGAAGACAGCGGGGACCAGAGAGGACGCGCAGCGCGACTCGAGCATGCACAGTAGGGAACCGGGAAGTGAAGCCGCAATGCTTCACTTCCTGATACCCTCACCGAGGATAGCCGTGGGGGCGGCCGAGAGCCAAGCGATTGATCGGCTTCGGCTGCCGACATCGCGGGCGCCCTGGACAGGTAAGTGTCCATTTATTAAAAGTCAGCAGCTGCAGTATTTGTAGCTGCTGGATTTTAATATTTTTTTTTTTAGGCAGACCTCCGCTTTAATAGAAAATGTAATAAAAAAATACAATAAGCAGTTTACAGGATTCAAACTTGGTGAAGTCAGATCGGTAAACTGCTGGAGAAATTTTATTTGTTAATCTACAGTCACAGATTTATTTATTTTTTATCAGTTTTGGTAGTGTTAGAGGGATGCTAGATATTAGACAAAGTAAAAATGACATGGTGATGTAACATTCTGCTGCTCTTTGCTTTGGTAGAAAAAGAATAACAATGCTTTGAAGCATAAAAAACAGAATGAAATTCAGCAAAACAGATGGGGAATTATGTTTTGAGACTGTGCAAATCTAGCAGCACTAACTAGCTGCTCTAGGATACTGCTGTTGGCCGGAAAGCAAACCCCCTCTGTTATTCATACACTTGCAAGCCCAAGTAATAAATAAAATATCTTAAGACTGGATTCACACCTATGCATTTCTCTCTGATGCCTCTTCCATTGAAATCAATGGAGTGCCCAAAGCAATTACTACAGCTTCCAACTACCATTTTCTTAATTTATATAAAAATCTCTCCCACCAGTGACCCAGACTGACATTATGTTCATTCTTATGACTTTTTTCTACATAACTAAAGGCATTTATTACCAGCGATGCCAGAGCAATGATGTAACGCAGTGTTTCTCAACTCCAGTCCTCAAGGCACCCCAACAGGTCATGTTTTCAGGCTCTCCATTGTTTTGCACAGGTTATTTGATCAGTTTAACTGCTTTAGTAATTCCCACAGCTGTTTCATCTGAGGGAAATCCTGAAAACATGACCTGTTGGGGCGCCTTGAGGACTGGAGTTGAGAAACACTGATGTAACGTATACAGCCTGCATTTAGAAGTCAATAAACATTATATTGTCAAAGTTTCTGGTGGTGGATTGTTTCCTTAAAATACAGGGTGACCATACATAGACAGAATAAACAAGGCAGATTCCATTATTAACTGCAACATTCAGGTCATGCAAGGGAGTCAGGATGTATTAAAATGTATCTAAAATCAAAAACAAAAATGTACTATATTGCATCTTTTCAGTCCTTAGATGTGAAGATTGTATTGTTTCCTTTTTCAGGTTTTTTCCTTTGTTTATACCAGATGCTACTTGTAAGGCCAGGTTCACACCAGTGAACTGCGGTTGGGGCACAGCGCAATTCTATGTACATTTTACACACAGTTTTAGGCGCAATCCCATTGACTTCAATTAGACCTTGAGTTTTCATGATATTGCATCACAACGTCCTGCATGCTGCACCTTTGATGCTCCTTAAGAAAATACATGGTCCAATAGAACTCAATTGGATGGCACCTAAATGCCATTTGTGTATCTGTGAAAGAGCAATGTTGAGCATTGTCATTCATTCTGCTCTCCTGGTTTGGACTTAAAACGCCTCTCCATACACTTGTTTCCATAACAAACGATAGAGGTATTCTGCAGTCCGGAGAAGAAAAATGGGAAAGCTAATAGCATTGTTTGAGATTTCAGTTTAGTGCACATCAGTTACAGGACAATGTATTTATTTCATGATCAGCAGTTATTTTTCTGTACTTGCAAAAAAATGTACTTGGCATAAAAAAAAAAAAAACTAATGTAGAAACCACCTCTAATAACGGATATGCTGTAATATATTGTATTCTTGTGTTTAGATATTTTTAGACTAGAAGCATATTATATCTTGTTCATTAGATTCATCATGGCAAAGACGGCAATGAGCCCCAGAGATCCAGTGAGATCCCTAACCGCCCATTGTATTATTAGTTTCATGATGCCTGCACATGGCCATACAAGCATGGCATTCGAACAGAAATCATTTAAAATGTAGGGCTTCTCTATGGAGATAAAGAGCACTTCCAACCATCAGACCATATGAAGTCAGGTTATGACCGCAAATGGAGATAATAAAATAAGAGGACTGCTGCTGCTACACCTTACGTTAGCGAGAACAATGTAGTAGGTCCTCCTAAAGCAGTTTTGCAGAGCACGGAGCCTCAGATGTTTCACAACCCATTATTTTCTCAAGAAATTACCAACTTTACCTGTTGCTAGAGCAAAACACCTATATCTAAATATACATCTTAAGGGAAAACGTACACTATATGTCTAATCTACCATAAATAACAATAGATCAGTGGCAGTATAGAAAGCAGAGTAAACAGCAGCAGCAATGAAAAGCTTCCATGCCGATACTTTCTGTACAGTTTTTAGATTAGTGGTACTCTGCTTGCCATCTTTTACATGTAAATACAAATGAGAGATACACAAACATTTCATATGGGCCATTGTTGCTGAGGACAACCCATCTGCATTTAACAAAAGGAGGAAAAGCCTCCTTTAAGAATAGATCACTGCACTTTGAAGGTATTAGCCATTACCACGGATGAGACTTATTTTAACTTCCCTACTGAGAGAAAACTATAGAGATGTCATCAGTGAGAACAAAGGAAACTGAACCCTGAATACCAGCACACAGGAAGTCATTATTATAGTAATTACGTGTGAACCAAGTACTTGTTTTTGTTAACTTGCTCATACATTAACTATGCTGCTTTCTGATCTGGCATAAGACAACAATACAAATCCACCCAACTACCATCTTGAAAAATTTCCAAATAATTTTTCCTGACATTTAGCAGACCTTTAGGGCACGTACTGTACATATGTGCAACAGCCACTTATGATTCAAACGTTGGGAAGATTTACCAACACAGAACTGTGATCAATTAGAGGACCGGGTGCAGCAGTATCAACACCTGTCAGGCACAGCTAGCAGTGGTCCTCTGAGATTGCAGAAAAGTGATGGCTTCACTAATTATTCATGTATATTGAGTCTTTTAAACATTAAATTACTGGGGGTCATAGATCCCTAGATAACCAGGCATTATTTACTGGATACATTGTCGTTTCCTTACCTCATTTCATACTACACAGTTTTTAGGGAAATTATTTTATTATTAAAGTCTCTCATTTTTTGTTTTATTGTCCAATGACAAATTGACAAAAATGTGAAAAAAAAACTGCTTTACTTTAACAGCTCTATTGTGTCTTTTTAAACTAATGTTTGTAATGCTTGCTGGTAAAGAATATCATGTAACCAAAATGATATTAAAGTGTTCACTTGGTTAGGGTCTGTGCTGATTGGTGCTAGGAAATGTTAAGATATGGATTAGGGGCGGAAAGCTAATAAAGAAGAGGTATCACCAAAAGTTAGAAAGAGTGTTCAATCTCCCAGGGGGGGGGGGGGGGCAGAGCATATAGCACTTGATCCCATTCAGGCCTATGCAGTGGTTGTTAAACTCGCATGGTTGACAGTGAGCCCTCTTAACCCATCACTGTCGGACCACACTGCCAACAAGGAGACTAATCTAAAATGAGGCTTGATGGACAGGCGCACAGGAAATGAGGGCACCAGCTACTATGCCATTCTCTCTCTTTAGAATAACTGGCAGCTAGCAGGTAGATCTGGCCTCAGTCTTTCCCCTGTTGTACAAGGCAAAGGGGTAGAGTAGAAGAGACAAAAAAGCTGGAAGATTAGATGGCAAAGTTGCAGAATGAGGGGAAGGTGGTTTCAGTGCTGTGCTGTAGGCCCACATAGGAACACCCATAAATAAGGGCTAAAGCCAAGGGTGGAGCTACAGACACAGAGTGCTCTTGTGTCTTTTGTGGTGACCTTAAAGTTAAGAGTCTACTGAGTTTACACTATGTACCATTTATGTATTAAAACAAGGTAGTCAAATCACCTCATCTGTATTCATCCCTCAGGCACATATCTATACATAAACACGTAAAGCAAACTGACTTAATGCTTGTTATTTAAACAAAGGCAACATAAAATGATCAATCATTATCAGAATCTGTAAATGTAACATCTTCCAAATAGTTCCTGTTATCATACACTCCTTTTAACGCAGAAGATCTTTAAAAACTACCTTGAATCCTCTTGATGCAGCTATATGAGCGGCCGTCCATCCCTCACTGTCTGTACTATTGAGAAGAGTTGCAGAAATAACAGGTCTGAGGTTACAGCTGTCATTGTTCTTTAGATCAATCTCCTCACTGGTATCAAAGTGACTTGCATAATACATAAGGAGTTTCAGACAGTCGCTGTTTCCAGAATCTGCAGCAACATGAACTGGTGTCCAGCCATTCTTTTAAAACATAAAGCACTTAATATATAACATAGGACAACTTTGAATTTGCAGACATTAATAGCAACAATGAGGAACTGGTACTACTTAATTGTGCGTGCAAAATTCAATATATCTCTATTTCATCAAACAAACTTTCACATGCAATTTGAATGTATTTCAGTTCTCTTAGTCTGAATATTATTGGTTCACACATTACAGAACAAAGTGAATGACTTTATGTGTGAACTGGAGTTCATCCATTTGCAAACTTTATGTCTATCCCACTAGCTACTGTATCTCATATTCCCAACATACCCACATTCATCCTTTTAGTTCCAAATAAATATTTATAAAACGAATTAGAACTTTATTGGTATCAAAGGTACCTTCCTCTAAGGGGCAAAGAATGTATATGAAACACATACATTTATTTTGTTAAAAAAAACTATTTCTGTGAGCTTAATGCACAAGGACCCATACCATGGGGCACGTCTTCAAGCAGTACTAGGCTCACAAGAAAATGCTGTAGAGAATGGCAATACAGGATTACATGGTGATATTCTCGGCAGCATTTAGGACCAGCCCACAATCAGATGAGATATATTTGGTACTCTTAGTTAAAACCTCTAAACAGCATTTTTTTGACTAGGGCAGTGTGCATGTGTCAACAATGTTTCTCGCATACACATGGTGAGGGACTCCAAGGTTTATGACTGATATATAGAAAACTTTTTGGTTTTCTCTGAATCTTAATAAATCCTTCCCTCGGTCCTGAAACACAGAGGTTTTATAGAACTTTGGGTGGGAATCCATTCCTAGGTCATCGTTTTACCTGGTAGCGAGATCTCTTTAATAACAACAAATAACTCAACTACAAATAGGAGAGCAACAAGTGCTTAAAAAAATCTGTGGGGCAGCCAGCTAGGAGACAGCATAAATCCACCAAGAGCAGCACAAACTAAACACTATAAACTATTTCCGCAGCGCTCACACACAAATTATTTGTGCAAAAATGAATTGAAATAAATAAATGACATGTATAAGAATAAAACTCTACTGTATATTGCCAGCTGCAAGTTGCTTCTGACCTTCTCAGAGCTTTTTCTCTCTTCCTCTCCCTGCTGTGAGAGCCTGCTGTACAGTGAAAATGCCAACTGCTGAAAGAACCCTAATGCCGCGTACAAACAATCGTTTTTTCTGATGAAAAAAGACAGATGTACTTTTTTCATCGGAAAAAACGATCGTGTGTGGGCCCCATCGGTCTTTTTTCCCATCGGTGTAAAAAAAGAGAACATGTTTTAAATTTTACCGATGGAAAAAAAAAACGATAGCAAATTCCGATCGTCTGTGGGGAACTCCATCGGAGAAAAACCCACGCATGCTCAGAATCAAGTCGACGCATGCTCAGAAGCATTGAACTTAATTTTTCTCGGCTCGTCTGAGTGTTTTACGTCACCGCGTTTTGGACGGTCGGAATTTTGTCTGATGGTGCGTAGGCAAGACTGATGAAAGTCAGCTTCATCGGAATTCCGATGGAAAAATCCATTGGATTTTATTCCATCGGAAATCCGATTGTGTATACAGGGCATAAGAAAGGTTACAAATACTGCCTGTTTGTTTTGAGGAACCCATGATAAGGGGCTAACCTGTAAGTCAGAAGCATCTTGATGCTAGCTTGTGGCTCGGATTAGCAGATGTATTGTTTATTTAAGCTATGGACCTGCTGTACAAAGTCCTACTGAATTGAAAGTGTGTTTGTCTGCTTCCTTGTTGAATAAAAAAGCAGGAAAAAAAAAGGGGTACTCCTGTCTTGCGCATGGCTTACTACTGCCAATACTAGCTAATTCTAGCTGAGCCTGTCCCTTTAAAAAAGGTATGCCTAACATATTCATTTATTTACTCTCATAATTCCAGTTGGAGTCACGCAGACTTGTATTTGCTTATTATAGCCCACATGTGTAACAATCCCTAGAAGTGCTTATAGATGATCTTCTTGAACTGTTTCCTGAAACAAAGTCCACTTCTTCAGAGGAGCTAACAAATGAGAATATTTATCTTAAAGGGGTTGTATAGGTTCGTTTTAAAAAACAAAACAAAAAACAAACATGTCATACTTACCTCCACTGTGCAGTTCGTTTTGCACAGAGTGGCCCCGATCCTTGTCTTCTGGGGTCCCTCGGCGGCGGTATAGGCTCCTCCCCGCAAGAGCTAACCCCCTTCTGGGAAGCGCTCTACCAAGGGGGTTAGCTTGCGGGCGTGCTCCCGTGTGATACAGTCGGCAGCCATAGCCTAGAATGGCAGCATTTGCATGCAGACCCATAGTAACATCCACATGTGATGCTGAACCTTCATGATTGAAATCCTATGAATGAAAGTGGCAGCCAGTTGTAGTCTGGAAGGGGAGGAAACAGCTTGATGATGCTGGATGTCCTCCAACCAGAAAAAGAAAAGATTTTCTGCAGATTCTAATGCACACTGTGGGAAGCCCACAATGTGCAATGAAATCAAAGTTAGCAATTGAAGTACAGGAGAAAAGCATGCACAACTCAGCAGCTTAAAAAAAGATACATTGGTCCTTTATCTAATTCCCAATCATTTACATTTATCAACATAATGATCAGAATAAGGCAAATATCAAATCTTAAATATCTAAATTCTTTCCCTACTGTAAAACAAGACTAAAGCTGGGGACACACTGGTAAACTTTCTTTGAAATGTTTTGTTTCAGGAATGTTCATTGGATTTTCCTATCATTAGTAATTCCATTCACTCCAAATGTATATGTAAACGTGACACTAAACAATGGTTAAAAAATATATACAGTATAATATATTCAAGTATTTACTCTTACATCAGAAATGTACCTTGCTCTCAGCCTCCTCCAAATCTCCAAATTATTATTATTATTATTTTTTTGCTGCTTTGGTCTAACTTCCTGTTAGAGGGTAGCTACATTTGCTCTACATGGTCCCACTATAAGTAGGAGCATAGCCACCCTCACCTTTTCACTCCCGAGATGGGCTAGGGACTGCGGGATGTGTAGTGTGCACATAGCTGAAACAAACATGTACTGTTCGTTTCAAACAAACTGAAGTGAGGGTATAAATGGAGAGGCTCAGGAGCTTGTGGAGGACATGAGGACATTACAAAGGAGGCAGAGAAACACAGTAAGAAACAATTTCATGAAAAACTGATTACAGGGCCATTGAGCAGTGGATGTATTGAGCAGTGGATGTATTGAGCAGTGGATGTATTGAGCAGTGGATGTATTGAGCAGTGGATGTATTGAGCAGTGGATGTATTGAGCAGTGGATGTATATGGATTATTTTCGAAAAAAAAGGATATCATTTAGTGTCACAACATTTGTCAAATCATCAAATGCCCTGAGAATTTTTCTATTCATGTTTTTACAAATATTTGTTGGAAAATCTACTAGTTTATGGTCAGCTTTAGCCCTGGAATGTCAAACAATATGCCCTCTTTGTACCTTTATTATGCAGACCTATAAGCACAACAAAAGCATTTGCAGTAGGGAGCCCTTTTCATTTGTACTTAGCTTAAGGTATACTCACATTGGCTGCAGTACTTCGATCAGCTCCAGAGTCCAGCAAGAGCTTAACTAATTCAAAATGTACATTTGTACAAGCCAGGTATAAAGGGGATTTTCCTCCATCAGCATAATTAATGTCAGCATTGTAAGCAAGCAACATTTCTGCACATCTGAGGGCAAAAAAGTTAACATTAAACATTTGTATGGTCCACATCCAGTACATGGTTAACAGAATGCCGATACAGCTTGTCATTTTGTAGTAGTATAGTGTGAAATTCATTAAAAGGGGTTAAAAGGTAAGCCTATCTGACTGAGTTTACCTCAAATGTAGAAAACCCTAATGTTATATTTGAGATTTAGAAAAATACTCCACCTAACAAGGATTATTGGCATATGGAATTCTATGCATTGTGTCATTTTCGTGTTCCAGTTTTCTGACCTGGATTGGCATGTTTAAATTGCATGTATGAGCATAAAATATTCATAACAAAACGTAAAAAAAAAAAAGTAAATCTGCATGTATTGCAAAGATGTACTGAACATTTTGGTTTTATTATTTTTCCTAGAATTTTACTCTCAGTAATGTGTTACAATTTAAGGGGGTCTGCCTGGTATGGTTCCACAAACAATATTATCAGGCATGCTCAACGCAACAGTTCAAAGGATTTTAAAGGTACAGTAACCCATGGGAGATTATACACTATATTACCAAAAGTATTGGGACACCTGCTTTTACACGCACATGAATTTAATGGCATCCCAGTCTTAGTCTGTAGGGTTCAATATTGAGTTGGCCCACCCTTTGCAGCTATAACAGCTTCAACTCTTCTGGGAAGGCTGTGCACAAGGTTTAAGAGTGTGTCATCGGGAATGTTTGACCATTCTTCCAGAAGCGCATTTGTGAGGTCAGTCACTGATGTGGACGAGAAGGCCTGTCTCCCAGTCTCCGCTGTAATTCATCCCAAAAGTGTTCTAGTAGGTTGAGGTCAGGACTCTCTTCAGGTCAGTCAAGTTCCTTCACCCCAAACTCGCTTATCCATGTGTTTATGGACCTTGCTTTGTGCACTAGTGCACAGTCATGTTGGAGCAGGAAGGGGCCATCCCCAAACTGTTCCCACAAAGTTGGGAGCAAGAAATTGTCCAAAATGTCTTGGTATGCTGTTGCCTTAAGAGTTCCCTTCACTGGAACTAAGGGGCCAAGCCCAACCCCTGAAAAACAACCCCACACCATAATCTCCTCTCCACCAAGTGATTTGTATCAATGCACAAAGCCAGGTCTTTAAAGGCATGGTGTACAGAACTCCTCCCAAAATATGATTTCCTGCTTACGTAATTGGGTCACTAATTTTTCCATTTATGCAATAGAAATACAATTTTGGTAAGATGCCCCCTAAGGGTTCATTCGTTATAAAAGGATGGGGACACTGCATATTTTCTCACCAGAACACCAGATAATTATACTAAACCAGTCCTTCCCATTCAGAACCAGTATCCAAAGGACGTGGTCAAACAAGCAACTATTTCTTCAGAGCAGAAACGTGTAGGAATCTGCTACAAAGATAAAATCCATGCAGTGTACATTGATTATCTAGAGGGAATTGTTTTTTCTATCAACAGAAGTGGAGTTACCCTTTAAAGCACATGATTCCAGCTAAAGAAGGAATTCATTTTTGAGTTGCTGATTGGTTGGGTGTGTCTGAAAGACAGTTGGCTAAGTCCCTTGTCAGGGACCACATGAACAATGATTTGGTATTTATTTATTTTCTATATAGTTATAGTAAAGTATAGTTAGCTTAATTTAGTTTAGTTATAGTAGAAAATAAATTAGTTAGTCCATCCATAAACAGTTTTCCTGTTTCTCTGTAATCTTATCTCCAGATCCGTTATATTACCCCTCTGGTTTTCTATACACACTATGTAGGAGCTGTCACCAACATCACAGTTAGTGGAATCTGACTTCTACCGTACCTGTCTGGACAAATGCAGTGTTAAGAGGCTGTCCCAAATTTCAGCATAACCTAATATCTAGCCCTGTCCTAAACTCTTGTGGGCCATTGAAGAAAACATCTGCAATAAGGTTGTAAAATAAGTCTGAATATTAGGTCTCTTACTTTAAATGTCCCTGAGCAGCTGCTGCACATAAGGCTGTAAAGCCATTTGAAACAGTAGCATCTACGTGAGCTCCTGACATCAGCAGCAATTGTACACAGTCTGCATGGGAACAAAAATAGAGGGTGAGAAAATGGTAGAATAAAACTTGCAAAGAAATGTGTTATGTAGTTATATAAAAGCTTGTAGTCAAAACCATTACATACTTTACAACTTTTACCGTAATTAAAGTGGAACTAAACCCAACAATATAATGGTTACATGTTACGTGCCGTGAATGACAACTGCCACAATTGCTTGTGCTTTCAATTGAACTGTCAAACTGTTGGAATACAGAATTGTATTTTGTGCAGCAACTACCGTACATCAGTATTCAGTAGAGATATATTCTTCAACCAGTAGATAGCAGTAATTATAAGTATGTCTTTTCCCTAAATAAAGTTACTGTTTCCTGTCTGCTGTTAAGCAGCAAAGTCCATGTGGACTGTGCACTGTCTGTTCTGTAGGGCTATATACATAAATTCTAACAGGTTATGGGCCCAGGCATAGCCCAGAAAAAAAACTGAGAACCCAGTCATAGCCAGTTACAGCAAATAAGTGCAAGATACAGCAACAGAAATAAGACTGCAGCAGAGAAAAGAAAATGGCTAGTAACACAGCTGCAACAGAGCTTTCATTTGCAAATCTGATAAACCAGAACTACCAGTCTTGCAAATTCAAAATTAAAATTCTGCCGTTAGGAGAAGGTATGTGCAAATGTATAAATGAAGTCAGGCCAGAACACTTTTCAGACGAGTGGATAGAAAAAGACCAAAAAGCTCAGAGCACAATCTCTCGTAGCATAGAAGATGATCAAATCATACATATATGTAAGTGTGAAACTGCTAAAGAAATGTAGAAAGGAGTACTAAAGCTGCATTAAAGAGCTCAGCAATAAACTGCATTTGATTAGAAATCTATACCAAACCAAGCTGATAAAAGGCCAGGATATGCAGGGCCACACCCTGGAAATGCTTGAACGCATGAGAGATATAGGAGAAGAAATAAAAGATTTTCATGTCGCAGCACTATTACTAAGTGGTTTACCAGAAAGTTATGAAACATTTGTCACAGCACTTAATGCATGTCCAGATAATGAACTGACATTGGAATGTTAAGAGCAAGCTTGTGGATAAATATAAGTGTAAAACAGAAAGCATTAACCACTTCCCGCCCAGTCAATAGGAGATTGACGTCTGGGAAGTGGTTCTGTTTTCCACACTGGACGTCTATTGACGTCCTGCAGGATAACAGCCGCCGCGCGCCCAGGGGGGCGCGCATCGCGGCGATCGGTGGAGCGGTGTGTCAGTCTGACACACCGCTGCACTGATCTCGGTAAAGAGCCTCCGGCGGATGCTTTTTATCACGTGATCAGCCGTGTCCAATCACGGCTGATCACGATGTAAACAGGAAGAGCCGTTGATCGGCTCTTCCTCACTCGCGTCTGACAGACGCGAGTAGAGGAGAGCCGATCGGCGGCTCTCCTGACGGGGGGGTTCGCGCTGATTGTTTATCAGCGCAGCCCCCACTTGGATACCCACACTGGACCACCAGGGAAGCCCCCCAGGACCACCAGGGAAGCCCCAAGCATGTGGATGGCCAGGTAAGTCCCCCATGGCCATCCACATGCACAAATACATACACAACATATGGCAATCAGTGCCCACAAATGGGCACTGACTGGCACCATCATGGCACAACCAAAATGTATGATGCCCAGCAATGCCAGCCACCATTGTCATCAGTGCCACCTACCAGTGTCCATCAGTGCCACCTATCAGTGCCCATCCGTGCCCATCTGTGCCCATAAGTGCCCACCTATCAGTGCCCGTCTGTGCCACCTATCAGTGCCACCCATAAGTATCCATCAGTGCTGCCTATAAGTGCCCATCAGTGCCGCCTATGAGTGACCATCAGTGCCGCTTATGAGTGCCCATCAGTGCCGCCTATGAGTGCCCATCAGTGCCGCATACCAGTGCAGCCTATCAGTGCCCATCAGTGCCGCCTATCAGTGCCCATCATCAGTGCCACCTCATCGGTGCCACCTCATTGGTGCTACCTCATCGGTGCCCATCAGTGTCACCTTATCAGTGCCCGTTAGTGCCGCCTTATTAGTGCCCGTCATTGAAGTAGAAAAGGTACTTATTTACAAAAAGATTTAACAGAAACAAAGAAAAACGTATTTTTTTTTCAACATTTTCGCACTTTTTTATTTGTTGTGCAAAAAATAAAAATCGCAGAGGCAATCAAATACCACCAAAAGAGAGCTCTATTTGTGGGAACAAAATGATAAAAAAATTGTTTGGGTACAGTGTTGCATGACCGCGCAATTGTCATTCAAATTGCGACAGCGCTGAAAGCTCAAAATTGGCTTGGGCAGGAAGGTGTATAAGTGCATGGTATTGAAGTGGTTAAAGGATATCTAAAGGTAAATTTAAATGCCATATGAACTGTGGAATGGAAAAGCCCAGAATTTGAACCATTTGGAAGCAAAGCCTGTGTGCACATCCCAAAAGAAAAGCGTACAAAATGGGATGATGGTGCAAAGGAAGGTGTACTTTAGGGGTACAATGAATCTCATGAGGGATACATAATTCTACACCAAGACACAAACAAGGTAGCCATCAGTAGAAGTGTAATTGTTGATGAAACTTCAGTGTGTACAACATTTCATGAACTAATGCCGCGTACACACGGTTGGAATTTCTGACAGAAAAAGTCAGATGGGAGCTTTTCATCGGATATTCCGACTGTATGTATGCCCCATCAGACTTTTTCTGTCGGAATTTCCAACAGACTTAAATAGAGATCAGGTTCTCAATTTTTTCGTTGGAAATTCCGACGGAGGTTTGCCCGGTCAAAAGTCCGACCGTGTGTACGCGGCATAACACAAACGCTTCAAACTGAGGGAAATTCCACTCAATGCCACATGAAGATAAGCAACAAAGTGATACAGAAATATAAATTAGGGAAGATAATCCAAATGCTGTAAAAGAAGAAACCAGGCCACAAGAGGCTTCAATCGGGAAATCCATCAGGAGCAATAAAGGCATCCCAGTCAAATGTCTGTCCTATGTTGCTCGCATAGATTTAAAACTAGAGCCAAACAAAAATGGACAAAACCGCTTACAAGAAACAGATTTATGGAACTGATATCTGAAATGGGAATAATATAAAGAGTAGATGTTGAGTGGGGGTGCTGGAACATAGAATTGTATTTTGTGCAACAACTACACTGTACTGTACATCAGTATTCAGTAGATATATATTCTTCAACCAGTAGATGGCAGTTTGTAGCTGCATCTATGGTATACTCTATGACTTTTCCCTAAATAAAGTTCCTGTTTCCTGCAGTTAAGCAGCAAAGCCCACGTGGACTGTGCACTACCTGTCCTATAGGGCTTTATACATAATTTCTAACACAAACCATCAAATGGCTGGGTCATAGCTGATCACACGTGCAGCACAATGACAACTGTAGATCAGAGGTTAAGATAGCAGCTTTCTTGGCTGTAAAGGATAGGAGGGTTTAGTTCCTCTTTAAGATACGTTTAGAACAGAAAGATACAGTAGAAAGACAAACATTTAGAAACCATTTTACGCTAGATTCATTAAAATGTATTTGCACTCAAATTGGGATAACACCTACTTTATATTTGATACATGTCCCCACTGGCATGGCTTCTGCAAATTTCAGAAATGTAAAATCCTACAGGTTCTCTTTGTTTTTGACTGGTTGGGGAGCTGTGTTTATATATAATAATTAACCCTGTCTGTACTGTGCTGGCAGATATCTCTAAGTTGTAAACTAGATTTAAACACTACCGGGAGAATTCAAAAAAGGTGTGGTAGACTTTGGGGTGCAATACTGAATGTGTCCATGTCTGCACTGGGGAAGGATTATCACTCCTTCCTCAGTGCACTCACTCCTGCTCTCCCCGACCAATGTGCTGATCACACTGACAAGAGCATGGCAAAGGAGTTTTATACAGGGGATGAGCTGAGCCTCATGGGGAAGAGAGAGACTAGTCCTCCATCAGGTCAGCTTCATTTTTAACCATAGCTGCAATTCATTCCAATAGTGGCTTTCTAATCTACCCACTGCCATTCACTGTCAATTAAAAGTAAAGTTCCCTATCAGACGTGTCCTCCTTTTGCCTAAATCTTCCTCTTCTGATGCCCCCCCCAAGCCATTACTACAACTTCTATGAATAAAACATGATCTATGAATGGGGGCAGATCTTTCACTTATTCTCCCATCTTTAATTCATAGATCAGGTTTCATTAATGGAAGAGGTAGGACCAGTTTTTAGGAATGGATGAGCTGGGCAAGAAAGGTGGGCAGTGGGCACAGTCAGGTACTCTTGATTAGTGCATATCACAGCCTCTTAGTTTAATTAGCCACTGTTGCACTGAAGGATTAGGTTGGTGGCGGTGGGCATTGGAGGAGGAAGCTTTAGGTGAAAGGAGGACACATGAGCACAAGGCACACATCTTAATAAGAGTAAGTAATGTCCCTTGTGGTGATTTTTTACTTTTTTCGTTCTTGGCAAGACATAGGCTTTAAAAATTTAAGCCTGGTTCACACCATTGCCTTTTTATGTGCATTTTGTAACACATAAAAACACATGTCACAAAATACATTGGGGTTAATTTACTAAAACTGGAGCGTGCAAAATCTGGTGCAGCTGTGCTTGGTAGAAATCAGCTTCTAATTTCAGTTTGTTCAATTAGGCTGTGACAAAAAAAACCTGGAAGCTAATTGGTTTCTATGCACCAGATTCTGCACTCTCCAGTTTTAGCAAACAAACCCTATTCAGTCCAATCAGGTCATTCACATCTGTTTACTGTGTTACACCACATTGATAAAAATGAAGCATGTCTGATTTTAAATGCATTTACATGGCATTTTCTGGTGCACTGATGCATCATATATCCCCACCCACTCCATGAGACTCCAGTGTTTTAGGCAGCAATAAGCAGTGCTCAAGACAAAGAAAGGAGGGGTCTCTGTCCTGTACCATACTCCAGGATAAGGTATTTACAGGTAAGCCAAAATTCTTAATCCTACAGAACAGGTCATAAAACTTGTAATCTTAGACCATGGGACGTTCCCAAGCAATAAACTGAGAGGTGGGCAACAACTAGGGATGAGCCGAACACCCCCCAGTTCGGTTCGCACCAGAACTTGCGAACAGGCAATAAATTTGCTCGAACATCCGAACACCGTTAAAGTCTATGGGACTCGAACATGAAAAATCTAAAGTGCTAATTTTAAAGGCTTATATGCAATTTATTGTAAAAAAAAGTGTTTGGGGGCCCGGGTCCTGCCCTAGGGGACATGTATCAATGCAAAAAAAGTTTTAAAAACGGCCGTTTGTTCGGGAGCAGTGATTTTAATAATGCTTAAAGTGAAATAATAAAAGTGAAATATTCATTTAAATTTCGTACCTAGGGGGTGTGTATAGTATGCCTGTAAAGTAGCGCTTGTTTCCCGTGCTTAGAACTGTCCCTGCAAAAAGTGTAATTTCTGAAGGAAAAAAAGTCATTTAAAAGCACTCGCGGCTATAATGAATTGTCGGCTCCCGACAATACAAAGAAAAGTCATTGATAAAAAAAAAAAGCGTGGGGGTCCCCCCAAATTCAATTACCAGGCCCTTCAGGTCTGGTATGGATTTTAAGGGCAACTCCACGCCAAATTTAAAAAAAAAATGGCGTGGAGTTCCCCCCAAAAATCCATACCAGACCCTTTATCCGAGCACGCAACCTGGCAGGCCGCAGGAAAAGAGGGGGGGAGGAGAGAGCACCCCCCCTCCTGAACCATACCAGGCCACATGCCCTCAACATGGGGAGGATGCTTTGGGGGTCTGTGACCCCTCAAAGCACCATGTCCCCATGTTGATGGGGACAAGGGCCTCATCTCCACAACCCTTACCCGGTGGTTGTGGGGGTCTGCGGGCGGGGGGCTTATCGGAATCTGGAAGACCCCTTTAACAAAGGGGACCCCCAGATCCTGCCCCCCCTATGTGAATTGGTAAGGGGTACATTGTACCCCTACCATTTCACAAAAAAAGTGTAAAAAAAAAAAAAAAACACAGACACCGTTGGGAAAAGTCCTTTATTAAAAAAAAAAAAATTATTCCAGCGGTGGTAATCCACTCTCGGTATCCTGCGATGGGTGATCTCCTCTCCAGGGTCCAGCGATGGATGATCTCTCCTCTCCGGGGTCCAGCGATGGATGATATCTCCTCTCCAGGTCCAGGCTCCAACGATGATGTCCAGCACAGCGAGGAACAGCAAGCATCCTGTCTCCACCGGAGACACCCCAGGAATCCCGGCAGCCTGACAGGTCTCTTATGTAGCTGAGGACGGGGCCACCCGTCACGTGACCCCATCCCCCTCTGACACAAGGGGAAACCTGGGCTTCCCCAGTGACGTGCGGGTGACCCCACCCCCCTCTGATGTAACGCAGGTTTCCGTTGCATCAGAGGGGGCGGGGTCACCTGCACATCACTGGGGAAGCCCGGGTTTCCCCTTGCGTCAGAGGGGGACGGGGTCTCGTGACGGGTGGCCCCGTCCTCAGCTACATAAGAGACCTGTCAGGCTGCCGGGATTCCCGGGGTGTCTCCGGTGAAGACAGGATGCTTGCTGTTCCTCGCTGTGCTGGACATCATCGTTGGAGCCTGGACCTGGAGAGGAGAGATCATCCATCGCTGGACCCCGGAGAGGAGAGATCATCCATCTCTGGACCCCAGAGAGGAGATCACCCATCGCAGGATACCGAGAGTGGATTACCACCGCTGGAATCTTTTTTACATTTTTTTTATTTTTAATAAAGGACTTTTCCCAACGGTGTCTGTGTGTTTTTTTTTAATTATTTTTTTACACTTTCTTTGTGAAATGGTAGGGGTACAATGTACCCCTTACCAATTCACATAGGGGGGCGGGATATGGGGGTTCTCTTTGTTAAAGGGGTCTTCCTGATTCCGATAAGCCCCCCGCCTGCAGACCCCCACAACCACCAGGCAAGGGTTGTGGGGATGAGGCCCTTGTCCCCATCAACATGGGGACATGGTGCTTTGAGGGCTCTCTCGTCCCACCCCTCTTTTCCTGCGGCCTGCCAGGTTGCGTGCTCGGATAAAGGGTCTGGTATGGATTTTTGGGGGGAACTCCATGCCATTTTTTTATTTTATTTGGTGTAGAGTTTCCCTTAAAATCCAAACCAGACCTGAAGGGTCTGGTATGGATATTTGGGGGGAACCCCACGTCATTTTTTTTTTATTTGGCGCAGGGTTCCCCTTAATATCCATACCAGACCTGAAGGGCCTGGTAATAGAATTTGGGGGGACCCCCAAGCATTTTTTATATCAATGACTTTTTTCTGTATTGCCAGGAGCCGACAATTCATTATAGCCGCGAGTGCTTTTAAATGACTTTTTTCCTTCAGAAATTACACTTTGTGCAGGGACAATTCTAAACATGGGAAACAAGCGCTGCTTTACAGGCATACTATACACACCCCTTAGGTATGAAATTTAAATGAATATTTCACTTTTATTATTTCACTTTAAGCATTATTAAAATCACTGCTCCCGAAAAAGGTCAGTTTTTAAAACTTTTTTTTGCATTGATACATGTCCCCTGGGGCAGGACCCGGGTCCCCAAACACTTTTTTTGACAATAAATTGCATATAAGCCTTTAAAATTATCACTTTAGATTTTTCATGTTCGAGTCCCATAGACTTTAACGGTGTTCGGATGTTCGAGCAAATTTATTGCCTGTTCGCAAGTTCTGGTGCGAACCGAACTGGGGGGTGTTCGGCTCATCCCTAGTTGTTGCCCACCTCTCAGTTTATTGCTTGGGAACGTCCCATGGTCTAAGATTACAAGTTTTATGACCTGTTCTGTAGGATTAAGATAATAGGAATTTTGGCTTACCTGTAAATACCTTATCCTGGAGTATAACACTATTTTTTGCATTGATACATGTCCCCTGGGGCAGGACCCGGGTCCCCAAACACTTTTTATGACAATAACTTGCAGATAAGCCTTTAAAATTAGCACTTTAGATTTCTCCCATAGACTTTTACAGGGTGTTCCGCGGCTTTTTGAATTTGCCGCGAACACCCCAAATTGTTCGCTGTTCGGCGAACGGGCGAACAGGCACTCGAAGCTCATCCCTAGCAACAACATAGCAAACAGAACTGCCAACAGGCCCAAAAAATTAGGGGTTAAAAAAAAATCAAGCAACACCTTGAAGTACCTTGCAGCCAAAGCTTGCATCAGCCAAGGCCTGGACATTCACAAGATAGAGTCACTAGCTCCCCACCCACCAGCTAGCTACAACCTTCTAAGAAATTTAAGTGGCTGTCTGAGCACCATCTCCATGAAACTTTTTTTAGACAAGCCAGAACTGCCTCCAGCTAGCTGCTTATACGGTTCAATGACTATAAGCAGTGGTCTCATTGTGTGCATATATTGTATGCCTGGCTGTTTTTTTGTTGTGCCTTGTGCAAAGCATCTTAATAGAACTATGTATTACAGAAATCTTTTTCACTGTGTTTGGCAAAATTGACGACTGAAGCCTTATGTAGCTGCCCCAGAAATCTACAGTGCTTCTCCTCAATATATGGATGCCATGGATTCAGTGAAGTCACTAATGCTAATACTAAATTAAAGAACAACAGGAGCAATGAGGGGAAGAGATCACCAGCAAGACTTAACAGTGATCTTCTGATTGCTGTATGGCAGTCTGCTAAACCTTTGTCTACATCTTCCAATAGTATATACAGGTGGGAAGAAAGCACCTATTTCACCACCATACAGTCACCAAGAAAATAGTTGCCCCTTTTCAACCTGGCACACAAGGTATTCACATTGGTATCTTCATAGCAAGAAGGGGCTTCTTGTTATCCATCCCAATGTCAATAGCTGCATACTTGACCCAGAAGGGTGCTTCCAGTCAGTACAAATCTCAAGCACAACATACAAGATACATTTAGAAAGAAGAAAAAAAATGCACATTTTAGACAATAAAGGGGAATAAGCAGAACTAGAGAACTGAGAAGAAATACAAACATTAATGGTTGACATCTTACCTGAATGTCCATTGGCAGCAGCAGAATACAAGGCAGTATAGCCATCTTTACATAAGTTATTTATATCCAGTCCTTCTTCATTAAGCAGCATTGACAATAAAGTGACATTTCCCTGGGCAGCAGCTTGGTGAAGAAGGGTGGACCTGTCTCCCAGGGGAACAGGTCCACCGCTTGTTAGTAAAGAAGTTAGGGAGGGAGACCAGCCTGTGAGTCAAAGTAATATATGATAAGGGAGATAAAGATCCACAAGTAACACTGAAAAAATAAAAATCATAAATTCCTAATAGTTAACAGGGTCTGGAATTATTCATAAAATGTATTCCTAGTATTGTCATTTAATACTGACATTTTAACAGTGTAATTTTCAGGGAAAACCTATTAAAGATTATGGGATGCATAAAGATTAAACATGCATTTGATGTTTTTATACTGTTTTAAATGATTAAGTAATATACTGTGTGTATAGCACTAATTATTTGTATTATGCATTTTGGTTAGGTGACTAAATGCTAATATGAATAAACTTAAACTTGATTATACTTTGGGCTAAATTTACTTAAGGAATTTATAACATATGCACTAAGGGTAATGCCCCAGCAACACAAACACAAAGTGAACATTACTAGCTTGGATCTAAAGCTGAACTCCAGGAAGACAGATAAATACTTTACATATCTGTTAGGCTCCGTGCACACTGAAGCTTTTTAACAGCCCATAAACTCCCCTCTATGTTATCCTATGTGTCCATGCACACATGTACCTTTTTGGACGTTTATCAGCAGGGGCGTTTATGGGCTGTTGTCTGAACGCTCTAAAATTGCATTCAAGAGCAGTCCTGAAAACGCCAGATGCCGGTAAAAGCTGTTAAACACGGGTAAATGCTGTAAACAGGGTGTTAAGCCTCACCAGGCTTTCTCTACCTCTATTCAAAATCAATGGTTCCCTATGGGAGCCAATTGATTTGAATAGAAGTCGCACCATAAGTCGGATCATGATGATCCGACTTGCGGTGGACTTGTGTGCTGAGGATGAAGGGAAACCCTGCCTCCTTATGACGTCACCACCCGGGACATGATGGGATGATGACGTCACAAGGGGCAGGGCCTCCGGATGACGTCGGCAGGTGGCCCTGCCAATATAAGTCATTGCACATGGCGGACCCATCATTTTCCCGGGAGATCACGTCGAGTCAACATTGGAAGAAGAACAGAGGGTAAAGACAGCTGAGAAGACCCGGCAAAAGAGCGAGAAGACAGCACAGAGAGGAGAAGAAGTGGAGAGGGGAGAAGGACCGGAGAGGGAGAAAGACCGGAGGAGGGAGAAGAGCCGGAGAGGGTACAAGAAATCCGAAGACACGCCGGAGCTGCCTTAATAAAAAAAATTCAAAACCTGTGTACTGTGTTTATTTTTGACACTTTTTTTAGGCGAATGGGTAGGAGCACAAGGTACCCCATACTCATTCACATAGGATCTAGGGGGTGTCCAGATTCCGATAAGCCCTGCCCACAGACCCCGACAACCACCAGCCAGGGTTGTCGGGAAGAGGCCCTTGTCCTCATCAACAAAGGGACAAGGTGCTTTGGGGTGTGGGGGGGCAGAGCCCCCCCTGCCCCAAAGTACCCACCCCCCATGTTGAGGGCATGTGGCCTGGTATGGTAAAGGAGGGGGGGCGCTTGCTCGCCCCCCCTATACTGACCTGCTGGGCTGCGTGCTCGGCTAAGGGTTTGGTATGGATTTTGGGGGGACCCCACACCGAAGGGTCTGGTATTGTCTGAGGGGGGAACCCAACGCCAATTTTTTGCCCCTTCATCCTCAGCACACAAGTCACACTGCAAGTCAGATCATCATGATCCGACTTCTGGTGCAACTTCTATTCAAATCAATGGGCTCCCACAGGGAACCATTGATTTTGAATAGAGGCGGAGAAACATGACTAAAAGCTAGCGTGGCTAAACGCGCATTGACGCCAATGCAAAACACTGATAAAATCATGTTTTTAAAGCAGCGTTTTCCTACCAGCAATCCGACATCCAAAATGACTTTTTTGAGCGTCCTGTGTGCATGGAACCTTAATAATAGGTTTTACCTGCCTAGGAATTTGTATTTTTACCCATCCAACCCTGTATGATAGGGCAGAGGACTCTCCCTGCTGCAGTTAAGTAATACAACTAGGTGTTCCTGCACCCTGCCTATGAATAGGCAGTGAAGAAGAAGCAGCAAACAGATAGGAGGATTAAGTATGACATCATAGAGTTGAGCCTATCAGCACTCTCTCTGTTACCACATGAGCACATTAGAACTAGCTCCTTGTGCTGTTTTTCCCTCTCCTATTCTGGGCTCTGCTGTACAGGGACTGATGCCACGTAAAATTATTATATTTACAACAGTTTAATGTTTTATCTATATCAACCTATCTATCTATTTACAGAGCTGCATGATTGAATATGTGCCTTTTATATTTGTTTGACGTTCAGCTCTAACTCAAGGCCATCGAATGTTATTGTGTGCATTGGCTGGATTGCCCCTTAAAGGTTTCATAGAAATACTATTATTTGAGGTGGCTGAGTATGACCGCCATGCAGTGAAGACAACTTATATCAAGGGCACAGGAGATAAACTGTAAATAGTGTCATGCAGTAAATTACATACAAACACACACATTTTTAATTGTTTAGAGCTGGAGATACTGATTTTCAACTGGACAATGTCAGCCACACTTTGAACACTGCATGGCAGATACTGAGCAAATAAACTACAAACTCAGAAGGTGGTTGATTGATTGTACTACTGAATGCAATTTGTTTTAATCAGTTAGTAAATTTAGCCCATTCAGTTATTTTTAGCAACCGCCTTAGGAGAATAATTGTGGATTCTGGAAATTTTAGTGAACAAGCTGCCAAACAATTTGTGAACTCTAAAAGTGCCAAAAGACTGCAAGAGAAAGAAATGTATGAATCAGTAACCATGAGAGGAAATAATGTGAGCTTGGTGAATTAGTCACTAAGGTTTTACATGCAGATTATACAAATCTGCTAAATTGCACTTAAAGTGAACCTGTCAGGATGGTTTAGAGCTGATCTCCTATGTCTTAGTGAAGGTTAAATAGTTTGTTTGGACCAAGCTGGTCCAAGCAAACTATTACCTTTATTGCTAGATGTGCCCGCTCTATAAACTGTATGTAGCCTCAGCTAAACACAGTGTACAGCTCTATGTACCAGGAACTTCCTGTCCTGCTCCCAATAACAGAATTGAGCTGGGCTAAACACTGCTCAGCCATTCACAGGGAGCTTTGTATTCTGTGGATAAATACAAAGCTTCCTCTGAATGGCTGAGTTGGAGATAGTGATGTCATCTGCCCGCCTCTCTGTCCAGCCAAGCTGGTCCAAACCAACAATTTTACCTTGATTAAAACATGGAGATCAGCTTTAAGCACTAATTTCAGAGCAGGCCACCACATCTTGCGTGATGCTTTAGAAGTGCGCTCTGACACAGAGTTGGCACCATTTCCTGTTCAATATTAGCCTTCAGAGCTATAGGGCAGATTCTGTTTTGATAGATAACATCCTTTATGGCCGTTTCCCTTTAACATATATCTAAGGCCACAAATAACTTTTTTAGCACTTTGGATAGAGAAGGGATAGTTAAAACTCCCATTAATTTTTTGTCATTTGTGTCCCATTGTGGAGATTTAATGTCCTGTAGACACAAAAGCAAGTGAGAGTAAAACTCTCCATAGTGAGGGAAACCCATCAGCTGCCATCAGCACAAGCGTCTCCACTGTTAGATTTCCCCTCTATTGCTCTTAGATTTTCCATCACATCCAGTCCCAGTTTAAAGAACCATTAGGATCAGGGCAAATAGAGGGATTGGCTCTCTCTAGCAGAGACACAAATCGCAATACAAACATTGCAGGGGTTCTACCCCTTCCTTACTCTATCCAAATGTATATTAAAAAAAAAAAAAAAAAGTTTAGCCTTTAGATAAGATGAAATGACCATTTTTAAAATGACCTTATCTTTGAAAAACAAAAAGGTGAACACCTAACATTAGAATTCATTACAATGTGCATTATTCCATAAAATAAAGCAGCTTCTATATCTGATTTTCTCACAAATAAAATAAAACAATGCATAAACAAATCAAATGTAACATATTAAAAAAAACAATTAGCCAAAAAGCACAGCTAAAAAGCTTACCAGCAAAGAAAGTGTGTCCACGTTACACGAGTATAATTTATCATACAAGACAGTTGTGAATTATTAGAAGCAAAAGAAAGATTTTTAAATACAAAAAAAATCTATCGGTGAAGCATTTGCATAAGCCGGAAAAGCATGCAGCAATGGAAAATGGAACGGGGCAGAAGAACAGCTTCTGGCATCAGCTTCAGAATGTGGAGATGGTTAATTTGAGAGCCAAAATCAATACCTCAATCTTTTGACCCTACTTCCAAGCCAAATCACAGTCAGAAGATAAATTATTGCATTTTAAAGGAGGCAAAGACAGTGGTTTTACAATTTGAAGAAAATAATTGCAGTTTAATATGAAAAAATGTCATGGGGTATGAAAATCTATGAGCTTAAATTAACCAATAACTGAAATGCATCATGCTTGAAATAAAAAAATAAAAAAATGGATCATCTGTAAAGCAAAATATAGTCACATGACTGAATGTCTGTTTTTGGAGCTGCTGCAATTCAACTAAAATAAAAATTAATGAGTAGAAAAAAAAAATGTGTGAACTGCTTGCAAATTGTATTAATCCAAACAACCACTAAACCTAAAATACAATTTGTTTTTTATATTAAGGTGGCAACGTTTAAGCTCTGACACGTGTACACACACACAGTCTATATTTGTACAAGGGGTTTATCTGAAGTGTATCTAAACCCAAAAAACAATATACAGTAAGTACCTGTAATAAAAAAAAATCTTGCCAGAAACATGGTATCGTTGTGCTTTCCTGTAAGCTCACAGGAAGTGGCAAAGAACCTTATCTTTATTATGTGAACAATCAGTCCCGTAATGGAGATGAACAAAGACAGACATGTTTGATGTCCAGCCTGTGTGACCACCATGGCTGTCCCCATAGATACAATGGAGAAATAGGACACAAACATGACGGGACAGAACCACAATTGTTTTTTTTTTTTTTTTACAGGACTATCATGTGAAAATAAAAGGGGAAAAACGCCTGAAACTTTTTACATACCGGTATATATATATAATGCAGCCAGCTCACCATAGGCTGGTAAGCTGCAATATATTACACTTTTGTTTTTGGTTTAGATACTCTTTAAATCAGTGCAATAAACTACTCAAACTAAAATTTGATTGGCTCATGCTGCATCTAATTACTCTCTACAAATCTCAGTGGTTGTATTAGAAAACTTCATAACATTCTCCTTTGAACATTGCAAAGAAGTTTGGGAGCTCTAATTTCTGACCCTACTTTTGAATAATCTAGTTACCTGGCTGTCACCTGCTTTGATACTATTGAGTCACAGACCTAGAATATGAAGTAAGAGGCACAAGCCAATGAAGTGGCAAGTCAGAACTCCTGATCTGCATGCTTGCTTCAGATTAATTACTCAGAAAGTACTGAAGATTTTAGATCAGTCTGACAGCATAATCAACTAGCATTATCATAATATCAGAAAGTACTGAAGCTATTGGAGCTCTCTGACAGATGATCAGCTATCATTATAATAAGCAAAGGTCAGCAATAACAACCTACATACTTCTTTCGGTATTGGTTTGCTTTAAATAAGAAGTAAACCCATCAATTTAATAGTTTAAAAAAACAGTTACATTCCTGGCATGTGCCAGAAATGTAGCTGTCACATTGGTTGTGCTCTCAACCAAACTGTCAAACCTTTCAAAGGCTGGTGTCATAACTGATCACATGTGCAGCATCATGGCAGTTGAACATTAAACAGAGGCCAAGATGGTGGCTTCCTTAGCTAAAAACGATAGGAGGGTTTACTTCCACTTTAAGTAAAGGTCTGCATTTCCATTCTCTATACAGATGTACACAAAGTCCAGTTCTCTGTTACCACAATTTCTCATACCAAGTTTGGGCTTAGATAAAATATGATTATACTATTCCAGTTATATGCAACATGAAATCATGCTGAGGGGTAAACAAGGTTCAAACATCAGAGCAAAGCAAAGAGTAGGGCTTTATTTGGCCATAAACACCTTGATGCAAAGTAAATCATTGGCATCAGTCTCACAACCTCACAAACAAATTAGGTAGCCTTCTTCCTTGTGTAACTAAGATTATTTTATCTCAAGCTTGACAAGGGACAACATGCAGATGTCAGAAGGCAAGGTCTGGATAGCTTTAGATTCTCCATGATCATTTAAAACATTCTTTAAAAATCAACAAGAGCTTTGCTTTTTCATGGTAAGCTTTGTTCATTCCTTTGCATAAACAGCAATGGATATATTTGCCTGCTAGCTTCTAAAAATATCTCCCTAGCTTCTGCAAGGTTTTGTCTTTCCCTAATGCCAGCCTTGAGACCATGTATGTTATCGGAGGCCAAGTAAAATGTGCTTCAGTATGTTAATGTATATCAAACAACATTCACACATCACATATCACCATCTTCAGTGTGGCTGAGTACATGCTATAGTTAAATATTAAGAGATTTTTTATTGAAGCATCGAAATTGACTTTTTAGCCCTAGTTACTAACTGGAATGAGCACTTCCAGCAACAGGTATATTAAAAATGTAAAGGAGCTGCATCAGTTTTCACCCTTGCCTGTCAGGTCACCTGAGATGCCAGATGACAGATGCACACCGTAGGTCAGGAGTGCACCACAAGGTAGTGTACCCTATGGCTGACTGCTGCGGATGGAACACTGGGTGGTTAAGGAAGACTGATCCACTGGAGCACAACAGGGATCCCACAGGGAGCTAGAGCCCAAGATTCCCCAGGGTGCGGTGTCTAAGATCCAGCAGGTGTTCACCAGAGCCTTTAGTGGTGAGGATGGCCTAAGCTGCAGCTGGATCCAGGTTGCGGCCCCCAGAGTCCCCTATCTCATGCTCCGTAGGGTATAGAGAATTGAGGGGAAGTAGCAGCTCAGTATACAAGAGATAGTGAGGAGATAAGCCAAGGTCAGTGCGACAAGCAGACAAGGATAAACAAAGACAAGCCAAAGGTCAAGGTCACAAGCAGACAAGGATAGTCGAGAATAAGCCAATATCGTTAACACAGAGACAGACGTAGCACACGGCAAGCAGGAATCCAAACACACAATGCTTAACAAACAACGTTGATCAGCAAGGCAGACTGGCAGTGCACAGGTTAATATAGAGTTCTCTGATAGGGCTTGGGGTGGAGACATTCTGGGAGGAGAGATTATAAAAGCAGCCAGGTGAGAGAGTCTGGCTTCTAAGGTGAACACATGGACAGAAAGGTAAGCTGACAGACAAACATTACTGCATATCCATGACAGTACCCTCCCTCTTATGAGGCCTCCAGCTTCCCCGTCTGGGCCCGGGTTTAGAGGGGAACTTCAGATGAAACTTCTTTAACAGACGAGGTGCAAAGACCTCAGATGCAGTGATCCAAGACCTCTCCTCAGGACCAAACCCTTTCCAATGAACGAGGTACTGAAGAACGCCTCTACAGAGTCGGAAATCCAGAATTTGACTGACCTCGTACTCCTGATTATCCTCAGAGACCGGCGCCACGGTAGGGAGGGGACGAGAGAACTTATTGAGGACTAAAGGCTTCAGAAGGGCAACATGGAAGGAGTTAGCAATTTTAAGGCTTTTGGGAATCTGGAGTTTGAAACAAACCGGATTCAGTTTAGTAGTTATAGTGTACGGACCAATGAATCTTGGAGCAAACTTCAGAGAAGGAACTCGGAGCTTGATGTTCCTGGTGGAGAGCCAGACTTTGTCCCCTGGCCGAAGAGAAGGCGGTTTACGCCTGTGGCGGTCAGCAAAGCCTTTGAATTTGTCAGCAGCTGCCCGGAGGGAATCATGAACGTCACCCCAAACAGAATTGAAAGACTCCTGAGCCGAAGCCAAATCTGGAATATCTGGAGAACAGGTTATGGGAAGAGGAAGTTGAGGGTGTTTTCCATAAACTGTGAAAAAGGGTGTCTTCTGCGAACTGGTAATTACATGATTGTTATGAGAGAATTCTGCCCACGGGAGTAGAGAGGACCAATCGTCATGATGAGCAGAGACTAAGGTGCGAAAAAAGACCTCTAACTCCTGATTAACCCTCTCAGTCCGTCCATTGGATTGAGCATGGTAAGAAGAGGAAAAATCCAAGACAATATTGAGGGATTTGCAAAAGGCTCTCCAAAAACGAAACGTAAATTGAACACCCCTGTCGGAAACAATATGAGAAGGAACCCCATGGAGGCGGAAAATTTCTTGAATTAAAATGGGAACCAAGGCAGGAGCAGAAGGAAGGCCAGGAAGAGGAACAAAATGAGCCATCTTGGAGAACCGATTGATTACCACCCAAATGACCGTATTATTCTCAGACAGTGGGAGATCAGTGATAAAGTCCATGGCAATGTGAGCCCAGGGCTCCTTAGGAATGGGCAAGGGCATGAGGAGACCAGCAGGAACTTGTGTGGAGGATTTAGACTGAGCACAGTCATGACAAGCCTTAACGTAATCTTTGATATCTGAGCGGAGATTAGGCCACCAGTAGTGACGACTGATGAGTAAGAAGGATCGGAGGAATCCAGCATGATCTGCCACCTTGGAATCATTTCCCCAATGAAGGATCTTAGCTCTTAGCTCAGTGGGGACAAAGGTCTTACCAGAAGGAATTTTTGACACCAGGGTGGTAGAATGGGCAACAATGCATGAGGTTGGAATGATCGTCTTTCACTCGGTCAGAGAGGCCATGCAAAAAGGTAGCGACCAGGGCCTCATTGTTCCAGCTCAATTCAGCTGTGAGGATACGGAACTGAAGAGCATATTGTCCCACTGAACAAGATTATTGGCGAAGACGTAAAAGAGCACTAGCCGCTGAAGAAGCCCGAGCCGGCTCCTCGAAGATGCTACAAAAGAGCTTCAAGAAATTGGACAGCCTGGAAACCACCGGGTCATTCTTCTCCCACAGGGGGGCAGCCCAGGCTAAAGCTTCACCGGAGAGGAGGGAAATGATATAGGCTACCTTTGCCCGATCAGACAGTAAGTTTTGAGGCTGAAGCTCAAAATGAATAGTGCATTGGCTGAGAAACCCCCTGCAGGCCTTGGAGTCCCCAGAGAAATGGAACGGAGCTGGCAGTTGTAGTGAGTGTGTGGCTGCGACTGGTGCGATAGGTGCAGCCGCTGGTTGTACTTGAGGTTGCTGATTCGGGGTTCCCAAGGAGGCCTGGAGCTGCACGAAGCGGGAAGCCAGATCCTGGAGGAATCGCATCACCTGAGTCTGATTCGATTCCTGGGTCTCAAGTCTGCGGACTATGCCCAGCAAAGGATCATCTGCGGGAAGTGGCACAGCAGCCGGGTCCATGGCTGATCGAACTGTCAGGTCACCTGAGTTGCCAGATGACAGATGCACACCATAGGTCAGGAGGTAGTGAACCCTATGGCTGACTGCTGTGGATGGAACACTGGGTGAATAAGGAAGGCCGATCCAATGGAGCACAACAGGGATCCCACAGGGAGCTAGAGCCCAAGATTCCCCAGGGTGCAGAGTCTAAGATCCAGCACGTGTTCACCAGAGCCTCTAGTGGTGAGGATGGCCTAAGCTGCAGCTGGATCCAGGTCGCGGCCCCCAGAGTCCCCTAGCTGATGCTCCGTAGGGTATAGAGGATAGAGGGGAAGCAGCAGCTCAGGATACAAAAGATAGTGAGGAGATAAGCCAAGGTCAGGGCGACAAGCAGACAAGCATAAACAAAGGACAAGCCAAAGGTCAAGGTCACAAGCAGACAGGGATAGTCGAGAATAAGCCTATATTGTTAACACAGAGACAGACGTAGCACACGGCAAGCAGGAACCCAAACACACAATGCTTAACAAACAATGTTGATCAGCAAGGCAGACTTGCAGTGCACAGGTTAATATAGAGTTCTCTGATAGGGCCTGGGGTGGAGACATTCTGGGAGGAGAGATTATAAAAGCAGCCAGGTGAGAGTGTCTGGCCTCTAAGGTGAACACATGGAGAGAAAGGTAAGCTGACAGACAAACATTACTGCATATCCATGACATTGCACCTCTGAATAAATCCACTGGGAAGGCAATGCTATGCAATTCCAGGCCTTTTTACAATAGCACATTGAGAAAATTTATACTTTGGAGCGTAATAAATGTAGGGAAATTAAGATACATTTACACACGATTGATGGGATTTGGAAGTCTTTTACCCTCCACATTCTGAGGAAATTGCAAAACTGTCCTGGTGGTGGCAACAGGGGACATATGTAAATGTAATTTTTATGCTTAATATTTAACATCTCAATGTGTAAAATATACAAAGTATGAAGAATGTACACAGAGATTACATGGACACACAGGGCAAGTATGACAGATTCTTCTATAGTAAGCAATAATAAGACTGATAAGCATTGGGCACAGTGGCGGTAACATTCAAAACTTCATAAAATGGGCAAACATTACAGAGATGTGAACTTAAATTAAAACAAAAGGGAAATCCACGCGTGCAATGAATAGGGACTAATTTATAGCAATAAGAGTAAAAAGATCAAATTCGAAGCAGACGATTAAGAAACTAATAATTTTCGATTTTCTAATCATGCCCTTAGGTTAAAAGGCAGAAACAATATTTTTGTAGTGTTCAAAAAAGGTGACTATTGACCACAAGTCATCTACAATTTAGGGGAGAAAACCCTTGTGATCAGTTTCTGAGTCATTTACATACTGTACATAATTGTATATATTAATTAATGCAAGTATCTAAATAATCATAACATTACGCTCCCAAGCCATTTTAGGTGTTTACTCAGTCTAATCACAATCTTTTTTAGTAAGTACCTATTCAAAATTACTGTAAAATTTTTCTGAAATAAATGTTTCTATAACTTGACTTTTATTTTGGATTCTTGCCATTTCCTTGCCATTTGCATTGTCCTATTGGAGTGTTTTATGTACAAATTTATAGATTCTCTGTTTTCTGTAAAGTGAAGACGGGATATCATATTGTTCCCAGTCAGAGATATTGTATGATTTTCAATCATTATTGGAATTCTAAAAGACTTCTAAAAGAATTCTAAAAGAATTCTAAAAGAGTCAGAAGCAGATAAAGCATTGTGCTGCAATACTAAGGAGGAAGCATATCCTAAATACTGAAAGAGAAACTATGAACAGAAACACACACAGTATACACACACACATACTTACATACTCAAACATATTAAAATCCAAAAAGGCCATTTGTATTTTGGGTTTAGTGGTTCTGTAAAGCACTTAAGCTTAGATCATTTAAAAATCCTGAGTAGTCAGAAATTTAAGCAGTGCGATAAAACATACTCCTAGGCAAACAAAGAATAAATACTAGGAACTATGACAAAAGGCTCCAGAGAGTCGCAGATCAAGCCGGTTTTGGCATCATTACATAATGAAAGTGGTTGCAGTTACTGACCTAACTTCTATCAAGGCAAACGCTTGTGAATTTTTATGTGAAGCTTGGCCTCCTAATTGGCAGAATGTTCTGCTTTTTTCAAAACTGCATGAACAAGTGCAGAGCACAGTAAGCCAAGACTGTTTGATGGAAAATGGCAAATCTAGGAATAAGAAGAAAAGGCAACTTTAGTCCAAACACAAACCTTAAATGTAGCTTAGAAATTATTCAGCAGCTCATTCACACTTTAACCGAGTCTGCTATTACATATCAGTGGGATAAAGCATACAACTGAATGAAACAATCTTAAGTTGGACACTTGAGGGCACACCAAACCTTGTCATCTGAGCTGCCCCAGCTCATTGGCTACTAAATGTAGCCATCTTTCTTAAGCTAACTTAGATGGGATTCTGCAGCATCCCCTAAAATCCACACTTCTACTATGCTTGGTGTTTATTCAGTTGTAAAATAACTGGATAAAACCAGACAGATGGTAGGCTTCAAACCATATTTTTCATCATGTCTGATAACTATGTCCAGCTTAATATTATGGTCCCCTCTAGCTTGCTTTTAGAGTGCCTTGCCTACAAGCTTAATATTTGTGACCTCAGCTCCCAGTGCCAAAAGTAAACAGTATTATGGCATTACGTAGATCTGAAAGGACAACTTATTTTGCTGTTTGCTTATGCAGAAATTAAATGTGTTTGCCAGTGGATGAATGTACAGGTTTCCTATCACATGCCTTACCTTCATGGACTTGCCCTATCTGGCTTTCCACCAGTTTATGACTGACAACAAGTGTTCTCAGTTTTCATATTTATGACGTATACATTCGGGGATTGATATTTATTTTTAGGCACCTGAATGCTTACTTTTCTAGTTCATATTTTTAAATTATATAGGAATTGGGAGGCCACAGTGCGATAAGTATCTGCAGGGCATATGCTCAATGGTGATCGGTCAAAAAGCTATCTGGTTCTGTTTAAGGTTTAACAGAGGGCAACATGCTTGAGTTGCCCATAGTGCTGCAACTCTGCTTCAATATTTATTAAAAAAACATTATAGTAGAGAGTGCAGAGATAGCTATCTATGATTGTTGAGAACCTTGTATGGGCTTCAATAATTACTAAGTCACTGACCTGGAAAAGGTATACAAATCTTAAAATGAGTGTAAAGTCAGAAGCCCTGATCTGCATAGTTCGGGGCCAGTGAATAATATACAAAAAAATGTCAGATAAAGGACAAGTATCAAATAGCAAGGCAACTAGCATTTTCAAAGAGAGAGAGAGAGCAGAGAGAGACTGTTCCCAGCAATGGCAGCTTCCATGTTTTTCATGACAGACTTCCTTTAAAGGATCCAGAATACCACAGCCATACATTAAATCTATTTTGAAAGAAACATGGAGACATTTTTTGGAAAATGGTGGCTGCCTTACATGCTGACCCACTAGCCTTTTATACTAACTATCCTGATCTGCAAACATGTTCCAGTTCAGCAACTCAAAGCATTGAAGCAAGAGTTTCAGCACCACAACTGGCTCAAACAAAACAGAGGGGGGTCAGAAGATTTATTTTAAAATTCAATCCATTGCCAATAACAATACCATTCTGAGAACAATACCATATTGGACAACTTATTTGTTTGGAGCACTCTGGCACAATGTCTTTATCTATACATACAGCAACTTCACCTTAATGATTCTACCTGAATATATTAATAGGGAACCACACAAAGAAAACCTTACTGACCCTTCTCCCTCACCATGGATCATCTGGTCCCATTGCAGTTACAAACATTCTTGTGAATGTAATTATGCATTTTTAGCGTCTTGCATTTCAGTGCAAAATCTTGGGGCAAAAAATGTTGTATCTTCCTAGCCTTTAATGACTACAAAGTGATATGTCAAGCATTAACCTTGTGACACATTACCTATGAACTTTAGACTTGCTTTACTCCCAAATTACGGCAAAGAGCAGTTATGTGCATTAACTTACAGAAAAAGAATGGACAAGTTTATGAAGAATTCAGTAGTCAGTCCGTGTCCCAGTACATGAGAACAGAAAAGGTTTAGCAGAAGTTGCATCAGGTAAAAAAAAATGAGGGGGCACACTGGCTACTTAACTCAAGCTATTTTAAGCTATTGCCATTGCAACTAAACATAATTTACCACTTTAGAACAGTAAGAACAATTCCCATTTATTTTTATTTTTTTTTACACTAAATGTAATTCCCCATTGCTTTTAAATAATGTGGGACTCAACATTTGTCATATTAAACCACATTAACACTAAAGATATTGATAAACTAAGTTTAACATATCTTTCTAACTCTATGAGTAAAATAAATCCATCTGAGTGATAGAGAAAAAAATGTAGCATATGCAGCGACAATGCCAGTCTGCTTTATAATATATATTTTTTCATTTTAAATAAATTATAATGTTTATAGGATCCTTTTTCAAATGCACACAACATTTGAAAGATAAATGCAGCCTCTTAATGTCAGATTTCCTTGCATGTTGCACCAAATGCCATATTAAGACAGATTCTCATACCCCATGTATGAAAGGAGAATATAATGAGCTATGGAAAGACTGTTTTGAGGAATGACAGTTAAGGCAGAAGTAATAAAAAGGGTAACATTTGGCAGTTAAAACATAAGCACCAATATATTTCCCATTACCTGATGCTGTTACCAGGAGGCTGTCTGAATCACATGGTCTACAGGATGAGGCACTAACAGGGTGTATGGAGGAGGTACAGGCAATGGTTGTGGGAATGACAGGGGAACTTTCTGAACATGCAGGTTCTTTCCATCCAGGGGACTGGGAAGGCCAAGCACCCACCTGTGATGTGCCTATGGCTGGTATGACACAGCCTGCAGATGCCACAGGTATATCTATAGATGGTTTTGGTGGCAGCTGAGGCGAAGAAGACTTAGACACAGTTTCCTCATTTAATACCCTGAACCCATGTGCTGAAGTGGAAGGAGCAGATGTTATGGGCTTATGTTCAATTTTCCCCCCAATGTTTGGTGGTGTTTTTAAAGGAGGATGTGGTGCAGGTGGAGTCTGTGAAAGTCCAGGCTTTTTTGGAGGTATAGGTGGGGGGTTTCCTCTATCAACTCTTGAAACCGAAGTGGATTTTAGAGATGAATGACCACCACGTCCAGCTACGGGTGGATATGTGCCTGTTTCAATTGGGTGGGAAAACCCAGGTCTTATTTGTGCACCAGTCTGAGGACTTGTAAACCTAGAAAGAACTTGAGTCACAGTATTTCTAGCCATTTGTTTTGCAACCATATTCTCACGACTGCTGGGAGACATATCTCTTGTTTGAGGATTCTGAGTTGTGTTTCCATTTTGGTCATGCTCATTGGCATTTGCCTGAAACTTAAACTTTGCAGCCTGGATGCGAGGACTAACACCTGAATTTAAAGTAGTATTTAAACAAGGTGAATGTAAGCTCTGCATAGACTTAGACAAGTAACTTGGTGAAGCCGGAGAGGTACAAAATGGAATGTTTGGGTATAAAGAGGAACTGCTTGTTATTTCTGAAGAGCAGCCGTTCTCTTCTGTCCTGCTATAATTCGTAGGAAGACCATCATTATGAGCGGTCTGTCTATCTACCACTGACTTTGCAAATGCAGAATTTGTGCAAACATTTATCTTTGTGCCACCTCCTATGACATGGTTGACTATAGATGGTTTGGCTGGTATAGTCAAAGGAGGCTTCTTGTTATTTTCAGAGTCACTATCTACTCCTAATGTATTTGCCTGGCAAGAAACTGATCGTGATCCAGAACTTCCAGGTAAAGGGTGCTTATCTTTGCTCTTCCTCAGAAGTGGTATATTTGCTTTACTTTCTTCTTCTCTTGACAACTTCAGTTGTTCAATAATTTTCTTCATTCTGTCAATCTCATCCTGTAGTTCTTTGGTGTGTGCTTCTTCCCGAGAGAGCTTGGCACGGAGATGCTCTCTTTCAGTGTCGAATTCTGAAAGTTGTTTTTCAATTTGAGCCTCCATCTGTGCTTCTATTTGTGATCGGATCTGTTTTTCAGCAGCCAGTGCTTCTTCTAGTTCAGCACCCTTCTTTTTTTCCAACTCTAACTTTGAAATTGCATCTTCAAGCCTTTGAGCTTCTTCTACTATTTTACTAGACAAAAGTTTACATTCTTTCACTAGAATCAGGACCACGTGTTTATTTTTGGTACGTTCTTCTTCGAGACGAGCCAACAGTTTCTTGTGCTCTTGTTCCAGGTTCAGCAGTTGATTTTTCTCTGCCTCAAGCTGGAAGCAGAAAAAAAAGAAAGTTAAAATGTAATATCCTACATTCAAAATTCCTCTTGACATAAATGTCAACCAAGAATGGGAGTTTTTTTAACTACCTTTACACTGTGGTTATGCCGGAAACAACTGGCTTGACACAGTTGAGACCCCATCTACTAAAAAAAAAGGCATGGAACGTACTTTGTTTTCCCATTAGCATTCTAAACATCTTCAGCCATATGACCCAAAATACATCAACCTGATCCTAGGGTGGCTTGACAACCAGAGAATTGTCCTAAAAGGTACCCCTCTAACCTGGCCACATGTCATACACATTAGTGTTAGTCTACTGAATGTGTTTGTCAATAGCTAAAGGCCAAAACCAAGGCTAAAGAGAAATAACCTTAAAACTCTCTCTAGATGAAGGGTTATTTTCCAAAAAATGGAACATCGTTCAGTATCTCACAAAAGTGAGTACACCCCTCACATTTTTGTAAATATTTATTTTATCTTTTCATGTGACAACACTGAAGAAATTTCACTTTGCTACAATGTAAAGTAGTCAGTGTACAGCTTGTATAACAGTGTCAATTTGCTGTTCCCTCAAAATAACTCAACACACAGCCATTAATGTCTAAACCGCTGGCAACAAAAGTGAGTACACCGCTAAGTGAAAATGTCCACATTGGGCCCAACTAGCCAATTTCCCTCCCCGGTGTCATGTGACTCGTTAGTGTTACAAGGTCTCAGGTGTGAATGGGAGCAGGTGTGTTAAATTTGGTGTTATAGCTCTCACTCTCCTATACTGGTCACTGGATGTTCAACATGGCACCTCATGGCAAAGAACTCTCTGAGGATCTGAAAAAATGAATTGTTGCTCTACATAAAGATGGCCTAGGCTATAAGAAGATTGCCAAGACCCTGAAACTGAGCTGCAGCACGGTGGGCAAGACCATACAGTGATTTAACGGGACAGGTTCCACTCAGAACAGGCCTCGCCATGGTCAACCAAAGCGTCATATCCAGAGGTTGTCTTTGGGAAATAGACGTATGAGTGCTGCCAGCATTGCTGCAGAGGTTGAAGGGTTGGGGGGTCAGCCTATCAGTGCTCAGACCATACGCCACACACTGCATCAAATTGGTCTGCATGGCTGTTGTCCCAGAAGGAAGCCTCTTCTAAAGATAATGCACAAGAAACCCCACAAACCGTTTGCTGAAGACAAGCAGACTAAGGGCATGGATTACTGGAACCATGTCCTGTGGTCTAATGAGACCAAAATAAACATATTAGGTTCAGATGGTGTCAAGCGTGTGTGGCGGCAACCAGGTGAGGAGTACAAAGAAAAGCGTGGCTTGCCTACAGTCAAGCATAGTGGTGGGAGTGTCATGGTCTGGGGCTGCATGAGTGCTGCCGGCACTGGGGAGCTAGTGTTCATTGAGGGAACCATGAATGCCAACATGTACTGTGACATACTGAAGCAGAGCATGATCCCCTCCCTTCAGGGACTGTTCCGCAGGGCAGTATACCAACATAATAACATCCCCATGCACAACTCCAAGATGAACACTGCCTTGCTAAAGCAGCTGAGGGTAAAGGTAATGGACTGGCCTAAACCCTATTGAGCATCTGTGGGGCATCCTCAAAGGAAAGGTGGAGGAGTGCAAGGTCTCTAACATCCACCAGCTCCGTGTTATCATCATGGAGGTGTAGAAGAGGACTCCAGTGGTAACCTGTGAAGCTCTGGTGAACTCTGTGCCCAAGAGGGTTAAAAGCAGTCCTGGAAAATAATGGTTGCCACACAAAATATTGTCCCTTTGGGCCCTATTTGGACATTTACACTGTTATACAAGCTGTACACTCACTACTTTACATTGTTGCAAAGTGTCATTTCTTCAGTGTTGTCACATCAAAAGATATAATAAAATATTTACAAAAATGTGAGGGATGTAATCACTTTTGTGAGATACTGTGTGTACATTTAAAATCTGTCACTTGGATTGCTTCTTGCATATACTGCTATACAAAATTTCAAACAGAATGCACCCTACCTTTACATATATTCTCACACATACTCAGATGAGTTAGCATTACATAATCTTTCTAAACAGAAAATTTATTTGCCTTATCACTCCGAAAAAAAGGAGTTACAAGAAATTTGTCCTTGATGAGGTTAACTTGCCTACTGTAGGTTTTTCTTGGCAAACTCAAAGTAAACAATAATGAGAGAACACCAAGTTTTGAATGACCAGCTATGGATCCAATTACGTTGACCTACGAAGTAGCAAAAGCTAAATCTGACAGAGCTATTGTTAGTCTTGCTCTTGCAGCAAAAAAGAATAAGCTTGTCAAAATCTCATATGCCATTAGTCTTCCCCCCATTAGTCTTTCCCACTTAACACAGCACACAGAAACAGATCTGAGTCATGAAACCATTTTCTTGCTTTGGGGATTGCCAAGTATTTCTTGGAGAGTAAAACAAGTTACATTAATAAATGTTTTTAAATAATTATTAAAATGTAATGTAATAGTGGACTATTATAGCATATGTTTAGGCAAAAAAAAAGGACACCTCTACAGGATATGCCTATTTGTCTCTTTAAAAAAACGGCAAGTGCAGAAAAATAAATGTTGGTCCTGCCAGAAGTCCAATGAACTACATACTCTGTGGCACTAAAATCCCAAGCAGATTTTTTAAACATGTACTCTCTCCCCTTGGACTACAGAAGACCACCCCCCACTTATGTTATGGAGTTGATGGGGGTGGGCTGGGGGGGATTCTGGAGTTCAGCAGGGGAGAACACAGGGAAGGCTGATAACACTACTTGGGGATTTCATTGCAAAAGTTTATTGTGGAACTCTAATCATTATTTGGAACTAATCTTACCAAGAAGCATAAAAGCAATGCAATATTAGAAAACAATATAAATAAAAATATTTTTGTGCTGTATGTCTAACAAACTTATATATATGTTTATGAATTAAAAAAAAAAAAAAAAGCAGAACCAGAGTATGCCATATCATAGCAAAGCAGGTGTAAACCAGGAACCCATAGGTCTGATCACATGTAGGATCTTTCCTTCTTGTGCTGCATGTGTCAGTCACCATGAAGCAATGGTGATTGGGAGCACTGAAAAACTACTCAATTATCTTAGAGCCCATTAGTTACAGGCAACACATTACTGAAGGTGTATGGTTTAAAATTAACCCTTTAAAACTGAAGCATGGGAGCTAATATTAATGTTAATGTTTTGAAGTTGCATTGTGTCATCCATATCCTTCCTTTCACTATTTAGCTAGGTCACTGGCATAAAAAAAGCACATGCATATAACATTTCCCGACAACTTGTTCTAGTTCAGTGACTCACCAAATAGAAAACTGCAATACACAAAACAGTTATGTATATAGTTTTATTTTTTTAATTAAATGAATTTCTCAGATATAAAGACAACAATACTCTTACATAGAATGTAGATCTACTTTAAAGTGCATGAAAAGGCAAAACGTATTATTTGTTTTGGATGGTAGTAAGGAAAGTTTAGAACTCCTGTTTTGTTTTTTTGCTGTATCCCTTATAGAAAGTGATGGAAAATCCAATATGTTGGAATTGTCACTGAAACAGGAGGAGACAGGAAATCTTCCAATGGAGAAACCTGTTCTGATGTTCACCAATAGGGTATATATCCCCTACTTTGGAGAGATCTCCTTCCTGTTGGGTTTTAGAAACAGGTGAAGTGAAGAGAAATCTCCCCAATGGGATACAGACATCTACAAAAATGGGCTTACACTTTAAAACATAAGTAAGCTAAGGAAAGGATATTTGCAGTGGTCCCTGATGTGTCTAAGTGCTCCTTGCATCCAAATATGGTGGTAATGCCAAAAGTATTAGGAAGATAAGAATGATGCCAGCTTTTTGTACTGAGAGTACAGAGTTGTGTAACAGCCTATTTAACATAACTATTTGTCCCTTCCACTGTGGCTGAAGTTTATTAAAATAACAGACAACATTAAACTGAATGCTTTGTGGGCAAAACAAGTTGCATTTTTGTCAAAATGACTTTGTAATTGATCTTATTAATTATTCTAATTTATATATTGAAGGCATTTCCATGCAGCATGTTCATAAAGATTCAAAATATATGATGCTAGACTACACGTTGGCAAATGATCAATATCCATCTTGCGCTAGTCTCTTCAGTAAACTGAATTCTGATTGGTTACTGTTTATTACAGCAATTTGCAGTATTTATTGAACAAGCCCCAATTGTAAGTAATTTTGTATCTACAATTAACTTGGAGGGTTAAATGTATTGCAAATTAAGTGACTGCCATCATAAGGTAAAATCAGTAGCAGGCGAGCAAAATGACCCTCTAGTTTTAGCCCTTCTTAAGGACAGATTTGCCCCATTACCATTTTATTTAGAATATTGAGCAAATAAGAAATCCTGTAGAAAGTGCACATTAAGTCTATTTTTACTGCAAGCACCCCGGAAGCCTGGGTGCTTAGGATATGCACATACACCCTTGGTTGACTGATTAGGAGTTGGGCTCCCCTGTCAGCCTCACATGTGATGTGTACTGTGATGGGAGCCTCACTAACCAAGTATAGGGCTCAGTAGATGGGAGAGGTGGGGTCAGGTTTCTCACCAATTCATACAGAAAACTTTGCATAATAAAAGGATCTCAGGCAATTCCAGGCATTCAGCATGCTTACCCTGAAAAAAACACTGATGTCTGGGCACCCAAAGGTGCCTGCAATAAGCCAAGACCGTTGGTTCAAGCAAGTATTTTACAATTCACATTTGCTTTAAACAATAATTCATTATTGGTAAACATCTTCACTTGCCTTTCTTTGTCTTCTCTCAGCAGCAGCAAGTTGAGCAGACATCCTTTCCTGCATCTTCCTGCAGTGTGCCATGACAGCTTCCAAGATAGTAAGTGGATTGCTACAAATAGGCCTTTTTTCTTTACCAACAGCACCTGCTTCAAAATCTCGCTGAAGAGCAAGGAATGGATCTCCAAGATTAAATCTTCCATATCGTTCTTGAACAAAAACTTCCTTTCTCCGTGCCTTAAAAATAGAAGACAAAAATATGATTCATACAGCGTCTTCTCTGCTTATGCTCTATCATTCTACAATTCCTAATGCATACATGCAACTGTAAGTATGGAGAATCCATTTTGGATTTGGCAATAGCATTAGACCTCAGAAGAAACCTTTTTAACAAAATAAACCCTTTGCTAAATAAATGTGGTTCCTGATTGGGATATCCTTAAAAGCGGAGCCAAGGATGTATACGGGGAATATGAACAAGTACAGTAATGCCTGTAGCGGGGTGTTCAATTTAGGGGGAGTGTCTGAGTGGTAATTAGGCTCAGACACACTATTGTTAGGGTTAATGGACCATTTCTGTGCCATGGGAGCTAGTGTTGGTGTATAGTTCCCTGGGGCCTACAGGTGGCGCTGTCGCTATAGGTCTGGGTTGAACCACAATACAAGGTTGTGCCTTTTCTTGTCCCCTCTCGGCAGCAGTACGGCGGGGCGGGGAACCTGCTGTGCCTGTCGGGAGAGGGTTTAAAAAGGGTCAGCCATCTTCCATGGGGGTCGGTGTCTTCGTCCACGCCCAGGCACCTTCAGCCTGGGTGTGTGGGTGTCATCTCCGGGTGCCCTAGGCCCGGAGGCCTGGTTCCTGTTCCATCCCAGACACCTTCAGTCTGGGTTGAGGTACTAATTTGGAGGCCCGGAGCCCAGCACCTTTGACTGGGTTCTGCCGGGGATCGAGGACTCCCAGGGTGCCACCTTGCGAGGGGACCCGTATCTGGGATGAGGAGGCTAGGGAGGTTACCTGTACCGAAGACCCAGCGCAGAGTCGTGGTGACGGTGTGGGCCTCTGGTAACTCTCCGGAGGGATGTCTTCTCCCTCCCACGGGCCAAGTACTCTCTGGAAGGAAGTTCGCTTACAGGTCAGTGGCAGTGGCCTAACAGGGCCGTGCCCTATCCACCCAGTCAGTGGCAGTGACTCTATTCACCCGGTCAGTGGCAGTGACCTGTTCTCCAAGTCAGTGGCAGTGACTTCCTATTCACCTGGTCTGTGGCAGAGACCAACCTCACGGTCTGTGGCAGAGATCGTGCACCAAAGCTGTTTGTGAAGCCTAAACAGTCAAAGAACCTGATTCAAGTTTGTGCCTGGACCTCCTCCCACCTAAGCTGTCCTGTGTCTTGTTCCAACCTGTATGCTGTTAAAGAGGCATATTTATTATCCGTGTGAAATAAATATAGAAGTTGGACTTTCAGTTGGTGTGGACAGTTACATTACTGGGGGAAACAAAGGACTTGCATCTACCTAAGTAGAGGTGAGAATCATCCTCGGGAGGATTCAACTCCAGCCGCAGGCAGGCCTGAAAACTAACACCGCTCAACCTCCTTACTCAGGAGGGTACGGGCTTGTGGTGCGGTGTGCCTCTCCCCTCCCTGCAAGGAGCCGAATCACATACACAAAAAGGCAGGTAGGGGGAGAGGTGGGGGGCGCTACATACCCATAAACACATCTATATTTTTTATGAGGAATGGTTGGGTAGCATCAATATCAAGCATGCACATCCAACTGATATCCAGCATGTATGGCCGTCTTAAAATGTATATCAAGACAATGTTGTACTTTTAGGAAGGAAAAACCTTTTGGCTGGACATAAATTGTAATTCTTAGTTAACACCAATATGCCGGGCTAACATGCTATAAAAGTAATTGTCCCTGCAACTTTTCTGGTCAGCATACATGCACTTTCTATTGCTGTCAATTGAATAGGTTCTTTAAATTTTGAGTAATGCAACCAAAAGCTTGCTATATGTGTAGTACAGACTTAATTTCCTGTAACCATAGTAAAGTAAATTTGTAGCAAGACAAAATTGGAGGTCTGCCATTGCATCCCTTTCTGATATCTAGATGCTCGGCTGCTAAGCTGACCCTCTGGCTTCAATACTTTGAGTTACTTACCATAACCAACTATACTGTTTAGTCAAGTCAAGATCAGCATACTGTATGTGTTCCAGGCCAGTAACTTAAAATATTGACTCAGGAATGTCAGCAGCCAGACAGACAGCATTTCCAAAAAGGTTAGCATGGCAGCCTCTATGTTCTACTCATGACAGGTGTACTTTAAATAATATCTACCAGGCCCGGACTGGCCATAGGGCACACACATAATCCCTTACTGCCTGTCATGCTAGTCCAGGGGAATCCAAACTTTCTAAACAAAGGGCCAATTTAGTGTCCTTCAGACTTTAGGCGGGCCTGACTAGGGCCAGTGGGAGTAGAAAATACCCTGGCTTCCAGTGGGAGTAAACAATGCCCTTTCTTTGGTGTTGGTGTCAGTGGGAGGAGTAGTGCCTCATTGTTGATGTCAGTAGAAGGAATAGTGCCCAGTTGTTGGTGTCAATGGAAAGAATTCTGCCCCATTGTTGGTATAAGTGGGAGGAATTGTGCCTTTCATTGGTGTCAGTGGGAGGAATAGTGCCCCATTGTTGGTGTCAGCGGGAAGAATTGGTATCAATGAAAGGAATTATGCCCCATCGTTGGTGTCAATGGAAGGAATTGTGCCTCATCGTTGGTGTCAACGGAAGGAATAGTGCTTAATCGTTGGTGGAAGTGGGAGGAATAGTGCCCCATTGTTGGTGTCAGTGGAGGAATAGTGGCCCATTGCTGGTATAAATTAACCGGTTCCCAACTGGCTCCTGTACATTTACGTTGGCAGAATGGCACGGCTGGGCAAAGTAACGTATATTTACGTCACTTTGAAATTCCCGCCGGCAGCGCACGCGCATCCCTGCTGCGATCTCCGTGACCGTGCCCGCAGGACCTGCGGACTCGATGTCCGCCGGTGTCCCGCGATCAGGTCACAGAGCTGCAGAATGGGGAGAGGCAAGTGTAAACATGCATCTCCCCATTCTCCCTAGTGACACTGTCACTGATCATCTGTTCCCTGTGATCGGGAGCAGCGATAAGTGACGTGTCACTCGTAGCCACGCCCCCTAACAGTAAGAATCACTCCCTAGAACACACTTAACCCCTTCAGCGCCACCTAGTGGTTAACCGCTTCACTGCCAGTGTTATTTTCACAGTATTCAGTGCATATTTATAGCACTGATCGCTGTAAAAATGACAATGGTCCCAAAAATGTGTCAAAAGTGTCCGATGTGTCCGCCATAGTGTCATAGTCATGATAAAAATCGCTGATCGCCGCAATTACTAGTAAAAAAAAATTATTAATAAAAATGCCATAAAACTATCTCCTATTTTGTAAACGCTACAAATTTTGCGCAAACCAATCAATAAACGCTTATTGTGATTTTTTTACCAAAAATATGTAGAAGAATACGTATCGGCCTAAACTTAGGAAAAAAAAATTTTATATATAATTTTTGGGGATATTTATTATAGCAAAAAGTAAAAAATTTTGCTTTTTTTTTTCAAAATTGTCGCTCTATTTTTGTTTATAGCGCAACAAATAAAAAACGCAGAGGTTATCAAATACCACCAAAAGAAAGCTCTATTTGTGGGGAAAAAAGAACGTCAATTTTGTTTGGGAGCCACGTCGCACGACCGCGCAATTGTCAGTTAAAGCGACGCAATGCCGAATCGCAAAAAATGCTCTGGTCTTTGGCCAGCGAAATGGTCCGGGGCTGAAGTGGTTAAAGGAATTATGCCCCAGTGTTAGTGTCAATGGAAGGAATTGTTTTGTGCACTGGTGCCCAGTCATGTTGGAACAGGAAGGGGCCATCCCCAAACTATTCCCACAAAGTTGGGAGCATGAAATTGTCCAAAATGCCTTGGTATGGCTTTAAGAGTTCCCTACACTGGAACTAAGGGGCCAGGCCCAACCCCTGAGAATCAACCCCACACCATAATATGTCCTCCACCACATTATTTGGACTAGTGCACAAAGCAAGGTCTATAGACATGGATAAGTGAGTTTGGGTTGGAGGAACTTGACTGGCCTGGACAGAGTCCTGACCTTAACCCGAGAGAACACCTTTGAGATAAATTAGAGAGGAAACTGCAAAGCCAGGCCTTCTCGTCCACATCAGTGCCTGACCTCACAAATCCGCTTCTGGAAGAATAGTCAAACATTCCCTTAGACACACTCCTAAACCTTGTGGACAGCCTTCTCACAGCGTGTAAAGGCATGTGTCAAGCTAATTTTATTATTACAAAAAGATAACCTGAGTAAATACAAAATACAGTTTTTAAATGATGGTTTCATTTATTAAGGCAAAAAAGCTGTCCAAACCTGCCTGGCTCTATGTGAAAAAGTAATTGCCCCCTAAACCTAATAACTGTGCCACCCTTGGCAGCAACAACTGCAATCAAGCGTTTGCGATAATTGCCAATAAGTCTTTCACATTGCTGTGGAGCAATTTTGCCCCACTCTTCTTTGCAGAATTGGTTTAATTCAGGCACATTGGAGGGTTTTCCAGCATGACTGGCCTGTGTAAGGTCATGATACAGCATCTCAATTGAATTTAAGGCTTTGACTAGGCCACTTTGTTTGAACCATTTGGAGGTGGACTTGCTGTTGTGTTTCGGATCATTATTCTGCTGCATAACCCAAGTGCACTTGAGCTTGAGGTCACGAACTGATGGCCGGACATTCTCCTTTAAGATTTTCTGGTAGAACTCAGAATTCATGGTTCCATCATATATGGTAAGTTGTCCAGGTCCTGAAGCTGCAAAGCAGCCCCAGACCATCACGCTAAAACCACCATGTCTGACTGTTGGTATGATGTTCTTGTTATGAAATGCTGTATTAGTTTTATGCCAGATGTAATGGGACGCACACCTTCCAAAAATATATATTTTTGTCTTATCAGTTCACAGAATATTTGCCTAAAAGTCTTGGGGATAATCAAGTTTTTTTTTTTTGGTAAATGTGAGATGAGCCTTTGTGTTCTTTTTGGTCAGCAGTGGCTTTGGCCTTGGAACTCTCCCATGGATGCCATTTTTGCACAGTCTCTTTTTTATTGTTGAATCATTAACACTGATCTTACCTGAGGCAAGTGAGGCCTGCAGTTCTTCAGATGTTGTTCTGGGTTATTTTATGACCTTCTGGATGAGTCGTCGTCATGCTCTTTGAGTAATTTTTGTAGGCCAGGCCACTCCTGGAAAGGTTCACCACTGTTCCAAGTTATCTCTATTTGTGGATAATGACTCTCCCCGAAGTTCACTGGAGTTCCAAAGCCTTAGAAATGACTGTTCTTGATTTTTTTAAAATTGTGGCATGATGTGTGGCTTTTTGTGATCTGTTAGCGTGCTTCACTTTGTCAGACATCTTTATGTGATTTCTTAATTCAACAGGTCTGGCAGTAATCAGGCCTGGGTGTGGCAAGTGAAATTTAACTGAGCTTTCCAAAAAATTGTGGTTAATAACAGTTCATTCATGATTCAGCACGGGAGGGGGCAATACTTTTTCACATAGGGCCAGGCAGGTTTAAACAGCTTTTTTCCCTTAATAAATGAAATAATAATAAAAAAACTGCATCTTGGATTAAATGTGGAAGTGGGGCAAATACCTTTTCACAACACTGTATATTTATATATATATATATATATATATATATATATACTATATATATATATATATATATATATATATATATATATATATATATATATATAAAAAGCCATCTAGAAACCAGTAGTTGCCATTATTTGTAATTTGGTTTAAATAAACAACAACAAAAAAAAGGGCTGCTCAAGTCTAAAATGCATGGGCCTATTTTTTGTCCCAGTCCGGGCCCGCTAGCTACCCGAGAGACTCAATTTTGAAATGTAAAGTCACTGTGTACTCTGTGTAGTTCATCAATGCCCTGAATCTGCATCTTATAATTAAAATGCACAAATCTATCCTGAATACATCCACTTATTGCCAAAAAATATGTTCTTAGCATTAAAAAATAAACCTTGGCGATGCCAGTCTACTACAATCTGGTAGAGGAAGCTGAATGCAATAACCTAGTGACCTTCGTACTTCATTTATTGAAAGGTAACATAATGTACCGTGATCCAAGTGATTTTTTTTCCAGCACAAACTAAAAGATTTAGTCATACACAAAAATTGGCCAATTTTATTGACAGATTTTTATCATTCACGCTAAAAAGTGTGGGATCACATATAAAGTATTATTAGTACATCTATATTTATCATCCTGACTCAATAGATATTTGTTATTACTGGAAAGGAAATGATCAGAGAGCCTAATCTACCAGAACACCTCCAAACTTTAAGCAATTCTGGCCAACTTAAAATTCTCCAATTCCTAAGATATATATGTAGCCAGGATATACAGTATGTAATTTGTAGCATGATCCTCAAGTTAATTTAGCTGCACAGCACTGAGAAACATGTTGTGGTTTTATAAATGAATTCTACTAGTACCTAATATTACAGTGGCAGAAGTTATGGGGCACATCCATTTAAGTTGGACAGGCAGCAAACAATTTTATCTTATACGGTTTATAACATTAATCTGAAGCATTACTACCAGCGTGAATCACTGACTGTGCCACCAAAAGAAAGAAAAATTTATTACAAGAACATAATTCAAAATGCATTATTGTAAAGGCATCTTCTGTTTACTGCAATAAATGCAGACCTTGACCACACATGGCTTCAGAAATAAGGGGTTTACATTACATTATAAACTTTTCATTGTGAAGGCCAGGTTGTATTCAATTCAAGAACAAGCAAAACAGGAAACTATTGTACATATGTATTTATGACACAGAATGTGAGCACACCATCTGTCAACATTCTCAGATTCTAGTCACTGAATTACCCAAATGATGTGTTAATTACTAAAGAAATAATAATTCTGTAAATATGCCTGCAGTTTTAAAAGAAATACATTTTTATAGTTTAATAGATGTTTATCGACATCTGGTTATTATGTACTTTTCCCATATAAAAGGACCACATTGACAGGTGTAGACATTTCATGTTATTTTTTTGGGAAATGCCCAAAGACAATTTGTTTTTATCATACTTGATGAAAAGACAGCCCATGAATTGTGAATCTGAGCATTCAGGATCACTTGGATATATAAATTCTTAAAAATGCTAATTGCTGTGCATGTGCTGGCAAACATGTAAACTGTGTTCCTTACAGGATTTTCATCAACCATATGTTTTACAAATGTGGAGTTGCAGAGTTACCATGTGGTGCTACAAAACAAACTTTTAACATTATTAATTCTGGTTTACATTTGCATTGATTAATGATGTAACAAAATTAATAAAAAAAAAATACAAAAAAACATGAACAATTCCTAAGCCAAATCTACTACTACTCTGTGTGTCTAAAGATGCCGGGAAGAAAGAATTTTTTAGAAGCAGAGGTCAGCAATGGTAGCCTTCACATTTCATTCATAAAAGGTTGGTCTGTGTCTTTAAATCTGTACTGGAACATTCATTAAAATGCAAAAAAAAAAATACAAGTATGCATATATATATATATATATATATATATATATATATGTGTATATATATATACAGTATATATATATATATATATATATATATATATATATATATGTATGTATACGGAGGACTGAAAATATACATTGCCTCCTCTGCAGGTTCCAACTAACAGCCTACCATATTTGGATCTGTACAGTTTCTGCATTCTCCACTGTAAACATCCGAGCCAAGCTTGCAGAAAGCCAAACTGTGAGTACAGAAAAAGTCAAAGACATACTTCTCTTTATGACCTCTTTGTGTGACTTAACATAACACATATGATTTCTTCAATATGAAGTAGAATATTAATTGAAGATGGACCTCTGGCAAGCAGCTAAATATGCATCCTAAGTTCATATATGGGAAATGTTTAAAGTGTGTGTTACCACTAAAATTATTATAGCATATATTTGTCTAATAAGGTATGTTTTTGTCACTAACAGAAGAAACTATTTCACTTTCAAAAGGTTTTTATTAAAAGATTTAAAAAAAACTGTCACAGAAGATTATGTAATCACACAATTAACAAACAGTTAATTGAATGACAATGATGAATACAGCATCACGTCCATGTAGATGGAAATAACAGACTCACAAGAAATAATATGTCTAGAATTTAGTGTTTGGATGTGCTAAGGATCTGGGTTGAGAGATGATAACATAGATTGTCTCATCCAGTTTAAAAAAGGAAGGTTATTTTTTCTCTAATTGTCAAGGGTCGAACATTTTTTGCATCTTGGGTGGTATTTAGCTTTTTTGCTTATTGCCAGGAGTGGTGTGAATTTGGGACAAGAAAAAAAAAAAAGCGGGTGGGCGGAGGAGACGGAGATGAACGTGGTCCATCTCAAAAAATCCTGTGCAACAAAGAGAGAGAGAGGACAGAATGGAGAAAAGGCTCAACAGGAGAGAGAGAGGAAATTAGCAAAAAAGGAGTCCGAAAAGAAAGGGGGAAATTGAGGCACATAGGAAAGGTGAGAAGACATCAGGGCTCTCCATGTGAACTCCTCCAAGGTGTGCCACCTATAGGGAGGCATAGCTTGCCATTGGTAATTAAGGGTGAGCTAATTTATCCATGGGGTCCATATTGCAAGATTTTTTTTGTGTGTTTAGTAGAATGCTAGTAAGTTTCTCATTGATAAAAAAATGTGCCTATATGTTGCCAGACTTCCATGAAATGTGTGAACCTTTTCTTTTAAGCTCTTGCAACAATTTGTTGGGCAGCCAGCCAGTAGTAAGTGGCTAATCTGAATTTGGTCTTAGTAAGGGCAGGAGGATGAAGATGGAGAAGTGTAAACCAAAGGTCTCTTGGGAAGAAGCTGTTAAATAGGTCTGTAAAAACATAAGTACTTTGGTCCAGAATCTACCGAGTATAGGACTGGTCCAGCAGGTGTGCAATACATCTCCTATCACACTGCAGACTCAAAAGCATGTGTTGGTAAGAGAAGGGTGGAGGTGTTCTAGTCAAGATGGGAGCATATACTAGCTGGTGACAGTTATAAATGCTGATTCAACCTTGGTTATGTTATGGATAATAAGGTGACCGTGGACCGAATTTGTTGCCAGTCCTTCTTGGTTTTAATACACTGAAGGTCTTTCTATTTGGAAACATAGGCATGGTCCATATGTTTGGTTGGACAGTTAAGCTGGGAATAAATAATAGAGACCAGCTTATGAGAGAGGGGTGAATATCAGCAGATGTGTTTGCAGTTAGAAATTTGGGTAGTGAGGTCCCTACTAGCAAGAACAGAGGTAAGCCAAAGTTTGGTTTGCATATGGCAAAAGAGTTTAGAGGCTTAGAATTTCACCTTAATTTCTGCCCCACTGTAAATGGTGTGATCAGTGATAAAGTTATATACTGTATGTTCTGAAACCAATGCAAGTTCCACCAGTGGAAGGCTCTGGGTGATTCCAGGCCAGGAGAGGCTACCTGGTTACGCAAAATTGGTAGCAAATGCAGGTGTGGTGAAAGTAGTTGCCAAAATATTTAGTAGTGTCCCAGAGATTTTAAGAGTGCCGCACTAAAGGGCTGATGGGTAGGGACCTAGACTGGGGTGGGAGCCAAGTGTTCACCAGGAAACAGCCAAAGGCTTCCAAGTCTACCCACTGAGTGGCTTCTCCTGATGTGAATAAAGATACAAGCAGGGTAATCTGTGTGACCCTAAAATAGTTTATGAAGTTGGGAACTTCAAGTCCACCTGCATGCGTGTGCATGGACATTGTGCATTTGGAAACTCTTGGTCTCTTGCTAGACCATATTGCCTCTTGTATTTAATGTATGCTTGGGTGTTAGCCTTTGTTTAATTATTTTATAAAACTGTGTCAGTTTTCAGCGGACATGATTTGTATATATTTTGACATTTGGGCTGTTATTAATGTTGTGCAATGATGGCATCCTGCCATGCATAGACTGTACATGCAGGCTAATGCACAATTTGTGTCTGGTAACTTCTTGTTCTTTTTGTTATCTTATGTATTTTTTTTTTTTTTTATTGATTATGATAAGATGCAAGTGTGTATTTTTTAATCTCTCTACCTTGGATAAGGTGTTGAGGGTATTTCATAGTGACATAAAGGATTTGACAGACAGCTGTGAGCAAAACCCCATTGGACAAAACAAGTTAGTGTTACCATCGTGTTTGGATTTTAGCAGTGTTGAAATAAAGTATTGATTACCCAGCCCCACGGCTGCAAGAAGGTTGTGAACATGGCTGTGAACGATTAGCCAATCACAGCCTGCCTTATGCAGCTGCAGCCAGTAGGGGCATGAACAGAAGAAGATATACACAGATGGGGAATGTAATTCCCTCCTGTATGAAGTCACTCAGTCTGGAGCACAGAATGGGTGCACAACGTACACAACAGGGAAAATACTTTTCCACTGTGCTGGATGTTACTAACAGCCCGTTCCCTTCCAACACGGATACACCCCTCCCCACAATCTGAGAATACATATGGAGAGAGTTTTTGGTAGAGTATGTTCATATATATACTTTAACTAACAAAAGATATTCTATTTATTCTTTGCAGCCAGTTTTTTCATTTATTATTCTTTTACTCCCACTACTGCAGCAACATAGCATAGTTAAGGTGGAACTATACTCCAGGCAGCAACAAACTCCAGGCTGCTGTTAAATTCACCCATGCAGTGTGGTCCTCCTGTACTGCATAAGTTAAATGTTTGTTTGGCTAGGAGGAAAACAATAAGTACACAACCTTGCCTTACTCCTTGCTCCCCAACAGGTTCCTTGAAGCCACTATACTTTGCTGCCTGGCCTAAGTTCTTTGATGTCACCATGCACAGTGCAGGACTTTTAGCCCTGCGTTGTGTGGGAGGTCTAAGTGTCAGACAGTGGGGGAGAGGGTTGGATGTCTTGGCATTTGTACTTGTTCCATTACCGCCCTAGCTAAACAAGCATTAACCCCTGCAGTATGTGAGGAATTCTACTATATGGGTACATTTAAAAGCAGCCCAGAGTTGAAGTTTTAAGTGTATGTAAAGCCAAAACTTCTACTAACTGTTCATCTTTGAATAGAGTTGGGAGAGATTAACACCTGTCAATTTTTTTTGGTCCCTTTGGGGAGATTTCCCTTAATTTCTTTGTCCAGAGATGTAACAGCAAGTGAAAGGAAATGTTTACAAAATGTGGGAAGTTCCCCCTCTTCGACAGCTGGCACTGTAACAAGTGTCCCATTCAAAAGATTTTCCCTTACTTCCTGTTTATGTGACAAATTAAAAATGTACAACTTAAAAATGTTGGCTTTGCCATTACTTTTTGACAATGGTCTCCAGGCTCAAAAGTGAGGGTAAATCTTCCCGGCAAGGACACAGATAGCAATGAAAACCTGAAAGAGGTCCTAATTTTTACCCATTCTATCCAAAAATGTTTTGGCTTGGCAAAGTTAACTCAGGTTCCTTGGATATACTCTTCACACTTTCCAGCATATTGACCATCAAAATAAAACAGCTGTAAATGTTAGTAACCACAGAACAGTCAAGGTGGACCATTTTTGCAGATTTCAATGCTTGGATAAACATAACTTTCAAAGTTTGGGAATGACTTAATTTACATGGTAATGAGAAAAGGGGGCACAATATGGGGCCACTTTCTTGAGATTGTGGCCTCCCCATCCCAGGATTTGTTATAATATATTAAGCAGCATAGGTTATTTTCAGGTTACTGCCTCTTTAAGAGGCTACAGGGAAGCATGCAGGTGCAGCCAATGAGGTTACAGGAAATTCTCTGGAAGCAAGGGGTTAGGCTATATAAAGGTCAGCAGGTGCGGGGCTCATCCTCTTGCCTGCGGACAGCTGAGGGAGTTTGGAGCTCTGCACTTTGCGGTACCTACTTGGAAGATGGAAGCCCTGGTGATGCAATTGATGGAGAAAGCTGGCAGTGCAGGCGGAGAAGCTTGGCTACTCCATTGCCTGGCTCTAGCCTCAGCGGAGGAGGAGCAGCAGGAGGACCAAGCAGGAGTGAGAGATTTAAATGTGGGCGGTGAGCAGCTGCATACCAATGGCGCAGGGCGGGGAGTCTCTGAGCCCGCCCTGCCAGTGAGAGCGAGGAGGAGCGCAGCTCCTGAACGAAGTGGCAGGGCTACGGAAGAAGCTGAAGAGGTTCGGGTACCCTCGGGTCGGTCGAATGAAGAGGGCATGACGTCACGGAGCTGCCGTGGCAGCAAGAGGAGGACTTGCTCACAGTCGCCAGCGGTGGGAGGAAGACGGCGGGGCCAACCCCAAAGGCCCGCTCATGACTCTAGGGGGAGACAACCTGCGCTGCAATCCCCCCTGCAGCACATTGAAATCAACCAGCAAGGCACTCATATGGCAGAGGTGCCGCAACAGGTGACGGTTGGGCAGGCACTACAAGTCCCAGACCCCAAGGTGCTGCTGGAGCATGAAGTTCATCACACTGTATCGCAGCCTCCAGCAGTGGGTGAGTTGAGTCAGTTAACTATGTTATCTGGGCTAGTAGGTTCTCTGTCCTCTTTAGTTCAGTCTTTATCTAAAGTGTCAGTTCCTGCTGTTTCTTCTTCGCTGGTTTCTATGCCAGCTATTCCTGACTCTGCTACTCCTGTGCTGTCTGCTTCTTCTGCTAGTGTAACAAGACAACACAGTAATTTGTTAAATGTTTTACCACATGCTATGTTAGTACCTGAATCACAAATACACACAGCACACAGGAGTATTGTCCCGGAGTCATATATGAAGGATGTCATGCCCTGTGAGATATCCCCATTAGGTTATCATTTGTCTGCAGCAGTCAAGGATAAAATCTGGAAAGGGGATTACATAGATATTCTTTCTCTCCTGCCTTCTCAGAAAAAATTCATGGTCAGAATGGATAAGAAGGAAGAGAGAGGGGAGGAGGAGAGACGCAGGTTTATTCCCAGGTCCTTTAATAATTGGCTGCAGGCCTTCTGCATTTACTCCGGTGTGATGGCTGAAAAGTACCCAGAGCGTTGTGGGGGACTTTTCCAACACTTGGATCATATCTTAGAGGCATATAAGAGCTTTGGGGGCCTGGGTTGGTTTTATTATGACGAATCCTTCCATCAAAAATTGTCCATAAACCCGTCCCTTAGGTGGGGAATGAAGGATGTGGGTCTGTGGCTGAACTTATTATTACCACAGAAGCAGGCAGCACCTAGACAACCCACAGTTAACCCTGCGACAGCAGCTTTTAGAAAAGGCTGCTGTTTCGCATTTAATGATAGTCAATGCCGCTGGAATACTTCGTGCAAGTACCGTCACAAATGTCCTGTCTGCGCGGGGGCGCATCCAGCAACAAAATGCTTTAAGCGTAACGCAAATGTAGGTCCAAGTTCAACGCAGCATATTTTTCCCAAGAGCCTGCACTCCAGTGAGGCTGGAAAATATGCGCCCGTGGCTGGACAGCTACCCAAACAGGGAGAAGGCTCAGTTGCTCATTGAGGGCTTTGCTCAGGGCTTTCCGCTGCCTTCCTTTTTAGGAGAAGGGTGTAAGATGGTGGGGAATTTGAAGTCGGTGGATCAGTTTCCTCAAGTGGTAAGGGATAAATTGTGTAAGGAACTTGTTGCTGGCAGGATTGCAGGACCTTTTGTGGAACCCCCTTTTTGTAATTTTCGTCTCTCCCCATTGGGGGTGGTGCCCAAGCGTGAGCCTAATGAATTTAGGCTCATACACCATCTATCGTAGCCGAAAGGCGATTCATTGAACGATGATATCAATAGTGATTTATGCTCAGTTTCCTACGCCACTTTTGAGGAGGCCATTGGCAAGATTCGGTTGTTCGGCCCTGGTGCATTGTTGGCAAAGGCCGACATAAAATCGGCATTTCGGCTTCTGCCTGTTTCCCCATTGGCTTTTAATTCTTTAGGTTTTTCTTTTGAAGGTCAGTACTTTTTTGACATGTGTCTCCCTATGGGATGTTCACTGTCGTGCTCATATTTTAAGGCGTTTTTTACGTTTCTCCATTGGGTTCTTGGTGTTCGGTCCGGTTCAGATAGCATAGTACACTACTTAGACGACTTTTTATTTGTCGGTCCAGCTAGTTCTGGTACCTGTTTGGATTTGTTGATATCATTTCAAGCGCTAGCTCTGGAATTTGGTGTCCCTTTGGCAGAGGAAAAAACTTGTCTCCCCAGCACAACTTTGGAATTTTTGGGAATTGAAATAGATACCGGTAGGATGGAATTTCGTTTGCCAGTGGCAAAATTGGAAAAATTCAAATGGTTGCTTGCGAGGGTGTTGCAAAAGAAAAAGATACAGTTGAAGGAGATGCAATCACTTTTGGGTATCCTGGCCTTTGCATGTAGAATCATGCCAGTTGGCAGGATCTTCTCACGGCGTCTCTACATGGCAAAATCGGGGCTGAAATCGCCTCGGATGCACATAAGACTGACTTAAAGAGGATTTGAAGGTTTGGTCTGGTTTTCTTGACTGCTATAATGGGAAGTCATTCTTTCAGTCTGATTTTGTGGTAGCACAAGATTTCTGTTTATCCACGGATGCTGCTGGCTCTAAAGGCTTCGGCGCCATATGGAGAACGCACTGGTGCTGTGCGGCTTGGCCTGAGTCCTGGGTACGGTCAGGGGCTACCAAGAATGTGGTTCTCCTGGAATTGTTGCCAATTTTGGTGGCGTTGGAATTGTGGGGTTCAGAATCCGCAAACAGGCGCATACTGGTGGAATCTGATAACAAAGTTGTGCTGTATGCGGTTAACTTTCTTTCGTCCAGTTCTGGTTTAGTGATAAAAGTCTTGCGTCAGGTGGTCTTTAGATGCCTCAAATTTAACATCTGGTTGAAAGCTAGGTTTACTCCTGGAATCTTAAATAACATTGCCGATTCTCTGTCTCGCTTCCAGATGGACCGTTTTCGGATGCTACTGCCAGAGGCGGATGCGGAGGGCACACTATGCCCGGACCATTTGTGGGGGATGATTTGATGACAGTGACAGATGCAATTAAAGGTTCTTTGGCTCCCAAAACTTGGTCCAGCTACTCCGCTGCGTGGAGCAGTTGGTTGTCCTTTGCTAGCTCTACAGGTTTTAGTTTCAATAAGCCATCTGAGGGCAATGTTCTGGCCTTTTTGTCCATGCTAATGCGGCAGCGTTTTTCCAGTAGTCATGTGATAAAGACGCTAGCCGGCATTTCATTTTTCTTCAGATTAATGGGTTTACGGGCTTGTACTTCATATTTTTCTGTTAAACAGGCACTGAAGGGGTACAAGAGATTAACTTTTGTTTCGGATGACAGGAGGCCGATCTCTCTGGACATCCTCAGGGGCCTTTGCAAAATTTTGGCAGTGGTTTATTTTTCCCCTTATGAAGCCTTACTATTTAAGACGGCCTTTGTGTTGGCATTTTTCGGTGCGTTCCGCATCTCGGAGCTGGTACCAGCAAATAAGCATGGTAATTCTGGGATTCTTTTTGATCAGGTGTTGTTGGATCAGTCGGGTGTGTACCTTTGGCTACAACATTCAAAAACTGATCAATATGGAAAAGGCCGTTGGGTCAATCTACAGGAGCACGATGAGTCATTCATGTGCCCGGTAGCCACAGTTAGTCAATTTATGGGGCTTAGGCCTTCCGGAGGTTTTTTTTTCTGGTTCACGTTAATTTACAACCCCTGACTAAATACCAATTTGATGCTGTTTTGAAGAAATGTTTAGATAGAATGGGATTGGGTCGTTTCAGGTTTTCCTCCCACTCATTTCGGATAGGCGCAGCCTCTGAGGCGGCCCGGTTGGGGTTCCCGGATTCCGATATTAAAACAATAGGGAGGTGGAAGTCTCAATGTTTTAAGCTATATGTTCGTCCTAATTTATTTGTTTCATTTCTAGGTACCCAGCTCACAGTTTGGATTCTGGGGCACTCATTTATCTACTGGGCTCAAAAACGAGCGGCTCAACACAGTTACACAACTAATTTATCTCTGCATCCGGACTCTTTTAGGTTATTCTGGAAAGGTATCAGAGGCCATCAGTGGTCCCAACTGTACTTTCATTTGAACAGGTTGTGTCAAGTATGGCCGTCACCATCTATTTTGGTGGTGCATTTGGGAGGAAATGATTTAGGAAATGTAAAAACGTTGGATTTATTGTTTATGATCAAGCGGGACTTGCATCGTTTTATTGTAACTTCCCTGGGTACAACACTAGTTTTTTCTGAGGTGGTCCCTCGTCTTTCCTGGCTCTCCTCTGACCAGAGGAGGGTTATGGAAAAGATGAGAAAAAGAGTAAATAGGGCTCTTGAGAAGTTCATGCCTCAGATTGGTGGACTATCCTACCGGCACGTGGACCTGAAGGGCGGTTATCCAGGTCTTTACAGGGCGGATGGTGTTCACTTGTCGGAAGTGGGTATGGATATTTTTAATTTGGGTTTACAGAACAGCATTGAGATGGCCGCGACGGTTGGGGTGGGACAGTCTTGATGCTCAAGACCGTCGTGTGGGGACTGTTATTGATATTTGAAGTTTGAGCTACTGCTCGAGTTCTAATAACTGAGCAGGTAGAAATCTGTTATGTGATTATATATCTAAGTTATGAGTGATAATAAATATGAGTGATAATAAAGAGTTATTGGAAATTAATTATTTTAACCAATAAAGGTGTCGCGGCCAATATATTTTGCCAAATAAGAATGTTTTTGAGTGTTTATTTTTATTAGTTGTATCTGGGGAAGTTTGGTCCGGGTGGGTGCGGCCTACAATCTCAAGAATATGTAAACCCAACATGTCATATTCCTGATATGTGCCTGCTGTACCATGTACTTGTATGAAAAAGAATCCTGTTCTCTTTGTATTGCTTGCTTTGTGTGGAATCCTGCTCTCCTCCAATGATCAGACTTGTCCTGACACCCCCCCCCCACACACACACACACACACACACACACACACACAGCCATTCACTGGAAAGACCAGTGTGCTTCAGTTTATCCTCCCTCAGCTCTTTATGAAGCTGAGAACAGAGGAAATGTGATCACTTATAAAGGGGGGGGGGGTAATTACAGTATAATGTTTTTTTTACATTCATACACACTCTGGACTGGTTATTTTATTCAGACTTGTGAACCGCAGATTTAACAGGCAAAGCAGTCAGATATATAAAATACAAATTGTGTATGTCTTTCAGGGATCAATAAAAAATATGTTTATTTAGTGTAAAATTCCCCATAGGAAGCAGCAGAACCCTTCCGCACCTGTAGCAGTACCTATGCATTCATCTAGCCTCTCAGGTATCCAACGGGAGTTTGACATTATCAGAAGCACACCTCATCCACTCATTATTGTGATTACATTGATGAATAGGGACTGGGTCTAGAAATAGGACGTGTTGCCCAATTTTTTTGGTAGACCAAAACCCTATCTATTCTCATTTATCACTCCACCTATCAATGATAGTAGCAACAGGGCAGTAGAATACTATGCCTTCAAAATCATCCCTCTAAGACAGTGTTTCTCAACTCCAGTCCTCAAGGCGCCCCAACAGGTCATGTTTTCAGGATTCCCCTCAGATGAAATGACTGTGGTAATTACTAAGACAGAAAAACTGATCAAATCACCTGTGCAAAAATAATGAAAACATGACCTGTTGGGGCGCCTTGAGGACTGGAGTTGAGAAACACTGCACTAAGACATTAGGGTCTACAGGTTTGAAGGGTTTTTAGTGGAGCAATAAACCAAAAACATTTCTGTTTTTGAGATCATTACTTCTTGGTACACTACATGTCTTGCTCAACAACTACTTGTTGTTATCAGGACGCAGGCCCAAACCAATTATTGTTGGAAAACCCTGACCTGTTTCTTCACATAATAATCAGTTCTTTACTGTGTGCATTTTAAATATGTTTCCTATTCCTAAGTGTAGATAATCACCTGCCCATAGCAGGCGAGTGGGTGAATGTTCACAACATTTTATGATATTCATGGCACTGGTTATAACTTATCTGACAGGCAGATCATACAAAGCATCTCAGGTTTGCTCCTCTTGAATACCACTAAAGTATGGTTTACATCATGGCTCAGCTTTATTGCAGTATTGTACGCAGTACATATTACCAACTTAAAGTCGTCCTAAAGCTAAAATATTTTTTTACCTTACCGCATTCCCTAGATTTAGGTAAAGAACCTGTGCCTGGCTTCATCTCTTCTCTCCCCTCTGCTTCTACCCACAGGGACTGAGGCAGCAGCCATTAGCTCCTTCTGCTGTCAATCAAATGCTGTAAATCAAATGTTGTGAGGAGGGAGTGGGACCAAATTGCTCTGTGTGTGTTTATGGACACATGCAGCACACAGCTTGCTGTAGGGGCACTCAGAGAAGAGGAGGAGCGGAGAGCACAATTGGGGGACCCCAGAAGAGGAGGTTCTTGTCCGTTTTGTGCAATACCATTGCTTAGAGCAGGTGTTCATTATTTATAATTTGGTGGATCTCTAAAATGTGTTTGGCCAGGAATCCAGCTGCAAGTTTCTTTTACCTGTTGAGCTTCCTGCAGCTGCTGTAAAACCAAGGGGTCTTTATGGGCAATATTGTTAACAGCTAAGGTTAATGGGGCACATTTGCAGGCCTTAAAGCAAAATATCTGTCATATTATCCTACATCAAATTTTATGGAGTCAACTTAAGCTCTTATGTATTAATAACTTCAATTGCTTACCACTTACTTAAGATGAATCATAAGCCTAAATGCCATTGAATTAATGATGACAGCTAGTAAAGTGGCCTCCTAAGAACTTTGTTAACAGTAATTATATGTTAGGAAAGTGATTTACTTGGCTTAGAAACATAAATTGTGAAGTTTATTCTGATTTAAAAAAAAACAAAAGCTAAACCTCAAGTCAGAAAAATGTACCTTTGGATCCTAACCTGTCTGTCATCTCCACACTGCGACCACTATTTTTTTGTTTTACGCATATGAATGGGCAGTTGGTAATAGTATACAAACCATTTTGTCCTTAAAGGAGTCCCTAGGTAGGACATTCTCTGGACTTGAAGTTTGATCAGGAGTCTTGTGTCTTTGGATAAGCAATTCATCCTCAAACTACACAGCAGAGGTACTGAAGACTGTCAAGTTGGTTTTCTCAGAAGTTTAGCTCACCCTGATGCTCCCTTCCAGAGCACCTGCTTTGTGTTTACATTAGAGATTAGAAGGCTGCCAAGTCACTGCTGGGAGGGGGAGCATGGGGAGCTGAGATGGTTTATATACTGATGTCAGTGCATCTGCGGAGAATGGCCATAGCCACAGTAAATCCAGTCATAAACAGATTGAAATTTGTCCGGTTCAGCAGGCACTTCGATTGATCTATGGGCAGGCTAGTTGTACTGAAGTCGATCCATCAATTAACATCAGTAGAACCAGCCTGTCAGGTGTTTTTTGCCCAATCACTGCTTGTGGCTATAGCTGCAAGTAATGATCATTGTATTCTGCCTGTGGGGAAGCCTCCCACCGGCAGAACACAATAGCTACCGGGGTTGAAGGAAAGAAAATTGCTTAATGGTATGGCCTGCCTTAGACTTTAAAGCGGTTGTATACCGCAAAACTTTTTTTTTTTTTCACAACTTGCAAGGCAAAGGCATAATGAGCTAGTATGACTAGCATACTAGCTCATTATCAATCACTTACCTTAGATCGAAGCCCCTGCAGCGGTCCTCGGACACGTCCTCCGTCGCAGCCATGATGCCCGGAGTGACTTCCGGGTATCGCTGCTCCGGCGCTGTGATTGGCCGGAGCGGCGATGACGTCACTCCCGCGCATGCGCGAGGAACGGCACGATCCCCGCGCATGTGCGAAATCCGGCAGTGTCCGGCGGGCTGCCATTCAAGAGCCGCCGCGCTCAGTGCACCTGTGCAGTTAACTACGGCTCGCATGCACCGTAGATATCGGTACAGACTTTTTTGCAAATATCTCCAAGACCGTGTAGGTCTCGGAGATATGGCAAGCACCTACAGGTAAGCCTTAATGTAGGCTTACCTGTAGGGGCTTGTTATTATTTTGGGTATACAACCGCTTTAAAGAAAATCTTGGATCCAGGTGAACTGGAGCAGGTCTTTGCTGGCTACAATGCTGGTGGAGCACATGCACAAAACTGTACCAGGGTTAGGCAACATAGGACTACAAAAAGACTGATTAAAAAAGGTGGGAATCACTGGCTTGCAGTATCAGAATGAGATATTCTCGGAAAATCAGCAATCAGTGAATTTTATTCAGCAGTTGCTCAAGCATTGCCAATATGAAAAACAAGTGCACTAGGCAGAAAGGCCGGGTTACCCTAAAACTACATCTACTTTTTAACTAATACTAACCCTATATTCTAGGGTCTAGTGATGTTGACATAAAACACTTATAATAGAAGACATAGAGATTAAAAGATCCAACTTTACTGTGCAATGATGGTGGCAAAATCACGAGTGCTCAAAACAGCTACACAGCGAGAACCTGAGAAGAAGAGGATCGGGCTGCTCTGTGCAAAACCATTGCACAGAGCAGGTAAGTATGACATGTTTGTAATTTTTTTTTAAAAATCTGAATGTTTACAGTCACTTTAATTAAAGTGGTTTTAAACCTCACACATGAAATATGAACAAAGCATATCCCTCTATAGTGCATACTTGTCTTAAAAATGAGCACTGAGTGTCATTTCTGTCTGCTGCTTCGTTCATCTGCTATCAGCATGAATCACTTCTGAGAAGTTTTCCTGAAACCAAGAGAAAAATGGTGACAGGGGAGGGACCTCCAGCTGATTGAAAGCATTGTGTCTGTTCCTGTGTGGTGTGTGAAGGGGATGTGTCTCTTCCCTCTAATCAGCTCTAAGAGCTCTTCTCACTGAGTTCTGTGGTGTGTCATTTCAGCTCTCCACCCCCTTTTTTCTGACAGCTCAGACAAGCTTTATCAATTCTGGACTCTGAACAGATGTACTGTAGAGAAGAGAAGACGGCAGATAAATAGATACAACTTATGTAAGAGGATTTGATTAATCTCTGTGTATCACCTGAGGCCAGTCACTACACTGGGTATATGTATAGGTTTAAAACCGCTTTAAGTAATTTTTGAGCTGCATTTTCCTGCACCTTTGGGCAATGTTGAGAAGAAAGGACTCCCTTTTATAAAAAAAAGAAAGAAAAAGAAAACGAGTTCAAAGAACAATAGTAACAACAACCACAGCGATGCATTAGATGTTACATTTTTTGAATTTGCTTTTAGTACCAAGCCTAAATGTCATATGGCTGCAATACCAAAAGTACACAAGTTGGATCTCTTTTGTTAGATTCTATTTGGCCGTAAAAGAGGAGAAGATGTACTGTACATTATATAGAATGACAATTCAGGTGAATAGAGTTTTCTGCTTCTGCCTATGTGGATTTACATTGGCAGACCTCCTAGGCATGGAGGTACAAATGGTAAGCTTGTTAGAGGATTAAGTAATTTAGCAAAGTATGCAAGGTTATTATAGTCTCAGACATGAAGTATTAATATGTTAGGTTTCAGAACTTTAGGCCAAACCTGACTTCTGCTAAGGGCTCACAATGGTAGATACTTAATGCACATCTTAGATGCCATCAAACAATCTGCAATTTTTTTCATAGCTGTGCCCTATATACATCCAATTAGAGAGCACAATGGACACGGCTAGCACTCGACCCCCAGGCCCGCTAAAAACCTGTAAACACACCATGCATTATGGATTACTATAAATTATATCTCAAGGTATTTATTAGGATTAACAATAGGAACACCTGTTACCATTTCATTTATATAATACAATAATAAAACACCCTTTCTCAGCTCAGTATTTATGAAAGAAATACTTAATTTCTATGAAGAAATAATTCGGCAACACAGTTTATTTAAAATCAGCTTACTGGGGGCTAATTATTCTACAGAATCAAATTTGTGCTTTCCTTTATTTATATCAAATATCCTATTAGGTTCAGGGGAATATATGTTTTTCTTAGTATACCTATGAATAAGTCATGTGTCGAAGATGTAACGCGTAGCGGAAGAAGCCTATTGATGTTACCAGCAGCTTGATGAGGATATCGTCTTACTGAGCTAAAACTAAGCGCTGTCTGTATTCCTGGATATGTGAGTTTAACCACACACACAGTTGATCATTGTACTGCGGTGGGGTGGTATTGCACTATGATTTGTTTCAGTTTATTCCCTGCATATGTCCACATTGATATTGCTGGATTCCGCTGATCACTAAGGAAAGGAAGGGCTCTTTCACCCGGGACGGATCCGTGAAGATCCGCCCCGTGAAGCTCCACTTGCTCAGCGGGGATCGCTCCGTTGATTCCCGCTGAGCCGGCGGATGACTGGGCGGTCCCCGCACACTGTGCAGGGACCGCCCTGTCAGAGCGCCGCTCTCCCCTATGGGGGGATCGGATGACGACGGACCGTAGAGTCCGTTGTCATCCGATCCGCTCCGACGACGGAAGGAAAAATAGGGTTTTCCTCCGTCACACTTTGGCGGAGCGGAGCGGGTCGGATGTCAGCGGACATGTCACCGCTGACATCCGTGGCTCCATAGGGCTACATGGAGCACCTGTTCAGGTCCGCCTAAAAAACTGACAGGCGGACCTGAACGGACCCTCCGTGTGAAAGGGGCCGAAGGGGGAATTCCTTTTGAACAAATTCACTGCAATGAGAAAGGTTTCTTTTGGTTGATGCATGCAGGTGGACTGTGTACCTAATAACCTGTGAATTGTTCAAACGCCCACCTGGAGACAAGTATCAAAGTGGAGAAAGTCTTTTAAGGAAAGTTTTGATTGGGACTGTCGTTTAGTCCACATTGCAACACATGTATGCTGCTCAATTTTTGTTTGTATGCACTAGCACTTTATATATATATAAACACTGTGTAATTAGCATTGAGCATTTTAATTTTACATTTATTTTTTGCATATTGCCAAGGAGCACTTTTTGCATTGGTGTTATTCATGCATGAGGTGTAAGTTCACTGTCCTAACACAGAAGGTTGGTGTAAGCGCATCATTATATTGTTTTATATTTCACATTGGAGGACACAGAAACCTTTTTGAATGATTGCAGCTGTCACTATTCAGTTATCTTTTGTTTGTTGCACCCAAGTTTAATATTCATTAGCGCTTTAGTAAATTCCACTTCATATGTTTTTCTTAGGCTTGATTGGGTATTTGAAGTGAACGGAACACATTCCATCAATAAATAAGCCCATTTGACCATAATGACAAAAGTGATTCTACTTTTAACAACAAAATACATATCATCCAATTCTAACTAACCTGGGTCTCCCAGGTGAGAAATCATGTGTAATTAGCATATTTTAGATGTACTACTGGTCAGATTAACCAGCAACGCTAAACACACCAATGAAATGCTGCCTAATAAGAACACAACAGCTCTGAAATTGTCAAACTTGTCCCCTATGCTTGCTTCACACAGACACTGGATTTAAAAACAAAATGTTAACCAGGTACTGTAAAGCAGTGAAGACTGTGGAATGTAAAGGTAATCCACCTTTAAAATCAAATATTCAAACTAAAAAGCTTAAAGTGGAATTTCAGCTTCATCCTTTACCCTCCGAACATCTCTGCTAACAAACCCATGTAAGAAAGATGTATATACTAACCTATTTTCAGCCCGCTCTAGTCCGGTCATGCGATTCTGCTCCCCTGTGTCAGCCAATGTCGCTGGGGAGAGGAGGGAGCGCTAGAAACGTATGGCCCAGTGAAGTCTATGATTGATGTCCCTGCTCCAGGCACAACCAGCCGATGTTGGAGCACTCTCTCCTCTCTCCTACTTTCTTACACAGTTAGTTAAAATAGGTGTTAGGAGGGGGGAGCTGACAGTTTTAAGGTTAGTTAGGATGAAGCTGGAATTCCACTTTAAGCTGTGTCTACAAGCACGTCCAAGTGTTTTGCCTACTTGCATATAGTCTTCACTGTGCCAATTTCATCTTGATCGGTAAATACAACCATTGCATTTGTACACCAACAGGAAGATGTAAAGGGCAGACAATGGATGGCAAGAAGCATGACCAACAAATTAATGTACAAGGCTTGAGTGTGTTCGTCCGAGCACTAATACACTGCCCAACAAGATTTCTCTTGCCTTTGTGGCTGTGTGTGGTGAAGAGATGAGCTTGGGCGTGTTATTTGGATATATATATCTTTTGTGGCCCCCAACGAATCCCGGAGCACTGCTCAGGACTAAGGATGAGCTTGGGCATGTTATTTGTATATACTGTATTTATCAGCGTATAATACGCACATTCACTTTAAGAGGGAAGTTTCAGGAAAAAACTTACATTTTAAATAAACAACTGTGAAGCAAAATAAGGGTCAGTGCCCATCAATGCAGCCCAATCAGTGCCCATCTGCAGCCTTACTATTGCCATGAATGCAGCCTCACCATTGCCATGAATGCAGCCTCACAATTGCCATGAATGAAGCCTTACCATTGCCATGAATGCAGCCTTACCATTGCCATGAATGCAGCCTCACCATTGCCATGAATGCAGCCTTACCATTGCAATCAATGCAGCCTTACCATTGCAATCAATGCAGCCTTACCATTGCAATCAATGTAGCCTTACCATTGCAATCAATGCAGCCTCACATGTGCCATGAATGCAGCCTCACATGTGCCATGAATGCAGCCTAACATGTGCCATGAATGTAGCCTCGACCTTTCCATGAATGCAGCCTTAGCATTGCCATCAGTACAGCCTGATCGATGCCCATCTGCAGCCTCGGAGGGGACAGGGAGGGGGGCGGGACGAGCGCCAATAGATTACATACAGAAGAATCTCCTGTTTACTCAGCGGTCTCTTTAATACAAAGTTTCGCCTCCTATGATAGACAGAACAGTCGTCCAATGGCAGCCCAGGAGACGGGACTTCCTATTACAGATGCCACTGAGTAAACAGGAGATTTTCCTGTATATAATCTGACGGCACTCCTCCCGCCCCCTCCCTTTCCCCTCTGAGGCAGCGCTGAAAAATACGGCCCTGGGGGCCACAAATGATATATATATCCAAATCACCAGGGGTGCCGTATTAAACCAGAGCGCGGACTGCGATTGGCCCACGGTCTGGACTTTGGACATGCCTGCACTAAAGCTTTTCCCCATAAGTCAAATGTATTGTAGTTTCAGTGGTGCTTTAATATAAAAACATCATTCAATAAATAATGCACAATTTTGCTTGATATAAAAGGACACAAGAAGGTACAAATATAGATAAACCACTTAGGCTTAAAAATATGGTAATGACAAGTAGAGAACTGCCCCTTTTTTAACTATGATGCTGTACCAAAAACAGCCATTAGGGGAACTGGATATTCTAAGTGCACACCATGTTAATTGTTATTGGTGTGCGCACCCAGAGCGATCACAATGCTTATAACCCTGCCTTCACAAGGCAATAGGGATCATAGGCTAAAGCTACAGGGACAATCAAAGTAGCGCTGTACATTGTGATAGCTGTAATGACCAATCAGAGAACTCACAAATGTAATCAGTACAACTGTTTATATTTAAAAGCCCTCCCTTTCCTCTCTAAATGGAGGAATTAGAGGAAGGAACGAGTGCAGTCTATCAAAATGAGAGGAGAGAGAGGCTGCTGCCCACCAATGTTGTGGGATTGTTATTGGGGGATTTTGAGTGCCAATGATGAGTGTGAGGGTGGGAAGTATTAAAATGTTACTGACCACCAATGATTATAGGATTGTTTTGGAGGGGTTAAACTGCCACTTACCACCAATGGTGTAGAATTCCTTTGAAAGGGGAGGGGCTAAAGTGCTGTTGAAAGCCAAAATGGGGGGTGGGATTCAAGTTTAAGTGTGCAGGCTAGGGTGTAACATGTAATATGGTGCCAAGTCGCTCCCTCACCCTAAACCGTGCCCCTTCTGACAGCAGGTGAATAGCTCCACCCACACAGCAGCATTTCTTCCTCCACAGTTTCATCCTCTGCTGAACTTTCTTCCACTATTAATGAAAGGCTTCCCTTTCAGTGGGCTACTTTTAAAGGCTAAGCGAATCTCAATACCAGCATGTTTCATTATTTAAAAAATATTGTAGCAAAAAAATAAAAGGTCCTGGCATTTTTATACCATATGTTTTATTCCAGAAAGTAAGAGACATTTTTCTTCAAAATGTTTGGCATTTTTTGAAAAACAAGTATGCCATGAAATGCTAAGGATAACAGCTTCTAAATAAGTCATAATACTGTTAGTCAGACAGTATCCAAAACAGAATTTCCGTTTTCTCTGTCTGGCATGACGAGCATTGGCTCCAGTTCCCGTCAGGGGCATTTTCATGTGTTAAGCTTTGAAACTGCCCATTTGATCTCGTCATTATCCTTTAGAACATGTCTGTGGCTTTAGATGATCTTAAAATAGTGACAACTAAGTTGTAAAGCTAAATATGCTTCGGTAGGCACAGCATGCAATTCTTCTGTTCTCTAGAGGCTGCTCTCATCAGGAAGAGTGTCTTAACTTCTACAGACGTGATTGAAATGGTTCAGATGGTGAGGATGATAAGGTTTCCAATACAAGATTAAAATCTCAGATTTATTCTCAGTTGTGTATTAGTGAAGGCAATACATGGTTCCCTGCTCAAGGACAAACTTATAAGAGATCAAATAGCATCTAACCGCCACACTACTAGGACCCTGAGGATGAAGCTATCTCTAAAGAGAGCCTTAATGATACACAGGACCTGTTTCATGCTTGGCACAAATCTAACATACCAACATTTTCCAATTTTTCCAATGTTCATAACAATGCCTGTAACAAAGTACTAGCCATAGAGGATACCCAAAGTAAAGAAGAACTTTAGACCATGTTTTGTTACAGAATAAAGAAAAATAATTATAATTTAAACATAAAAGCATAGTATGAAGACTTTTTGAACCTTGGCTCTTGGTGGTAAAATAAAATCATTTTACTCTATGACATATAAGAGTTAAGATATAAAACTGCCGCAAACCTTAGCAACTCCAACTGTGCATGTGATGAAAACTGCATAATTGGAGGTTCCCTTCTGTGAAAATCGCATATTAAAACGATCTGCAGATCAAGACATGTTGACTGCTAAACTGTATTCATATCTCAAGTTTGTCTGAGCTTTGCCCCACCAGCTTTTCCTCCTAAGTTGTCCTATTGGTCCTCTATCAAGGCAGGTGGCATCAATGATAGATAAGAAAGCCGGGAGGTGGGAGAGGAAGTGGTCAAGCTCAGCTTTGACAGGAAATTTAAGATTTGACTATTATTTCAGCAACCTATATCTCTGGATATATTGATCATTTTAACATACGACTTCACATAAGGTAAACTGAGTTTGAGCTTTTTTTACATTTATGCTCAGCATGAATAGCTAAGATTTGTGATACATCCACTTTAATAAAAACTGCAATGCAAATGTTCTGTTTTCTGCCACTTAGCTTTCACATTACAGTGACAGTCCTATGATTGTCTAATGAAAGCGGTATTTCAGTTTTGGATGTGTGGCTGCATAACTGACTGGTTTCTCTAAATCTCTGAGGGACTCCAGTAGCATTGAATTAATTTTGGATTTCCCGGCTTTTCCAATGTAGCTGTTATGAATTTAAGGTTGCAATTGCATCTTAACATTCTGTAGCTTGACTTTCAAAGCTCCAAAACACTCAACAACCAAAATATCATGCTTTTAAATTGTGCCTGTTCAAATATGAGCATGCAGGTGCCTGTAGCTCAAAAAGGTACATGAGCTCCTTCTGAAGCAGAATGGGGCATTTTGGTCCCATGACCATGGCCTAAAAACTCCTTCCTGTAAATTAGCATTTTTCGAGTCTAAACAAGCAGGAGAGAGAAGAAAAAGCACCTCTAAGTACAGACAGTTTACAGGTTTATTAGGTGCAATAAAATACAAGGGACAATTCACATGGAGTGAAGTATGACAAGCTCATTGGGAAGGGGAGTTCGGGATGTGAGCGCTGGATGTCAGCGATGTGGATCGCCAGGATACACTGCTGCATAGAGGAGGCCAAGCGGAAGTCCTCAGGTGAAAAGTCGAGCAGAGGGGATAAAGCTGGATCGTAGCATGGACCGTGGCGCATGCGAATTACGTCACCAGAGGGGGGGAGGTCTCGACACATTTCCAAGTCTGGGCGACGCCGGTCCTGGGCATGCGCACTTCATCGGGCTGGAGAGTGGAGCAAGGAGAGCTGTAGATATGGAGAGGCACTGGTGCTAGCAGGCTCCTAGTGCCTGCCTTGTATGGTGGAGGCACATGGGCTAGCAGGGTCCTAGTGCCTGCCATGTATGGTGGAATATAGAACCAGATGCTACATTATTGGGGCAGCAATTAAAATAAGGATTACAGTACGACAATGTAGATGGGCAACAATTACTAAAATCATATCAATTGATAAAAGATAAAAGATAGGGTGGGCATAAAAGGATGCTGAGATAAATGTTTAGATAAAATATGCATACATGTAGAGTAAATATATAAAACACGACCTCAAAGTGCTGGGCCCATGCAAGACCCTGTAATAAGAAAATAAAAATGGGAATAAAAAAAAGGAGAATATCACATCATTGTAAGAAACTAATAAAAGTAATGCCATTATCATGGCATATTGTGGCATGGTGTGAAAAGGCAGGAAACCACATCAAGACTGAGGAGAAGTGACATTTATGTCCATGGGGAATAATACCATATGGTTTATGATGGGAAATAATGCATCATCTGAGAGCATGAGACGGTGTAAGATGTGAAAAAAAATGGAATAATGACCAATATATAACGGTGATGCCCCAGTGGCCAAAGGCCACAAGGGGGGGGGGGGGGAGATTACAAGAAGGTGGCAACTTCTAGCTCCTCTCAGGGGAGAGGGTGTCAAAGCTGTAAATATGATAAATATGAAAGCGCTCTGCCTCTGGGAGATCCCTGGAGACACCCTCAATGACCCATACAGTTAGGCCAGAGGTGGATTTTTGATGGTGCTCCAGAAAGTGTCAGGGAACAATATGTTAATCATTCCCTTTTTCGATGAACCGGCGGTGTTCCCCAAACCTCTTATAAAGTGGTCTAATAGTCCGGCCTATATATAACATACTGCAAGGGCATCTAAGGCAATAGACAACATAGTTAGATGAGCAGCAGTAGAACTTGTTAATGAGAAACGTTTTACCGTTAGCTGTAAATAACCTTTGTTTTGTAACAAAGGGACATGTTTTGCATAAATGCTTTTTGCACTGGTACATACCCATTTTAGCAAAGACGGTGGGTATACTGGTTGACCAAGAAGAAGCAAGAGGCCTAAGTTTACTGAGAGCAATTTCTGTACGTCACCTTGGGTTGCAGCATGTGACAATGTTTGGCTAGGATGTGTTCCATTTGTCAATGTTTACCATGATATCTTGTGATAAACCTGGGCTGATGTCCCTCCTCTGTGCTGTACCTGGTCAGAGGGGGATGGCCCTATAGAGTAGGAAGGCTTGTTCTAGCAGAGGTTGGGGGTAACCTTTTCCCAAACATTTGCGGGTTAATTGAAAACTTTGGGTGATGTAATCTTCGTCTCTAGTGCAGTTGTGCCTGAGGCAGCATAACTGTCTTTTGAGGATGCTGTTGATCCACTGTGGTAGATGGTAATTTTGGTAGTGTAGAAAGGAATTGCCTGCTGTCAGTTTGGAATAGTTTTTGGCATACATGATATGGTTTTTGTGGCATAGCTCTAGGTCTAGGAAGGTTAGACTCTGTGAATTTTGTACCGAGGAAAGTGAGACACTAAAGTTGTTGTTGTTACAGTAGATGAAGAAGTCATTTATCAGGGAGCTAGTATGTCATCTATGTACCGGCCATAAAAAATTAGATGGGCTAGAAAGGGGTTGTTGTTCCAAATGTGAGTAGACTCCCAGTGGCCCATAGTAAGGTTGGCGTATGATGGTGCGAAGTTAGCACCCATTCCAGTGCCTTGAATTTGGAGGTAGTAGTCACCATTGAATGTAAAATAATTATGGGCTAAACAGAACCAGATGGCTTCTAGAATGAAGTGTGTCTGTCTGGGGTTGAGCAATGGATCAGCAAAGAGAAAATGTTGAAGGGCAGATAGGCCAATGTGAAGGGGAATTGATGTTTAAAGAGATTTCACGTCCAAGCTTTATATTCCCAGGTGTACGGAGCCAATAGTTCCAGAAGATGTAGGCCATCGTGGATAAATGGTAGATTTTTAGCAAGTTGTTGTAGAAACTGGTCTATTTCCCGGGAGAAGCCATTGGTAATGCTGTCCATTGCAGCCATGGGGCGCCTCGGGGGGTTGTCCAAGTTTTTGTGGACGTAAGAGAGGTGGTACAAATAAGGGGTCTGGTAAGAGTCTTTCCGAAGTAAGGCGGGTCTTTGTTTTTTTCTATGATGTTTTTTTATAGAGCTTTGGTGACCAGAGAGTCAGCCTCTTTCCTGAATTCTGGCAAGGGATCTTTATACAGTTTGGTATAGGTGGAAGAATCTTATAATAATCATAAGTTTTTGGCGATATATAGTCTGATCTAAGTCTACGCTGTTAAGTCTAAACAACCATCTTTTCCTACTAGTAACTAGCTCTCTACTGGCTAAAACGAAAAATCTTAAAGCTGACCTCCAACTTTCTTTTCTGAATGGAATGATCAGTCCCAGCAAACATCTGTATCATGTTGCTCTGTTGTTTGCAGATTCTCTGATATTGTGGGTTTAGTTGAGGCTTTGTACCATGTGACACACTGTATAATCTAAGGTAGACAGAATGCATTCAATCCTGTCCAGTCACACCTACAGGAAGAGTCCAAACCTCCCAAGTCCCTCCTAACAGATCACAGCATTATTCAAAAGGAAACACCTTCATACACAGCCTGTACTGATAGCTAGCTGTGCTGCTGCTGGGCAGGATTGAATGAATCACAATTAAAAGTTATCCTGCCCAGTTAAATATGCAGACCAGTGTGAACAGGGAGTGTCCCACCCATCAGATCCTGCCCTCCCAGATCAATCTGATTAATTTACAATCAAAAGAAAATACCTTTATAATAACCTCCCATAGCCCTTCCTCTGTAGACTTGCAGCATGCCAAAGAATAATGGCTTACTGCAAGACAGGAATGACACATTTACACCTTGAAGACTAAAGAGTGATCTGTATTCGGACCCACCCACATCAACTCCCAGAACTGCTACAAGTGACTCCCATAGCCTGCCCTGAAACTACAGAGGCTCAAAGCATGATGGCACATGTAGTATCAGGATTGGTAAAAGAAAGAAACAGGAAGTCAGAGAACTTTGGAATTCAACCAGAAGGAGTGAAATCACAGACACACAAACCTGCTTTATATAGCTAAATAAGGTAAGATACAGATAAAATGACAGTGGGGTTGTGATTCATTTACATGCACAATGCATCTGTTGTTTTGGGGAGGAAAGCTGGAGTTCTGCTTTAAGTCTAAATATGTCTGAAAAGAATCTCCTGTAAATGCTCATGTGTGAATGAAGCCTAAAATTGGTGGAGCTCATCTCCACTATATTGGCCATAACGTAAAATACAGACCCAGCAATGTGACAAAGATCCCCAAATAATGGAAAGGCTAGTGGAAATCCTGGTGAAAATGAAAGAACATTAATGCATTGAGACAATGTCGCAATGCGACAAAGATCCCCAAATAATGGAAAAAGCTAGTGAAAATCCTGGTTAAAATTAAAGAACATTTATGCATTTCAAATGGCATACTCAGCAGCTTAAAACAGAGATAAGACATGTATATACCATTTTCAAATATAAAAATGTGCAGAACTCTGCACCAGCCTGCAGCAGATACAAAAATTATAAAAGTACCAGGTTACAAAATGCCTTCAATGAGCTCATTTAAAGAAGTGGCATTATTAAAAAACAAGTATACAGATGGAAAGTAAAACTTACCCTCAAGGCTTCTATCACAAGATCCCTTGCTTCTAGCTCTCCTTCTAATATACTTAAAAGAAAACGCAATTCTGGCTTGCTCAAGTTTTCCACATTAAAGTCTTTCGTCTGCAATATAAGAAGAAAAGATACATAAACAATTGATTAGTTGTTTTAGAAGAGTATATACATATACATTGATTATGTGCTACACAACAGGATGTGATGTTGCAGCATTTACAAATTAAAGGAATTAAAAGTGATGCATTAAAAGGCAGAATCCACTTCAAATGGCCCTTTTAGTTCTGATTGTGTACAATTAAATTGATCTTATGGGAAATTTAGCTGCAAGTGTTCCACCATTATGGCTCCAAACTGGGCTCTCCTGCCAAGACTATTAGGTGGGCACATTAGCTCTGTGAATGTTTTTTTTCCTTTTTTTAACACTGAATCTCAGAATTTCCGTCGGAAAAACCTTGGATGGTTTTTCCGACGGAATTCCGCTCAAGCTTGGCTTGCATACACACGGTCACACAAAAGTTCTCTGATCTTTCGACTATCAAGAACGAATGTTCTACGAAAAGCCGAAAAAATGAAGTTCAATGCTTCCGAGCATGCGTCAAATTTTTTCCGAACATTTGTAGGAATTTTGCGCGTCGGAATTGCTACAGACGATTCGAATTTCCAATATGAACTTTTTCCGTCCGAAAAATAGAGAACCTGCTCTCAATCTTTTGTTGGCAGAAATTCCGACAGCAAAAGTCCGATAGAGCATATACACGGTCGGAATTTCTGACCAAAAGCTCACATCGGACTTTTCTTGTCGGAATTACCAATTGTGTGTACGCGGCATTAGTGAACATTGTTTTCAAATTTTGGACAGAGTATGAAATAGTTAAAAGCTGTGTCAGATTTTTGGTCATTTTATGGCCCCATGAGAGGTGGTACCCCCTGATTTATTGTCCCAGTGATTATGCTGTCACAGTGGCAGAAATTGAGGGGATAGTTTAAATTTTTTTGGCTACAGATGGCACCATTTGGGAGGACCCAAGAGAGGAAGTGTGATGTCACCCACCAAGAACCATAGCAGGACAGCAGAAGTGTATAAAGTATTACATTGGGAAATCTGAGAAGAAATCTTGCTTGAGATATGAAAGCTGGTCAGTGATTCAACCAACCAGAATTCAACTAAAGCGCAATTCAAATCCCTTCTTTCATTCTGAATAGAACAAGGAAGGGTTTATGCTTTCTGTGCTCCCAATTGAGCATATTTCAATATATAGCACTGTCTCTTTGGGGGGGATTTATTATTACCTCTTTTTCTCTAATGCCTCGTACACACGAGCGGTTTTCCCGTCGGAAAAAATAACTATGGTTTTGCCGACGGAATTCCTCTCAAGCCTGCCTTGCATACACATGGTCACACAAAAGTCTGGTGAACTTTTGACTGCCAAGAACGCGGTGACGTAAAAGGCTACGATGAAAAGTAGGAAAAGCATACAGACAATTGTTTTTCCTGCTAGGATTTTTTCCTGACGGGAAAAAAGAGATCCTGCTCCCTTTTTTTTTCCGGCAGTTCTCCCGTCAGAAAAACTCAGATGGAGCATACACATGGCCGAGATTCCCGGGCAAAAGCTCTCATCGTCGTGTGTACGAGGCATTAGACACTTCTTAGAGAGGTCTCCCAAATAGGAACAGCAATAAAAACCTGAAAAGATGTCCCAACCCTCCCTCTCTCTATTGGAAGCAAAAGAAAAAAATAGCTTGGGGTGAGCTTTAAACTATAATGATTTTGGTCTATTTGGAGTCTTACATGAGATTCACTTACAGCAGCAATATAGCAGGATGGACTACATAAAAAAAAAACACTGTATCAGTAATCGTTTAGGGCATTTCACTGGGATCTATCATATTGGGTCCAGAACCAACACCCTTTATGCCCCTATGGAACCCAATTGGAATTCTGGCATTGTCAAAAAGTGACTGTTAGGGTCCCAGACCAATCACACAATGACATTTGAATTCCCTTAAAATATGTCACTATTAATGGATTGGAGGATAAAAGCTCCAGAATGCCTTTTGGATATATATGACTTGTGTGGAATAACTAGAAAATACACATACAAACTAATTACAACTACTATATCTTGCATGCTGGAAAATCTGTACCAGCAAACATCAAAACAGCAATCTAAAAAAGCAGCGGGAAATTTCACCTTCAATGTTTACATTATCTCTGTTCTATAAATCAATTTTCCTTTTCTTTAACTAGAATATAATGTGCATGTTTTACAGCAAATGCCAGTTAAAGACAGACTGCACCAAACCTACCATGATCTAACTCTAGTTGGATGTGCCTGGCACTGTTACTGGCTTACCCCAAGTGCAACCCATATGATGCCCAATATTTGGCACATTCCAATCTAAAAAGAGCTTCTTACTCCCAAGAAGCTAACAAACTGCAAAACTCCAGAACTGCCAGAATTCTCAAATTCTGTAAAGGCATTTCTCAGACGTAATTAAATAATTAGCAAAGACATGTTTACATGATGCCACCATTCCTAGCTCAGAGGCAGAACGTGTAGACCACTGCTAACTTGGCTGCTCTGTTATTGCGGGCTGACTGAAGCTTGGCAGCTTACAAGGACTCAATCAGTTTGCACTTAGACCCACTAGGTGTTTAGACAAATGCCAGAACTGCCAAATCGCTAGAATGGCCCTTATGCTATTTTTCCTATTGTACTTATATTCTCTATTAATGCAGAGCATTAACTCTGCTTTGCCTGAGAAACTATGGGGTCCATTTATAATTCTTTCACACAAGATTCACACAACTTTCACCTCTTTTCTCAACAGAATCCAATTAGAAAACTGTCTGAATGCTGGGTGAAAGGTGTGTGAAAACATTTATCAATAGGCCCGTATATGTTTAACATGTCATATCCTGCAAAGGATAATGACACAAAGGGCAGATGAAGCCTTGTTTCTCTCACACTACCAAACTATAATTTAATAAAATGGCATAATTTTCTCAATTATGTTATCCATAGCAATCATTTTCCAAATAATGTTACCCATAGCGATGTATTATTTCAGAAAATCCATTAGCTATTAGGCCCCTTTCACACTGGGGCGGTTTGCAGGCACTGTTGCGCTAAAAATAGTGCCTGCAAACCGACCCTAAACAGCGGCTGCTGTTTCTCCAGTGTGAAAGCTCGAGGGCTTTTACACTAGAGCGGTGCGCTAGCAGGAGCGCTCCAAAAGTCCTGCTAGCAGCATCTTTGGAGCGGTGAGAGGAGCAGTGTGTTTACCGCTCCTCCACCGCTCCTTCCCATTGAAAGCAATGGGAAACCGCAGCTATACCGCCGGCAATGCGTCTCTGCAGAGGCGCATTGCGGGTGGTATTAACCCTTTTTCGGGTGCTAGCGGGGGTTAAAACTGCACCGCTAGCGGCCGAATACCGCCGCAATTCCACTATACCGCCACCACACCACCCGCCCCAGTGTGAAAGGGGCCTTACTAAAAGGCTACATATAAAAGCTAATTCCACCAAGGCACAGCTTCAATGTTCTAAAATTGCGGTGGCACATTATAGAAATAATGATAACTGTTTGGAAATCATCAAAATTCACAGTGTAGCAAGTTTTACTTCTTGCAAACCAAATCCCAGTCTCCACTAGAGTGAAAATGTACATATTGGTTGGAGAACCACCTTTGGCAGGACCCATACATCTCATTCACAGGGGACTTGAAGCAGCAGATCTGCAAACAGTGCATACATAAATAGCATGACCTTTTGTAAATTTTATTCCTAAAATAGGAAACTTCTTCTACTCCCGAAATAAAAAAAACATTCAGATCGCTGTGACTGACTGAGTTTCGGGATTGAATATGAGTAGTAACATGGTTATATGTTGGGTATCGTTATGTCAATGACCAGTGCCATGAATGCCATGAAAGTATAACCGTTACCAACCTGATTTTAGGTATACCAGACTATAACTGAGCATATATTGTAAAAAAACAAATAGTGAAGATGCATATGACAAATTGATTGAATGAATCAGATATTTGAAGATAAATCGAGGTCTAAATCTCTTTTTTTCCTTTAAGCTTGGTTAGCTTTACACCACCCCGAAGCTTCCCTATTGGTTCTTCATTGTGATGGGAGGCTAGATTCAGGAGATAGGAGTGGACAAACTTTTCTTTTATGAAAAAGATTTCCATGTAATTTATCTGCCTACATCTCTGGATTTATAGATTATTTTGATACAGAGTTTCTGTTAAGGATAACTGCAAGTAATGAGTTTAAATTGTACAGGAACATGAAAGTTTTACTTTAAAGTGGAGTTTCATACAAATTTTCCTTTTAGTTTGGGGCCTCTGTTCGCTCTTCACATCTTACCCTGGATATGCTACCCTAAATGAGTGAAAACGTCCCCCAGTTTGAGGAAAGATCCTATCCTGAGAGTCACCACCAGAACATGTGTCCCCTTCCAGACCTCCTGCTCTAGTGGCAACCGGATAAGTTTTGGACCCTCTTTTACCTTCAGTCTCAGGGACAACAGTCGTATAGTGAGACAGCAATAAAAAATTGACAGAGGCACAATATCCCCAGAACTAGTTTGGCTGAAGTTCCACATTGAACCCAAATGAGTTCCAGTGTTTAAACTATGTTAAAAACAGACTGTATGCATCTATAATTCTTTGTCGAAGATATTCCGAAAGAATACAATTACGTTATAATTGAAAAAAAAAAAATTCTTCTAGTTATAGTCAATTCTCTCTTTTATATAAACGACTTTGTGAATTTCTGAAAGCTATATTGACGTGACATGCTGAAATACCCCATTACTAAATATCAATAGGAATGTGCTTGTGAGAAAATACAGTCTGAGCAGTGCTGTCCAACTGGCTGACTGGGGGCTCCTGGCCGTGGCTTCTGTCCATTCATTGTTAGTTCAAATTGACCTATCAGCAGCAACTTTCTTTCCTTCACCCGCTTGTTTTTACAGACATGCAGTAAAGAGAAAGAATTAAGTGAAGCGAATGTTGGGCTTTACATTTGCTTTTATCTAATGCAAGCACCTACTCTATGGGGCATCAAGGCTGCTGATGGCTTATTAAAAAGCTTTAGAAGTTCAAAGATCAGCATCACTGCTGTCAAAATAGATTTTAGTATACTTATTTATGCAAAATTTAAACAGTATAGTTGAGCCGAGGTTGCATGTAAAACTCTTGATTGACTAGGTTTTTCATTACTGATTAGGGAGAAAAACAGGATAATCAAGTAGAATAGTTAAAACACAAGAAAACACAAGGAGTTGAGGCATCTGAAAATAACGACCAACTGCTTGTAGTAAACCTATTAGTAGCAACCTTTTATTATTATTATACAGGATTTATATAGTACTAACAGTTTATGCAGCGCTTTAAAACATAAGGGCAGACATTACAATTACAATACAATTTAATACAGTAGAATCAGAGGGCCCTGCTAGTTAGAGCTATTTTTATGGTGGGGTCCTCAGGTAAGAAGCAGACCTCTCACAGGTTAGGAGAGTAAATGCATCTGCTGGCACTCCAAGCACTTGTAAAAGATTTGCTAGAAGCAGCTATGTCATGACTCATTGGCGACCCACATCCAATGCCGAGGTAGGCACAAAAGAAAAACATCCTTACTTATTTTTGGCATATACAATGTATGTAGTTTTGTTTCTATTCTAGAATATGTACCTATACCTCTAAAGCGAGCCTAAAGTTCAAAGCAAACTTTAATGCCACGTACACACAACCATTTTTCATGACGAGAAAACTGCCATTTTTTAGATTGGTCGTGAAAACCGGTCGTGTGTATGCTCCATAGCAGTTTTCTCGACGAGAAAACTGCCCACACAAAAAAATTAGAACCTGCTCTATTTTTTCTTGTCGTTTTTCCCGTCGCGAAAACCGCTCGTGTGTATGCTTTTCCGAGGGGAAAAAAACACGCATGCTCAGAATCAAGTATGAGACGGGAGAGCCCGTTCTGGTAAAACTAGCGTTTGTAATGGAGATAGCACAGTCGTCACGCTGTAACGGACTGGAAAGCACGAGGCTGAAAAGCGTGAATCGTCTCTCACCAAACTTTACTAACATGAGATCAGCAAAAGCAGCCCAAAGGGTGGCACCATTCGAATGGGACTTCCCCTTTGTAGTGCCATCGTACGTGTTGTCGTACGTGTTGTACGTCACCGCGCTTTGCTAGAGCGTTTTTTTTTACTGAATGTGTGTATGCAAGGCAGGCTTGAGAGGAATCACAACGAATCACGTTGAGAAAAACGTTGTTTTTTTGCATGACAGGAAAAACGGTTGTGTGTACGTGGCATAAGGCCTGACTGCCCCTATGCTGTCACTTGAATAAATACCTTTGACTTGAAACAGTCTTTTCCTGGGTATAACAGTCCTCCAATTCCTTACTATATCTATTGCAGCTGAGAGACTGGATCTGTGAAAGATGGAGACACTGACTGGCTGTTTGAGCAACCAATCCATAAAAATCGTTATCAAAGTTCCAGCTCCTTAGTCACTAAATTAGGTTGGAGGTAGAAGAGTAACTGGGGGGTGGTGGACTTGTGAGACCTGCAGAGGGGCTTCTCCAGGTCTTAGATATTACGCTTTTTATAGGTTTTACAGCAATTAGGTAGCATGGAGGGCATGATAATCAGTTTCTGGCCCTCTTTAGGTCTGCTTTAGGTAAGCCTTTAGATAAACAAATACAGAAGTTGACATTTCTAGTTGCCTGGCATTCATGAAGAAATAATCGATTTGCTACTTTCTGAGTCAATGACCCAAGAACTAGCAAGGAATCAAGAGATTTGATTTAAAAGTCATCTAACTTGCTCTGGATGGGCAACTCAGAAAGAACTGAAATTATAGGATTAGTATGAAAGTCAGGCAACTAGCCTTTTCAGAAGGAGGTCAACCTAAATATTTCTCATATGACAGGCTTTCCATCAGCTAATATATACAGGAATACTAACCAGTTCAGCTTTTTGGACGTACTACGTACATCCAAAGAGAGAACTGTTAATCACAAGCTGTTGGCTGCAGTAGCAGCCATCAGCTTGTGATCCATTTGTTCAGCAGGCTGTAGGCTTGAAAGTGAAAGTGATTCAGTGGCTCCCTAGCCACCGATCACTTTCACACAGCAGGCAGCGTGGTCGGCGGGTTCCCAATCCATTAGCAAACAATGAAACTGGACGTGATGATGATTTCAGCACTTCCAGTTTCAGTACCACCATTTCCTGGACACATCTGACCAATGAGATCTGTGCCTGGTTAGATACTGTGAAGGGTTGGGGAGACATTGGGGTCTATTAAACCCCTAATGTCTCCAAAAAGAGTACCTGTCATCTGTCCAATGCTATCACATAGGTGGTTATTAACCCACTGTGATAACAATCAGGTAAAAATAAATAAAAGAAGAAAGTTAAAGAAAAAAAATTACAATACAGTGTATTTAAAAAAAAAAAAAAAGAAGATTGCTGTAACCCATGTGCAAACATATTGCGCACACAATTTTAAGACTTTGCATGTTTGGTATCTATTTACTCTGCAAAACCCTATCTTTATTAGTTATTATAGTTAATAAACAGTTGCGGAAATATCATGTGACATAAAAATTTGCAACTAAAGGTTCCAGAAAATATATAATGTTCTGGGCAGTTTAAATAATTTTATTGCCAAAAATGAAGATTTTTACACATGTGCTACAAATTAAAAAATGAGCTCTAAAGCCAAACTGGCAAAATATTATGACAATTCTTACCCTGTGCCATTGTAACCATTGCCTTTTTTCACATACCTGCTTTATTCAGAAGTTTCAACATTGGAGCCATAAATGATAAGTTCTGTGCAGAAATGCACTAGTGTTAGTCAGTAGATAAACAATCAAACAGTCCCTGAATTAGTTTAGCTAAGCCCTGCCCATATCAATTACATGCAAGTCTAGAAAGCCAACTGTTAAGGACAGAATGCACAGTTAGTGGGATCTGTGATGCCTTCTTTCTCAGTCCTGGACTTGAGACATGCTCTCTACATTGTAAGTTATTATTATAGTTTAATTATAAACCCTAATTTTTTTTTTTTTTTTTAAATAATAAAAATATCATACTTACCTCCACTCTGCAGCTCATTTTGCACAGAGTGGCTCACCATCTTCTGGGGTCCCCCGGGGGCTCTCATGGCTCCTCCCCACATCAGATAACCCACTAGGTGAAGCGTTCTCCAGGGGGGGGGGTTACCTTGCGTGCGCGCTCCCGAGTCCAGCATTTGCGTTCATAGACATGATGTCATCGGCGGCGTATACAGTAAATATCTCCTAAATGGTGCAAGTTTAGGAGATATTAACAGTACCTATAGGAAAGCCTTATTATAGGCTTACAGTACCTATAGGTACATACAAGCAAGGGAAGTGGACTTCCTCTTTAATCTCATGCAAGATTTTCCTGTTTCTAGCAGTTTGTGGTTTCCAGTAACTGCATGAGTACGCTGCAGCAAAAAAATGAAGACATTGGGGTATTTAATAGTCTGATATGTGTATTTTCTCAACTGGTGGTTTTATCCTTCTTTTTCCACACAGAGCTTAGAAAATAAAAATGTAAAAGCTGACTGACTGCGCTCCAGTTGAGACAGGAGGTATATGATACAGATGCCTTATATGTTCTCACCAAGCCAATGTTTAAACTGACCTAGGTAGCAGCATGGTACAAAAGGAGACATATAGGTTGTATTTACAAAAGTAGCTTAGTGTTCCTTGAAATATTAAAAATAGGTAGAATGTTTTAAAAGGTACAGTTATCTATTAGGGCTTGTTCACACCCAAACTCAGTTCGGGAAAGGTGTGTTCCGTGCACGTTATCTGCAGGTGCCAATGAATACTTAATGGAACCCCAAACACATCTCACAAACGCAACGTATTTTGCAGGCACCAAATCGCATTGTACCATGTGGTTTGGTACAGTTTGTTCTGAAAAATTAGTGCTGGCACTACTGCTTCTGCGTCCAAGGGTGTTTTGCAGCCCATTCAAATGAATGGGCTGCAAGACCGCACAGCAAATGCACAATCTGGTGTGAATGGTCCTTCAATCCTTATTCTTCAGAAATATTTTATTATCTTGACAAGCTCAATTTTCCAATTTGGAGAGACTTGAATCGCTCTCTTGACAAACACATTGAATGTGATCTATAAATGGGCTCCAGCGGGGAATGTGTGCTATTTCTTAATTCCTCCCATATGTATTACTTGCAGATATGCCAGGGTTCCGTCAGGGATTGTTTCTTCTGTTATGCATTTGCCTTTCTTGTCTCAGGTTATACATGTCACGTGGCATGATAAACAATGAGAGTACACAAGGTGGGATTCCTACCAGAAAATCAGCTCATAACTCACTTATACTCACTACATATTTTAAAATTGTGATGTTTAAATTTATTAGAAGTTGGCACTACAGGCAGTCCTCGAGTTACAAACATCCAACCTACAAACGACTCATACTTATAAATGGAATGAGACAACAGGAAGTGAGAGGACATCTACCCCTAGGAAGGGAAATTCACTCCTGTAGGAGTTATCATGGGAAAAGGTGCTTTATCAACAATCCTTGTTTTCACAGAAACCTCAAATTTTCTAAATCCAATTATCATTGGGACAGAAAGTGAGGTGAAATCTTCTGAAAAGGGGCACAGACAGCAATATAAACATTACAGGGGTGTTAACCCTTCCCTATGCTATCTGAAAAAAGCAAAAATATATATTTTTGATTGGAGTTACACTTAAAAAATTTACCTGTTCCAACTTACATACAAATTCAACATAAGAGCAAGCCTACAGAACCTACCTTGTTTGTAACCCAGGGGGTATTTGAAAGACTGTGAGATTTAAGCTTGGTTTGTATATTGTAGAAAACACTTACAGGCAGGTATCAAAAAGTGACTTTTTTACCCATATATTGTTTCAGTTGCTAATGATAAATATTCCCACTCATGAATTCCCAAAAAGGGAAAACTTACACTATGCATAAGCAAGGAACATAGTGCTCATGGACTATATTTAAAAAATATTGTTTTTGATTTTTCATCAAAATTTCAACCCAACTCAAGACTAACATATGGGCATACTAATTTTAAAGTGGAGTTCCAGGCTTTTTTTTGTTTATTAAAAGTCACCAGCCACAAAAATGTATAGCTGCTGACTTAATAAACAGACACTCACCTATCCCACGATCCAGCGATGCGGCCGCACGGAGCCTCGCTCCTCTCCTCCTCTCTGCAGCGCTGCCATTGAAACTGTGGGCACCCGGTCGTGACAGCTTGCAGCTTCACGGCGGGGCGTGCACTGCACATGCACGAGTCGCTCTGCGCTCTCCGAGTGGACAGGCAATCTTCTGGGACCTCTGACCTCTCCCAGAAGATTGCCGAGAGGGAGGGCCCATCTAGGGGGAGAGGAGGAGTCACCTAGGCGGCCCGAAGTCGTAAGCAGGAAGTGGGACAGGAAGTCCCACTCAAAACTAGGCACCCACTCCTCCCCGCCAAAAAAAATTACATGCCAAATGTGGCATGTAAGGGGGCGAGGAGTGCTTAAAGCGGATGTTCCACTTTTGGGTGGAACTCTGCTATAACAGATTATTGTGGCTTTCAGTTTTGAGTTAAAAAACGGAAATGGGGGCAGCACATTTCCCTAACCCTAACAATGAACTTCTCTTAATTAAAGTGTTTTGTTTGATATGTTAAAAGCAATACCTGTTAATCTTTCTGAAAATCGTGTGAGCTGCTAACTTTCTGTGTCCTCTGCCTGTGCTGACTGGTATTCATTACATATTTCTCTGAGGACTACAAAACTATGCCTCTTTGTGTTATAGACAATAGGAAAGGGAAAGGGTTCGGTAGTCCTATCTTGCTAATGTTGTCTTGATACAGAAGTAAGTGCTGTCATTCTAGCACCTTGTAGTTTGTTACTGGCAGAATCTCCAGGTAAAAATAAGAGAAAATAAGCTAGAAAAAAAGAAAACAAATGTATCCACCACATCTTGGGATTGGTAAGCTGCAATATAATAGGATTTCTGACTTACCAGTAAAATATGCTTTATTAAGTACAGCATGGGACACGGAATCTTTAGACATTACCATGGGTTATATGCAGCTACTTTCAGGTGTTTGGACACAAGCAAAAAGACAGCTGCTGGGACATCTCCTTTATAACTCCTTCCACTCCCAGCTAGCCTCCATTTTGTAGCAAGCAGTAGGGAAATCATAATCAGAGTGGGGGGTACCTGTATTCTGCCCTGTACTCAATACCTAAGAGGTAGACAGACTCATACTGCACAGACCATGCCAAGACAGTGGAGAGAAGTTTACTTGGGATGTTTTGGAGTAAGACATAAAAGAAGAATGATGTTCTGGTTGAGGTGAAAGTAAGAGAATGCCTTAGGGAGGAAGGAGACCTAGGCCTTAAGACAACCTTGTCCTTGTGCAACACTTTTAAGGGCTCTGTACAAGATAAGGCTACTAACTTAAAGGCCCCTTTCACACTGGGGCATTTTTCATGCGGTTTAGCGCTAATAATAGCGCTATTATACCGCATGAAAAATTCCTGCCCTGTAGCCTTCAATGTGAAAGCCCGATTTGCGGGCGGTATTAACCTTTTTTCGGCCACTAGCGGGGGTTAAATTCACCCCCTAGCGACCGCATACCGCGGTAAGAACGACGGTATAGCAGCGCTGCAAATCGCGCTGCTATACCGCCACCGCTCCTGCCCGCCCCAGTGTGAAAGGGGCCAAAGACCCTCTGCAGACAGAAGGTAACAATGAGAAAGGACACCTTGAGAATGGAGTTGGACAAGGAAATATGCCTAATAGGTTCAAATGGCGGCCTCTGAAGGGCTGACAGAACCAAATTAGATACCATGGAGACAAAAAGGAGTATACAGAGGGCGAAATGAAACACACTGTGCAAATGGTCTCTGAAACAAAATGGTGAGGGCTGACATTTCCACATGAGACATTTGCAGAAAAGTGGCACCCCTTGTTCCAAGCCACCACCACTAGAGAGGTGGACACTGGCAATCATACACCCCAAAAGGTTAAATAGGTGCTTGGTACCCTGGGCAAGATGTTTAAAGGCATCTTGTCCTTTACTTACCACTAAAGATTGTATACCAGCAGGATTAAAAGGGGGCATATCCTATCTTCGCCCTCCATGATGAGCATACCCCCACAGGGGTCTTCAGGGACTGTCAGAGACCCAGTGCTGCAAACACCCACTTTCGGGTGTCAGCAAGGAATTCCCGGCCTGTGAGCGCTAATGCGCATGCGTGGACACTTAGAATGGGTCGTATAGGACTCAGACCGGGCATGCGCTGTGCACACGCGCATGCGCGCACCCCTGCCAATCCCGGCGCACGGCGCCCTGTTTAATCGTGAATCACCTGAGCGTCAGTGCTGGATTGTGTTTTCAGCTAGTACCTGTGTTCCTGTTTAACCTGTTTTCGGATTGACCTGCTCCTGAAGATACCTGGCTTGTTTGCCTACCCTTCTCGGATCTCCCTTACCTGCTTTCCTGCCTCTGCCTGTTATACTGACCACGGCCTGGACTTTGACCACGACCTTGCCTCTTGATTTGGTACCTCTCTGCCAGCCCGCTGCCGACTTCTGCCTGTACCTGTCTATTCTATTGGATCTTCCCTGAACGGACCTGACGTCTGGTTTCTGCAGCACCTGTGCTTGAAGAGGTTTCCAGTGCCTCCCAGAGACTCCATCTGAACCAACAGGCACCTGCACCTTCTCGTGCCCCTGCATTCCCTGTCCTCACCTCCAGGGGGTGCAGGGACCGGGATCGTGCGAGAGGCCGCTCCCACTTCCTTGGCTCCGCTGTAAGGTAAGTTGCAGGGACAGGACTCTGCCACTGTTAGACCATGATTCAAAATCTATAATGCACCCTGTGGCTCATTCCATCAATGAGAGCACCAAGAGCAGAATCCAGTACATTCTAGCAACTTTACAGGACAGCCCCACTTTTTCAATCAGGCAGGGTCTAGGTATGGCCTCCTAAGGCACAGTCAGGGAGTCAACCAATCCAGAAGCTATAGAAAGAACCACAGTGGCTATAGCAGAGCCAAGGAACTTGACAGAAGAATCATCAGAGAGAGAGAACTCCCATAGAGAAGAGGTAAGCTTCTCTTAGTAGAGAGATGAGGCCTATCATCCAAGGACACTAGCAAAAAACAGGCCTTCTGGCAATAGAGAAGGTTATAATATAGGACATCTCCTGGTAGCTTTTTTTCCCCCCATTGTCCAATCCCCTGAATGTAGCTGCATATAACCCAAGGTAATGACTAAAGATGTTTCAAGAAAAATGGAAAACTCTAAATCAAGTGGTTGCTTAACAAATTCCACTCCAAAAAAGGGACCTGCAGACAAAACCCTTTAGCTCATTTCTTTTGTGTTTTAGTAAAAAAGACAATGCTAATTAGACCATGAAAACATACGGCCAAATAATCTAACTGGTTGTCAGATCCACTTTCTCTGATTGAAAACTATGCCAAACTCTACTGACAAACATGGTTTTATAGACCTAGTGCAATTAGTTTCAGGAGCCTTTTGCTTGCTCCTATGAATGTTGCATAGCCTAGGTAGCTGTCTTCCCCTTGCATGTGTAAATGACATGTACAGGCATACCGCACTTTTAAGTACACAATGGGGTTTATTTACTAAAGCTGGAAAGTGCAAAATCAGGCTCACTTCTGCATAGAAACAAATGAGCTTCCAGGTTTATTACCAAAGCTTAATTGAACAAACTGGGATTAGGCCGGGTTCACACTGGGGCGACAAACGCTCCGACATTGGGAGCTCATGTCGCATGACGTGTATAAATGAATGTTTCCCTATGGGAGCCGTCTTAACTGGTCCGACACACGTCGGTCCGACTTTGAAAATGCTCCCTGTACTACTTTGGTCCGACTTTGATCCGACTTCAGCCCATTGACTATCATTGAAGTCTGATCAAAGTCGGACCGCAGTCTTGCATGATCCGACTTTGGCATGCGACTTGTGCTCTGCTGCTCGAGGGGGAACTCTACGCCAAATTTTAAATAAAAAACCGGCATGGGTTCCCCCACCAAGAGCATACGAGGCCCTTGGGTCTGGTATGGATTTTAAGGGGAACCCCCTAAGCTGAAAAAACTGCGTGGGGGTCCCCCCAAAATCCAAACCAGACCCTTATCCGAGCACGCAACCTGGCAGGCCGCAGGGGAAGAGGGAGGGGGTGAGAGAGCAGCCCCCCTCCCTCCTGAACTGTACCAGGTCGCGTGCCCTCAACATGGGGGGTTTGGTGCTTTGGGGCGGGGGGGGCGACCTTTAATAAGGGGGCCCCCAGATCCCGGCCCTCCACCCTATGTGAATGAGTATGGGGTACATCGTACCCCTACCCATTCACCTGGTGGAAAAAAATGTCAATAAAAAAACACACACAGGTTTTTAAAGTAATTTATTGCACAGCTCCGGGGGTCTTCTTCCGACTCCGGGGGTCTCTTCCGACTTCCGGGGTCTCCGGTGTCGTCTCCGCGCTCTCCGGTTCATCCTTCCTTCTGCCGGGCCTCCGCTATCTTCTTCCAGCTCTTTTGCTGGCGGGGCCCGGTCTTCTCCGTCGCCTTCTTCCCTCTTCTCCTCTTCGATGTTGACACGGCGCTTCCTCCCGCTGTAATGCTGGCTGTGCGGTGCGCTCCGATTTATATAGGCCTCTCATGACGTCACAGTCACAAGCTCCGGGTGGCCCGGAGCATGTGACTGTGACGTCATGGGAGCATGTGGCCACCCGGAGCATGTGACTGTGACGTCATTAGAGGCCTATATAAATCGGAGCGCACCGCACAGCCAGCATTACAGCGGGAGGAAGCGACGTGTCAACATCGAAGAGGAGAAGAGAAGAAGGAAGGACGAACCGGAGAGCGCGGAGACGACACCGGAGACCCCCGAAGTCGGAAGAGACCTCCGGAGTCGGAAGAAGACCCCCCGGAGCTGTGCAATAAATTACTTTAAAAACCTGTGTGTGTTTTTTTATTGACATTTTTTTCCACCAGGTGAATGGGTAGGGGTACGATGTACCCCATACTCATTCACATAGGGTGGGGGGCCGGGATCTGGGGGCCCCCTTATTAAAGGGGGCTCCCGGATTCTGATAAGCCCCCGCCCACAGACCCCGACAACCAATGGCCAGGGTTGTCGGGAAGAGGCCCTGTCCTCATCAACATGGGGGCAGGGTGCTTTGGGGTGGGGGGGCCGCAGGTCGCCCCCCTGCCCCAAAGCACCAAACCCCCCATGTTGAGGGCACGCGGCCTGGTACGGTTCAGGAGGGAGGGGGGCCGCTCTCTCGTCCCCCCCTCTTCCCCTGCGGCCTGCCAGGTTGCGTGCTCGGATAAGGGTCTGGTTTGGATTTTGGGGGGACCCCCACGCCGTTTTTTCGGCTAAGGGGGTTCCCCTTAAAATCCATACCAGACCCAAGGGCCTGGTATGCTCTTGGAGGGGGAACCCATGCCGGTTTTTTATTTAAAATTTGGCGTGGAGTTCCCCTCAGGATTCATACCAAACACAGTGCCTGGTAATGGCGGGGATCCAAGTCGGATCCCCGTTCATTGAAAGTCGGACATATGTCGGCCTCATGTCGCAGGGCAAAGTCGGATCCAAAGTAGGATGGCTGTTGTGTCGCACAAGTGTGAACCCGGCCTTAGAAGCTTATTGGTTTCTATGCAGAAGGGAGCCTGATTTTGCACTTTCCAGCTTTAGTAAATAAATCCCATTGTGTACTTAAAAGTGGGGTATGCCTGTATAAGCTTGTTTATTCACATGTACATACATGCACGTAGGAGACACCAAGTGCGCAGTTACATTTTATACAAGGCTAGTGTGCTCTTTGAGTTGTTCTTGACAGAACTTCAGCTATTCCTGCCTTGTGCTAGTATCCCAGAGCTTCTACAATCTGCTATCTGTCATTAAACCAGCTTGCTATTTGACCTTAGCTTCTATTCACCCTCTGGCTTGTTATAAGATTGCTAACTTTGTTGCTGAACTCTAGCTTGAACTTTGCTTTCATCTTGTGATCTGGCACTTGGCTACTCTGCCTAACCATCGCCAACGTACATCTGACACTTGACCCTCTGCAGTCTGATGCCCAATATGAACTTCCATCTGTAGTTCTTATGAGTTCATCAGTGTTTCTGTTTGTTCCTTTGATCCTGCTAGTTGTAACTTGGGAGAACCTGTGCATTCAATGATATCCCTACCATATGGAGTTCTGGTGAGCACTTAGAGCTCCATAAGTACTGTGCCTTGGGGGAATCTACATCACTGCTGGTAAATAAGATATATGATATATTCAATGGGCTGGTTGCATGCACACTGGCAGATATTGTTTGAATACATCGCAGGAAGGTAGTTAACTGATACTGTATGCAATATAAAAACATAAAACGACCTGGGTTTTAAATATTTTTTTCTTTAAAAAATCATACCATACATCTGATATTGGGCTATGAAATTACCTAAGCATTTTTCTTCCAAAAATCGAAAAGTCTGTTTAAAACAAATAAAAATAAAGAGATGACAAGCACTTTAAGATGTGAACAAAAAGGATATGCATGTATCACTCCACCATTAACAGGCAAACACGGAGTTGAACAGAAATCAACAAGCATTGTTCTAATAAAATGTGTCCCTGAACAAATATTAGATTTGTACTATATTATCACTAGTTGTCCACTGTACTTTCTTCCATAATCTTTCCTTTCTGTATGTTCAATCTTAAACAAAAATCGATGGCTGAACAGGAATATTGAATTACACGTAAACATTGAACTAATGGAAAATAGACACTGCAGTGCCATTTAATCACAGATGTCACCTTATCAATTTGTACAGCATGTTGCGTAGCAACACCTTAGTATTCCAGAAGCAAGACAAGCAGTCTGTTACTATATCAAATCAGCAAGTCTTACACCAATTCAGTATGGAGAGAGTAGAAATAATGCACAATATATCGTAAGATAACCTCTACTTTCCCAGCTTGAAATTGCACACCTTATATATCCATTACATTTTCTGTCTTGCAGTGGGGAAAGGCCGTCCTGTAAAGGTCATCATAGATTTGATCTCTGTGATACTCCTACATTGGTCAGGTAGCCTCATAGGGGAAATTCATTATGCAGGCAAGTGAGTGGGTGGATTCTCTATACAGCAGCCAACAAACACATCTACACTGCAATGGATAAGCCTGCTTGACTTATTTACCATGCCAGTTCAATATGAAAACAAGAACAACTGGTTATTAGCGTGCCAAAGACAAATATTATTCTAAAATCCATTTAAGAAACACAACAAAGGGCTAGCCGTTAATTAAGAGTATGTCCACACACCACATTAAATTGCATTTCGAACATGATCAAATAGCAAATAATGTACCCATTCCAAATACTTTCTACACACAGAGCATTTATATTGTGTTTGATTCTAAAGCACCAGTATATACTTCAAAAAGGCAATGTGTACATGAACTTTGATAGACACAGACCAATTATACTTTCCTTAATTTGCTCTGTTAAGATTAGCAAAATGTACCAGTAACTATAGACCATATAGAACAGGGATATGCAATTAGCGGACCTCCAGCTGTTACAAAACTACAAGTCCCATCATGCCTCTGCCTCTGGGTGTCATGCTTGCTGCTGTCAGTGTCTCGCTATGCCTCATGGGACTTGTAGTTCTGCAACAGCTGGAGGTCCGCTAATTGCATATCCCTGATATAGAAAATAATTCAATCTTTTCTATATGCTATTTTGCATACTGAGCCAGCACCATCATTTTGAGGAAGGGAAGATTTTTTGTAACCCAGACACCTGGAGCGGGTTCTTTTCCCCAACTATATAGACCAGGGGTCTCCAAATGTTTCAAAGGGACAGTTTAGGACAGTAGGAGGAGGTGCAGTGCCCTATTATTGGTATTAGTGGGAGGAATAGTACCCCATCAATGGTGTCAGTGGAAGAAACAGTGCCCCACTGTTGGTGTCAGTGGAAAGAATATTAAAATATTATATTATATTATAATATTATAATATCACTGATATTAGAGGAAGGAATAATGCCCCATCATTAATGTCACTGGCAGGATTTATGCCCTACTGTTGGTATCAGTGGGAGGAATAGTACCTCGTATCATTGGGAGAAATAGTGCCCCAAGGGCTAGATAAAGGCTAACAAAGGGCTGCATCTGGCACTCGGGCCGCAGTTTGGAGACCACTGCTATAGAGTATGGGCCTGAACATTCTAACAATTAGTGGTATGCGTTGTAGATCTAACAGATCATGACTTAGGCAGGCCATACATGGGTCGAATTTCAAAATAATTTTCTTTCAAAAATCTTATCTAAGAATTTTCGTTTGAATTTCGCACCATTAGTGGGCTGCAGCAAAAGACGATTTTCATGCGGCCATCGAATTTGAGTAATCGGGCATGTTGGAAATTTTTTGAAAAACAAACGATTTTCTAATTAATGATGGGACAATCGTGCACGAAATGTAATAAAAAAAATACGAATGTGCAAGAAAAGGAAATTCCCGGAAAGAAAAGAAGATTCCCAGCCATGACAATTCTTTTCTGTATCAATAGGAGGTGAAATTGAAGGCACAAAATAACTGATTTTCAAAAGAAAATTATTTCTAAATTCGACCATGTATGACCAGCCTAAGGAAAATTCAACTGGGGTTTGGCCAATGTAAGTAGATCAATAGACCCCTAGATAACTTCTGGCCAGATTGGATGCCCCTGAATCACCAGCTTTTGGGGGAAATGGTTGATTGGAAAAAATGTGTTAAAATTCAAGGAAGGTGGCCAAAGCATCATAGTAACAAATTTAGGTTGAAAAAAGCCACATGTCCGTCTGATCCCAGGCCTCTTCTCTCACCAACAGAAACTAGCCACAAACCTGTTTATCGCAGCTAAGCGCACAGCAAGGGCCTGGAAAATGGTGGCTGTATCATTTTCGGAGGTGAAGAACACCTTGATGACCCTCATGATCCATGAAAAAAATGTCCTGTATCCTCCATGACGCCCATGCCAAATTTCTTAAACTATGGGCCCCATGGTAGTCCTATGCATTCCCTACTTTGCACCCAACCAGTCTAGGCCTCTCAAACTAACTTGGCCCCATCCCCAGCTTGGGGGACCTTTCTTTTGTTTTTCCCACTTCCTCTTTCTTTGCCTCTCCTCTTACCCTTTCTATTTCTGGGCCTCTTGTCCATCACTCTGTGTGTGTTTTTTCTTAGTTTTTTTCTTTGTCCCGTGCTTATTTTGGTTTTGGTTTTATTCTCCCCATTATTTCTCCCCTTGCCCACCTCAGGTCCTGGGTCTGCAGCCTCAGGCATTCAGCATTGACCACGGCCCCGGCCTGAGGGTCGTTGTTAGTCTATCATTTATATCTTATAGCACATTTTACTTTGTATTTTTGTGTGAACTTCATGCTTATATCCCCTGCGTGGGAATTTGTTACCTGGTTTCCCTTTATATGTCTATAAAAACATTGGACCAGAAAAAAGCCACATGTCCATTAAATTTAATCAAAGAACAAATACATTAAAAGGAGGAAAACACATTGTTTCTATTAAAATATAAACCCACAGGTGACCTAGAGGAAAACAAAAAAACCCTTTAAAAAGCATGGTCCAATTTGCTTTAATGTAAAAAAAAAATACCTCCCTAATCCTTTTCTGGATAAACCTTTTCTGGACAAGCAGCAAAAACAAGCCTCATTAACCTCAGTAGCTATAGGTATTTGAGAGTTTAAATCAGTGGTACCCAACATGTGTCTCACATGCAGCATGTTTCCTCCTTGCGTCCCAGCACCATGCACTGAAACAGTCTTTACACTAAGTGGAGGTATCTCCATCCACAGTACAAGTTCTGGCCTCATTGTGCAGACTAAAAAGAGCGACGCTGTAGCGTGTGATCAGTGAAGGTGGGTTACATTTCACTACCACACTACACTTACACCAGAGGGGGTTAAACTTCACTGCCACACTGCACTGACCACCAGAGAGGGGTTTAATGTAGGGTGACCAGACATCCCCGGTTTCCGGGGACAGTCCCCGGATTGAGGACACTGTCCCCAGACCAAGTCTGTCCCCGGTTTTGTCCGGTTTTGGATTTGAACAGGGGCTAGGGCAATTTAAAAGACAGTCAGTGTAGAATTAATAAAAATAATTCTGAATTACACACCCCCGCTCCACCGCTCCTACTAGCTTAGGGGGGGTCTATTTTTTTTCCATTATCTGTGCCCCTTTCTGATGATCATGTGCTGGTCGGAGTAGAGGGAATATTTCTTCAGTTTGGGGTGCATGCCGATCCAGCTCCGCTCGCATTTTCCCTCCCAGCCGCCTGCCTGCTTATCTCCTTGCCTTCCCTGGCGGAGTGATCTTCCTCCGCTCCTCACCCAGTAGTAGCCGGGGCCCGGAGACTAAAGCCCTGTACACACGATCGGATTTCCAATGGATTTTAAACCGATGGATTTTTCCATCGAAAATCCAATGAAGCTGACTTCCATCAGTCTTGCCTACACACCATCAGTCTAAAAACCGATCGTCCCAAACGCCGTGACGTAAAACACTCAGACAAGCCAAGAAAAATTAAGTTCTATGCTTCCGAGCATGCGTCGACTTGATTCTGAGCATGCGTGGGTTTTTTATCCGATGGAGTTCCCCACAGACGATAGTAATTTGCTATTGTTTTTTTTTTTCCATCGGATAAATTTAAAACATGTTCTTTTTTTTAACACCGATGGAAAAAAGACCGATGGGGCCCATACACGATCGGTTTGTCCAATGAAAAAAGTCCATCGGACTGTTTTCATCGGTAAAACCGATCGTGTGTACAGGGCTTCAGACTTGACAGGCTGGGAGGCAGGCGGTGGCTGATTGCCGCCATTACTAGTAAAAAAAAAATATGTCCCCGGATTTCATTTTAAAAATCTGGTCACCTTAGTTTAATGTCACTGCCTCCTTCTTTGAAGAAAACTAAAGTGATAATCTCTTTAGTTGTCTTCAGGGAATGAAGAATGAGCCTCAATGGGCATTTTGTTGTAGCTCATGTCCTGAAAATATCATGGAAACCAGGACATAGGAATGTAAACATTGAGAGTATTTTGACCAGGCTTCATGTGTGACAGAAAAGTATGGCATTTGTATGAAACAATACTTTACAAACAGCACGCTGTATTTCAAACTACTGGGGCCCCTTGTCTGCATAAGCCAGTTTATGTAAAATTTAAATTTAGCCTTTAAAATAACACTTTAATCTGACGTATTTACTATGAAAAGCAAAACCTTGGCAGCCTGCCTGGGCCCGTTCATACCAGAATGCGGTGCAGGAAACCCGCGTTCCATGCGCACTTTCAGCACCATGTTCAAAATGAGTGTGCGATCTGCATGCACTACTTTCAGACCCCTTTCACACTGGAGCCGCCCGAGCATTAGTGGTAAAGCTCTGCTCGTTTTAGCGGCGCATTACCACTGTTTAAGCTGAGCTTTTTTGGGCCGCTAGCGGGGTGCTTTTAACCCCCCGCTAGCAGCCGAAGAAGGAGTTAAAAGCCCCCATGATGCGGCGCTTCCGAAGCGCTTTTCAGGCGGCTATGCATTTCAACGTGCAGGTGTTGATGTTGCTTGCAGGACTTTTCCTAACGTCCAGCAAGCGCACCGCCTCAGTGTGAAAAGTCACACTGAAATGAATGGGAGGCAATTTCAGGCCCTTTCAGGCACTATTTTTAGCGCTAAAACGGCTAAAAACCGTCTTAGTGTGAAAGGGGTCTAAGTGCTATCAAGTGCAATTTCAAAATCACATCGCACTGAATCACACAGGAAGATGGAGCGCCATAAAGCTAAGGCTTTTGTTAATAATATCTAAATAGTTTCATATCCACAACTGGGGTATAAGTGCACTTTAGGTACCAGTGGGGAAGGAGAACTTCTAGAATGTAGAATTTCTGCCATTTTTATTGCTGTGACCCCATTGGGGAAATTTCCACCCACATCCTGTCCCATTGACACCAGGACAAGAAAAAAGTGTAACAGGCATCATCAGGACAGGAAGACACAGACAGGAATACAAAACCTAACATCTTTGAGGGACTGCCCCTCTCTTTGTATTTGTAATTTGTTTGGAATGCAACAGGAGGTGTTGGAAATATAGGGAACTTGCATATCTAGAACTCAAATATGGGTGGGAAGAAAGTTAAAAAACACCTGATATTTTGGAAGAGTATACGGCACATAGACTGGTGATGATGTGCTAAGTGCAGAAAACTAGGTTAAAACTGTATTAAACCCAAGACCAAATATGTAATATATTGCATCTTACCAATCATAGGTGTGGTGGCTGCATTTGTTTTTTTTAGGCCTTTTTCCCTTCGTTTTAACCCAGTGATCCGGCCAGTAACACACCTCCTGTATTAGAGTCCATTCTGGACGGATGAGCAACAGAGACACCTTTGGATAGCAGTGTTGTCAGTCTGGGGGGGGAAGGGAGTGTTAGTGCCTTCAATTCTGCTAGTACATCTAATAAATTGAAGCCAAACTCCAGCCAATGTTTTTTAAACTGTTACAGCAACAGTTTTTACATAACTAAATAAAAGCTGATAGTTGTAAGCACCCCTGTCAGTGGTAAATGGTTTGTCTCAACCTTCTAATGCTACATCAGCTTGTCCTGTTGGAAAAACAACAGACTTACTGGCAGGATAAAAGAAAGAAAGCCTTAAAAAGAAAACAAATGCAGCCAGTATCTTTTGATACAAATGACCTAATTCCAGCAAGGTAAAGAGGAGGACTTTCTTCTTTTAAGGATCCTCCTCCTCCCACGAGGTCCTAATAAATTGCCCTTGCCCTTTTGGTATGCTAATCTAGTACAATTTTACAAAATTTTTCAGGTGCACTGGCCTCTCGGATACCCTCTAGGGCAGGGATATGCAATTAGCGGACCTCCAGCTGTTACAAAACTACAAGTCCCATCATGCCTCTGCCTCTGGGTGTCATGCTTGCTGCTGTCAGAGTCTCGCTATGCCTCATGGGACTTGTAGTTTGGCAACAGCTGGAGGTCCGCTAATTGCATATCCCTGCTCTAGGGGGTGTATATATGTCTGTGACCACTTGCAAGCTTCACGGGTCAGGACCGTCCCCTCGGGATGGAGGATGTGGACAGGCCCTCAGCGTGTCTGGGATCGTATGTGAAGGGATCCACTGGTTTTAAGGAGTCTCTGGCTTAAGCGAGTATTTCTGGCTGAAAGGGTAAATACACTACAACTACAACCAATTCAATATAAGATACTATATAAATAAATAATGTACCGGTAACTGTATCGGTTGTTTAATTTAAAGGCAATATGAAATACTATAATCTGTCCTTCTCAATGTATTTGTAGAAATGTATGAACCCCCTGAAGAAGACCATAACCCCTAAGGTCGAAATGCATCGGGGCATTTTCATACATCGGATGGTGCAATTCTGATAACGTATCATTTTTGATGTATATATTCATTTCAGACGCATTTTTTCTCGCCTTGTGTATACCAGAGCTCATATTTTAATATTTGTACATGTGTTGTGTTTAACGATCTTTTTGGAATAATAAATCAGTGATTTTTACTAAACTTCTGACTCCTATTTGCTGCTAAAAAGCCCCGTAGGGAATCCTCCACCTGTTTTCAATTGGGGTGTGCAGTTTCCTCAGCTTTCCACACAAGTGTCCCTTCTTTGATAGGATAAAAGACAAAAAGCCTTAAAAAGAAAAAAAAAATGCAGCCAGTAAGATGTGTAAGCTGCAATATGATAAATGTTTGCTTATGGGTTCAATACCACTTGCGAACCGCGTGCGAACAGTGTGTACATTAAATGAGTTTTAAAGGCAGAATGCTTTTTTTATTTTAATGCATTAATGCATTAAGATAAAAAAAAAAAAAACTTTTGTGTGTAGCAGCCACACCAGCACCCCCTAATTACTTACCAGAGCCCCATCTCTCTCCAGCGATGTCCACGAATGTCAAAGCTGTCCGGGACTCTCCTCCTGATTGGCTGAGACACAGCAGCGGTGCCATTGGCTCCCTCGGCTGTCAATCAAAGTCAGTCAGCCAATCAGGGGAGAGAGGGGGCGGGGCCGGGGGTCCATGTCTGAATGGACACAGGGAGCTGTGACTCGGCTCAAGTGCCCAAATAGGAAGCTGCTGATTGTAGGGCCACTCCATAGGAGGGAGGAGCCAGGAGCAGCAAAGTGGGACCCGAGAAGAGGAGCATCAGGGCTGCTCTGTGCAAAACCAACTGTACAGAGAAGGTAAGTATAACATGTTTGTTTTTGTTTTTTTAAACGAGACTTTACAATCACTTTAACATTGCTCCTTGTTTTTATTGCTCTGTTGTAGATATGTGCTCATTTAAAAAAATATATATATATTATATATTTGCATAGAACTGGAATAAATCTGTTGTAAGCAGCTCCCAGAACTCAGAATGGGAGTGGGAGGAGCAATAATTTGAGCCAATCACAGTTTTACTCTTTAGCATAGGCATTTTTACTGGACAGGAGAGTATACACGGGCAACCTCACTAATTGGCTGCTGCTCCTTTCCTGCCCAGTCACAGGTCGGGGCTGGTTTGGAATCATGTTGCATTGCCCAATTGCAATGTTGTCTGCAGAGTGGCTTTTTTTTTTTTTTTTTTTAATAATCAACGCATTGGGTCAGAGATAAAGCCTCACAAAACAAGCCAAATCAGTTGATGAATCAGGAGCACAAAATGAATTGATCAGCGTTGGACTGAATTAATATTGCATAGCCTTTCATTTGATTCTTCTGCACATGGCTTTAAAAGATGGCCAAAAAATAAATTGATCCGGTCAGCTAAGTAAGGAAAGAACAGGAAAAGGATCAATGCACATTTACTGTAATTAGTGCAGCCCATGAAAACGCAATATGGATCACTATTTTTCAGACATTCTTTGTTACAGAAAAGCATGAATAATTGTACACAATGAAATTGATAAATCTCATAAATATAAGGTATAAATAAATGCGATATGCAGTGCGCAGTATATAAAATTACTGTATATCCCTCTTTGCACAGTACAGTATAAATAATTTTTTGACCCTACATACTTAATAAGCCTGATCAATATTGCTAAGCAAGTTCACCCAGTTATATTTTAAAATTCAGCTCTGAATCCAGCAATGATCTATAAAGGACGATTTAATTCAGTCTTTATTGCAATGTGTTGATCACATACAGTAGCTGTAAAAGGTTTTCTTAATTACGCCAACATAAGGAGGACATACATGTTTCTGTATTTAGAAAATTATGACTGCCAAGCAGTGAAAGCCACTTGTAAAAAATGGGTAGATCCAGACATATAGGGGTTTATTAACCAAAGGCTAATAGGCTGTTCACTATGCAAGGGAAGTTGAACTTTACAAGGGAATTTTCCCTAGAGATTAGTGAACAGCTCTGTGGACTTCCATTATCCAAACTTGTGCAGGCAATAATAATGTATTTCTTTTTTACATTTTCCTTGCACACAATTGGGTGTTTTTTTGCAAAGTATAGTTTCACCGCATTCACCAAGCTCTGGGACAAATTCCCTTGCAAATTGCAACTTTTCTTGCAAAGCAAACAGCCTATCTGACTTTAATAAATCAACCCTATGACCTGTTGAAGTAATAAACACATACTGACCAATCCTTGAATTTGTTTGACCCTTTCCCCCTTCTTTCCTACTTGTCCATTACTGTGGTGGATGGAATCACTGGCCAATAAAGAGGCAGTAATGGTAGGGCCAAGCTTGGATTTTGCAGGAAAATATAACTTTTACTACATTCATCTCTGGATCTATTGGAGGCTGGGTTCACACTGATGCAAATTGGATGCGGTTTTCCCCACATCCAATTCGCAAGACAGAAGGGTGTGACTGGCTCTCAATGGAGCCATTTCACACAGCTCCAGGGCGGCCGCGGTCCAAATTGCAGAAGGGTCCTGTGCATCTTAAGCCGTGTACACACGATCGGATTTCCTATGGATTCTAATCCGATGGATTTTTCCATCGGAAATCCGATTAAGCTGACTTCCATCAGTCTTGCCTACACACCATCAGTCAAAAAACCAATCGTCCCAAACGCCGTGACGTAAAACACTCCGACGAGCCGAGAAAAATTAAGTTCAATGCTTCTGAGCATGCGTCGACTTGATTCTGAGCATGCGTGGGTTTTTTATCCAATGGATTTCCACACAGACGATCGGATTTTGCTATCATTTTTTTTCCCCATCGGAAAAATTTAAAACATGTTCTATTTTTTCACACCGATGGAAAAAAGACCGATGGGGCCCATACACGATCGGTTCGTCCAATGAAAACAGTCCATCGGACTGTTTTCATTGGTAAAACTGATCGTGTGTGCACGGCTTTATGGTCCATTATATGTGCGAATTCAGCCAAAAATTCAGACCTGATTCTCAACTCAAGAGGTGAACAGACATGCATCGGACCCCCTGCTGTGAGCCATGGTCGCAGCAGTTTACTGAAGCTAAACAGCCTATTTCTTATTTGTATACTGCGTGTAATTGCCCAGGGACCTATAGTACTAATAGTATATCCCTTCAGACCCATAGAGGGAACTTCTTTTCAATCTCAATGGAGCTGAATTCCTAAAGGAGTAAAAGACTATACACATCGTAAAATTAATTTTCACAGAGCCAGTCATGTGTACATGGTTTTATATAACCACTTTACATAATTAGGAAATCAAAATGAACAGAGCTTCACTTTACTTACAAAGTTTTGTGAATGTTAACTCAGCAAAGTGGTCAATTTCTTCTGGAGGCCTCATGCACACAGAGCTTAAAAAAATACTGCTTTTGCAGATATGTGGCTTTTTTTTATGCACACAAAAGCGTTTACACACTGAAAAAAAAAATACATCAAAAGTGTATTCAAGAGAGAAGCTAATGAGCAAAAAAAACGCTGAATGCGCCTAAAAGCATGTAAATGCATCTAAACGCACCTAGATGTGTTTTCGCGCATTTGAGCAGTAATGCATTCCAATGGTCAGTTTAAAATTATATTCTGGCCAGTGAAACCCATTAATGCTCAAACGCATCACGCTCCTAAACATGTGTGCAATACATGGCTTTAGGCTTGTTTTTTCGTCTGCCAGAAGTTCTGGCGTTCAGAGGAGCAAAGCTCTGTGTGTATGAGACCTGCGTATCTCAGCCAAAGAGAGGTAACAAATATACAGTATTTGTATATGTAGCGGGTATGTACTTTTTAAACTGGTGAGGACACCAGTGATGCATAGTTCCCTGTGGCCCAGCAGGTGGCGCTGTCACTTTGGGCCGGGGTTGAACCATTGCTGCAGTGCCGTACACTTTGTGACCTCTCGCAGCGGTTGTATGGCGGGGTGGGGAACCCACCGTGCTTGCTGGGAGGGGGTATAAAGGGAGCGGACATCTTCGCCACGAGGTTCGAGTCCTGGGCACCTTCAGCCTGAGGGCTGTGGTTGCGGTCGGTGTCCAGGCGGCCTAGGCCTGGACACTTGGAGTTCGTGTTCCATCCCAGACACCTTCAGTCTGGGGTGAGGTACTCAGCCGGAGGCCTGGGGCCCAGTACCTTCCGCTGGGTCCCGCGAGGGAGGGATCATCCTAGGGGGCCCCGGGAGTGGGGCACCCGAATCCAGAGGCGTAAGGGACCGGAGGAGGGACTCACCCGAAGACCTGGTGCAGCAGATTACCAGTGCCGGGTGAACCTCTGGAGACCGCCCGGAGGGATATCTTTCCCGAACAGGGGCCAAGTTCAAAGAGGAAGTTCAGTCCACGTTCAATGACCGGTGGCAGCGGTCCAGCTATTTCAATCAGGTCAGTGGCAGAGGCCTGCTATTAGGCCTGTGGCAGGGGCCTCAACAGTTCATCCGGTCGGTGGCAGCGACCAAAACTCACAGTCGGTGGCAGAGACCGTGCGCCAGGCCTATTCGCTAGGAAAAAGGAATAGGAGAGTTCAGTTGTGCCTGGGCCTACTCGTTCCCACACCCCAATGTTCATCTGTTATTGGAAGTTCAACTGATTGTGTTCACCGTATTGTACGAGAAATAAAGGAGTGTTGGACTTTCGATTGGTGTGGGGCTCTATTATTGGCAGACAGGTTTCCATGGAACAACTGAGGCTTCGTATGCAACTAACTTTGCTCAACCCTCTTATACACATGAGGGGAGAGCTTGGCGTAGTGTTCCTGCACTCTCCTCTCCCAGGTACCCCTAGACACAAGCCATTCACAATAGGCGAGAAGGAGAGTGAGGTTCCGCTACATATATATGAACCGAAACCCACAAAACTCTAGGGACAGAATATGGAAAACTACAGAAAATATTGCAGGAATATTTTAAAACAGATCCTTTAAAATGAATCTGTTAGACTAAAGAAGTCTTTTTCAACTAGGGGGCCTCAGCACCCCGAGGTGCCTTCTAGTTTCTTTAAGGGTACCGTGGCAAATTGCCCAAAAATTATCAACAAGCTGTTGGGTGTATCAAGAGCTGTCAATCAGCTTTTTTTCTCTTGGTGTCAAGAACACTTGCCAGAAGTGGTTTATGCAGATAGCAGAGGAATGGGGCAGCAGACAGAAATGACACTTAGGGCTCCTAATTGAGACAAGTACACACTATAGAAGGATATGTTTTGTTCATATTTAATTTCTGAGGTTTACAACCACTTTAAGAAACACCAGTCTAAAGTGCTAATCAGTGGAAACCTATGGCTCAGCAGTTATTTTGGATTAACAGGTTTTTTTATGTTTGTGGCCTGTAATGGTCTCAAATATTTTAACATGGTTAGCCTTGACTGTGGCACTAAGAAAAAGAAGAAATATGAGAGGTAAACTGCACTCAAATTTAGAATAATTATATTTTATTGGTGAAGTCACAAAGAAAAATGTCATCTCATCCTCATTGCTCAACATATATATTTAAAATTGACAAGTGCCGAACATGTTCCTGGAAGATATATATTCATCTATGTAAACAAATATATAGACACCGCTAAATGTTACCAATAGCAACTAATAATGTCAATATAAAAATGTCTGGCCACTAAACATTTTATGTTCAATAGCCAGGATGGAACAGCGAGTTTCTGGAACGGAGCGTACATATAAACATATAATTGTGCCACTTGATGAAAATTGAACATTGTCAGTTCGCACAAATACAGGAAGTCCCTGAGTTACAAACTTCCGACTTACATACGACTTATAAACGGAGGGTGACAACAGGAAGTGAGGGTATATCTACCCCTAGGAAGGGAAGTTCACTCCTGTAAGAGTTATTATGGGAAAAAGGTGCTTCCACTGATGCTTTATCACCAATCCTTGTTTCCACGGCAACCCAACATTTTTCAAAATCCAATTGTCACAGGGACAGAAAATTAGGTGAAATATTGTGAACAGGGGCACAGACAGCAAAACAAATGTTACAGGGGTGTTAACCTTTCCCTACGCTATCCAAAAAATGTAAAAAAAAAAATGTTGGGGAGTTACACTTAAAAAATTTACCTGTTCCAACTTACATACAAATTGAAGAACAAACCTACAGAAGCTGAACATCTTAGAAATACTAGATTCCTAGATAAATGGAAAGAAATAAGTATAGCACGAGGCATTTTTTCTGAATTTGAGTATTGTTTACCCCTCATACGTATATGTCTGATATCATTTTTTTTATTTGAGTGATGTTGATGTTGGGTGTTAATATAGGGGGGAGGCAGTTAAACTGTAAGTTCACCTATTCAGAAAAAATTAAAAAGGGAACTAACACTGTACATCCTCCCCACCACCTGGTCCCCACTGCACTTACATCCATGGTTGGTAAACCGTCAGTTCTCAGGCAGGAAGTGCAGTGGTCCTCTCATGCCCATCCTCTCTCTGCAGTGCTTCTGGGACAGATCAGAATGATTCTGATTGGTCATCGGTGCCAAAGAGCATCACTCTGATCCATCCTGAAAGCCTTGCAGAAAGAAAAAGAAAGGCGATTCCCAGGTCACTGCACTGGCTGTGTGGTCACTAACAGCTCACCATGCACAGAGGTAACGGGGGGTGAGAATGGTACAGTATACACTGTTAGTAAACCTTTCTATTTTTTTCTGTAAAGGTGAACTAGCCCTTTAAATTTTATTTGTATACATTTTGGGCTTTCCCAAAAAAGCATGATGTTTAATTAGTAGCATGCAGCACTGTTCTGTAACTGACAACAGTACAGTACTGGGATTTAGGGATTAGGGTCAGGGGCGGGTAGAAGGTTGAAAATCAGTCTACTGATAAGATCTTCATGCAAACAAAAAAGTCATTATTTACCAGGTAACCACTTACTTTTCAGAACACCCTTTAAGGAAAATGTAACCATTATTGGCAAAGTTGTGTAAAAAAATCTCTCAAATGTGTACACCTTAGAAGACCAACATTCTCTACACAAGGGACCTGCACATATGAAAAGATTAGTCCAGTTTGCCTCTTTGGAGAAAACAGACAGAAACATTGATTACTTAGCACCCCCCACTGTTTCCCTGACAATGTGCAAGGAATAACAGGTTAATATATATGGTAAATATAGAGAATTATCTTGGTTCCGTTCATGCATGGCCAGCTGTAGACATGATTGTCTCCTGATCCAGCTACTTTTGGTCAAATTAGAGAAAGATTGGTATGTCTGAGGATAACTTGTTGTGGTGCCCCAAGCTGCTGGAGGGAAAAGTAGATTTAATTCACTACTAGGAGATTCCCCTGAGGAAGAATACGTGGGTATCTGGAATGTGCATAAACATGCATGTATCTGTCATTTAATATTATTGTTGGTAGCTGGCCAATGCCCACATCTCCCCTTGGATCTAAAGTCTATCCCCTAATATTCCCCTATTAGGTTTGGTTCTATGTGCTATCGACACTACAGTATATAAAATAACTGATGACATTTATAATATGCCAACATTGTCAAAACTCATCACACCCAGCTATAGACAATTTGGAAAATCGTGTTTCACCATCATGTAATCTGACTGCGTTACAGTGACACATTTGTATGAAAGGTATTGCCGTGCTACTATGCCAATTAAGGTATCAACTGCTACAAAGCACTGAAAAGGCAAAAACCATAGCCTGGTGATATCAGTGTGTATAAAAGGTAGTGCTCAGCGGATGAATAAATTTATAATCAAAGAAAGGATAAATAGAGAGCACACTTTAGTGTACTGACAGTTAGGGATGAGCTTCGTGTTCGAGTCGAACATACGTTCGACTCGAACATCGGCTGTTCGATCGTTCGACGAAGATCGAACGATTTGGGCCGTTCGCGCCAAATTCGAGTGACGCGAACGGCCCACAATGCACTACGCCATCGCAGTGTCATCCAGGCGCTGTGATTGGCCAAGCATGCACTGTGACCCCGCATGCTTGGCCAATCACAGCGCCGGCAGCGAGGAGAGCAATGATTGGCCACAGGCAGGATGCCTGTGGCCAATTATTGCTGAGGGTGTTTAGTACACGCCCCACACTATAAAAGGCCGCCAGCACGGCGGCCTAGTGTAGTGTGTTCCGGAGCAGGGAAAGAGCAGCATAGGCAGGGACAGTGACATTTATTTCTTTCTTGCTTAACCTGGATTCCTTTAGTTTAGGGAAAGAGAAGGATAGGTAGGGAAAGTGTCAGTGTGTTTTACTGTGCGAGTCCTTGTTTCTAGGGACTGGGAAGGACAGTGAGTGAATTCTCCTTGTGCTATAGTGTGCTTTAAAAAAACATTTTTTCTAGGGACAGAAAACTCTAGGTAGGGAGAGTGTCAGTTTCTTTCACTGTGCGAGTCCTTGTTTCTAGGGACAAAGAAGGAAAGTGAGGGGAATTCTCCTTGTGCTATAGTGTGCTTTTAAAAAACATTTTTTCTAGGGACAGAAAACTCTAGGTAGGGAGAGTGTCAGTTTCTTTCACTGTGCGAGTCCTTGTTTCTAGGAACAGGGAAGGACAGTGAGTGAATTCTCCTTGTGCTATAGTGTGCTTTAAAAAAACATTTTTTCTAGGGACAGAAAACTCTAGGTAGGGAGAGTGTCAGTTTCTTACACTGTGCGAGTCCTTGTTTCTAGGGACAGGGAAGGACAGTGAGTGAATTCTCCTTGTGCTATAGTGTGCTTTAAAAAAACATTTTTTCTAGGGACAGAAAACTCTAGGTAGGGAGAGTGTCAGTTTCTTTCACTGTGCGAGTCCTTGTTTCTAGGGACAGGGAAGGACAGTGAGTGAATTCTCCTTGTGCTATAGTGTGCTTTAAAAAACCCATTTTTTCTAGGGACAGAAAACTCTAGGTAGGGAGAGTGTCAGTTTCTTTCACTGTGCGAGTCCTTGTTTCTAGGGACAAAGAAGGAAAGTGAGGGGAATTCTCCTTGTGCTATAGTGTGCTTTTAAAAAACATTTTTTCTAGGGACAGAAAACTCTAGGTAGGGAGAGTGTCAGTTTCTTTCACTGTGCGAGTCCTTGTTTCTAGGGACAAAGAAGGAAAGTGAGGGGAATTCTCCTTGTGCTATAGTGTGCTTTTAAAAAACATTTTTTCTAGGGACAGAAAACTCTAGGTAGGGAGAGTGTCAGTTTCTTTCACTGTGCGAGTCCTTGTTTCTAGGGACAAAGAAGGAAAGTGAGGGGAATTCTCCTTGTGCTATAGTGTGCTTTTAAAAAACATTTTTTCTAGGGACAGAAAACTCTAGGTAGGGAGAGTGTCAGTTTCTTTCACTGTGCGAGTCCTTGTTTCTAGGGACAGGGAAGGACAGTGAGTGAATTCTCCTTGTGCTATAGTGTGCTTTAAAAAAACATTTTTTCTAGGGACAGAAAACTCTAGGTAGGGAGAGTGTCAGTTTCTTTCACTGTGCGAGTCCTTGTTTCTAGGGACAGGGAAGGACAGTGAGTGAATTCTCCTTGTGCTATAGTGTGCTTTAAAAAAACATTTTTTCTAGGGACAGAAAACTCTAGGTAGGGAGAGTGTCAGTTTCTTTCACTGTGCGAGTCCTTGTTTCTAGGGACAAAGAAGGAAAGTGAGGGGAATTCTCCTTGTGCTATAGTGTGCTTTTAAAAAACATTTTTTCTAGGGACAGAAAACTCTAGGTAGGGAGAGTGTCAGTTTCTTTCACTGTGCGAGTCCTTGTTTCTAGGGACAAAGAAGGAAAGTGAGGGGAATTCTCCTTGTGCTATAGTGTGCTTTTAAAAAACATTTTTTCTAGGGACAGAAAACTCTAGGTAGGGAGAGTGTCAGTTTCTTACACTGTGCGAGTCCTTGTTTCTAGGGACAGGGAAGGACAGTGAGTGAATTCTCCTTGTGCTATAGTGTGCTTTAAAAAAACATTTTTTCTAGGGACAGAAAACTCTAGGTAGGGAGAGTGTCAGTTTCTTTCACTGTGCGAGTCCTTGTTTCTAGGGACAGGGAAGGACAGTGAGTGAATTCTCCTTGTGCTATAGTGTGCTTTAAAAAAACATTTTTTCTAGGGACAGAAAACTCTAGGTAGGGAGAGTGTCAGTTTCTTTCACTGTGCGAGTCCTTGTTTCTAGGGACAAAGAAGGAAAGTGAGGGGAATTCTCCTTGTGCTATAGTGTGCTTTTAAAAAACATTTTTTCTAGGGACAGAAAACTCTAGGTAGGTAGAGTGTCAGTTTCTTTCACTGTGCGAGTCCTTGTTTCTAGGGACAGGGAAGGACAGTGAGTGAATTCTCCTTGTGCTATAGTGTGCTTTAAAAAAACATTTTTTCTAGGGACAGAAAACTCTAGGTAGGGAGAGTGTCAGTTTCTTTCACTGTGCGAGTCCTTGTTTCTAGGGACAGGGAAGGACAGTGAGTGAATTCTCCTTGTGCTATAGTGTGCTTTAAAAAAACAATTTTTTCTAGGGACAGAAAACTCTAGGTAGGGAGAGTGTCAGTTTCTTTCACTGTGCGAGTCCTTGTTTCTAGGGACAAAGAAGGAAAGTGAGGGGAATTCTCCTTGTGCTATAGTGTGCTTTTAAAAAACATTTTTTCTAGGGACAGAAAACTCTAGGTAGGGAGAGTGTCAGTTTCTTTCACTGTGCGAGTCCTTGTTTCTAGGGACAAAGAAGGAAAGTGAGGGGAATTCTCCTTGTGCTATAGTGTGCTTTTAAAAAACATTTTTTCTAGGGACAGAAAACTCTAGGTAGGGAGAGTGTCAGTTTCTTTCACTGTGCGAGTCCTTGTTTCTAGGGACAAAGAAGGAAAGTGAGGGGAATTCTCCTTGTGCTATAGTGTGCTTTTAAAAAACATTTTTTCTAGGGACAAAAAACTCTAGGTAGGGAGAGTGTCAGTTTCTTTCACTGTGCGAGTCCTTGTTTCTAGGGACAAAGAAGGAAAGTGAGGGGAATTCTCCTTGTGCTATAGTGTGCTTTTAAAAAACATTTTTTCTAGGGACAGAAAACTCTAGGTAGGGAGAGTGTCAGTTTCTTTCACTGTGCGAGTCCTTGTTTCTAGGGACAGGGAAGGACAGTGAGTGAATTCTCCTTGTGCTATAGTGTGCTTTAAAAAAACATTTTTTCTAGGGACAGAAAACTCTAGGTAGGGAGAGTGTCAGTTTCTTACACTGTGCGAGTCCTTGTTTCTAGGGACAGGGAAGGACAGTGAGTGAATTCTCCTTGTGCTATAGTGTGCTTTAAAAAAACATTTTTTCTAGGGACAGAAAACTCTAGGTAGGGAGAGTGTCAGTTTCTTTCACTGTGCGAGTCCTTGTTTCTAGGGACAGGGAAGAACAGTGAGTGAATTCTCCTTGTGCTATAGTGTGCTTTAAAAAAACAATTTTTTCTAGGGACAGAAAACTCTAGGTAGGGAGAGTGTCAGTTTCTTTCACTGTGCGAGTCCTTGTTTCTAGGGACAAAGAAGGAAAGTGAGGGGAATTCTCCTTGTGCTATAGTGTGCTTTTAAAAAACATTTTTTCTAGGGACAGAAAACTCTAGGTAGGGAGAGTGTCAGTTTCTTTCACTGTGCGAGTCCTTGTTTCTAGGGACAGGGAAGGACAGTGAGTGAATTCTCCTTGTGCTATAGTGTGCTTTAAAAAAACATTTTTTCTAGGGACAGAAAACTCTAGGTAGGGAGAGTGTCAGTTTCTTACACTGTGCGAGTCCTTGTTTCTAGGGACAGGGAAGGACAGTGAGTGAATTCTCCTTGTGCTATAGTGTGCTTTAAAAAAACATTTTTTCTAGGGACAGAAAACTCTAGGTAGGGAGAGTGTCAGTTTCTTTCACTGTGCGAGTCCTTGTTTCTAGGGACAGGGAAGGACAGTGAGTGAATTCTCCTTGTGCTATAGTGTGCTTTAAAAAAACATTTTTTCTAGGGACAGAAAACTCTAGGTAGGGAGAGTGTCAGTTTCTTTCACTGTGCGAGTCCTTGTTTCTAGGGACAAAGAAGGAAAGTGAGGGGAATTCTCCTTGTGCTATAGTGTGCTTTTAAAAAACATTTTTTCTAGGGACAGAAAACTCTAGGTAGGGAGAGTGTCAGTTTCTTTCACTGTGCGAGTCCTTGTTTCTAGGGACAGGGAAGGACAGTGAGTGAATTCTCCTTGTGCTATAGTGTGCTTTAAAAAAACATTTTTTCTAGGGACAGAAAACTCTAGGTAGGGAGAGTGTCAGTTTCTTTCACTGTGCGAGTCCTTGTTTCTAGGGACAAAGAAGGAAAGTGAGGGGAATTCTCCTTGTGCTATAGTGTGCTTTTAAAAAACATTTTTTCTAGGGACAGAAAACTCTAGGTAGGGAGAGTGTCAGTTTCTTTCACTGTGCGAGTCCTTGTTTCTAGGGACAGGGAAGGACAGTGAGTGAATTCTCCTTGTGCTATAGTGTGCTTTAAAAAAACATTTTTTCTAGGGACAGAAAACTCTAGGTAGGGAGAGTGTCAGTTTCTTTCACTGTGCGAGTCCTTGTTTCTAGGGACAAAGAAGGAAAGTGAGGGGAATTCTCCTTGTGCTATAGTGTGCTAAAGCATTCCTCATCAACCATCTTTGAAATCCTTGTTTTTTGGACAGTCAGGGAAATTGTCGTTGTGCTATTCTGTGCAAAAGCAATCATCCTCAACCATATTTAGAAATCCTTAAGTAAAGGGACAGAGAAGGACACCTGAAGGTAGCCCTTATTGCTTTTTTCCCATCTCCCTGCAGGCCATCTATTAGAATGTCTGGAAGGCAAACAAGGAGAGGCAGACAGTCAGGAGGCAATAAAAGAGGGCAAGCAGGCTCTGTGTCTGGGGGCAACAGTGCTGGTCGTGGACGCGGTGCATTGTCATCAGCACATGGCCATGGGACACGCTTGTCCTTCTTTTCGGCAGCTGGACATGTTGAGCCACATCATGCCGAAGACTTGGTAGAGTGGATGACCAAGCCCTCCTCCTCCTCCTCATCCTCTCTCACCCAGGCTCAGGGTACTGGCAAAGCAGCTGCCAAAGCGTCCTCTTCCCTGGTATCAATGTCAGACTCATCATCAGTCACTCCTTCCCTAGACCCACCATGTCCTCCTCCTGAGGAGTCCCCCGAACTGTTTGAGCACAGTGTTGGGTACATGCTCCAGGAGGATGCCCAGCGTTTCGAAGGGTCTGATGATGAAACCCAGCTACAGGAAGGCAGTAGGGTGAGAGCAGACAGAGGGGATGCTCAAGAAGGACACCAATCTGGCAGTCATGTTCCAGCAGCTGCAGCATACTGCCAGATTGGCTCCAGTGATGAGGAGGGAGGGGATGATGAGGTCACTGACTCCACGTGGGTGCCTAATAGGAGAGAGGAGGAGGAGGAGGATGAGGAGGAGGCACATCTCCAACGAGGCAGGATGCCCTTTGGTGGCCAGCGTAAGGGCAGTACACCGACGGAATCACACCGCAGAGCTCCGCCTGTGCAGGGCGCTGCCTCTGCCCGTCATTCAAAAAGTTCCTTGGTGTGGGCCTTTTTTGAGGCTAGTGAATCAGATCGCACAGCTGCTGTTTGCAACATATGTCTCAAGCGTATATCGCGTGGCCAAAACATCAGCCGCTTGGGTACCACATGCTTGACCAGACATATGTTGACCTGCCATGCAGCTCGTTGGCAAGCCTACCTCAAAGACCCACACCAAAGAACAAAGCGGACCTCTCCTTGCACCGCATCAGCTGGGATCTCCAACCACACTATAACTTCAGTCCTCTCTGAAACATGCACTGAGAGGAATGAAGGTGTAGAATTAGGTGTGTCACAGCCAAGTACTTGCGGCCACTCTGCTAGCAGTACACCGACGTCCGATTCTAGCAGGCAAATTTCCCTGCCCCAGCTGCTGGACCGTCGAAAGAAGTTCACTCCCAGCCATCCACATGCCCAGCGGTTGAATGCTAGCTTGGCTAAATTGCTAGCGCTTCAACTGCTGCCTTTTCAGTTGGTAGACTCGGCCCCCTTCCGTGAGTTTGTGCAATGTGCGGTTCCTCAGTGGCAGGTTCCCAAACGCCACTTTTTCTCACGGAAGGCTATTCCGGCTCTCTACCGGCATGTGGAAGGCAATGTCTTGGCCTCGCTGGACAGGGCGGTCAGCGGTAAGGTGCATATTATCGCTGACTCATGGTCCAGCAGGCATGGACAGGGACGTTACCTTTCTTTCACGGCCCATTGGGTCACTCTTTTGGCAGCTGGGAAGGATGCAGGACAAGGTGCAGTAGTGTTGGAGGTTGTCCCACCGCCACGCCTCCAAAATGCTACTACTGGTTGTGACACACCTCTCTCCTCCACCCCCTCCTCTTCTTCTTCCTCCATGGCCTCTTCCTGTGGTTTGTCCTATGAACCAGTGGTGCTCCGTAGCCGTTCACGGGGCTACGCAAGTACGCAGGCAAAAAGATGCCATGCCGTGCTTGCGCTGGTGTGTTTGGGGGACAGAAGCCACACTGGGGCAGAGGTCCTGTCTGCTCTGCAGGGCCAGGCCGAGAGGTGGTTGACGCCACGCCAGCTTAAGCCAGGAATGGTGGTTTGCGACAATGGCACCAACCTCCTCTCCGCCCTTCGACAGGGACAACTGACCCATGTGCCCTGTGTGGCTCACGTCCTTAACCTGGTGGTGCAGCGGTTCTTGGGCAGGTACCCGGGCTTACAGGATGTCCTGAGGCAGGCCAGGAAAGTCTGTGTGCATTTCCGCAGATCTTATAATGCCAGTGCTCGCCTGGCTGAGCTGCAAAAGGAGTTGAACCTGCCCAAGAACCGCCTTATATGTGACATGCCCACCAGGTGGAACTCAACGTTGGCCATGCTGCAGCGGCTGCACACGCAGCAGAGGGCCATCAATGAGTACCTGTGCGACTACGGCACCAGGACAGGGTCAGGGGAGCTTGGTTTTTTTTCTCCACGCCAGTGGGGCATGATCAGGGATGCATGCACTGTCCTGGCACCATTTGAGGAGGCCACGAGGATGGTGAGCAGTGACAGTGCATGCATCAGTGACACTGTACCTCTTGTCCACCTGTTGGAGCACACGCTGCGTGGAATAATGGACAGGGCACTTGAGGCAGAACAGAGGCAGGAAGAGGAGGACTTCCTTGCCTCTCAAGGCCCCCTTTACCCAGACAGTGTTCCTTCTGTCCCACCCATCGCACAGGAAGAGGAAGAGGAGGAGGAGGAGGAGGAGGATTGTGTCAGCATGGAGGTGGAGGCTGGCACTCAGCATCATCAGCAGCAGTCTTTTAGGGATGATTTACAGTCCCAAGAAACCAGTGGACTTGTACGTGGCTGGGAGGAGGTGACTGCGGATCATGTCGTCCTTAGTGACCCAGAGGACTCCGGAGCGAATGCCTCAGCAAACCTACGCTGCATGGCCTCCCTGATCCTGCAAAGTCTGCGGAAGGATCCTCGTATTCTTCGGATCAAGGAGAGGCACCATTACTGGCTGGCCACTCTCCTTGATCCACGGTACAAGGGTAAGGTTGCGGACCTTATGTTACCGTCGCAGAGGGAGCAGAGGATGAGACAACTCCGGGAGGCCTTGCAGAAAGGTCTGTGCAACGCGTTCCCAGAGACTGGGAGGTTACAAACTCCTGGTCCTGGACAACGAGTTGCTGAGGCTTCGGCCAGTCAAAGAAGGAGCGGTGGGGAAGGTGGCCGTCTGACCGATGCGTTCAGACAATTCTTTAGTCCGCAGCCCCAAAGTATGATCGGTTCCAGCAACCATCGCCAGCGTCTGATAAACATGGTGCAGGAATATCTAGGGGCAAGGTCAGACTTGGACACCTTCCCCACCGAAAATCCTCTGGCTTACTGGGTCTTGAGGATGGATCACTGGCCAGAGCTTGCACAGTATGCAATTGAGCTACTGGCCTGTCCTGCATCCAGCGTTCTTTCGGAACGCACATTCAGTGCTGCTGGAGGATTTGTCACGGATCACAGGGTGCGCCTGTCCACCGACTCAGTTGATCGACTGACTTTCATCAAGATGAACCAGTCTTGGATCACCACCAGCTACCACACACCTGATGCTGATATAACAGACTAATTGATTTTAACATGTCACATCCCTTCAAGACTGATGCTGATGCTGAGTGCCTGTGCTGTTATGTTGACTGGCTATCCTCCTCCTCCGAGTCCTCAATGATACGATTGATGATGATAGCTTGGAAGATCATTTTTGTTTATGGGTGCCGCCACCAGTGGCTAAGGCCCAATTTTTCAGCCCCTGTTTTACAGGGGCGTGTAATTACAATTTTTTTAGCAATAATTTGCCATAGGGCTCATTGCTGTGCTCCAAGTACAGTATCTGTGAGGGGTTGGAGTGTTGTGGCACCAGTGCCTAAGGCCCAATTTTTCAGCCCCTGTTTAACAGGGGCGTGTCATTACAATTTTTGAAGCAATACTTTGCAACAGGGCTCATTGCTGTGCTCCAAGTACAGTATCTGTGAGGGGTTGTAGTGTTGTGCCACCAGTGCCTAAGGCCCAATTTTTCAGCCCCTGTTCAACAGGGGCATGCAATTACAATTCTTGATGTAATAATTCACAGCAGGGCCCATTGCTGCACCCACCAAGAGTAACTCTGAGGGCTTACAGTGTTGTGGCAACGCCACCACCACCACCACCACGAAAGGCCCAATTTTTCAGCCCCTGTTCAAAAGGGGCATGTAATTACAATTCTTGATCTAATAATTCACAGCAGGGCCCATTCCTGCACCCACCAAGAGTAACTCTGAGGGCTTACAGTGTTGTGGCAACGCCACCACCACCACGAAAGGCCCAATTTTTCAGCCCCTGTTCAAAAGGGGCATGTAATTACAATTCTTGATCTAATAATTCACAGCAGGGCCCATTGCTGCACCCACCAAGAGTAACTCTGAGGGCTTACAGTGTTGTGGCAACGCCACCACCACCACCACCACCACGAAAGGCCCAATTTTTCAGCCCCTGTTCAACAGGGGCATGCAATTACAATTCTTGATCTAATAATTCACAGCAGGGCCCATTGCTGCACCCACCAAGAGTAACTGTCAGGGCTTACAGTGTTGTGGCACCAGCACCACCATCAAAGGCCCAATTTTTACTACCACTGTTCAACAATTATATGTAATTAAAATTCCTGATATAATAGTTGACAGCAGGGCGTTCCAGCACCAACCAAGAGTAACTGTGAGTGCTTACAGTGTTGTGCCAACACCAACAACTAAGGGGCCTATTTCTGCAGAGTATATACGGCAGGTCCCTACTTTCAAACATCCAACTTACAAACGACTCCTACTTGCAAACGCAAGAAGACAACAGGAAGTGAGAGGAAATCTACCACTAGGAAGGAAAATTCTCTCCTGTAAGAATAAATATGGGAGAAAGGTGTCTCCTCTGTACTGATGCTTTATCAGCAATCCTTGTTTCAAGAAAAACACCACATTTCAAAAACAGTTGTCATTGGGACGGAAAGTGAGGTGAAATGTTCTGAACAGGGGCACAGACAGCAAAACAAATGTTACAGGGGTGATAACCCTTACCTATGTTTTCCAAAAAGTTTAAAAATAGATTTTTGGGCTGGAGCTACACTTCAACAATGTACCTGTTCAAAATTACAAACAGATTCTACATAAGAACAAACCTACAGTCCCTGTCTTGTATGCACCGCCTGTATACGGCTGTTCAGAGTATATAGGGCCTTTTTTATTTTATGTGCGGGGTTCCCCTTAATATCCATACAAGACCCAAAGGGGCTGGTAATGGGCTGGGGTAGGGGGGGGGGGGGGGGTCATGGGGTAGCTATGCCATTTTTCTTAAAGATTTTCATCCATATTACCGGGACCAGACATTACATTAAAGCCGCAAGCAGTTTTAAATGGCTTTTTTTTCCTTTAGAAGTGTCATTTTGTGCAGGGACAGTTCTAAACACGGGAAACACGTGGCACTTCACAGGCATACTTTAGACACCCCCCAGGTACGATATTTAAAGGAATATTTGACTTTTTTTTTTTCACTTTATGCATCATTAAAATGACTGCTCCCGAAAAACGACCGTTTTTAAAACTTCTTTTTGCATTGATACATGTCCCCTGGTGCAGAACCCGGGTTCCCAAACCCTTTTTAGGACAATAACATGCATAATAGTTGTTATAATTAGCACTTTAGAATTCGAACGTTCGCATCCATTGTATTTAATAGGGTTCTAATGTTCGTACGAACTTTCGGTCCGTTCGCGGGTTCTGGTGCGAACCGAACCCGGGGGTGTTCGGCTCATCACTACTGACAGTACTAAAAAAGTATTGCACAATCTTGTGCTAAAAAAAGTGCAAGGTGCAGGGTATATGACACTCAATAATATGAAACATAAAAAAACTTAGTGTACTGACGGTACTAAAAATTATTATCGGTGATAACCCAAAATAAATTGCTGAAAGAACTTTAGATTATATAAACAATCCAACAAAAGCCTGTAAAATCGTGTCAGCAAGTGCTGAAGTGATGATAAAATGCAACTGTGCAAAAAATTGTGACAAATAATGCAAAATAAATGAAGTGATATTCTGTCGGCATCTGCTGATGCAATAAACGACAAGAAATCATGCAAATATGTGACAAACACAAATGTAATCAAATAATTAGAACCATAATATTGTGCAAACATGCAAAATCCAAGAGAAAGGGGTTGATATCTAGGGGGTATGGTGATTGTGCAAAGTTTGTGATGCGTATTTTCCGTCCGAACAGAAATATATAAAGTGCTGATTGAAGTGATGGTTCCTTTGTGACTTCCTGTGCTGTGTATATCCCGCTATTAAAGTGGTTGGGTGGCCCCTTACCTCACTGCTGTGAGGTTACAGCATATATGTTAATCCTGTATGGATCCTGATGTCTTTGCTTGAATGGCACCTTGAAACCTGAGGGTATGGGTTCTCGGTGTATAGACTGTCTATCCAGGGGGTATATGGGGTCTCCGGTTTATGGAGTACGAATTGCCAGGGAGAAATAGAGGAATCCCAATAGTGTGATATCGTTTAAAATGTATGGCTTTATTTAATAAAAGTAATGGTACTCACATTGACAAAAAAAAGACGTGCATATAATGATACGAGCACCGAGCTCGTCCGCGTCACTTCCAGAGCTTGTTTGAGTCCCTTGCGTCCCTACGCGTATCGTCAATCACGTGACTTCATCAGGGGATAGAAAACAAGCTCAGAAAGTGTCCTTATATCTATGTATGTTAATCTAATTACGGCCGCCATTTTCTTAGAGTCCAGTCGCCGGAAATGGACTGGCGGCCATGTTTATGTAGATGTGTCTGCAACGCTGGGCGCGGCCATTTTGTTGGTTATACACAAACCATTTGTTTCTTTGAACGATGAAAAGTGTATACTATGGTGCAGCGCTGAGCGTGGCCATTTTGTTGGTTATACAGAGCTCGTTTATTGATAGTTTAGAAAGGTGTATGCTTAGAGTCCAGATAAAACAATTGATGTTAAAACTAAGGGCATATATTATGTTGTAAATGATTTACAGCGTAAAAATCATATAAAAATTGATATAATAAAACCATGAAATTGTTTAAAACTTGCTGCTGGAAATGACTCGGACGACATAAATTATTACAATGGAGGTATATATACATAGCATGAACGTGAAAAAAGGTCTTGTGATGGAATAAAGGATATTTTAGAGAGACATTGTAATATTAGTATGAAAAAATATATATAAAAAAATATATATATATAAAAAAATAAAATATATGTAGAATGAAAATCTGGATTAAAAGTGATTTGGTTTAAAAAAGTGGGCCAGAGAAGTTAATTAAAAATCACTTAAGAAACAATTTAAATCGAATTCAATATTTAGGCCCCGAGGTGTAAAGGTATCTAACGCGCCCAGCGTTGCAGACACATCTACATAAACATGGCCGCCAGTCCATTTCCGGCGACCGGACTCTAAGAAAATGGCCGCCGTAATTAGATTACCATACATTGATATAAGGACACTTTCTGAGCTTGTTTTCTATCCCCTGATGAAGTCACGTGATTGACGATACGCGTAGGGACGCAAGGGACTCAAACAAGCTCTGGAAATGACGCGGACGAGCTCGGTGCTCGTATCATTATATGCACGTCTTTTTTTTGTCAATGTGAGTACCATTACTTTTATTAAATAAAGCCATACATTTTAAACGATATCACACTATTGGGATTCCTCTATTTTTCCCTGGCAATTCGTACTCCATAAACCGGAGACCCCATATACCCCCTGGATAGACGGTCTATACACCGAGAACCCATACCCTCAGGTTTCAAGGTGCCATTCAAGCAAAGACATCAGGATCCATACAGGATTAACATATATGCTGTAACCTCACAGCAGTGAGGTAAGGGGCCACCCAACCACTTTAATAGCGGGATATACACAGCACAGGAAGTCACAAAGGAACCATCACTTCAATCAGCACTTTATATATTTCTGTTCGGACCGAAAATATGCATCACAAACTTTGCACAATCACCATACCCCCTAGATATCAACCCCTCTTTCCCTTGGATTTTGCATGTTTGCACAATATTATGGTTCTAATTATTTGACTACATTTGTGTTTGTCACATATTTGCATGATTTCTTGTCGTTTATTGCATCAGCAGATGCCGACAGAATATCACTTCATTTATTTTGCATTATTTGTCACAATTTTTTGCACAGTTGCACTTTATCATCACTTCAGCACTTGCTGACACGATTTTACAGGCTTTTGTTGGATTGTTTATATAATCTAAAGTTCTTTCAGCAATTTATTTTGGGTTATCACCGATAATAATTTTTAGTACCGTCAGTACACTAAGTTTTTTATGTTTCATATTATTGAGTGTCATATACCCTGCACCTTGCACTTTTTTTAGCACAAGATTGTGCAATACTTTTTTAGTACTGTCAGTACACTAAAGTGTGCTCTCTATTTATCCTTTCTTTGATTATAAATTTATTCATCCGCTCAGCACTACCTTTTATACACATTACAGTGACACAGCTGGAAAAAATAAAATATATAGATATATATATATTTTTTTCTGTTTCAGGAGAAAAATCTTAAGCCCTTTACACACGGCCGGTTTTCCCCTCGGAAAAAAAACCATTGGTTTTCCCAACGGGATTCCTGCCAAGCTTGTCTTGCGTACAGACTGTCATACAAAATCCCGCCAGTCCAAAGCGCGGTGACGTACAACACGTACGACGGCACTATAACGGGGAAGTTCCATTCCAATGACGCCACCCTTTGGGCTGCTTTTGCTGATCTCGTGTTATGGCGTGTTAATAAAAGTTTGGTGAGAGACGATTCACGCTTTTCAGTCTTCGTGCTTTCAGATCATTTTCTGCTGTTCAGAATGCTGACGAATGTGCTATCTCCATTACGAACGCTAGTTTTACCTGAACGAGCGCTCCCGTCTCATACTTGATTCTGAGCATGCACGTTTTTTTTTGCCCTTGGAAAAGCATACACAGGACCGGTTTTCACGACGGGAAAAAGTCCGCCGGGAATCCCGACAGGAAAATAGAGAGCAGGTTCTCTATTTTTTTTTCTCCTGTCGGGAAAACTGCGATGAAGCATACACACGGCCGTTTTTCCCGGCCAAAAGCTCTCATGGCAGTTTTCCTGCCGGGAAAACCGGTCCTGTGTACAGGGCTTTATTTGTCATTGTACAACAGGGCATACAAGAATATTTCCAATATTTTCATATTTTAAAACACTTGTTTAAATTCATATTTTATATATGGAAAACCGCAACCAATCCATCTGCTATCTAGTGACTGTGAGGGGGACAACAGATAGTGACAGAGTAAATACCGTAACAAAGAGGGTATACCGTGAACTTGTGGAATGTACAACATAGCATAGTGTAGAGAACAGAATTTATAGTAGAGCAGGGTTTTTCAACCAGGGTTCCATGGAACCCTAAGGTTCCTCCAGAGGATGCTAGGGGTTCCTTGAGCAATGAGCAATTTCTGCCCCTCTGATAAGTTCCCACTGACACTACTGATTTTTTTAGCTATATGTAAGGGGGAAATTCTTCCCAATGACCACAAGTGTAAAAAGCTTTCTTCCCACTGACCATCACACTAATGTATCATGAGTTGTAGATGAAGATTTTTTTTTAGCAGGTGTTCTCCGAGACCAAAAAAGTTATTTCAAGGGTTCCTCTGTGTTGAAAAGGTTGAGAAAGGCTGTAGATGGTGTTTTGTGCAGTAGTGCAAAGTATATAATGTACAGCATAGTATACAGCTTGGAGAAGTGGGAGGTACTTGACATGCAGCACAGTGTACAGTAGTGGGAAATATATCATATACAGCATAGTGAACAGAATGGAGCAGTGTGAAATATAAAACATACATCACGGTGTGAAGAGGAGTACAGTACAGTATAGAATATAAGATTAGTGTGGAAAGTGGAGCAATGTGAAGTAGAACATGACTGCTGAGGCGCAATGAGCCCAGGTACAATTAACTGTAAAATAGATGTATATGAAACCTTCCCCCCTTGCCCACTCATCCTATTGAATAAACACACTTACAACCATTAGGTTGGAAAGGGCAAGGCCACAGCTTTATTAAATCCAAACATAACATGTTAACACTTTTCAACCAGTGCCAGTCACAGTTGTACTGTGAGCACACAATTCCAAAGGTGGGGAGGGGCCTGTCCTTACCATAAGTGCTGGACAGGCCATCTACTTCCGAATTCCATCAAGGGCATGGCCCATTACAGCCATTTTATGCTGGCAAGGTCAAGAAACCGCAGCAAGCTGTGACATACCATAGAAAAAAGGGGCGGGAGGGTGGACAGCTCTTCCAAACACGTTTCCCTGAAAGACCCAGAACTCCCTGGGGCAATACTTTTACCCGAGCTCAGGCCCATCCCATCCCCCCTAACAACCAATCCTTGGTGACCACCGCCTTGTCCTGTACCTGGCCATGCCCCCATCAGTCAAGGCTCTTTTTCCCTAAGGGGCTCAAGAGGCCTTCATTTACAGCACTAGGTAAAGAGTGGCACAGTGTGCAGCACAAAATGTACATCACTGTGTGAAGTGATATGCAGTAAAAATGTACAAATCAGTGTGGAAATGGAGTACAGTATAGAATATACAGGCATACCCCGCTTTAAGTACACTCACTTTACAAACACTCACGAGTAAGGACATACCCGCGAGTGTATGTAAAGTGCCTTACAAGTACTGTACAGACATTTTGCAGCCGCAGTAGAAGGAGCTGAAGCTCCGAGAGCAAAGTCCGCCTTGTTCCAGTGTGCTCCTGACACCCCCACTACAACCCCTGAGTCCTCAACTACAGCTCCTGACACCCCCACTACACCCCCTGACCCCCACTACACCCTAGAAGTGAAAAAAGGTATTGTTTCACTTTAAGTACATTTTCGTTTTACATACATGCTCTGGTCCCATTGTGCACTTAAAAGTGGGGTATGCCTGTATAGAGTTTAGTGTGGAGAGTTGAGCAGTGGGAAGTAGATCATGCACAGCACAATGTACAGAGTGGAGTTGTTTGCAGTATAGGATGTACAGCACAGTGTGGAGAGGGGGAGGCAGCACAGAATGTACAGCACAGAATGTACAGCACAGTGCGGAGAGGGGGAGGCAGCACAGAATGTACAGCACAGTGTGGAGAGGGGGAGGCAGCACAGAATGTACAGCACAGAATGTACAGCACAGTGCGGAGAGGGGGAGGCAGCACAGAATGTACAGCACAGTGTGGAGAGGGGGAGGCAGCACAGAATGTACAGCACAGAATGTACAGCACAGTGTGGAGAGGGGGAGGCAGCACAGAATGTACAGCACAGAATGTACAGCACAGTGCGGAGAGGGGGAGGCAGCACAGAATGTACAGCACAGTGTGGAGAGGGGGAGGCAGCACAGAATGTACAGCACAGTGTGGAGAGGGGGAGGCAGCACAGAATGTACAGCACAGAATGTACAGCACAGTGCGGAGAGGGGGAGGCAGCACAGAATGTACAGCACAGTGTGGAGAGGGGGAGGCAGCACAGAATGTACAGCACAGTGCGGAGAGGGGGAGGCAGCACAGAATGTACAGCACAGTGTGGAGAGGGGGAGGCAGCACAGAATGTACAGCACAGTGTGGAGAGGGGGAGGCAGCACAGAATGTACAGCACAGTGTGGAGAGGGGGAGGCAGCACAGAATGTACAGCACAGTGCGGAGAGGGGGAGGCAGCACAGAATGTACAGCACAGTGTGGAGAGGGGGAGGCAGCACAGAATGTACAGCACAGAATGTACAGCACAGTGCGGAGAGGGGGAGGCAGCACAGAATGTACAGCACAGTGTGGAGAGGGGGAGGCAGCACAGAATGTACAGCACAGTGCGGAGAGGGGGAGGCAGCACAGAATGTACAGCACAGAATGTACAGCACAGTGTGGAGATGGGAATGGAAATCAGCACAGAATGTACAGCACAGTGCGGAGAAGGGGAGGCAGCACAGAATGTACAGCACAGTGCGGAGAGGGGGAGGCAGCACAGAATGTACAGCACAGTGCGGAGAGGGGGAGGCAGCACAGAATGTACAGCACAGTGCAGAGAGGGGGAGGCAGCACAGAATGTACAGCACAGTGTGGAGAGGGGGAGGCAGCACAGAATGTACAGCACAGTGTGGAGAGGGGGAGGCAGCACAGAATGTACAGCACAGTGCGGAGAGGGGAAGGCAGCACAGAATGTACAGCACAGTGCGGAGAGGGGGAGGCAGCACAGAATGTACAGCACAGAATGTACAGCACAGTGTGGAGAGGGGGAGGCAGCACAGAATGTACAGCACAGAATGTACAGCACAGTGCGGAGAGGGGGAGGCAGCACAGAATGTACAGCACAGTGCGGAGAGGGGGAGGCAGCACAGAATGTACAGCACAGTGCGGAGAGGGGGAGGCAGCACAGAATGTACAGCACAGTGCGGAGAGGGGGAGGCAGCACAGAATGTACAGCACAGTGTGGAGAGGGGGAGGCAGCACAGAATGTACAGCACAGTGTGGAGAGGGGGAGGCAGCACAGAATGTACAGCACAGTGTGGAGAGGGGGAGGCAGCACAGAATGTACAGCACAGTGCGGAGAGGGGGAGGCAGCACAGAATGTACAGCACAGTGCGGAGAGGGGGAGGCAGCACAGAATGTACAGCACAGTGCGGAGAGGAGGAGGCAGCACAGAATGTACAGCACAGTGCGGAGAGGGGGAGGCAGCACAGAATGTACAGCACAGTGTGGAGAGGGGGAGGCAGCACAGAATGTACAGCACAGTGTGGAGAGGGGGAGGCAGCACAGAATGTACAGCACAGTGCGGAGAGGGGGAGGCAGCACAGAATGTACAGCACAGTGCGGAGAGGGGGAGGCAGCACAGAATGTACAGCACAGTGCGGAGAGGGGGAGGCAGCACAGAATGTACAGCACAGTGCGGAGAGGGGGAAGCAGCACAGAATGTACAGCACAGTGTGGAGAGGGGGAGGCAGCACAGAATGTACAGCACAGTGTGGAGAGGGGGAGGCAGCACAAAATGTACAGCACAGTGTGGAGAGGGGGAGGCAGCACAGAATGTACAGCACAGTGCGGAGAGGGGGAGGCAACACAGAATGTATAGCACAGTGCGGAGAGGGGGAGGCAGCACAGAATGTACAGCACAGTGCGGAGAGGGGAATGGAAATCAGCACAGAATGTACAGCACAGTGTGGAGAGGGGGAGGCAGCACAGAATGTACAGCACAGTGCGGAGAGGGGGAGGCAGCACAGAATGTACAGCACAGTGCGGAGAGGGGGAGGCAGCACAGAATGTACAGCACAGTGTGGAGAGGGGGAGGCAGCACAGAATGTACAGCACAGTGCGGAGAGGGGGAGGCAGCACAGAATGTACAGCACAGTGCGGAGAGGAGGAGGCAGCACAGAATGTACAGCACAGTGCGGAGAGGGGAATGGAAATCAGCACAGAATGTACAGCACAGTGTGGAGAGGGGGAGGCAGCACAGAATGTACAGCACAGTGTGGAGAGGGGGAGGCAGCACAGAATGTACAGCACAGTGCGGAGAGGGGGAGGCAGCACAGAATGTACAGCACAGTGCGGAGAGGGGGTGGCAGCACAGAATGTACAGCACAGTGCGGAGAGGGGGAGGCAGCACAGAATGTACAGCTCAGTGCGGAGAGGGGGAGGCAGCACAGAATGTACAGCACAGTGCGGAGAGGGGGAGGCAGCAAAGAATGTACAGCACAGTGTGGAGAGGGGGAGGCAGCACAGAATGTACAGCACAGTGCGGAGAGGGGGAGGCAGCACAGAATGTACAGCACAGTGCCGAGAGGGGGAGGCAGCACAGAATGTACAGCACAGTGTGGAGAGGGGGAGGCAGCACAGAATGTACAGCACAGTGTGGAGAGGGGGAGGCAGCACAGAATGTACAGCACAGTGTGGAGAGGGGGAGGCAGCACAGAATGTACAGCACAGTGTGGAGAGGGGGAGGCAGCACAGAATGTACAGCACAGTGTGGAGAGGGGGAGGCAGCACAGAATGTACAGCACAGTGCGGAGAGGGGGAGGCAGCACAGAATGTACAGCACAGTGCGGAGAGGGGGAGGCAGCACAGAATGTACAGCACAGAATGTACAGCACAGAATGTACAGCACAGTGCGGAGAGGGGGAGGCAGCACAGAATGTACAGCACAGTGTGGAGAGGGGGAGGCAGCACAGAATGTACAGCACAGTGTGGAGAGGGGGAGGCAGCACAGAATGTACAGCACAGTGCGGAGAGGGGGAGGCAGCACAGAATGTACAGCACAGTGCGGAGAGGGGGAGGCAGCACAGAATGTACAGCACAGTGTGGAGAGGGGGGAGGCAGCACAGAATGTACAGCACAGTGTGGAGAGGGGGAGGCAGCACAGAATGTACAGCACAGTGCGGAGAGGGGGAGGCAGCACAGAATGTACAGCATAGTGCGGAGAGGGGAATGGAAATCAGCACAGAATGTACAGCACAGTGTGGAGAGGGGGAGGCAGCACAGAATGTACAGCACAGTGCGGAGAGGGGGAGGCAGCACAGAATGTACAGCACAGTGCGGAGAGGGGGAGGCAGCACAGAATGTACAGCACAGTGCGGAGAGGGGAATGGAAATCAGCACAGAATGTACAGCACAGTGTGGAGAGGGGGAGGCAGCACAGAATGTACAGCACAGTGCCGAGAGGGGGAGGCAGCACAGAATGTACAGCACAGTGTGGAGAGGGGGAGGCAGCACAGAATGTACAGCACAGTGTGGAGAGGGGGAGGCAGCACAGAATGTACAGCACAGTGTGGAGAGGGGGAGGCAGCACAGAATGTACAGCACAGTGCGGAGAGGGGGAGGCAGCACAGAATGTACAGCACAGTGCGGAGAGGGGGAGGCAGCACAGAATGTACAGCACAGTGCGGAGAGGGGGAGGCAGCACAGAATGTACAGCACAGTGCGGAGAGGGGGAGGCAGCACAGAATGTACAGCACAGTGCGGAGAGGGGGAGGCAGCACAGAATGTACAGCACAGAATGTACAGCACAGAATGTACAGCACAGTGCGGAGAGGGGGAGGCAGCACAGAATGTACAGCACAGTGTGGAGAGGGGGAGGCAGCACAGAATGTACAGCACAGTGTGGAGAGGGGGAGGCAGCACAGAATGTACAGCACAGTGCGGAGAGGGGGAGGCAGCACAGAATGTACAGCACAGTGTGGAGAGGGGGAGGCAGCACAGAATGTACAGCACAGTGCGGAGAGGGGGAGGCAGCACAGAATGTACAGCACAGTGCGGAGAGGGGGAGGCAGCACAGAATGTACAGCACAGTGTGGAGAGGGGGAGGCAGCACAGAATGTACAGCACAGTGTGGAGAGGGGGAGGCAGCACAGAATGTACAGTGCCTTGCGAAAGTATTCGGCCCCCTTGAACTTTTCATCCTTTTGCCACATTTCAGGCTTCAAACATAAAGATATAAAATTTTAATTTTTTGTGAAGAATCACCAACAAGTGGGACACAATTGTGAAGTGGAACGAAATCTATTGGATATTTTAAACTTTTTTAGCAAATAAAAAACTGAAAAGTGGTGCGTGCAAAATTATTCGGCCCCTTTACTTTCAGTGCAGCAAACTCACTCCAGAAGTTCAGCGAGGATCTCTTAATGATCCAATGTTGTCCTAAATGACTGATGGTGATAAATAGAATCCACCTGTGTGTAATCAAGTCTCTGTATAAATGCACCTGCTCTGTGATAGTCTCAGGGTTCTGTTGAAAGCGCAGAGAGCATCATGAAGACCAAGGAACACACCAGGCAGGTCCGTAATACTGTTGTGGAGAAGTTTAAAGCCGGATTTGGATACAAAAAGATTTCCCAAGCTTTAAACATCCCAAGGAGCACTGTGCAAGCGATCATTTTGAAATGGAAGGAGTATCAGACCACTGCAAATCTACCAAGACCTGGCTGTCCCTCTAAACTTTCAGCTCAGGCAAGGAGAGGACTGATCAGAGATGCAGCCAAGAGGCCCATGATCACTCTGGATGAACTGCAGAGAACTACAGCTGAGGTGGGAGAGTCTGTCCACAGGACAACAATCAGTCGTACACTGCACAAATCTGGCCTTTATGGAAGAGTGGCAAGAAGAAAGCCATTTCTCAAAGATATCCATAAAAAGTCTTGTCTAAAGTTTGCCACAAGCCACCTGGGAGACACACCAAACATGTGGAAGAAGGTGCTCTGGTCCAATGAAACCAAAATCTAACTTTTTGGCCACAATGCAAAACGATATGTTTGGCGTAAAAGCAACACAGCTCATCACCCTCAACACACCATCCCCACTGCCAAACATGGTGGTGGCAGCATCATGGTTTGGGCCTGCTTTTCTTCAGCAGGGACAGGGAAGATGGTTAAAATTGAGGGGAAGATGGATGCAGCCAAATACAGGACCATTCTGGATGAAAACCTGTTGGAGTCTGCAAAAGACCTGAGACTGGGACGGAGATTTATCTTCCAACAAGACAATGATCCCAAACATACAGCAAAATTTACAAAGGAATGGTTCACAAATAAACGTATCCAGGTGTTAGAATGGCCAAGTCAAAGTCCAGACCTGAATCCAATCGAGAATCTGTGGAAAGAGCTGAAAACTGCTGTAAACAAACGCTCTCCATCCAACCTCACTGAGCTCGAGCTGTTTTGCAAGGAAGAATGGGCAAGAATTTCAGTCTCTCGATGTGCAAAACTGATAGAGACATACCCCAAGCGACTTGCAGCTGTAATCGCAGCAAAGGGTGGCTCTACAAAGTATTAACGCAAGGGGGCCGAATAATTTTGCACGCCCCACTTTTTATTTTTTTCTTAGTTAAAGTTTCAAAAATCCAATAGATTTCGTTCCACTTCACAATTGTGTCCCACTTGTTGGTGATTCTTCACAAAAAAATTAAAATTTTATATCTTTATGTTTGAAGCCTGAAATGTGGCAAAAGGATGAAAAGTTCAAGGGGGCCGAATACTTTCGCAAGGCACTGTACAGCACAGTGTGGAGAGGGGGAGGCAGCACAGAATGTACAGCACAGTGCGGAGAGGGGGAGGCAGCACAGAATGTACAGCACAGTGTGGAGAGGGGGAGGCAGCACAGAATGTACAGCACAGTGTGGAGAGGGGGAGGCATCACAGAATGTACAGCACAGTGTGGAGAGGGGGAGGCAGCACAGAATGTACAGCACAGTGTGGAGAGGGGGAGGCAGCACAGAATGTACAGCACAGTGCGGAGAGGGGGAGGCAGCACAGAATGTACAGCACAGTGCGGAGAGGAGGAGGCAGCACAGAATGTACAGCACAGTGTGGAGAGGGGGAGGCAGCACAGAATGTACAGCACAGTGCGGAGAGGGGGAGGCAGCACAGAATGTACAGTGCGGAGAGGGGGAGGCATCACAGAATGTACAGCACAGTGTGGAGAGGGGGAGGCAGCACAGAATGTACAGCACAGTGTGGAGAGGGGGAGGCATCACAGAATGTACAGCACAGTGTGGAGAGGGGGAGGCAGCACAGAATGTACAGCACAGTGTGGAGAGGGGGAGGCAGCACAGAATGTACAGCACAGTGTGGAGAGGGGGAGGCAGCACAGAATGTACAGCACAGTGTGGAGAGGGGGAGGCAGCACAGAATGTACAGCACAGTGCGGAGAGGGGGAGGCAGCACAGAATGTACAGCACAGTGCGGAGAGGGGGAGGCATCACAGAATGTACAGCACAGTGCGGAGAGGGGGAGGCAGCACAGAATGTACAGCACAGTGTGGAGAGGGGGAGGCATCACAGAATGTACAGCACAGTGTGGAGAGGGGGAGGCAGCACAGAATGTACAGCACAGTGTGGAGAGGGGGAGGCAGCACAGAATGTACAGCACAGTGTGGAGAGGGGGAGGCAGCACAGAATGTACAGCACAGTGTGGAGAGGGGGAGGCAGCACAGAATGTACAGCACAGTGTGGAGAGGGGGAGGCAGCACAGAATGTACAGCACAGTGTGGAGAGGGGGAGGCAGCACAGAATGTACAGCACAGTGTGGAGAGGGGGCGGCAGCACAGAATGTACAGCACAGTGCAGAGAGGGGGAGGCAGCACAGAATGTACAGCACAGTGTGGAGAGGGGGAGGCAGCACAGAATGTACAGCACAGTGCGGAGAGGGGGAGGCAGCACAGAATGTACAGCACAGTGTGGAGAGGGGGAGGCAGCACAGAATGTACAGCACAGTGCAGAGAGGGGGAGGCAGCACAGAATGTACAGCACAGTGCAGAGAGGGGGAGGCAGCACAGAATGTACAGCACAGTGCGGAGAGGAGGAGGCAGCACAGAATGTACAGCACAGTGCGGAGAGGGGGAGGCAGCACAGAATATACAGCACAGTGCGGAGAGGGGGAGGCAGCACAGAATGTACAGCACAGTGTGGAGATGGGAATGGAAATCAGCACAGAATGTACAGCACAGTGTGGAGATGGGAATGGAAATCAGCACAGAATGTACAGCACAGTGTTGAGAGGGGGAGGCAGCACAGAATGTACAGCACAGTGCGGAGAGGGGGAGGCAGCACAGAATGTACAGCACAGTGCGGAGAGGGGGAGGCAGCACAGAATGTACAGCACAGTGCGGAGAGGAGGAGGCAGCACAGAATGTACAGCACAGTGTGGAGAGGGGGCGGCAGCACAGAATGTACAGCACAGTGCGGAGAGGGGGAGGCAGCACAGAATGTACAGCACAGTGTGGAGAGGGGGAGGCAGCACAGAATGTACAGCACAGTGCGGAGAGGGGGAGGCAGCACAGAATGTACAGCACAGTGCGGAGAGGGGGAGGCAGCACAGAATGTACAGCACAGTGCGGAGAGGGGGAGGCAGCACAGAATGTACAGCACAGTGCGGAGAGGAGGAGGCAGCACAGTGCGGAGAGGGGGAGGCAGCACAGAATGTACAGCACAGTGCGGAGAGGGGGAGGCAGCACAGAATGTACAGCACAGTGCGGAGAGGAGGAGGCAGCACAGAATGTACAGCACAGTGCGGAGAGGGGGAGGCAGCACAGAATGTACAGCACAGTGTGGAGAGGGGGAGGCAGCACAGAATGTACAGCACAGTGTGGAGAGGGGGAGGCAGCACAGAATGTACAGCACAGAATGTACAGCACAGTGTGGAGAGGGGGAGGCAGCACAGAATGTACAGCACAGAATGTACAGCACAGAATGTACAGCACAGTGCGGAGAGGGGGAGGCAGCACAGAATGTACAGCACAGTGTGGAGAGGGGGAGGCAGCACAGAATGTACAGCACAGTGTGGAGAGGGGGAGGCAGCACAGAATGTACAGCACAGTGCGGAGAGGGGGAGGCAGCACAGAATGTACAGCACAGTGCGGAGAGGGGGAGGCAGCACAGAATGTACAGCACAGTGTGGAGAGGGGGAGGCAGCACAGAATGTACAGCACAGTGTGGAGAGGGGGAGGCAGCACAGAATGTACAGCACAGTGCGGAGAGGGGGAGGCAGCACAGAATGTACAGCACAGTGTGGAGAGGGGGAGGCAGCACAGAATGTACAGCACAGTGTGGAGAGGGGGAGGCAGCACAGAATGTACAGCACAGTGCGGAGAGGGGGAGGCAGCACAGAATGTACAGCACAGTGCGGAGAGGGGAATGGAAATCAGCACAGAATGTACAGCACAGTGTGGAGAGGGGGAGGCAGCACAGAATGTACAGCACAGTGCGGAGAGGGGGAGGCAGCACAGAATGTACAGCACAGTGCGGAGAGGGGGAGGCAGCACAGAATGTACAGCACAGTGCGGAGAGGGGAATGGAAATCAGCACAGAATGTACAGCACAGTGTGGAGAGGGGGAGGCAGCACAGAATGTACAGCACAGTGCCGAGAGGGGGAGGCAGCACAGAATGTACAGCACAGTGTGGAGAGGGGGAGGCAGCACAGAATGTACAGCACAGTGTGGAGAGGGGGAGGCAGCACAGAATGTACAGCACAGTGTGGAGAGGGGGAGGCAGCACAGAATGTACAGCACAGTGTGGAGAGGGGGAGGCAGCACAGAATGTACAGCACAGTGTGGAGAGGGGGAGGCAGCACAGAATGTACAGCACAGTGCGGAGAGGGGGAGGCAGCACAGAATGTACAGCACAGTGCGGAGAGGGGGAGGCAGCACAGAATGTACAGCACAGAATGTACAGCACAGTGTGGAGAGGGGGAGGCAGCACAGAATGTACAGCACAGAATGTACAGCACAGTGCGGAGAGGGGGAGGCAGCACAGAATGTACAGCACAGTGTGGAGAGGGGGAGGCAGCACAGAATGTACAGCACAGTGTGGAGAGGGGGAGGCAGCACAGAATGTACAGCACAGTGCGGAGAGGGGGAGGCAGCACAGAATGTACAGCACAGTGCGGAGAGGGGGAGGCAGCACAGAATGTACAGCACAGTGTGGAGAGGGGGAGGCAGCACAGAATGTACAGCACAGTGTGGAGAGGGGGAGGCAGCACAGAATGTACAGCACAGTGCGGAGAGGGGGAGGCAGCACAGAATGTACAGCACAGTGCGGAGAGGGGAATGGAAATCAGCACAGAATGTACAGCACAGTGTGGAGAGGGGGAGGCAGCACAGAATGTACAGCACAGTGCCGAGAGGGGGAGGCAGCACAGAATGTACAGCACAGTGTGGAGAGGGGGAGGCAGCACAGAATGTACAGCACAGTGTGGAGAGGGGGAGGCAGCACAGAATGTACAGCACAGTGTGGAGAGGGGGAGGCAGCACAGAATGTATTACAGTGTGGAGAGGGGGAGGCAGCACAGAATGTACAGCACAGTGTGGAGAGGGGGAGGCAGCACAGAATGTACAGCACAGTGTGGAGAGGGGGCGGCAGCACAGAATGTACAGCACAGTGCGGAGAGGGGGAGGCAGCACAGAATGTACAGCACAGTGTGGAGAGGGGGCGGCAGCACAGAATGTACAGCACAGTGCGGAGAGGGGGAGGCAGCACAGAATGTACAGCACAGTGTGGAGAGGGGGCGGCAGCACAGAATGTACAGCACAGTGCGGAGAGGGGGAGGCAGCACAGAATGTACAGCACAGTGTGGAGAGGGGGCGGCAGCACAGAATGTACAGCACAGTGCGGAGAGGGGGAGGCAGCACAGAATGTACAGCACAGTGCGGAGAGGGGGAGGCAGCACAGAATGTACAGCACAGTGTGGAGAGGGGGAGGCAGCACAGAATGTACAGCACAGTGCGGAGAGGGGGAGGCAGCACAGAATGTACAGCACAGTGAGGAGAGGGGGAGGCAGCACAGAATGTACAGCACAGTGCAGAGAGGGGGAGGCAGCACAGAATGTACAGCACAGTGCAGAGAGGGGGAGGCAGCACAGAATGTACAGCACAGTGCGGAGAGGAGGAGGCAGCACAGAATGTACAGCACAGTGCGGAGAGGGGGAGGCAGCACAGAATGTACAGCACAGTGCGGAGAGGGGGAGGCAGCACAGAATGTACAGCACAGTGTGGAGATGGGAATGGAAATCAGCACAGAATGTACAGCACAGTGTGGAGATGGGAATGGAAATCAGCACAGAATGTACAGCACAGTGTGGAGAGGGGGAGGCAGCACAGAATGTACAGCACAGTGCGGAGAGGAGGAGGCAGCACAGAATGTACAGCACAGTGTGGAGAGGGGGCGGCAGCACAGAATGTACAGCACAGTGCGGAGAGGGGGACGCAGCACAGAATGTACAGCACAGTGTGGAGAGGGGGAGGCAGCACAGAATGTACAGCACAGTGCGGAGAGGGGGAGGCAGCACAGAATGTACAGCACAGTGTGGAGAGGGGGAGGCAGCACAGAATGTACAGCACAGTGCGGAGAGGGGGAGGCAGCACAGAATGTACAGCACAGTGCGGAGAGGGGAATGGAAATCAGCACAGAATGTACAGCACAGTGTGGAGAGGGGGAGGCAGCACAGAATGTACAGCACAGTGTGGAGAGGGGGAGGCAGCACAGAATGTACAGCACAGTGTGGAGAGGGGGAGGCAGCACAGAATGTACAGCACAGTGCGGAGAGGGGGAGGCAGCACAGAATGTACAGCACAGTGCGGAGAGGGGGAGGCAGCACAGAATGTACAGCACAGTGCGGAGAGGAGGAGGCAGCACAGAATGTACAGCACAGTGCGGAGAGGGGGAGGCAGCATAGAATGTACAGCACAGTGTGGAGAGGGGGAGGCAGCACAGAATGTACAGCACAGTGTGGAGAGGGGGAGGCAGCACAGAATGTACAGCACAGTGCGGAGAGGGGGAGGCAGCACAGAATGTACAGTGCGGAGAGGGGGAGGCATCACAGAATGTACAGCACAGTGTGGAGAGGGGGAGGCAGCACAGAATGTACAGCACAGTGTGGAGAGGGGGAGGCATCACAGAATGTACAGCACAGTGTGGAGAGGGGGAGGCAGCACAGAATGTACAGCACAGTGTGGAGAGGGGGAGGCAGCACAGAATGTACAGCACAGTGTGGAGAGGGGGAGGCAGCACAGAATGTACAGCACAGTGTGGAGAGGGGGAGGCAGCACAGAATGTACAGCACAGTGTGGAGAGGGGGAGGCAGCACAGAATGTACAGCACAGTGTGGAGAGGGGGAGGCAGCACAGAATGTACAGCACAGTGTGGAGAGGGGGAGGCAGCAAAGAATGTACAGCACAGTGCGGAGAGGGGGAGGCAGCACAGAATGTACAGCACAGTGCGGAGAGGGGGAGGCATCACAGAATGTACAGCACAGTGCGGAGAGGGGGAGGCAGCACAGAATGTACAGCACAGTGTGGAGAGGGGGAGGCATCACAGAATGTACAGCACAGTGTGGAGAGGGGGAGGCAGCACAGAATGTACAGCACAGTGTGGAGAGGGGGAGGCAGCACAGAATGTACAGCACAGTGTGGAGAGGGGGAGGCAGCACAGAATGTACAGCACAGTGTGGAGAGGGGGAGGCAGCACAGAATGTACAGCACAGTGTGGAGAGGGGGAGGCAGCACAGAATGTACAGCACAGTGTGGAGAGGGGGAGGCAGCACAGAATGTACAGCACAGTGTGGAGAGGGGGCGGCAGCACAGAATGTACAGCACAGTGCAGAGAGGGGGAGGCAGCACAGAATGTACAGCACAGTGTGGAGAGGGGGAGGCAGCACAGAATGTACAGCACAGTGCGGAGAGGGGGAGGCAGCACAGAATGTACAGCACAGTGTGGAGAGGGGGAGGCAGCACAGAATGTACAGCACAGTGCAGAGAGGGGGAGGCAGCACAGAATGTACAGCACAGTGCAGAGAGGGGGAGGCAGCACAGAATGTACAGCACAGTGCGGAGAGGAGGAGGCAGCACAGAATGTACAGCACAGTGCGGAGAGGGGGAGGCAGCACAGAATGTACAGCACAGTGCGGAGAGGGGGAGGCAGCACAGAATGTACAGCACAGTGTGGAGATGGGAATGGAAATCAGCACAGAATGTACAGCACAGTGTGGAGATGGGAATGGAAATCAGCACAGAATGTACAGCACAGTGTTGAGAGGGGGAGGCAGCACAGAATGTACAGCACAGTGCGGAGAGGGGGAGGCAGCACAGAATGTACAGCACAGTGCGGAGAGGAGGAGGCAGCACAGAATGTACAGCACAGTGTGGAGAGGGGGCGGCAGCACAGAATGTACAGCACAGTGCGGAGAGGGGGAGGCAGCACAGAATGTACAGCACAGTGTGGAGAGGGGGAGGCAGCACAGAATGTACAGCACAGTGCGGAGAGGGGGAGGCAGCACAGAATGTACAGCACAGTGCGGAGAGGGGGAGGCAGCACAGAATGTACAGCACAGTGCGGAGAGGGGGAGGCAGCACAGAATGTACAGCACAGTGCGGAGAGGAGGAGGCAGCACAGTGCGGAGAGGGGGAGGCAGCACAGAATGTACAGCACAGTGCGGAGAGGGGGAGGCAGCACAGAATGTACAGCACAGTGCGGAGAGGAGGAGGCAGCACAGAATGTACAGCACAGTGCGGAGAGGGGGAGGCAGCACAGAATGTACAGCACAGTGTGGAGAGGGGGAGGCAGCACAGAATGTACAGCACAGTGTGGAGAGGGGGAGGCAGCACAGAATGTACAGCACAGAATGTACAGCACAGTGTGGAGAGGGGGAGGCAGCACAGAATGTACAGCACAGAATGTACAGCACAGAATGTACAGCACAGTGCGGAGAGGGGGAGGCAGCACAGAATGTACAGCACAGTGTGGAGAGGGGGAGGCAGCACAGAATGTACAGCACAGTGTGGAGAGGGGGAGGCAGCACAGAATGTACAGCACAGTGCGGAGAGGGGGAGGCAGCACAGAATGTACAGCACAGTGCGGAGAGGGGGAGGCAGCACAGAATGTACAGCACAGTGTGGAGAGGGGGAGGCAGCACAGAATGTACAGCACAGTGTGGAGAGGGGGAGGCAGCACAGAATGTACAGCACAGTGCGGAGAGGGGGAGGCAGCACAGAATGTACAGCACAGTGCGGAGAGGGGAATGGAAATCAGCACAGAATGTACAGCACAGTGTGGAGAGGGGGAGGCAGCACAGAATGTACAGCACAGTGCGGAGAGGGGGAGGCAGCACAGAATGTACAGCACAGTGCGGAGAGGGGGAGGCAGCACAGAATGTACAGCACAGTGCGGAGAGGGGAATGGAAATCAGCACAGAATGTACAGCACAGTGTGGAGAGGGGGAGGCAGCACAGAATGTACAGCACAGTGCCGAGAGGGGGAGGCAGCACAGAATGTACAGCACAGTGTGGAGAGGGGGAGGCAGCACAGAATGTACAGCACAGTGTGGAGAGGGGGAGGCAGCACAGAATGTACAGCACAGTGTGGAGAGGGGGAGGCAGCACAGAATGTACAGCACAGTGTGGAGAGGGGGAGGCAGCACAGAATGTACAGCACAGTGTGGAGAGGGGGAGGCAGCACAGAATGTACAGCACAGTGCGGAGAGGGGGAGGCAGCACAGAATGTACAGCACAGTGCGGAGAGGGGGAGGCAGCACAGAATGTACAGCACAGAATGTACAGCACAGTGTGGAGAGGGGGAGGCAGCACAGAATGTACAGCACAGAATGTACAGCACAGTGCGGAGAGGGGGAGGCAGCACAGAATGTACAGCACAGTGTGGAGAGGGGGAGGCAGCACAGAATGTACAGCACAGTGTGGAGAGGGGGAGGCAGCACAGAATGTACAGCACAGTGCGGAGAGGGGGAGGCAGCACAGAATGTACAGCACAGTGCGGAGAGGGGGAGGCAGCACAGAATGTACAGCACAGTGTGGAGAGGGGGAGGCAGCACAGAATGTACAGCACAGTGTGGAGAGGGGGAGGCAGCACAGAATGTACAGCACAGTGCGGAGAGGGGGAGGCAGCACAGAATGTACAGCACAGTGCGGAGAGGGGAATGGAAATCAGCACAGAATGTACAGCACAGTGTGGAGAGGGGGAGGCAGCACAGAATGTACAGCACAGTGCGGAGAGGGGGAGGCAGCACAGAATGTACAGCACAGTGCGGAGAGGGGGAGGCAGCACAGAATGTACAGCACAGTGCGGAGAGGGGAATGGAAATCAGCACAGAATGTACAGCACAGTGTGGAGAGGGGGAGGCAGCACAGAATGTACAGCACAGTGCCGAGAGGGGGAGGCAGCACAGAATGTACAGCACAGTGTGGAGAGGGGGAGGCAGCACAGAATGTACAGCACAGTGTGGAGAGGGGGCGGCAGCACAGAATGTACAGCACAGTGTGGAGAGGGGGCGGCAGCACAGAATGTACAGCACAGTGCGGAGAGGGGGCGGCAGCACAGAATGTACAGCACAGTGTGGAGAGGGGGAGGCAGCACAGAATGTACAGCACAGTGTGGAGAGGGGGAGGCAGCACAGAATGTACAGCACAGTGCGGAGAGGGGAATGAAAATCAGCACAGAATGTACAGCACGGTGTGGAGAGGGGGAGGCAGCACAGAATGTACAGCACAGTGCGGAGAGGGGGAGGCAGCACAGAATGTACAGCACAGTGTGGAGAGGGGGAGGCAGCACAGAATGTACAGCACAGTGTGGAGAGGGGGAGGCAGCACAGAATGTACAGCACAGTGTGGAGAGGGGGAGGCAGCACAGAATGTATTACAGTGTGGAGAGGGGGAGGCAGCACAGAATGTACAGCACAGTGTGGAGAGGGGGAGGCAGCACAGAATGTACAGCACAGTGTGGAGAGGGGGCGGCAGCACAGAATGTACAGCACAGTGCGGAGAGGGGGAGGCAGCACAGAATGTACAGCACAGTGTGGAGAGGGGGCGGCAGCACAGAATGTACAGCACAGTGCGGAGAGGGGGAGGCAGCACAGAATGTACAGCACAGTGTGGAGAGGGGGCGGCAGCACAGAATGTACAGCACAGTGCGGAGAGGGGGAGGCAGCACAGAATGTACAGCACAGTGTGGAGAGGGGGCGGCAGCACAGAATGTACAGCACAGTGCGGAGAGGGGGAGGCAGCACAGAATGTACAGCACAGTGTGGAGAGGGGGAGGCAGCACAGAATGTACAGCACAGTGCGGAGAGGGGGAGGCAGCACAGAATGTACAGCACAGTGAGGAGAGGGGGAGGCAGCACAGAATGTACAGCACAGTGCAGAGAGGGGGAGGCAGCACAGAATGTACAGCACAGTGCAGAGAGGGGGAGGCAGCACAGAATGTACAGCACAGTGCGGAGAGGAGGAGGCAGCACAGAATGTACAGCACAGTGCGGAGAGGGGGAGGCAGCACAGAATGTACAGCACAGTGCGGAGAGGGGGAGGCAGCACAGAATGTACAGCACAGTGTGGAGATGGGAATGGAAATCAGCACAGAATGTACAGCACAGTGTGGAGATGGGAATGGAAATCAGCACAGAATGTACAGCACAGTGTGGAGAGGGGGAGGCAGCACAGAATGTACAGCACAGTGCGGAGAGGAGGAGGCAGCACAGAATGTACAGCACAGTGTGGAGAGGGGGCGGCAGCACAGAATGTACAGCACAGTGCGGAGAGGGGGACGCAGCACAGAATGTACAGCACAGTGTGGAGAGGGGGAGGCAGCACAGAATGTACAGCACAGTGCGGAGAGGGGGAGGCAGCACAGAATGTACAGCACAGTGTGGAGAGGGGGAGGCAGCACAGAATGTACAGCACAGTGCGGAGAGGGGGAGGCAGCACAGAATGTACAGCACAGTGCGGAGAGGGGAATGGAAATCAGCACAGAATGTACAGCACAGTGCGGAGAGGAGGAGGCAGCACAGAATGTACAGCACAGTGCGGAGAGGGGGAGGCAGCATAGAATGTACAGCACAGTGCGGAGAGGAGGAGGCAGCACAGAATGTACAGCACAGTGCGGAGAGGAGGAGGCAGCACAGAATGTACAGCACAGTGCGGAGAGGGGGAGGCAGCACAGAATGTACAGCACAGTGCGGAGAGGAGGAGGCAGCACAGAATGTACAGCACAGTGCGGAGAGGGGGAGGCAGCACAGAATGTACAGCACAGTGCGGAGAGGAGGAGGCAGCACAGAATGTACAGCACAGTGCGGAGAGGAGGAGGCAGCACAGAATGTACAGCACAGTGCGGAGAGGGGGAGGCAGCACAGAATGTACAGCACAGTGCGGAGAGGAGGAGGCAGCACAGAATGTACAGCACAGTGCGGAGAGGGGGAGGCAGCACAGAATGTACAGCACAGTGTGGAGATGGGAATGGAAATCAGCACAGAATGTACAGCACAGTGTGGAGAGGGGGAGGCAGCACAGAATGTACAGCACAGTGCGGAGAGGGGGAGGCAGCACAGAATGTACAGCACAGTGCGGAGAGGGGGAGGCAGCACAGAATGTACAGCACAGTGCGGAGAGGAGGAGGCAGCACAGAATGTACAGCACAGTGTGGAGATGGGAATGGAAATCAGCACAGAATGTACAGCACAGTGTGGAGAGGGGGAGGCAGCACAGAATGTACAGCACAGTGCGGAGAGGAGGAGGCAGCACAGAATGTACAGCACAGTGTGGAGAGGGGGCGGCAGCACAGAATGTACAGCACAGTGCGGAGAGGGGGACGCAGCACAGAATGTACAGCACAGTGCGGAGAGGGGGACGCAGCACAGAATGTACAGCACAGTGCCGAGAGGGGGAGGCAGCACAGAATGTACAGCACAGTGTGGAGAGGGGGAGGCAGCACAGAATGTACAGCACAGTGTGGAGAGGGGGAGGCAGCACAGAATGTACAGCACAGTGTGGAGAGGGGGAGGCAGCACAGAATGTACAGCACAGTGCGGAGAGGGGGAGGCAGCACAGAATGTACAGCACAGTGTGGAGAGGGGGAGGCAGCACAGAATGTACAGCACAGTGTGGAGATGGGAATGGAAATCAGCACAGAATGTACAGCACAGTGTGGAGAGGGGGAGGCAGCACAGAATGTACAGCACAGTGCGGAGAGGGGGAGGCAGCACAGAATGTACAGCACAGTGCGGAGAGGGGGAGGCAGCACAGAATGTACAGCACAGTGTGGAGAGGGGGAGGCAGCACAGAATGTACAGCACAGTGTGGAGTGGGGGAGGCAGCACAGAATGTACAGCACAGTGTGGAGAGGGGGAGGCAGCACAGAATGTACAGCACAGTGTGGAGAGGGGGAGGCAGCACAGAATGTACAGCACAGTGCGGAGAGGGGGAGGCAGCATAGAATGTACAGCACAGTGCGGAGAGGAGGAGGCAGCACAGAATGTACAGCACAGTGCGGAGAGGAGGAGGCAGCACAGAATGTACAGCACAGTGCGGAGAGGGGGAGGCAGCACAGAATGTACAGCACAGTGCGGAGAGGAGGAGGCAGCACAGAATGTACAGCACAGTGCGGAGAGGGGGAGGCAGCACAGAATGTACAGCACAGTGCGGAGAGGAGGAGGCAGCACAGAATGTACAGCACAGTGCGGAGAGGGGGAGGCAGCACAGAATGTACAGCACAGTGCAGAGAGGAGGAGGCAGCACAGAATGTACAGCACAGTGCGGAGAGGGGGAGGCAGCACAGAATGTACAGCACAGTGTGGAGATGGGAATGGAAATCAGCACAGAATGTACAGCACAGTGTGAAATGAAGTGGAGTGGGATATGCAGCAAACAAATTGTGAGAGTGAACTGTGGAAAGTTCAGGATGGAATGTGCAGGATAATGTAGAGTGAGCAAGAATATAACAAATGTGGGCCCACTTATTGAAAACAATGCTATCCTTTGTGTGGCTGCTGATATCTTAACAGTTGTCAAGAGACAGTAATTGACCAATCTACAAATTTGTGTAAGTAATCAAATAAGAAAAATATGAAAGAGCAAGCTTGTAAAACATATTAAATAGTAGCTTTAAGTCAACTTTTTATCCCAAATTGGGCACAGATTTTCAGAAGGGGGTCCAGATGACAAACACACAATATTTTTTCCAATATAGAGTGAAAAGTCCTCTTTAAAAATTAATCCATAGTATGAGAAATACGGAAACTGACATTGCAGATCTCAAAATATATTTGAAAACATATGCTTGCTGAAAATAATCTCTACTTTCCCATTAATAGTACTGCAGATGCAAACAGATACATGTTAGCCAATGCCATAGCTAAATTTTTATTGACAACTGTTTAGTGCTTATACATCTTAGGCCTCGTTCACAAGAGTGCAGTTAAAGTATAACTAAAGGCAACACTTTTATTTTAGTTTTGGATAGAATCAGAGGGATTGTCAGATTTTTTACTGTCTGTGCTCCCGTTACTGCTTGCCGACCAGCGCGCGACGATATACGTTGGCACAATGGCACGGCTGCGCAAATGGGACCGGAAGTGATGTGAACGTATCACAAAAGGTAAAACTTTTATTTTAGTTTTGGATAGAATCAGAGGGATTACAACCCCTGTCAGATTTTTTACTGTCTGTGCTCCCGTTACCGCTTGCCGACCAGCGCGCGACGATATACGTTGGCACAATGGCACGGCTGCGCAAATGGGACCGGAAGTGATGTGAACGTATCACAAAAGGTAAAACTTTTATTTTAGTTTTGGATAGAATCAGAGGGATTACAACCCCTGTCAGATTTTTTACTGTCTGGGCTCCCGTTACCGCTTGCCGACCAGCACACGTCAATTTATGTCGGCACAATGGCACGGCTTCGCAAATGGGCACACAGGTACGTCCCCTTTAAATCGTGGCATAGTGGGCGCGTGCACGCGGGACCCGATGTCTGCCAGCGTCCCACGATAGTGTCACGGAGCTGCAGAACAAGGAGATGCCTATGTAAACAAGGCATTTCCCTGTTCTGCCTAGTGACATGACAGGGAGCTACTGCTCCCCCTTGATCGCCCCCTAGTGTTTAACCCCTTCCCTGCCAGTGTCATTTACACAGTAATCAGTGCATTTTTATAGCACTGATCGCTGTATAAATGACAATGGTCCCAAAATAGTGTCAAAAGTGGCCGATGTGTCCGCCATAATGTTGCAGTCATGATAAAAATTGCAGTTCGCCGCCATTACTAATAAAAAATTAATTATTAAAAAAATGCTTTAAATCTATCCTCTATTTTGTAGACGCTATAACTTTTGCGCAAACCAATCAATATACACTTATTGTGATTTTTTTTACCAAAAATATGTTTATATAATAATTTATAGAATAATTTTCCATGCCTCCGCATGATGGCAGTCCCATTCATGTCCATTGGGATGCAATTGCTGCTACCAATTTCTCAGCCGTGTGGATGTGGGTGCATATCGGGTCACATTCAAGACCCTCTGTCTCACCCACAAGTGCACACAAGGAAATGATCCTCAATATTTATGCGAAAAGATAAAACACTACACCCCCAAACGCATTCTCCGATCAACCAACCAAAACCTCCTCCACATCCCCAAGTCCCGCTACAAATCAAAGGGAGAACGAAGATCTGCAGTCCAAGGACCACGGCTATGGAACGCTCTACCCATGGACATCCGCATGGAAGAAAACCATCGGGCCTTCAGGAAAAAAATTAAGACCCACCTCTTCTGAAGGATCAGGACGTCACTGGATGCAAAGCGCCTTGAGGCGATTTAGTTCGCATTTGTAGCGCTATACAAGTTATTCACTCACTCATATCCCCGAATGCACAGTGTGAGCTCAAAAACATGCACCTGCACCTGCACCCACACGGATGTCAAAATGAGAGCAGCAGCTGTGTCTATGTAGCCGTTGAGTCCTATTGACATAAATGGGACATCAAAAACGTGTATGCACGGAACACCTGTGCATCCTGTACAGACAAAACATGGCCCTTACATAGGTGTACACCAAGGCCTGATTCACACCTATGCATTTTTTGCGCTTTTTGCATTTTTGCACTACAGTCCATTTAACATGGTTTCCTATGGAACACATTCTGTAGTGCAAATCTGCAAAAATCACTAAAAATGCATAGGTGTGAATCAGGCCTTATAGGCGTTTGACTTTTTTTTGCCTTTAAATGCCCCTCCATGTTAGCCTATGTGTTCCTTCACACATAGGCATTTACAGGAATTTAGAGGCAGGGGCGTTTAAAGGCAGAGAGAAAACAATCCCCCCCTGGTCTGCATCACCCCTCCAGCAGTCATGGTGCCGCGGTTTCCCCGGCTTCTCCTCCCAGCTAACCCAGTGTGTAACGGAAGTGACGTTTCGTCGTCGCCATCTTGCTACACCCCGCACTCCTCCACAATAAGGATTATTATTATTTTTTAGGTACTTATATAGCGCCGTCAATTTACGCAGCGCTTTACATGTACATTCACATCGGTCCCTATCCTAAAGGAGCTTACAATCTAAGGTCCCTAACTCACATTCATATACTAGGGCCAATTTTTACACAGAAGCCAATTAAAGGGGTTTTATTTTCTAAATAGGTTCCTTTAAGCTAGTGCATTGTTGGTTTACTTACCTTTTCCTTTTGATTTACCTTCTAAATGTTTTTTTTCTTTGTCTGAATTTCTCACTTCCTGTTTCTCCTCAGTAAACTTCACACCATCATCCGAGTGGTGTTTAGTCAGACAGAACAGCTTACTGAACAGCTTACTGAGGAGGAACAGGAAGTGAGAAATTCAGACAAAGAAAACAAAGAAAGAAAACATTTAGAAGGAAAATCGAAGGAAAAGGTAAGTGAACCAACAATGCACTAGCTTAAAGGAACCTATTTAGAAAATAAAAAACGAACCTTTACAACCCCTTTAACCTACCAGCATGTCTTTGGAGTGTGGGAGGAAACCAGAGTACCCGGAGGAAACCCCCGATGGATAGACTGAGAAGGGGGCCAGTGGACATCTTGTTACACCCACCGGAGTTTTGTATTTTAGACATTTTCTTAACAGTAAACTTAGTTTATATAGTGAAATTCAGTACTTAGAACTCCCTGTAAATGTTTAGATGTTGAATTTTAAAAGCAGCCAACTTCTGTCAGATTAGCAAACCTGTGAGATGAGCAGGCTACCCGCTGATTTTAAAATTCAACATCTAAACAGTCAGACGGAGTTCTAAGTACTGTATTTCGTTATTTAAACTCAGTTTACTGTTAAAAATAAGTATGAAATGCAAAATTCCCGTGGGTGTAACAAGATGTCCACTTGCCCCCTTCTCAGTGTATCTTTATTGTGGAGGAGTGCGGCGAGTAGCAAGATGGCGGCGATGAAACGTCACTTCCGTTACACATTCTGATGGGTCACCTAATCTGACGGAACACCTGTCTTCTTTAGATTCGCCTCCTGTCCTGATTGTCCAGGAGGAGAAGTCGGAAACCTATAGCGAATATTTATGCGCTAGTATCACAAGTGGGAGGGTTCGGGGCCTAGTGCTCTGCACTCCGAGCACAATCTTTTTCAAGCCAATTAGAGCCTAAAGCCTCGTACACACGACCGAGTTTCTTGTCCAAATCCGACAAGAAAAGTGCAGAGAGAGCTTTATTGTCGAGAAAAACGTTCGTGTGTATGATTTTACGACGAGAAAACTGCCGTGAATCTCGACGAGAAAAATAGAGAACCTGCTCTCTATTTTCTCGTCCGGATTCTAGATTTTCTCGTCGTGTTTCTCGTCGGCCTGTTTTGCGACGAGAAAATGGTTTGTGCGTATGCTTTTACGACTCTTCAAAAAGCGCGCATGCTCAGAATCAAGTATGAGACGGGAGCGCATCTTCTGGTAAAACAAGCCTTCGTAAAGGAGATAGCACATTCGTCACGCTAAAACGAACTGAAAGCACGAAGACTGAAAAGCGCGAATCGTCTCTTCCCAAACTTTTACTTCACACGCGGTAACACGAGATCAGCAAAAGCAGCCCAAGGGGTGGCGCCATTGAAATCGATCTTCCCCTTTATACTGCCGTCGTACGTGCTGGACGTGACCGCGCAGAACAACGACGAGATTTGGAATTGTCAGTGTGTATGCATGGAAAGCTTGACGAGAAACTCGTCAAGGTTAACAAGAATCTCGTCCAGAAAAACGACGTGTTTTTAACGACGAGAAACTCGGTCGTGTGTACGAGGCTTCAGTTTCTAATCATGTGCTTGAAAAAAACAGACAGATCTCATACAAAGGCATTAGTCCGGTGCCCCGCATGCAAACTAGGGGGGACACACACCTGCGCCCCTTATGGACCGGCCACCACTGGTTTACAAAAGTCCCAGTGTGCATGGGGCCTTACATTCTAGCTCAGACATTCCCAACCAGCATTCTATGAAACCCAAGGGTTTCTTCACAGGTTGTTGGATGTTCCTTCAGCTATCAGTGACTGACCTCTAACCCTCTGGTGCCTGCAAAATTCCAGGTCCAACAGAGCCAGCAACATGACACCAATGATAATTTTAGCTGTCTGTAAGGGTTTCATTCTTGTCACTGACCACCAATGCAAATTATTATTATTATTATTATACAGGATTTATATAGCGCCAACAGTTTGCGCAGCGCTTTACAACAACAGGGAAGACAGTACAGTCACAATACAATTCAATACAGAGGGATCAGAGGGCCCTGCTCGTTAGAGCTTACAGTCTAGAAGGGAGGGTCAAGTGAAACAAAGGGTAGTAGCTGTGGGGGACGATCAGGTGGACAGAATGGAAATATAGTTATTAGGTGTGGGTAGGAAAGGCTTCTCTGAAGAGGAGGGTTTTTAGGGATCCTCTAAAAGCTAATAGAGAAGGAGATAGACGGACAGATTGGGGTAAGGAGTTCCAGAGGCTTGGGGAGACTCTGGAAAAGTCCTGGAGTCGAGCATGGGAGGAGGTGATGAGCGAGCTAGAGAGCAGGAGGTCTTGAGAAGAACAAATGACATTCTTCGCACTGACCCTGAATAATTAATATTACCTGTGTATCCTCAATACCTGAAAATTATTTCAAGGTTATCTCTGGGGCAAAAGGGCTGAGAAACGCTGCTCTAGCAACCCAGAAAATTGCCATTATTTCCTTGGGAAAGTAAAAATTCTCCCTTGCAGTGGGGATGTCCTTGAACGGCAAGGGTTAAGTGCTCCCAGTCTATAGGATCAAGAAAAGCCTCCGTACCCCTTAGCAGCTGGTGCTCTCCTCTTCTCTATGCTCTGACAGTGGACTGTCCCTTGGTGTCCTCACATCCATTGCAGGGATATGGACCTTGTATTCTACTTGATGATGTCAGAGGGTATCTGACCACCAGCACAGAGGGGACAAGAGGCTGCCAACACCGATCTAGCAGCACAGAGAAGCCTGTGAGAGCAGAGGATTGGGTAAGCAACACCGCTTTTTCCAGGCCCTTAGACATAAGCGAGAAGTTAACCCTTGCAGTACGGGGGCAATCCCACTGCAAGGGAGGATTTTACTTTTCCCTGGAGTTCAGCTTCAAAAAGAACCTGTCAAGAGAAAAACATTATGTTCCATCAATGTTGGTTGCCTAGCAGTTCTGCTCATCCTCTGGTTTCATCCGTATCATGCATGTAGGTCATACATACGAGCCAGAATAATCATTTTTCCAGAAAGGGTGCTGGATAGAATAGTGCAGGTATTTCTCTAATGACCGTACTCTCCAGGACTGCGGTAACTATAGATCCCTCTTCTCCATACACAGACATGATCAGAGAAGAAAATGGAGAGAACAGGGAGGGAGCCCCAGGGAAGGATCTCCTGTAGAAGAGGATCTCTAGGAGGATCAGGAGATGATAGATCTGCCTGTCAGTGTCCTGATCCAGTACAGATCAGTGTACAGTGAAGGAAGATTGTCTTCCCCCTCCTGCTGTCATCTGTCATTCCCTCTCCTCCCAGCAGTATGATCAGATCCCCCCCATCCATCCATCCATCCATCCATCCTCCATGCCAGGGACACATCAGATGTCATCACACCAATCTTACATGCTCTGGCTCTCCATGGGCAGAGGACAAGCTCTGATCTCCGCTCTCTCCCTCCGTCGCCATCTTCGCTCTGGAGCAGACTGGGAGTGAATGCAGCGGGTGAGAGGAGAGGGAGAGGGAGAGGGAGAAGAGGAGAAGAGGAGAAGAGGAGGAGAAGAGGAGGAGAGGAGAAGAGGAGGAGAGGAGAAGAGGAGAGGAGAAGAGGAGAAGAGGAGGAGAGGGAGAAGAGGAGGAGAGGAGGAGAGGAGAAGAGGAGAAGAGGAGGAGAGGAGGAGAGGAGGAGAAGAGGACAACCCCCACAACTAGCATAGCATTACACACTGCCTGGCTGCTCCTCCCCCTACCTGCCACAGATTTAACCCTATCAGCCCCATCCAGAGGGACTGCACTAGTCTTATTAACCCTTGACTGCCTGGGGGCTCTGGGGTCGCCCTCCTCCTCCCCAGATCCAGCACCCAACCAGCTGCTACCATCACACTGCAATAGAGGACAGTGCAGAGTGTCTGCACACAACAGGCTGCCTCTGGGCACTAGATCAGTGATTTACAATCCAAGCTTCCTATGAGTGCCCTGTGCTAAAATCCCCAACCACAGCTCAATCATTCTAATGCCCAGCCTGATGATGGGTAACTGGCATCATTTTACAAATCAGATAAAAGGGGTAAAAACGTGTGATCATCGATTAGGAAAACACTGTATGTTTTTATCTTCCTGAACACAGACATGCAGATTTCTCCTGTTTACTCACAATCCTATGATTGCTGACTTGTGATCGCCTGCATTGCTGGTACGTGTGATCGCTGCAGAGCAGACATCTGCATGGAGATATTCAGGAGAATCAAACACTTGGAGGATGTCTGATTCTATTAGCATTGAAACAATGTACACACTGCAGCAGCCTGCACTCCCTACACTTGGAAACTGGGATGGCTGGATGGGGGGTTGCTGACTTGCTGGATACATTATTTCGATTATTAACCTTTCTCCCAGAGGAATCCTTCAAGAGCGAAAGGGAAAACTTTTTTTTTTTTAAGTGATTCTTATGCATTCAATTTCTTTTTTCTCTAAAATAACAAACATGCTATACATACTTACCTGTTCTATGCAATGGTTTTGCACAGAGCAGCCCTGATCTTCCTCTTCTGGGGTCCCCTGCCAGTGCTCCTGGCTCCTTCTGATTTCGAGTACCCCCCCCCCCCACTTGCTGAGGGGGGGGGGGGGTAGTCGGGCAGGCTCAATCCCGAGCCGCACCATGTGCTTCTTCTGACACACACAGTGCAGCTTGGGCCTGCCCCCTGCTCCCTTGTCACTGGACTGATTGACAGCAGCAGGAGCCAATGTCTCCCGCTGCTCTCACTGAGTTCAGCAAGAAGGGAAAGAGAGAGCAGCGTTGCTACTCTAGGGCACAGCACTGCACGAGATCGGGCACAGGAAAGTTAGGGGGCGGGGGGAGCTGCACCTAAGGCCCCTTTCACACTGGGGCGTTTTTCATGCGGTTTAGCACTAATAATAGCGCTGTTATACCGCATGAAAAAATCCTGCCCTGTGCCTTCAATGTGAAAGCCCGAAGGCTTTCACACTGAAGCGGTGTGCTAGCAGGACCGCTCCAAAAGTCCTGCTAGCCGCTTCTTTACAGCGGTAAAGGAGCGGTGTGTTCACCGCTCCTTTACCGCGGTCTCCCATTGAAATCAATGGGACAGCGCGGTAATACCGCCCGCAAACCGCGGCAATAGCCGCGGTTTGCGGGCGGTATTAACCCTTTTTCGGCCGCTAGCGGGGGTTAAATTAACCCCCCTAGCGACCGCATACCGCGGTAATAACGACGGTATAGCAGCGCTGAAAATCGCGCTGCTATACCGCCACCGCACCTGCCCGCCCCAGTGTGAAAGGGGCCTTAAAGGTTTTTGAGAATGCATTAAAGGAGAAGTACAGCCAAAGCTCGTTTGGCTGTACTTCACCTATGGATCACAGGAGTGCAATTTATTTTGTACTCCTGTGACTCGTTTTAAGCAGAGAGGGGGCTGAAGCTCGCTGCCTGCTAACATCACAGAGTCGGCCCAGGCTTGGGCATCATCACGACCATAGAGTTGGGATCCGCCCACAAGCCTGGACCGGCACCGTGCTCAGGAGAGCCTCAGCCAGCCGCTCCTGCCCCTTCCACAGCCCAGCGCTCCTGTGAGCATGGGGGGGCAGACCAGAGAGCTGTGACTGACAGTTTGCAGCTCTCTGTTCATGGAGCTGTGAGAACAGAGCGACTGGCAGTGTTCAATCGCTTGTTTCTCAGTATTAGAGGCGCCGGGGGACAGATGCAGCATCCACCTAGGTAAGTATAAATATGCAATAACCCAAAACCCTATTAATGTCTTTTAGCGTAAAAAAAACTTTAGCCTTTACAACCACTTTAATTTTGGATAAAGTGGAGATGGATCTATGTTAGGGAGATTTACCTTCTCTATTTGTCATGTTTACTATTATCGTCAAAAGTGAAAGTAAAAGAAAATCCCACATTTTTGGTTGCCCCCAGAACAGCATTAGAGAGGATATTTTCCAATGTGGATGCTAGTTCTGGTGAACCTGGTGATAACCAGAGACTCCCCCAATTGGAGGGATTTCCTCTCACTTTCTATTTTGGCTATGGGACAGGAAGTGAAGGGAAATCTCCCCAAATGGACACAGATGGCAAAAATAAACCTTAGGCCGGCTATAGACGGTTCGAATCTCGGCCAATTCAGCAGGAACCGGCTGAGATTCGAACCATGAGTTGATCGATCAACTTGGGTACAACCAGCCTGCGGATTCACTTACGTTTATCGCTAGCAGCTGCAATAGCCACTAGCAATAATCACTGTTTTTCGCCCGAGAGAAGACAATTGCCCGGCAGGAGGGATTCCCGTGTCAGCAATGTCTGTGTTGATGGGGGAATCATGTGAATTTCTTTCCTGGGAAAAAAAAATATTCACACCGTGTATAGCCGGCCTTACAGGGGTATAGGCAGTCCCCGACTTACAAACGACTCCTACTTATGAACGGCCTCAATGCCGGCTGCTTGTGTACCACGCTGGTCCTGGATACCTCCGAGCAGCTATCTTGCCACATTCCACACTGCAGTACTTCATGTACTCCATGGACAGAAGAGCCCCCAAAGCGCCCAGACCATCCCACATCCCTGCACAGGCGGTGTTCCGATTTACGAACAAATTCCACTTACGAACAAACCTACAGTCCTTATTGTGTTTGTAACTTGGGGACTGCCTGTATAATCCTGATTTACTCTATTTAAAATGAGCTTAGATTAGATTAGATCTGATTTTACATCAGGGACCCCCCCTTATATAGGAGTCCTCCCCTACATTGGAGCCCCCCTTACATAGATTTCCTCCCCCTTACTCCTTGCACAGAGCAAGTTCTGTCCAGATCTGAAAGCTGGGAATGCATTGGTAAATAGGGGACGAGGATGACAATAATAATGGTAGGATTTCTTCTATAAAGGCTAGACAGTAAGTGGACAGAATGATTCCCTTTATTGTTTGTGGTATAATTATGATAATAGTGTTGTTATTATTAATATTATCATCACAAAAGAAAAAATAGACGGTGCAGGATCTCTATTTACTTCCAGTATTTCTATAGTGATGACAAACTCTGCAGGGCAGTGCAGTGCAGCATACACAAAGATATTTGTAGCCACTGAAGACCAATCCTAATGTATTTTTTACCACTAAATATAATTACAGGTGTGTTTTTGTTACTGAATTAAAGTCCCGTTTGCTCATTAATTTTTTTTTTATTTTTTTATTGTTTTGTTTATTATTAGATCTGCAATTTAGACCCCTTTCAGACGGTTTTCAGGTGTTTTAGCGCTAGAAATAGCCTCTAAATAACACCTGAAAACCGCCTCCCATTAATTTCAGTGTCTTTTCACACTGGGGCGGTGCGCTTGCGGGACGTTAGGAAAAGTCCTGCAAGCAGCATCTTTGGGGCGGTTTGGGAGCGCTCTATACAGCAATCCCAAAACGCCCTGCCCATTATAACGAATGGGCAGCGCTTCCAAAGCGCCTGAAAAGCGATTCGGAAGCGCCGCAACACGGGCACTTTTAACCCCTTCTTTGGGGTTAAAAGTGCCCCACTAGCGGCCCAAAAACTCCACTTCAACTGTGCTAAAGCACTGCTAAAACGAGCGGGGCTTTAGCGCTAACGCGCCCGCAGCTCAGTGTGAAAGGGCACTTACTGATTGCACTACTATACTGTGAGCTTTAGATCTTAGAAATTATTTCAAGACCTGATTTTTTTTTCAAGGGTTCCTCTGCATTAAAAAGATTAACAAAGTAAAAAATTGCAATAAAAATTCATTGTTGAAAAAAAAAAAAAAAAAGATTGTAGCACACGGACCTTTTTCCCTTGCTTTGGCTCACTTGCAGGAAAAAGGCACACCTTACTATATGCCCGTACCCTCCTGGATGAGGAGGTTGAGCGGTGTCATGTATTTGGGTCCCACAGCTAGGTTCTTCCATTAGTTGGTTCTCATCTCCTAGGATATAGGGACAAGTCTCTGTATTCCCCCAGTAATTCCAATGTCCACACCACTCTAAACTCCAACGTTGAGTTTATTTTCTCAATGTTCAGTAGATAGGAAAGGGTGGAAGAGAGACAGGACAGCAAGGTTTTGGGAGGTTAGTCCAGGCAAAATGGATATCACAATCACTACTCTATCCCAGAGTAGGTTTAGCTCACCCGGATAGTCTCCTACAAAGTGCATCCTAGCAGCCGAAGTGATGCTCGGACGTTTGATCAAGTTCTTTCCTAGATGCGATCGGGAGACTCTCTGCCACAGAATCTATCAGACCCCGAACCTCTTAGCTTTTGGATACTTAAGGACAGGTGCCAGCAGCAGCACATTACTAGGCCCTTGGTGGATAGAAAAATCCCTCCAGAGAGTTACCGGGCCCCTTCCTTCACCGTGAACTCTCACCGGTCCGTCAGAAAAGGTCCTCCCCCGGCCTCCTCTTCTTAGAAGCGGGCTCTCTCGCGAGAGACACCCTGGGATTTCTCCTCCTCGAAGCGGGCTCCAGCTAAAGGTGCTGGGCCCAGTGTTGAAGACGCAGCCCCAGGACTAAAGGTGCCTGGGACTGATGCACACGTGGCCCCATGGCCTGGAGGGCCATGTGCCACGCACCGGGACTCCGACTCTGGAACGAAGACCCCTCCCAGGCGGCGGCTGCCCCTTATGCATCCTCTCCCGGCATGCACAGCAGGTCGACCACACCCACTGTACCGCTGCCGAGAGAAGACACCCTAAGGCACAGCACTAATACCAGTGGTTCAACCCTGACCCATTATGGCAGTGCCACCTATAGGCCACAGGGAACTGCACACCAGTATACCATCCTGGAAATAAAACAGCACAGCCTATGAATTGAGAACGGTCTGAGCTTAACTACTATCTCAGACCAGCCCCTAAATTTGGGTATATAGCACCCCTAAATGGGGTGGGCGCCACAAGATTAAGAAAGGCTGGTTTATGAACACCTTTAGCACTTACCTTCAGTTACTGTCCTAAAGAGGAAAGTGTCCCCGTCACATTCAGCTTAGTCTATTCATTTGCAGTTATATGTATAGAGACCTTGACACTCAGCAAAAGCAATGAATACTATAACAAACATCTAATTAAAATAACTACCTGATGCTATAATACTGATAGTACCCTGAGGTCTACTTGTGGAAGAAGATGTTCACATGAGAGGTTAAAAACACTGACAGCAGTTTGCCCACTTTACTTAGGCTTTGCAACTGCCAACTGAATCTACCATAAGCCTGTATTACACTATTCCTTATAAAAATATATACATTTATTTAAAAAAATGGCAACCATCTCAAATCTTTTTTCTGTTTCATAGCCCATAATGCAATGTAGTTACATGAATAGCCAAGATATTGCGGCAGTTACAATAGCATCGATATTTAGCATTACTCAAAGGTAAATTTAAACCATCCCTTACAGGATTATCCTACAGATGACTCCTATGACTAAGCACCGATGATGGTGTGAAACGCGTCAGCTATCTTGCCCTTGCTTCTGCTGTTACATGAACTTTGATGATTTTTACAATAAAGTTGTTTTATTGGAGTGCGGCTATCAAGTTTTTCCTTTTTCACTACAGGATTATCCTACAGATGCCAGACTATTGAAACTCTATGATGGAGCACAAAAAATGCTAAACCCTCAACGGCCCAGTTCCTAGTTTGATCCGACTTCCCTCTGGCGTCTATACCAGCTGCTCTGTACCGAAACATTTTTAGCCAGAGATGTCTATTGATATGTAAAGGTAGCCATAATAAAAAAAAAGGGTCTCCTGATTCTGCAGACACCAGCAATACTCTTCTATTGTTCTGGGTTGTCTTTATCCAGGAGGTCAATTGGGTATCTAGTGCCATGAAGTAGCATTAGCTCTTTGTGATGGATATGTTGTACCATTAGTAGTGACTTCACACAGGAGGGAGTGTTTATGTGATGCATACTTCAATGACAGCCTATCCAATGAACAAACCTACCATTACGAATTTGAAAACAGCACATTTTACAGTAAGGAAAAGATCAGCAATTACTGTACTCAGATTCCTATAGAGTCCTGAACAGCATACCACACGCTATTTTGAACTATTTAGGATTATATAGCCACAAGGTGCATTACACTGCTCATTGATACCTAGAGGGCTGCTACATTGTAGGTCACATTAACCTGAATGTAGACTGATATGCATATGCAAAAGCAGATAAGATTGTACAGTATACACCTGCAGTACTCCGAACTGTATATTGGATCCCATGTGAAAAGCTAATGGTTTCCAGCCAATTGAATTACAATTTTAGCTTTTTTTTTTTTTTTTATATTCGCATAAAATATTTATTTAGCAAATAAGAACTGGTGCCACAGGGTACTATATGTTTTCTAAGCTGAATGCACTGCATAAGAGGTTTGCTTTTAGACAATCACTTTCTAATTGAAAGTCTAAAAAGACATGCGTGGAGGGGGGTCTCAGAGAGGAATCATTTATCTGATTTAGTAAAGTAATACTTAAAGCGGACCTTCAGTCATTTTTTTTTTTCAACTTTTCATCTATTAAATCTTCTGCCCTTGTTGTTTTAACTTTGGATAGTAAAACATTTTTTTTCTGCCAGTAAATACCTTATACAGCCCACTTCCTGTTTCCTGTCTGGTCATTAGCCTGGGCTTATGACATCATGCAAACAGAAAAACAAACAAGGTGCCTCTAAAGCCCTGTACACACGATAAGTTTAACCAATGAAAATTGACTTTTTTCATCGGACAAACCGATCGTGTATGGGCCCCATCGGTCTTTTTTCCATCGGTGTTTAAGAATAGAACATGTTTTAAATTTATCCGATGGTTAAAAAAAACGATAGCAAATTACTATCGTCTGTGGGGAACTCCATCGGATAAAAAACCCACGCATGCTCAGAATCAAGTCGACGCATGCTCAGAAGCATTGAACTTCATTTTTCTCGGCTCATCGGAGTGTTTTACGTCACCGCGTTTGGAACGGTCAGTTTTTTGACTGATGGTGTGTAGGCAAGACTGATGAAAGTCAGCTTCATCGGTTTTCCGATGGAAAAATCCATCGGTTAAAAAACCATAGGAAATCCGATCGTGTGTACAGGGCTTCAGTGCAGAAGTAAAAGACTTTTAATTTCCCCTGAAAAAGGTTAAAAACACTTACAAGATAGTGGACATAGGCGTGCGCACAGGGTGTGCCAGGTGTGCCCAGGCACACCCTAATCACCCTGTACAGCACAGATTCCCCCTACTGCCCTGGTTCCCCCCTCCTTCCCCCCACAGCACTTCCGGCTTCCCTACTCTCCTCTTCCTCCAGCTGTTGCTGCGGGGATGTTTTAGGATGAGTGGGGGAAGGGGCTGGTAAATTTGTAACTTACCGGCCCCTTTCCTTTCATCATGAGTGATCGGTACTATGTGTTTGATCTTTGGGGTGCACACCCTAATGCAAAAGGCTGCGCACACCTATGATAGTGGATAAAGGCAGGCATGTAGTAAGTGCATCCAGGAGATTTTCCAGTGGCAGGGCAGTCCCAGTATGTGATGGTAGTACTTCCAGTGAAATCCAAAAAACTTTCTGGGGAAATTAAAAGTCGTTTACTTCTACACTTAGAGGCGCCTTGTTTGTTTTTCTGTTTCCATTAGAGATTGCTTGTCTTCCTGAGTGCTGCCTGAAGTGTCTGAAGATTCTCTACCTCTTCCAACACAGACTTTATTTGTCAGGTCCAAATGTTCGGAGCGCCCTGGATATACATTTTTCTGGATTTATGACATCATGCGCTGCTCTCTCTCTAACTCTTGTGAGAGTTTGCCAGGAAGGGAGGGGGGGTGAGTCATAAGAGGGCCAATGAGAGCTGCAGATGTGCCTTTGTGTGTCTGTGTAAATCCAGGAAGTGAACAGGCAGCAGCTTCAGCTGCCCACAGTTAAAATGGCTGCAGCCAGACTTAGTGGAGGGAGATTTCTGCAGCATATTTGGCAAGTACAGAATCACAGTATATATAAAATAATATGCAAAGTAGTTGGAGGGAAGCTTCAGAATGGCAAAGATGTTTTTATTACAAATTAGGTGAGCAGACTACAGTTCCCCTTTAAGCCCCCACATAGGGCGAATGTTGGGAAACAGTGGTCAGTTAAAAAAATAAAAAGCGACTGACATTCGGCCCGTGTGTATGCCACCCTTTCTGACAGCAGCTTCTGTCGGACGAGAATGCTGCTAAACCAGCAGCCGACCGTCTCCTGATCAGCGTTCTCAGCCATTGGTGGAGAGCGCTGATCGGAATGTTCTGGCGGGGGGCCGTCTCCCTGTCAGAACACAACAACTTGGAAGGGGAGTGTGCTGTACTAAATTTGCATAGTTAGTACAGCGGCTCCGACTGGAGCTGACAGTTTTTTTTGGTACTCCTGGCTCCCCCCCCTCCGCCAAGTGCCCCCATAGTAAGCTGCTTGCTATGGGGCACTTGTGCGCACTTGCTCCCGAGCCCCACTCTATGTGTCCATAACCCACACAGATTGGGGCTCAGCTCCGCCCACTGGTCCCTTCTCACTGGCTGTGATTGACAGCTGCTGTGTCTCAGCCAATGAGGATAAAGAGAGCCAGGGCAGCAGCAGCTCTTGTGCACATCGCTGGATCTGGATCGGGCTCAGGTAAGCATTAGAGGGGGCAGGAAGCTGCATACTGAAGGTTTTTTACCTTTATGTATAGAATGCATGAAAATAACTTGAGAATGAGCTAATAAACTGTCAACAGATTTTTATTTCAGCAAAGTAGTTAAAGTGGTTAAGCCAACAATAAAAACCTCCCATCCCGTCTGTAACATAACATTATGTGCCCCTGTGCCTGAGCTGCCGATCTGTACCTATATCAGAGCGTCTCCCGAAACTCACGTGACTCCTCGGCCTTCTCATTGATACCATTGCTTCAGCTATAGACGGATCGAAATATGGCTGGTTCAGCAGGAACTGACTGAATTTCGATTTGTCTATGGGCAGGCTGGTTGTACTGAAGTTGCTCCATCAATCAACGTCAGTCCAACCAGCCTGTTGTTGTTTTTTCAGCTGATCCCTGCCGACGGCTATAGCTGCCAGCAGTAATCATTGTATTCTACCGGTGGGGAAAGCTCCCTGCACCCCTCGCCGGCAGAAAACAATAGCACTGTGGGAGGGATTCCCCCATCAGTGTTGATGGGGGAATCAACCAATTTTCTTTCCTTCAACCCGTGGCTTCAACACAAGTTTGCAGATCAAAAAGGAACCAATTCCACTTGCTGTATTTAGGTAGATTTAGAAATGCGTCTAAATCTCCCTTTCCTCCGAATCCCGATCTGCGTTCGTATCCAGCTTCAGAGGCTGCTGACAGGTAGCAAATCAATGCCTCCTCACCGCCTGTTTTGCCCCATTTTTGTTGACAGTCGCGCTGCAACCACATGCATTGCACACGGTTGTAGGGCGTTTGCAGCGCTTCCACATTTACTTGAAGGTGCAGCGTTTGGCGGGCTTGCCATCCACCAATCGCTACATGTCAGGTAAACTTTGCTGTGGCCACAAAGTGAAGCATCGCACCCGCATGTAAACGCGTGCATTGTTGCCACCCCCAACCGCACGTCTAAACGAAGCCTTTATGTTTCAGGTTGGTGACTGACAAAGCAATTGAGCCAATAAATCAGCATGACTACCAGGCAACTGGTACTGTGATAGCAGCTTGTGTCATTCCATTAACATGTATCTGTCACATTTGCACAAAGATTACAGTGTTGTAGATGAGAACAAGACACTGCAGAAGTCATCTTCTAATTGGAGTCACAGTGCTAGGCCTTATTCTATGCAAAGAATTATTCACAATGGCTTCGCTCTGACTGCACACTAATCCAGACACTGACAGACTGGACCAAAGCCATTACTAGCTCTAATTTATGAACTGCTACACAGTCAAGAATTTCTCTGTTGCTGCTGACACAGATTCTTTTTTCTATTTAGTTATTAGGTTATTAAAACTTGGACCCTGCATTCACTATATCTGGTCTCCCAGAGTACACAGAATATCGAAATACAATTATTTTAGTAAATCCAAATGGCTAAATACCTTTTCTTATCAGCAGTCTATAGCAGTCTTGTGACTTGTATCAGTGTCTACTTAAAGAGGAAGTAAACCCTTGTATATATATATTTTTTTAAATAACCTGCAAGAGAAAGGCATAATGAGCTAGTATGCACAGCATACTAGCTCATTATGTGTCACTTACCTGAGATCGAAGCCCCCGTAGTCCGCATCGGTCCCGTCCACCACCGCTGCCATGTCCCCCCGTCGCTAGTTCCTGTTTTCGCCGCTCCGGCGCTGTGATTGGCCGAAGCGGCGCATGCGCCGTAGACAACGGTGCATACTTAATGACAAATATCTCCTAAACCATGTAGGTTTAGGAGATATTGCAAACACCTACAAGTAAGCCTTATTGTAGGCTTACCTGTAGGTGTTTGTTGTCAAAGTGGGTTTGCAACCACTTTAAGCTTGTAGGAGTTTTAATTCTCCCCTGACCCTCTGCCTGGACAGTGCTTATTGGCCCTGTGCTGATCACATGAACTCTCCCAAGAAAAAAAAAAAAAACTCTCTAGCAATACGCACCAAACTGAACATGTGTAGCCTGACTCCTCATGCTCTGTTTTATCAAGAGATAGGTGGAATCAGTTAAAGAAGAGGAGGATCAGAGAAGACAGGATCAAACCGGCTTTATACACAATGCAGAGGATTAACCCCTTAGGTTACACAGTGAGTAGAACAAGAATGCTTTACTGCATATACAGACCGATTTTACTGTTGTGGGTTTAGTAACATTTTAAATTTAATTTGCTTACATATTGTTCTTCATGGATCCTCCTTCCCCCTTCATCAACATTTTAAATATTTTTTTTTTTCCGAAAAACCTCTTTTTTATTGCGTACCTTATTTTAGACCCAGTGATGTCATCATGTTTCACTCTGTGCTTTTCTATGCAATGTGGGCAGATCATGGCTGGTGGGAGGGGCTAGAAGGTTACTGTACATAGCTTCATAAAAACATCACAGTGCCCTGCCTCTGTACCTCTCCCAGTAGCTCTCAGTCCTGATGAAAACAATGGCTCTTGGGAGATAAGTGGACTTCCTAGGCAAGCTGCGCTTTGGGTATCACACTGTGATTAGGAGCCACCATGATTTAAAAAAAAACAGAAATCCAGTGAAGAAAGCGGAGGGCCAAGGACAATAAGGGTAGAATCACCCTAGCCAATGCCCTGAAAAGCGACCTATGGTGGATGGCTTTTCAGAGTGCAGCTAAGCAGCCACTGTCAGATGTTCAGGAGGTGAGCCTGCTGCCTCCTGAATGCCTGTGTTTCTTGTTTTTTTCCAATGAGGCTAATGCATTTGGCTCACAGTTGTGGCACGACCCTATTGACCGGAATGGGTGAGTTTGACAGGTGCCTGCCAACTCAGCAGGTCACATTAACTTTGCCACATCTGCGCCGCAAGGCACCATGGTGGCGGCATGTGAACAGCATCCTTTGGCAGTATTTTACTTTAGGTGGGCGGTAAAACCGCAGCTCACATGTCTGTTTTTTTTTACTGCCCCCCAGCTGCCAATGGGAAAGATGTTCTCCAGCCAGGAAATGAGGTGGGCCTGGGCTTTATCTGACTTTTTGCAGCTACTAAGGCAACCTTTGAGAAAAACACAGGGAGCCTGTACAGCTGTCCAAGACTGAAGGTAACGCTGGAATTTGGGATGCAGCACTAATCTGTGGCCCATTCATACAGGGCGCAGGGGCGCCACTCCCCTAATCCATGCGCCTTGCCCCTAATTTACATGCAGGGTGCCGGACGCATGGATTCCAATGGGAGTTTTTTTTTTTTTTAGAAGCACATGAATAGAGCTGGAGGCTCTAATTGGCTTAAAAAAAGGGTGGGCTCCGGGGCGCATAGAACTGCGCCCCGAGCCCACCAAGTTGTGTGACAATAGAGAATTTATATTCGCTATTGTCTTCCTGCTTCTCCTCCTGGCCAATCCCGGCTCAGAAAGCCGACAGAAGAAACGGTCCTATTGGCCATGGAGGAGGGAGGAGACGCAGGGGAAGCCCCGCCCCTGTGAAACCGAGAAAGGAGGAGACGCAGAGGCCCGCCGCCCACTGCCCTGAGGAAGCCCACAACCTAGATGGGGTAAGTGCGGGGACCTACCACCAGCCACCACTGACTACAAGCTACCAATAATGCCATTATTATAGGTAAAACATACACTAAAGTATTATGAACCTCGTTTTTTAAGGTGTCTAAAAAGGAACTACAGTATATTGTATGTCCTGTTCCATGAAAATGAGGGGAGGGTTCATTTACATGAAGCCACAATGCGTATATTTCAATACCCATCGGTTATTAAAATATTTTGTAATCTTGTAATCTTGCAATACTCCTCTCCTATCCAGAGCTGCCCCCTACAAACGTTCTGCTCCAACACCGTTCTCTTCTGATTCGATAGCTGCTTAGCATCATTTAACCCATTTTCTCTGAATTTAGAGCCCGTCCTATGGGGGTACATGCCACCTTGGGTTTACAAGAGAATTCTGTAGAGAACACTGCTACATCATTATGGGGGTGACATTCTCTGCAATATTCAGGACCCACCACCACCAGAGGATGCAGATGTCTGTGATGTCATATAAACAGACCGCAGACCCATGCAAATGGTGCACACACAATCTGCTGCAGCTGTTAATAGTAACCAATCAGCTTTTGACTTCAGCTTGTTCATTAACCCCTTCCTTACTGGGCACATATACCCCCTTCCTGCCCAGGCGAAATTTCAGCTTTCAGCACTGTCACGCTTTGAATGACAATTGCGCGGTCGTGCGACGTGGCTCCCAAACAAAATTGACGTCCTTTTTTTCGCACAAATAGAGCTTTCTTTTGGTGGTATTTGATCACCTCAGCGGTTTTTATTTTTTGCGCTATAAACAAAAATAGAGCGACAATTTTGAAAAAAAAGCAATATTTTTTGATTTTTGCTATAATAAATATCCCAATTTTTTATTTTTATATATTTTTTTCCTCACTTTAGGCTGATACGTATTCTTCTACATATTTTTGGTAAAAAAAAAATCGCAATCAGCGTTTATTGATTGTAAACGCTATAACTTTTGCGCAAACCAAAATAGGGGGTAGTTTTATGGCATTTTTATATATATTTTTTTTTTATTAGTAATGGCGGCGATCAGTGATTTTTTTCGTGACTGCGACATTATGGCGGACACATCGGACACTTTTGACACTAATTTGGGACCATTCACATTTATACAGCGAACAGTGCTATAAATATGCACTGATTACTGTATAAATGTGACTGGCGGGGAAGGGGTTAACACTAGGGGGCGAGGAAGGGGTTAAATGTGTTCCCTATGTGTGATTGTTACTGTGGGGGGAGGGGACTGACTGGGGGAGGTGACCGATCTGTGTCCCTATGTACAAGGGACACAGCATCGGTCCCCTCTCCCTGACAGGACATGGATCTGTGTGTTTACACACACAGATCCATGTCCTTGTCTCTGTAACCGCCGATCGCGGGTGCCTGGCGGACATCGCGGCCGCCAGGCACGCGCATCGGCATCTCAGTGATGCGCCGGGCGCGCGCGCGTGCCGCCGGCGGCGCTCGCGCGCCCCTCAGTGGCCAAATAGCGGAGGCCGTATAATAACGGCCTCCCGGCATTTGACAACCACCTTGCGGCCGTATATTCTCGTACGGCGGGCGCGAGGTGGTTAAAGTGGTTGTAAACCCACTTTGTAAACAAACACCTACAGGTAAGCCTAGATTAAGGCTTACCTGTAGGTGCATGAAATATCTCCTAAACCTACACGGTTTAGGAGATATTTGCAAAAAAAGACATGCACCGATGTCTACGGCGCATGCGCGCCGTAGACAACGGTGCATTCACAGGGTTAATCCCATTCACAATTCCGGCTCCGCATGCGCGGAGTGACGTCTTCGCCGCTCCGGCCAATCACAGCGCCGGAGCGGCGCTGTGATTGGCTGGTGCGGCGATACCCGGAAGTAACCTTCCGGGTATCTGAGGAGCGATGGCTGCGGCCGGAGCAGGGGACGAGGATGGCTTTGGGGGTCCCGATCTAAGGTAAGTGATGCATAATGAGCTAGTATGCTAGTCATACTAGCTCATTATGGCTTTGTCTTGCAGGTAATTAAAAAAAAAAAAAATGTATCTGGGTTTACAACCGCTTTAAGCCCCCGTTCACATCGGTGCAATTTGACATGCCAAAACGCAGCCTACTGCCCGCAACGGCACTGTCCCAATCAGTGCAATGCCAACTTTGCGGGGCCACACCGATTTCCAAAAGTAGTTCCTGCACTACTTTTGGCGACATCGGGGGAGATTTCAATAGACATCTGTGCAGGAACTTGCACTGAAATGCGGGTTTGAAATCGTGCAAGTTCAGCTGAACTCACACGATTTCAAACCCGCGTTCAATGTGAACGTACCCTAAGCTTTGTCAGTAAAAAACCTAGAAGCTGATTGGTTACTATCCACAGCTCCACCAGATTCTGACTGCACCTGCTTTAGTAAATCTTCCCTTATGTATGCAGGCATTGTTCAAAAAGTAGGCAGCAGGGGGCAACCTAGAGTTGGACTTTAAAGTGAAACTGCCATAAAAATACATTTTAAACTGCATACCTGCAAAAGAAGAACCTAACTGGGGAACTCAATTAAGCCTTATCAACACTTTTCTGGTGGTAGTTTCCTCGAGAACTAGCTGCTCCTAATTCAGGCAAGCATTTGTGCCAGTTTTGGTAACACCACCGAATGTACACCAAATTTAGGTAGTTCTAAATACTGACACATTAAAAACTTGTCACTATGGCAGTAACAGATTCTTCAAGAATTACTATCAGATCAGGAAACTGACAGTAATTAAGACCAGATCTAAGCTGGCAATGCTCATTTTTTGGGGAAATGACTTGAGCCACAGGATGGGCAGAGCCTGATGGGGAACTTAAGCCTGGTACACACGATCGGATTTTCTGCGGACAAAGCGTAGGAATTTTGTCCAAAGGGCGTTGGCCATGAACTTGTATTGCATACAAACGGCAAAGAATTGTCAGCCAACAAACACAAAATTACGTGTTTTTCAGCTCTTTAGCGCCACCCTTTGGGCAACTTCTGCTAATATTGTGTTATGGTGTTCATTGCTTCTGAGCATGCGTGTTTGTACTTTGGAGCTTTGTCCGACGGACTTGTGTACACACATTAGGAAAATCCGGCAAAACACAATTGTTGGCAGACAATTTTAAAGCATGCTATCCAACATTTGTCTGTGGAAAATCCGACAATTGTCCGATGGAGCATACAAACGGTTGGATTTTCCACCAACAGCCTGTCATCACACAATTCCCGTCGGATTATCCGATCGTGTGTATGAGGCTTAAGACTAGATCCCCATTAGGTCCGCCTTACTTGGATTGACAGTGGATTGCAGTAGGCTGATTCAAAATCCTTTAATGTATTGAATATTGGCTATGGATCTGCCCACCGATGTGCGCCTTTTCAATCAACAGCAAGAAGGACCGAATGGGGAACTACTGTAGGTTCTCATTACAAAATTCCTCCAACATGCACCCACTATCAGTGTGATGGGCACAGAAGCCGGAGAGGGAGCGCACTATGGAAATAGCGCCCAATATAGACAACACCGACCTCAGTGCCCGACACCAACAGAATCACATACATGTCTATGAAAGTTATATCAATTGGGTAGAAGAACTGACAATTTGGGTGCAGCGGCCCAAAGGAATTTGGTGTTGTAGACATCCCGCCTACAGTGTTTATCTTTCCTGCTATGTGTGCCTATAGAATATTGAATTATATATATTACATTTATATATGTATAGTAAAAAGGTCAGTTCACAAATGTAATATCGATCCTGTACAGTCATTTATTCACAATAAATATGCATTTAACTGACCAAAGCCTTATTTGCTCATAATTTACCACCACCATTCCTATTCTCCTCCATAGATGCATACTGAAATTCAGTTACCGCCAACTTCAAGCTAGCAATATATTGTGTGACGGCTCATATGATAATCTTTGTTAAAGTCATTGAATATATAAAAATAAAAATGGTAAAAAATAAAATAAAATAAAGTACTTATGATATGTACATTAAGCTGATATGTGTGATAGCGCCTTAATGAAGTGAAAATCTGTTTTTATTATGACAAATAATAATGTGGTAATAAAATCTGTGCTCGTTATACATTTCTGAATCACGCCTACAGTGTGCAGATAAATAAAAGCATATTCCCAATAATGTGCCATGATTTATTGAGCTCCATTAGGCTGTGCTCAATAAAGCTGCTTTCCCACTGTTAAAAAACTGCGGTAAAAATGCATTTGCGTTTCTGCTGCGTTTTGGATGTGTTTCCAGTGTGTTTTCTGGGTGCCTATTACCCAGCATGCACCTGTGAAACTTGGACATGTGACTCAAAAAACGCACCAAAGACACAATGCAGGTGCATTTTTGATAGGCTTTCTATTCATTTCAATGGGGAACTGTGTTTTTTTTTTTTTTAAATGCACCGCACCTGCAGTGCCCATAGGGTTTAAAGGGAATTATGGTTCACTGTGTTTTCTGGGTGCCTTTTACCCAGCATGCACCTGTGAAACTTGGACATGTGATTTGAAAAACGCACCAAAGACGCAATGCAGGTGCATTTTTGATATGCTTTCTATTCATTTCAATGGGAAAATTCGTTTTTTTTTTTTCACAATGCACCGCACCTGCAGTGCCGTGGTGTGAAGAGTCCCATAGGGTTTAAAGGGATTATGGTTCACTGTGTTTTCTGGGTGCCTTTTACCCAGCATGCACCTGTAAAACTTGGACATGTGACTCAAAAAATGCACCAAAGACGCAATGCAGGTGCATTTTTGATATGCTTTCTATTCATTTTAAAGGGGAACTGTGTTTTTTGGTGCGGTTTTGCAAACCGCACCAAAAATGCAGCATGCAGGGCTTTTCAAAACGCACCACACCTGCAGCGCCGTGGTGTGAGAAGTCCCATAGGGTTTAAAGGGACTGTAAATATTATTTTTTTTAAATGGCAAACATGTTATACTTACCTCCACTGTGCAGCTCGTTTTGCACAGAGTGGCCCCGAACCTGGTCTTCTGGGGTCCCTCGGCGGCTGTCTCGGCTCCTCCCTGCAATCACTCACCACCTATATGCGAGCTTGCATGGTGGTGAGTGATTGCGGGTGCGCTCCAGTGATACAGCCAGCGGCTATTGCCGCTCACTGCATCACTCGGCCCCGCCCCCGGCGCGTCGCGTCATTGGATGTGATTGACAGCAGCGCCAGCCAATGGCTGCGCTGCTTTCAATCCATCCACTGTAGCCAATCAACGGCCAGGTTGAACGGTGAGGAGGATGACGGGGGCGAACGCGGGACTTTCGAGGGGCCAGGTAAGTAAAATGGGGGCTCGGGGAGGGCCGGTATTGTCGGATGTTTTTTCACCTTAATGCATAGGATGCATTAAGGTGAAAAAACATTTACTTTTACAACCCCTTTAAAGGGATTATGGTTCACTGTGTTTCCTGGGTGCCCATTACCCAACATGCACCTGTGAAACTTGGACATGTGACTCAAAAAACGCACTAAAAACTCAATGCAGGTGCATTTTTGACACATTTTCTATTCATTTCAATGGGGAACTAAAACCGCACCAAAAATGAAGCATGCAGGGGTTTTCAAAACACACCGAGCCCGCAGCACCGTGGTGTGACAAGTCCCATAGGGTTTAAAGGGAATTATGGTTCACTGTGTTTCCTGGGTGCCCATCACCCAACATGCACCTGTGAAACTTGGACATGTGACTCAAAAAACTTACCAAAAAACTCAATGCATTTTTGACACAATTTCTATTCAATTCAATGGGCAACTGAAAAATGCAGCATGCAGGGCTTTTAAAAACACACCGATCCCGCAGCTCCGTGGTGTGAAGAGTCCCATAGGGGGTTTGAAGGGATTGTGGTTGTGTTATATAGAATTTTTTTTCTAGTGTAGGTCATTTTATTTATTTATTTTTTCATAAAAAGAAAAAAAGAGACAGATTTAGGCTGCTTTCACCCTGATGCATTTTTTGGAGTGTTTTTCGCATTGGAAAAACTGCAGCAAAAAATGCATCAGTGTAAAAGGAGCCTAAATAAAAATGCAGCACAAATGCATTAGTGTAAAAGGAGCCTACATTTGGCTCTTTTCTTTTTTATGAAAAAAACGAAAACAGTCTACAATAGAGAACAGTTATATATAAACAAGTCTATGATATATAAACACATCTATTATATATTTATATAACGTTCTATTATATATAAACACATCTATTATATATTTATATAACGTTCTATTATATATAAACACATCTAATATCTATCTATCTATCTATCTATCTATCTATCTATCTATCTATCTATCTGTCTATCTATCTATCTATCTATCTATCTATCTATCTATCTATCTATCTATCTATCTATCTATCTATCTATCTGTCTATCTATCTATCTATCTATCTATCTATCTATCTATCTATCTATCTATCTGTCTATCTGTCTATCTATCTATCTATCTATCATATATACAGTATATATAAACATTCTATTATATATAAACACAAACACATCTAATATCTATCTATCTATCTATCTATCTATCTATCTATCTATCTATCATATATACAGTATATATAAACATTCTATTATATATAAACACATCTATTATATATTTATATAACATTCTATTATATATAAACACATCTATTATATATAAAAACACATATATTGTATATTTATATAACATTCTATTATATATGAACACATCTATGATATATAAGCACATCTATTATATATATATATATACCATTCTATTATATATTAGCACATCTAGTATATATAAACACATCTATATAAACAATACTATAATACAAAAACACTTGTATAAAAACACACATACATGTCCCCCCCTATCAGTGTAACCCAGTTGTAGTCAGTAATATTGTGCTCTGCTTTCTCTCACACAGCAATGGATACAAGTCAGCTAATGTCACAATGTTTAATGTCAACAGTTGGGTGCTGACAGCTACATTGTCTTTGATATAAGATCTGTCATAACAAGCCTAATGTCAGCATGGAGCTGGGTCCCCAGAGCAGACCACCAAACCCTCTCTGGCAGATGTCCACTATTTATACTCCATCTACACAGTACATGGCAGGGAGGAATCCTGCGGTAACTATAGATCCCTCTTCTCCATACACAGACATGATCAGAGAAGAAAATGGAGAGAACAGGGAGGGAGCCCCAGGGAAGGATCTCCTGTAGAAGAGGATCTCTAGGAGGATCAGGAGATGATAGATCTGCCTGTCAGTGTCCTGATCCAGTACAGATCAGTGTACAGTGAAGGAAGATTGTCTTCCCCCTCCTGCTGTCATCTGTCATTCCCTCTCCTCCCAGCAGTATGATCAGATCCCCCTATCCATCCATCCATCCATCCATCCTCCATGCCAGGGACACATCAGATGTCATCACACCAATCTTACATGCTCTGGCTCTCCATGGGCAGAGGACAAGCTCTGATCTCCGCTCTCTCCCTCCGTCGCCATCTTCGCTCTGGAGCAGACTGGGAGTGAATGCAGCGGGTGAGAGGAGAGGGAGAGGGAGAAGAGGAGAAGAGGAGAAGAGGAGGAGAAGAGGACAGCCCCCACAACTAGCATAGCATTACACACTGCCTGGCTGCTCCTCCCCCTACCTGCCACAGATTTAACCAGATGTACTGTCCAGGGGAATGCACCAGGCTAATTAACCCTTCATTGCCTGGGGGCTCTGCATCCCCTCCCCAGATCCAGCACCCAACCAGCTGCTGCCATCACACTGCAATAGAGGACAGTGCAGAGTGCTAAGTGACCAGGACACAAGTAGCCTGCTGCCTGCTTATTGATGGTCACATTACAGGTCTGGACACTCATTTCTCCATTCATCCTGCTAGGAAGCAAGACACAGGGAATGGCATGATCTGCATTCTGCCTGCTGGATGAAATCTAGGCTCACAATGGAACAAACATGGAAGCTCTCATCACCGATTTACTTATTCTGCAACCCAAAAAAGTCTCCAAAAACAGGAAAAATGAACAAACTCATGTTATATTTAACTACTTGCCTACCGGGCACGAAAACCCCCTTCCAGCCCAGGCCATTTTTCAGCTTTCAGCGCTGTCCCACTTTGAATGATAATTGCGCAGTGGTGCGACTTGGCTCCCAAACGAAATTTGCGTGCTTTTTTTCCCCACAAATAGAGCTTTCTTTTGGTGGTATTTGATCACCTCTGTGGTTTTTATTTTTTGCGCTATAAACAAAAGAAGAGCGTCAAGTTTGAAAAAAAAACCCACAATATTATTAACTTTTTGTTATAATAAATATCCATTTAAAAAATATATATATATATATATATATTTTCCTCAGTTTAGGCTGATACGTATTCTTCTACATATTTTTGGTAAAAAAAAAAATCGCAATAAGCATAAATTGATTGGTTTGCGCAAAAGTTATAGCAGATACAAAATAGGGGATAGATTTATAGCATTTTTTTTTTTACTAGTAATGGCGGCGATCTGCGATTTTTATTGTGGCTGCGATATTGCGGCGGACACATCGGACACTTTTGACACATTTTTGGGACCATTCACATTTATACAGCGATCCCTGCTATAAAAATGCATTGATTACTGTTTAAATGTGACGGGCAGGGAAGGGGTTAACACTAGGGTTACCACCTGTCCGGGATTCACCCGGACAGTTCGGGTTTTGAATCAAGTGTCCGGGTTTCAGTCCGCCTGAAACCCAGACACAATATTCAGACAGGAATGTGGCTCAGAACAGGGCCTGATAGGAGGGTGAAGGAGCACTACTCACACCACATTATTATTCTCTTTGGAGCACCCAAAGGTGTCCCAAGTCTGTTACAATCCTATAGTGTTTGCTAAAAAAAAAATGTTTTGCTGTGCGCCACTGAAGTGTTCGGGTTTTGCTTGAGGAAAAAGTGGCAACCCTAGTTAACACTAGGGGGCGAGAAAGGGGTTAAATGTGTTTCCTAGATGTGTTCTAACTGTGGGGGGTGGGGACTGACTGGGGGAGGTGACCGATGGTTGTCCCTATGTACAAGGGACACACCATCGGTCTCCTCTCCCTGACAGGACATGGATCTGTGTGTTTACACACATAGATCCACGGTCCTGCTCGGTTACTGGGCAATCGCGGGTGACTGGCGGCCATCGCGTCCGCTGGGCACGCGCATCGGGTCCCCAGAGACGCGGCGGGCAGGTGCACGCCCCCTAGCTGCTTTTAAAGCCGCGACGTCATATGACGTCCGGTCAGAACAGCAGAGTCTTCCGCCCGCCACCATTTGACGGTGGGCGGTAGACATGTGGTTAATATTGCATTTTACATGTTTTATATTTATATATGCTGTATACTTTTAGATACCTTATAACAGTGGTTCTCAACCTCCGTCCTCAAGTACCCCCAACGGGCCATGTTTTGGGAACTTCCCTTAGATAAAATAGCTCTTATCAATACCATGGGGATTATTTACGAAAGGCAAATCCACTTTGCACTACAAGTGCCCTGCAAGTGCAGTCACTGTAGATCCGAGGGGGACATGCAAGGAAAATAAAAAACAGCATTTTAGCTTGCACATGATTTGATGATAAAATCAGCAGAACTTCCCCTCATTTCAGATCTTCCCCTCAGATCTACAGTGACTGCACTTCCAAGTGCACTGTCAGTGCAATTTCAGGTGCACTTGCAGGGCACTTGTAGTGCAAAGTGGATTTGCCTTTAGTAAATAACCCCCTTTGTCATTGATATCACTTTCGGACCGTCCGCTGTCATTATAAGTCAGTACTTTGACGCTAAATACCATTGTTATGGCAGCAGATAGCTGCCATAACCCTGGTATTTTTAATAACAGCAGGCGGTCCGCTGTAAGATAAACGTGGTCTCTGCAGCGGATTCTCCGCGAGATCACTTTTATCAGATCTGTCGGTAGCGGCGGAGACGATCCGGCCCTCTCCCCTGAGAGGCTGGAGGTCTTGTGAGGGAATGATGGCCCCCACTCGACTCCATACCATTAGATGACGGAAGCAACGTCAACCGTCACTTCCGCCCAATGGTCTTAAAGGAGAAAACTTTTTTTTATTTTTTTTATATATTTTTTTTTCAATTGCTTTTAAGTCTAAATGTTAGATCTGAGGTCTCTTTGACCCCAGATCTCACATTAAAGAGGTCCTGTCCTGCTTATTTCTATTACAAGGGATGTTTACAAAAGGAATAAAAGTGATCAATTATTTTTATTTATTTTTTAACTACTTGGTTACCGGGCACTTAAACCCCCTTCCTGCCCAGGCCAATTTTCAGCTTTCAGCGCTGTCACGATTTGAATGACAATTGCGCGGTCGTGCGACGTGGCTCCCAAACAAAATTGGCGTCCTTTTTTTCCCACAAATAGAGCTTTCTTTTGGTGGTATTTGATCACCTCTGCGGTTTTTATTTTTTGCGCTATAAACAAAAAAAGAGCGACGATTTTGAAAAAAACACAATATTTTTTATTTTTTGCTATAATAATATCCCAATTTTTTATTTTATTTTTTTATATTTTTTTCCTCAGTTTAGTCCGATACGTATTTTTCTACATATTTTTGGTAAAAAAAAATCGCAATAAGCGTTTATTGATTGGTTTGTGCAAAAGTTTTAGCGTCTACAAAATAGGGCATCGTTTTATTGCATTTTTATTAATAATTTTTTTTTTACTAGTAATGGCGGCAGCGATTTTTATTGCGACTGTGACATTATGGCGGACACATCGGACACTTTTGACACCATTTTGGGACCATTGTCATTTTTACAGCGACCAGTGCTATAAAAATGCACTGGTTACTGTAAAAATGACACTGGCAGGGAAGGGGTTAACACTAGGGGGCGAGGAAGGGGTTAAATGTGTGCCCTGGGAGTGATTACTACTGTGTGGGGGAGGGGACTGACTGGGGGAGGTGACCGATCTGTGTCCCTATATACAAGGGACACAGCATCGGTCTCCTCTCCCTGACAGGACGTGGATCTCTGTGTTTACACACAGAGATCCACATCCTTGTCTGTGTACACGCCGATCGCGGGTACCTGGTGGACATCGCGGCCGCCAGGCACGCGCATCGGCATCTCAGTGATGCGCTGCGCGCGAGCGCGTGCCCCAGTGGCCGGAATAGCCGAGGCCGTATAATGACGGCCTCCCGGATTTCTAGATCCACCTTGAGGCCGTCATTTGTATATGGTCCGGCTATCAAGTGGTAAAGACAGTGTAAGACTAAAAGATAAAAAGAAAAAATAATTGTATTTTTTTTCAAGCGTCCCGTCCCTCCGAGCTCACGCTCAGATCGAACGCATACGCAAGTCTGTGGAGAAGCAAAATTGTCACCCTAGGACAGAAAGTGTATTAGCACTACAGAACACCTTCCCCTCTCCTAATCTCTATAACATGGGGGGGAGGGGATGTTGCAGTTCACGGTGTGGACTAGGCAGGGCTGATAACAATCAGCACAGGGAGAGTGTGCAGGAAGTTACAGTCTTACTTGAACTTTTTCAATTTTTTTTTTTGCTACAAATATAACATTTTCAATGATATTTTTAACAGATAAAAAGAGAGCAAATAAGAGAAGTTAATTGTTAGAATTTACAATACAATAACTTAAACGGTATAATATGCCTTCCTGTGAATATATGTTACTAAACATTACATGTATAATTATTCATTAACGTTCTGACCTGCACCTTAGAAATAACACTGACTGCTAAAGTGGACAATAAATAATTCCTCGTGCACACTTTATACAATAATATACAATGGTAACTAGGTCATTAAAGCAAAGAGTGGATTCTAGGCGGCAGACAACACAACAAATAGGCCAGGGATTAATTATCTTAAAATTGTCTTCACTTTCCCAATCAACATTGATTATTTTTAATCCTCATGCTGCCAGCATTAGTAAATAGATAGGAAAGTATAGCATAGTTTCTTGTTTTAAACTTTTTTTTTTACATTTCTTTAGTTACTTCCTGGTTTCTTGCCTAGGCAAATTATGTCATACATCCCAGGAGTCTTCAGGAGGAGAGGAGAGGAGGAGAGGTTTTCTCAGCTTAGCACACTCTACATGCATGCTTGAGCTAAGGGCAGATGGATTCTAGGAAGTAAATGCTACATGAATCATTTGCCCTTACTCAAGATGGCCACAGCCAGAAATGCTAGGGGGTTGTTTTTCAAAGTAATTTCTCAACAAAATAAAGCATAGAGGCATGGATGGATGGGGGAGTTTGCTTTGAATATTAAAAATGAGTTGAATAGTGTTTTTGGTTTGTGACGCTCAGATGCAGTAAAGATCCTCTTTAACAATATACTTTAGGCAGTGTTGTGTTAGATTTGGCACTAATAGAAGCTGGAGTACACATTAACCACTTGCCGAGCAGCCACCATCAGTATACTGTGGGGGTCGGCTCGTTGCTGCGAATCGTCGTAGCTGTATGTCGGCCCTTTAAACAGCTATTGCAGGCACACACGTGTGCCCGCTGCATGGCGGGGGAGCTGATGCACGTGGCATGCGGCCGCGATGTCCGACAGCCACCCGCAATCGCTCCACAGAGAGGCAGAACGTTCTGTGAGGGGAGTAGAGAGCGATAGTTTGTTCCTAGTGATTAGGAACAGCGATCTCTCTCCTCCTCTAGTCAGTCCCCTCCCCCCACAGTTAGAAACACCTCCCAGGGAACACATTTAACCCCTTGGTTGCCCCTAGTGTTAACCCCTTCCCTGCCAGTGACATTTATACAGTAATCAGTGCATTTTTATAACACTGATCACTGAATAAATGTGAATGGTCCCAAAAAAGTGTCTAAAGTGTCCAATCACTCCGTTGATCCCCGCTGAGCCGGCGGATGATAGGGCGGTCCCCGCACACTGTGCAGGGACCGCCCTGTCCGACCTCCGATCTCCTCTATGGGGGGATCGGATGAACACGGACAGTCTGTCCGTGTTTATCCAATCCGCTCCACAGACGGATAGAAAAATAGGAATTTTTCTATCCAGAAAAACGGAGCATTGCGGACACGGATAAGATCGGATGTCAGCGGATGTTCATCCGCTGACATCCGCTATCCCATAGGGATACATGTATGTCCGTTTTTCATCCGAAAAACGGATGGATTAAAAACGGACATACGGTCCGCCCGTGTGAAAGGGGCCTAAGGGTGAAAATCTTCCGGTCCTTGAGTTGTTAACAAACATATCTGTGTTAGTAATTACTTACCCCTTTTGTATTGTCTAAAGTTTTCACCTTTTTTTTGGTCATTATCTTTAGTTTCACACAGGATTACATGTGGCCAGAGAGCGGGAGATAACTGGCGTCATCGCAGTAGGATTGTCATGGAAACCAAAATCCTATGGCTTGGATGGCTTTTAGGAAGCCAGTAACTGCTCATCCCATCAGGAGGATGTCATCTCTCTCAACAGGCTAGAAACAAGGACCAGTGTGCTACTAATTGATTCCACTGTATGTAGGCCAAGGCACAGATAATTACTATAGAGTGCATTCAATACGGTGTAAGTTGTCATTCTCTTTGTAGGATCCAATGTTCCAGGCTTGAAGATAAAAAATGACATTACATTTGGACTGTCATGGAAACCAAGATTGTAGAATATACCGATTCTGCAAAGCCCAGAGGGTGCCCCAGTTAGCAGCTTGATGGTAAAAGACAATAATACAATGGCGTCTGAAGTTCTTAGAAGAATTAAATAAAGGGAAGCAGCTGCTCAGCAGTTAGTACAAAGATAGAGGTCAACTCTCAGCCTATCGGAAAGATGGTTCTGATCTCCAGAACGCTGAACACTATGAGAGTGCTGCAATGGCCCCATTCACAAGTATGATTTTTGCTATTAAATGCATGTTAAACTGCACACAAAAATCATGGGGAGATTTGTACCTTTAGAAACAATAACACCGTTCACATCCATGCAATTCAGTGCCATTGATTTTAATGGCCCGGACCTTATGTTGTCTCATTTGCATCTAACTGGACCAACAATGCACATATTACAACAGGGCCTATGCCAAAACCACTGTAATTATGCTATGACTGCACATAGTTACCATAGACAGTAGCGCAGATCCTATCACTTTTATTTTTTTAACAGAAGTCAGATCCTATCACTTTAACAAGAAAAAGTGCAACACTTCTTCATGCTTTCAGAGTTACCACTGAAAATGGATGGCACAACAGCTAACCAACACACATAATGGAGTATTAGGCTTAGTTTACACTCACAATTAGGGGGTGCTAAAAACATGTGATTGAGACGTATCTTTATCCCCCCCCCCCCAACCATTCCTCCTAAGCTGCTAAAGCAGCTGTACGATTTAAACACATGCCATGGCCACAATGCTTTGCATCGCGGAACAGCAAAACAGCAATGCAACTGCCCCCCCCCACCACAGCCACCTCACCACCTGTGCGTAAAAATCCCTCCTACTGTCTTATTTGGCCGGCAATTCTGTGTAAATAGGACCATAACTCAACTGGGTGCAAAAAAATCATCCCTGCTGTCTCATTTGGCAGGCAATACTGTGTAAATAGGACCATAACGCAGCTGGGTGCAAAAAAATCATCCCTGCTGTCTTATTTCGCAGGCAGTACTGCGTAAATAGGACCAGGTCCCAACTGAGTGTAAAAAATCATCATGCTGTCACTAAATGCGACTAATTCTGGTGAAAGCGGCCCCACTGCAAGCGTGTGCAATGAACGTGGTTACGCCAGGGTGGTTTGGGCTTTAGGGGTAAAACAGGCAATGAGGAGACAACATAACACCTCCTTATCACCTGCCAAATGCTCTCTGAAAAGCAATCCACAGCAGATGACTCTTCAGATGGTGACGGAACTGTGAACAGGCCTTTTTGGTCCATTAAGAATGTCCTTTCTGACGAAACGCATCAGTTATGCATGATATACGTCAGCCCTGTGTTTTAACTTTGTTGTAAGTGCAATTTTATTCTTTATTACATTTTATAAACTTGTTTACACTATGTGAAGTATAGGTCTCCTTTCTGCTTTTTATTTGACAATTGCCTGGAGGTTTGGTGTCCAAGGATATTTGTTCAGCAGCCTTTGGGGTCCCCTCCATCTGCATTGGAAGAAGGTTTGTCAGATATCTGTGGGTGGGCTTGTATGAGATGTGCGTCGTGCCTTACAATCAAGTGATGTGCCGTACCAAGTGAAAAGTAGTCCTCTAACATGCTTGATATGACCTTTCTATTATGTTAGGAGGTCATGGATCTCTGGTAAGCCTCCATAGATCTATTTTCCGTGATGGTTTACCTTAACGGTGGTGGATACTTATTCATGATGTTTCACAGTTAAGAAGCCAGTTCATCATAAGGACTTTTTAATACAGAAGGACATTTCATTTTTTTTTCTCACAAATGTATTCTATTTATGCACCTCAATTTTGTTTAGCGCAGCACAGTTTGGTTTAAAGTGTACAGTAGCTGTTACCAACGGTAAAGGTATTCAACTATCTGCAACACGAACAGTTCTCTTTACCCCACACTCACTCACTGTGGGTCTTTATTCGAGCTCCCAGTCTCTCTCACTAGACTTCAGATCCACTAGCCACTGGATCCTCTGAGCTCTTTGACTGTAGCACTCAGTATCTTCCTCAAGCATCACCCCCGCTTCACTGCTGGGTCCCTGGCTTGGCACTCACAGATACTCTTTAAGCTTCACCCCTGCTGACACGTTAGGTCCCTGGCTTGGCACTCCACAAGCTTCACCTCTGCTTTCCTGCTGGGTCCCTGACTTGGCACTTGCTGAAGTTTTCCCACTTCTTCACTGTCCCCGGCTGGCGAGAAGTCTGCACCTAGTACTGGCCTCAGCTTACTCACAGTGATCTCCGGTAGCAAGGTGGATGGTCCCTTAATGGCGACAGCTTTCCCTCTACCTCCGACCACAACTGGTTCCCGGCCAGCGGAACCGTTTCTTCTGGTTGGACTACAAGTCCGCAGTCCCAACCCTACGCTGCTTTTGGATAGGCCCTCAGACAGCCTAGCAGTCAGATGTCCCCCGGGTGGGCCTTAGGTTTCTGGCCTAGCAGCCCGGGGCAATACAACACACGTCCACCCAGAATAACCGTCTAGGTGGCACAGAACCCTGATCACCTGACTCCACCCAAATAAATAGATTCTCCCAGCAGGCCAAGGGACCCAAGAAAATCCCTGCCTATTGGCTGAGACACCCCGTTCATTCCTAGTCTGTCCTTGCAATGCCATTGTCTTATCTAATGTCACTAGATACCCGGCCATCTAGTGACAGAAGAGAGAAGTAGCATCCTTATGACTTCCTTTCATTTCCTACATTATAAGCTTTAGACAGTTATGAATAAAAAGCAAAGTTTTAATTTATAGTGGGTTTGGTGTGTGGGTATAGCGCACCCCTGCTGTTGTGTCTCTCTATGACTATGAAAACAGATAAAGAAACTAAACATTAAATATAGCCAAATAAAGATTTGCTGTAAAGGGGATGAGTAATGTATATACTGTAAGAGCTTTTTGGAGACATTGCATTTGACAGGCTGCTGGCAGCAGGAAGTATCACCACCTGGGACTCACTAATTCTGAGATATGCCTGTTTTTTATGCTGTATAAAAAAACTAGGAATTGGGCTGCCCCTGGGATTTTTCGGACTGGTGTAGTAATGGACTGACCAATGAAAGTATATAAAAGTAAAAGGTTTTTATTACATAAAGGTAATCAAAAAGATAGACAGTGGGAACAATTATAGATCACAGTATTATAAAAGCATAAATCAAATGCTAACATATGCGCCAAAATACTTGATACTCGCATCCATAGTGTTAGACAGGTTAAGTCAAATGCAAGAGGAGGCCAGTAAATACCGACATGTATTCCTTCCTCAGGGTTAGTATATAGGCGAGGCAATGTGTTAGGTTTGTTCTGTGGTTTGAGTAAACAAACAAAACAAAATATATATATGAATATAAGTCAAGTAACATTTCACTGTAGTTGTATCTAAAAATTGCATTTAAAACACCCTACATGATAACATACAACATCCATTAATGTCCATAAATATATGTATTACTTACATCACACAAGATATTTTAAGACATGGAGATATGAGTTGAGACAAGTCGATTGGATGAGCTCCCAGAGACGTTCAAAATCCAGTCCAAAAGGTTAAATGCACGCTCCCAGAGTGATTGCAGGGCATTGAAAATAAATTAGCAGTCTGGCCCTTTAAAAAAGGGAGGACATGAATATAAAGGTGTAAATATGTATGTCAATATACAGATCACTATGGGGAGCTAAAGGCATTTCCAATGGAAATATTTTAAATATGTAGGATGATGTCTTTATCCCGGCATGTCCACGCGGCACGTCAAGAATCACAAGGAGGGATTAGAACAACAGGTGTTCTGAAAAACAGGTTGGTGAAAAATAGGAATTAAAAATGAAATTCAAGTTGAAAGAAAATGTTGAAGAAAAATTAGACAAAATTTGAGTTTAAGCGCGCGGCTAAACCGCCACACTCCATCATATATCAGAGTTGTGGACAAGAGTTATGACTGAGGCCTCGTACACACGGCCGAGATTCTCGTCGAAAAAAACATGTCGTTTTTTTCGACGAGATTCCTGGACAAGAAAATTATCCCGGCCGAGTGTACACACGCTCGTTTCAAAGAACCCGCGGTTCTTTGAATGGAGCGTACGCGGTGACGTCATCGACTATGACGAGCATGCGCTCGTCACATTCGATGCCGTCGCCGCCATCTTGGTATACCCTACGTATGCCTAGGAAGCTACCGCGCATGCGTCAAATTCATTTCGAACATGCGCGGGCTTCCCGGCGGACAGGTAAGTGTACACACACTCACTTTTCTCGTCGAGAAACAGGCTGACGAGAATCTCGACGAGAAAATAGAGAGCAGGTTCTCTATTTTCTCGTTGAGGTTACTTGTCGGTTTTCTCGACGAGAAACCCGATAGCCGCGTACACACGACCGATTTAATCGGCAAGACATCTCTGCCAGCAAGTTTCTTGCTGGTTCTTGCCGAGAAAATCGGTCGTGTGTACGAGGCCTCAGTTTCATAGTATTAAAAATAAAGAGAGAGAAAGAAAATTCCCCTTTACCTTCACTTGTGTCTGAGCGCCATCTGAGTAGATCTCAGCTGTGTAGTGAGATCTCAGTAAACACAGCTGATGTTTTAAACATGTCAGCTGTGACTGAAGTAGCCAATCCCATGGGTCGGCGTTGGCGCCAGAAATAGAAGGAGGGGAAGTAGGCAGATCAAAATGAGTGATGTGTATTCACTCATTGAGATCCGAGCGTAAAACTGCACCGCCCTGTAATGATGAAATCCCTCCCTCGGTGTACGCGGCGTCCGGCGTCGCCGCGCTTGGGATGCGCGGCTACGTCAGACGTCGACGTAACAGCCGGCACACTGGATGGCGGAAGTATCTGAGTCGATCACTCAGTGCACATGCGCATCGGGACTGGAGGTTCAAAGGCCATCTCTGCTGGACAGCAGATGATGAAGGAAAAGGAGGAAAGGGAAACAGGGACAAGGAATATGAATGAAAATGAGGAGGGGTCCAGATGCTATGGACAGGAAAGGTTGTACCTGTGGTTGACGACCGTCTTTTGCACTCAATGAGAGATGCTGCCCTGAGAGGCAAAATGGATTGTCTGAGGGGGCTCCAGTGTGCCAGGGATTCTCGGCTAGTCAAGCGGAAACCAGGAAAGTTATGCCAACATCCAACATACAAATGTTCAAAAAGAATATATGAAAGAAAAAATTATGAAATGCATTTCCAATAGTCAATATTGGGATTCCTATTAACAGTATTGTTTCATATAAAGATTGAATTAGATTTTTCAATGGGGGTTCATCCATTACATGTGTGACACGTCTATTTTCTTGTTGTATCTAAAATTATATAACAAGTGACAAAACACAGAATATGATAGAATTATATACAATAAAAATGTCATTCAGATATGGAACATTTGTTAGTATATTGTACACATTATTGAAAGGTATCATATTATGTAAAATGAAGTATTGGACATAGGATAAGATGCAGTATGTCGTATAGGGTGACAAGGGAGCATGAAAATTGGGAACGGAATTTTTTTAATAAAAAATAAAAATCACGTGGATCGAGATTCTATTGTAACATTTCTCTGTCAAAGGTTCCAGATGTGAAGCCTGGCAGAAAAGGTTTGAAGTTGAAAGCTTGGTTTAGTCCCGGGGGGTGGTGGCATTTAAATTCGAAATCCACCTCAGTTCTCGTTGGAGGAGGAGCTTGTCAAAGTCTCCTCCTCGAGAGCTATGGTGTATTCGATCCAGGACCAATACTTTGATTTTGGGGCATATACCGGTATGAGTTTGAAGGACATGTCGGCCCAGAGTAGTATCTGGGTCACTGTCTTTCATGGCCTTCAAATGTCGGTAGAGCCTTTTTTTATACTGTATGGGCAAATGTCTTCATATGTGTGATCCCCAATTACCAAAAGTGTTTTACGGCAATAAACGTTTCAGACAACCTATAAAATAATTGAACTGTGTTATTTCGAAATCTTGCATAAAGGAAAATGATTGGGGAAAAAAACACTTGTAGGTTTTTCCACACTTTGTTTGTGTGGTGGCATGGCAAAGATGTGTACTTTGCATATGTATATTTTGTGCTAAAAATATTGCGTTGAAATTTAGCTAAAAAAAACCCTACTGCTTAAGTCACATCACTTACAGTGGTTCTAAACCCTAAATGTTTTTTTACCTTAATGCATTCCTTGCATTAAGGTAAAAATGTTTACGCATCAAATGTTGCCCCTCCCCTTACCTTATACTTACCTGAACCCTCATTCGATCCACGCTGCGCACGTCTGCATCTTTTCTCTCCCCTCACTTCCGGGTCCCACTGGCTTTATTGGGGCGTGGGAAGCCATTGGCAGGATAAAGAGTGCCTTGTCTTTGGTGTCACTGAGAGGAATAGTGTTCCATCATTTATATCAGTGGGAGGAATCATGCCCCATCATTAGTGTCAGTTGTAAGAATAGTACCCGACCCATTGTTGGTGTCAGTGGGAGGAATGATGCCTCATCATTGATGTCAGTAGGAAGACTAGTGTTTTGTATCAGTGGGAGGCATATTGCCCCAAAGGTCTAATAAAGGCAAGCAAAGAGATGAGACCAAGATAAATGTTTTTCATAGGGGGCCACAGTTTGGAGACCAAAGAGATGAGCAAAGAGATCAGACCAAGATAAACGTTTTTCATAGGGGAGTCAACATTGTATTTATTGCAGAAACTAAATATATGAATAACTGCAGTCTTTTTTATTATTCTATATACATGTAATTTAGCTGATTATTATATTTCAGCAGGCACAGTACTTCAACTTTATAGTGTCAAACAGAGAACATAACAGTAAACTCTGTTAATACATAGACTATTGTTAATAGATGGACTTTAAACTATGAGAGAGTAATACCCGTTCCTCAAACATTACATCACTAGTAAGCTGAGAGATATTTACCTAGTAACACAGATGTAATGAAAGTCCACCTTGTGCCTACAGACAAGGCTGAAACAAGTCATTTTTTGCATTAGGATTATTGCAAGGCTGGTAATTAACATGATGTTTAGTATTGTGTTCATTTCGCATGGCAATCCTCTAAGGCCCCATGCACACGAGACGCAGGTGCAAACTCTGCTGAACACACGTTTTTAAACGCTGAAACCGGCGTTTATAAACGCGCGTTTTGCCGCGTTTGCGGCCGCGTTTAGCGGCGTTTAACCGCGTTTGCGTTTATAAGCGTTTCCTCATAGACCCTCCCTAAGCTCAAAAAACAGTAAATTTTAACCATTTCAGCCAGTTTGTGAGACCAGAGTGAGTAGCAGCAGCTGAGAGAGCAGCAGTGTACTTGTATTTAGCGTTTCACTTGCCACATCATCTGCCACAAGTTGTGGATTGTCCACTTGCCACGTCACCTGCCACGTCACCTGGCCACATCACCTGGCCACGTCACCTGGCCACGTCACCTGACACAAGTTGTGGATTGTCCACTTGCCACGTTACCTGGCCACGTCACCTGGCCATGTTACCTGCCACGTCACCTGGCCACGTTACCTGCCACGTCAGCTGGCCACGTCACCTGCCACAAGTTGTGGATTGTCCACTTGCCACGTCACCTGCCACGTCACCTAGCCACGTTACCTGCCACGTCATCTAGCCACGTCACCTGCCACAAGTTGTGGATTGTCCACTTTCCACGTCACCTGGCCACATCACGTGCCACGTCACCTGCCACAAGTTGTGAATTGTCCACTTGCCACATCACCTGCCACGTCACCTGGCCACGTCACCTGTCACAAGTTGTGGATTGTCCACTTGCCACGTCACCTGGCCACGTCACCTGGCCACGTTACTTGCCACGTCACCTGGCCACGTCACCTGCCACGTCACCTGGCCACGTCACCTGCCACAAGTTGTGGATTGTCCACTTGCCACGTCACCTGGCCACGTCACCTGGCCACGTTACTTGCCACGTCACCTGGCCACGTCACCTGCCACAAGCTGTGGATTGTCCACTTGCCACGTCACCTGGCCACGTCACCTGGCCACATCACCTGACACAAGTTGTTGATTGTCCACTTGCCACGTTACCTGCCACAAGTTGTGGATTGTCCACAATGCAATGCAAGCAATTACAGTTTTCTTTTATATTTTTTAATAGTTTTTCATCATTTGCCATCATTTTTGAAATTTCTAATGTTAAAAAATAGGTCACCTTTAAAAACGCTTATAAACGCAAACGCGGCAAAACGCCGGTACCGCGTTTAGCCGCGTTTAGCCGCGTTTAGCAGCGTTTTGCGTCTGAAACGTGGAAAACTTTTGCGTCTGAACCCATTTATTTGCTTCTGGAAAAACGAGGCTAAACGCAACTGCTTGTAAACGCCAAAAAACGAGAGTGTGTGCATGGACACATAGGATAACATTGAATGGGTTCAGGAGCAGTTGAAAAAAGCGTCCAACTGCCTCTGAACGCGCGTTCAACAGCAAATAACAGCGTCTCGTGTGCATGGGGCCTAACAATTGGTATTTCCTTGTCTTTAAACCTCAGAAAAACTGAAGCTCATTTATGGTAAACCTCTGTTACCACTGAGTGGCAAACGCAAACTATCTAACTGCATAAAACTTAAATATTGATTGTGTAACCATAGATATTCATTCCCATTTGATGTGTTATTGCAGTATTCACTGCAGCAAATTGCTTAGACAAACAAAAATACACAGTTCACACAATAGGTTGTGTTTCACCATGTTGGGAAAACTCAGGCATACTGCATGTTAATGCATTAGTCATCGGTTTACCATTCTAATCAACTGAAACTACGTTTTTCAAATACACGTACCATAAAATGCACAATGATGCAACAATTGTTACTGCATGACCTTCTGGGATTAAAACATTTGTATTTTTTGTCTACAGTGCTCAGCATAAATGAGTACACCGCTTTAGGAAAGCAAGATTTTAATCAATATTTCAATGAACACAAGAACAAATTCCAAAATTTTGACAAAACTGAGTTCTATAGAACATTTGTTTAGCTCCATTACATGAAAGCAAGGTTAATAATATAACTTAGATTACAAAATCCTCAGTTTTACTCAAATTAGTTGATGCAAAATAAATACACCCTATAACAAAAACTACTACATCTAGTATTTTGTATGACCTCCTTGATTTGTAAGGACAGCACCAACACTTCTTCTAGGCATGGAATGAACAAGTTGGTGACATATTGCAACATCTATCAACTTGTCTTCAGAATTTCCCATAGGTGTTCAGATCAGGAGACATACTTGGCCACTGAATCACTTTCACCATCTTCTTCAGAAATGCAACAGTGGCCTTAGATGTGTGTTTTGGATCATGTCATCTTGGAAAAGTGCACGATGACCAAGGGCATGGAGTGATGGTAGCATCTTCTATTTCAATATAGAACAGTATACCTGTGAATTCATGATACTATCAATGAAATGCAGCTCCCCGTCACCAGCAGCACTTGTGCAGCCCCACAGTGTCACGTACCTGGTGGAGATCGAGCAGTAGAGGGGGCTTCTCTTGCACCTTCTGTCCAACACCCCTGGTAGAGATGACAGGGAGTGAAGGACACAGAGTGGCATGAGGGCCGATGTAGTAGATGGCTCCGGCTGGGCCTTGGCAGAGACATGATGGCTGGAGATCACTGGGCAGGTACTGAAGACAGGAACTCCGTGTTGCTGGAACAGCAGGCGGAGGCGTAGCCAAAACGGAAGCCAGGGGGTCATTAACAGCCGAGCAAAGCAGGTACCGAGACATGAGGCAGAGACTAAGTCAGGATACAGGCCGCGTCTGGTACACAGTCGGGCAGCGAGGTACAGGAACATAAGGCAGGAGCAGAGTCAACACAAGCCAAGGTCACAGGTAGGCAGGTGGAGATCCAACACAGGTACAGATGAAGCCGGGTCAAACACAAGGAACAGGAACAGGTCTGGTAACAGGAAACAAGCTGAAAGACCACTCAGCAAAGTGTGTATGTCATTGCCTGGTTTAAATAGGCGCACTGTCGCCAATGCGCATACGTGTGTGCGTACGGCTCGCACTCGCGCGCGCTCACGCATGCACCAGTGCATGCCCTTTCTTGTGCACATCCTGGTATGCCTGTGCCTGTGCGTCAATGCGCGCTTGTTACCCGGGCTTCTCTTACACACAGAAAGATATTGCCACCATCATTATTCACTGTAGGCACCATGCATTTTTCTTTGTACTCCTCACCTTTGCAACGCCATACAGTTTTGAAGCCATCAGTTCCAAAAACATTTATCTTGGTCTCATCAGTCCAGAGTGCAGAGTCCAAGTAGTCTTCTTCTTTTTCAGCATGGGCCCTGCCAGTTCTAAGCAGGCTTTTTTGTGCATGGGCATCAGGAGAGGCTTCCTTTGTGGATGACACTCATGCATGCCATAACTCTGCAGTGTACGCCGTATTGTGTCACGGGAAACAATCAACCCAGTTTGGGTTTCTACTTCTTTAGCTAGCTGCAGTGAACTTGCATGGCAATTTTCTTCAGCCCTTCTCTTCAGAAGATACTCCTGTAGAGGTGTTAACTTCCATGGACGGCCTGGACGTCTCTGTGGGTTGGTTGCAGTACCATCTTTGTTAAGTTTTTGTATAATTTTTGCTACAGTATTCTGACAAGTAAAGCTTTGCTGATCTTCTTGTAGCTTTCACCTTTCTTGAAATTATTTTCTTTCTCAGGCCTTGTGACATTTCTCTTCCATGTTGTACCATTGCTGACAGCATGAAATGGGAAGGGGTTCTCTTTGTTAAGTAACACACTTTTATAATCAACTGTCTGCTGGAGACCTGTTTAATGAATAATTAGACTTACCTGTAATTGAATTCTTGTTAATTAGGATTTTGTTATCTAAAATATAGCGTAGAATCCTCTACTTTAGGTAGGTGCTAGAAGTAGGATTTTTGTAAGTGCAAGGATATTTAATCATGCCTAGCTGTAAGCTATGCACGTTTTCTTTGATCTGTGTGGGCTGGGAGTGGCCCCTTGTTGGGGCCTGTAAAGCACTCCCCACTCTGGGGGGGTGACCTTGGGCCTGCGGGGTTCGGGTGCAAGTCGGAGCCTTTCTGAAAAAACAAAGAAGGATCTGGACAGGAGGCACATAGAGGGACCTAGAAGGACAATGGGAGCTAGTGTTGCTGGGCAAGTCTCCAGGAGGGATCCACCGGAATGCAGCCAGGAGGGCTGGTGAGTGACAGGCTCAGTCGGGAAAAGCTGGGAGGCATGCCGGAGCGGACTGGGAGTGTGCATTCTGAGATGGATGTAGAGCCAGCAGGAGAAACTGTGATGTCATGGGCAGTGGACTTAGGCAGCTGCAGTGGGGAGGGCTGGTAGGGTCTGAAGAGGACTGACTGGGAGCAGTAGTCCACCATAGGACAGCTCGCACTAAAAGACTTTCTTTCCGTTTTTGTTGCTAGACTAAAGGGGCCCAGGGTCCCTGCCTGCAAATGGCAGTTGCTAAGGCGTGACAGAGTCAGAGTTGGGCCTACCATGTGCTATCTGTGCCTGGAACCAAGTATTGTACAGGAGAGAGAGAAACAGTCTACAAATAAGTGTTATGCTGGAGGAGGCTGGAGCTCTAGAAGAGTAAATAGAGGTTCCAACTAATCGTCCAATTTATTATACTATTGATTCTGGGCATCCCATAATTTCCCTTACCCTAGCCAAGTTAAAAATCCCTCAATAAAATACAAAACAAACATACAGACTGTTTATTGTCTCAAGAGTGACTGGGATGTGAATGCCAGGCTGGGCAGGGTGACAGGTGGACCACAATATCAAGCAGCCCCTATGGGGGTACCGCTACATTAGATTTGCTCCTAGGACTCTCATTGGGGTCTATTCATTTTTGAAACATGGTCTTGAATAAATTTGTTAGGAAAAATACTTTTTTTGTGTGCAAATTAACAAATCTTGGTTGCAGTTAATGGCCTGTTTTTTGTAGTATAGTGTTCCATAGAAAATATTGATTCTGAAAGTAAAGTAAAGGTTTTCTGAAAAATCTGTTGGGGTGTACTCATTTATGATGAGCGCTGTATATGCTGTTTATTAAAGAAAAAGCATATGTGTTAATTAAATGCAATACCATGCAAAATACATCAAAATCTGTATAAAAACACATTAACCTCCCTGGCGGTATGGTTATGTCAGATTTTTGATGCTGAAAGCGGTATCATTATTTTGCATGGAAATTTTGCATTTTATATTTTAGGCCTGTAATTCTTAGTAATAACACACTTAAATCTGTCCAAACAAGAGTCTAGTAGAAATCCCGGGTATGATAAAATTTGAAACACAAAATCATAAATTATAATATAATAACTATAAATAAATTAAAAAAATAATATAATAATTATAATAAAATTAATTTCCCCACTATTCACCATCGCTCAATTCTGCAAGTGTTCTTATTTACTATCACTGTTTTCTAGCTGGTCTCAAACCACTTTTGACATAAAGGGACACTTTTTGGTTGCTATGGACAATCTCAAGTTTCCAGGCAGAAAGAACAGTATATATAATATAAAACTGCATACAGGGCACTGGACAAAACACTAGGGACAAATGGGATATGAAATAATTTCATACAGTAATGTAATCTGTAAGATTACAGTTTACTGTATGTATTATGAATTTTGTAATTTTTGAATTTGCCGCCAGGCTCCCCCCCGAGCGTCGCGACGCTTGCAGGGAACGGAGCCTGGCACACAGGGGCATCGGGCGGAGGACACAGCCTGCAGAAACAGCGGAGGGACATCGCAGGATCCTGGGGACAAGGTAAGTAACCTGCACCAGGATCCTGCAGTGTAATCCCGAGTGTGGCTCGGGGGTTACCGCTAATGGTACTGAAATTTAACCCTCGAGCCACACTCGGGAAAACCGCCAGGGAGGTTAAAATGTGCAAAAACACACCAAATGCATGCATTTACCTAGATAATAAAGCTGTTAATAGGACATTAAAGTGTTACTAAACCCACAACAGTAAAATCAGTCTGTATATGCAGTAAAGCATGTTTGTTATACTCACTGTGGAATCTAAATGCCAGGACCTAAAATGGGAAAGGGAAACAGGAATATAAAACAATGAACTTGGTATCAAAAAAACTTTAAATAACTTTACACATTGACATTCCCCCCTCACTATCTAAGGACAACCCCATTCTCAGCAGCCTTTGCATTGTGTAAAAAGGCTGTTTGATCCTGTCTCCTCTGATTATCTCCTCCTTCCACTGTCCCCAATATATATTCTGATAATACAGAGCCAGGGGACAGGCTGCACACGTTCAGTTTGGTGTGTATTGCTAGAGAGTTTTTTTTTTTTTTTTTTCTTGATAGAACAGTCAGTGCTGAATAAAAACTCCTTCTACAAGCTTTAACCAGACACTCATTGAAGTCACAAGACTACTGATGAGCATTTAGCAGTTTATATTTACTAAAATAATTGCATTTCCATGTTCTGTGTACTGTGGAACAGATATAGTGAATGTGGGGTCCTGGGTTTAGTAACAATTTAATAACAAAAATTGAAAAGTCATTGTGGTGATATTCCACAAAGATATTATTGGAATGAAAAATATAATAGGTTTTAGGTAACAGTTTTTACTTAGGACTACAGGAAAAGGCAATAAGCAAAGAAATCTTTTTTTTGGCAACAATTTTTATATTGAAAATAAAAGTTAAAACGAATAGAAAATGTAACACTGTGCCTTCCTAAAACTTTTCTAACAATCTGTGAAAAAAAAAACAGCAGTTTGTTTGAAAATGCGGTAATTGAATACTAAATACAAAACATATACATACTGTATTATATATATATATATATATATATATATATATATATATATATATATGTAGCGACCTCACCCCTCTCACCCCTTCTCATTCACGGCTTGTCTGTCTCGTCTAGGGGTTAACACTGGGGGGAGGGATGAGATACACCACGGCCCATGTCCTCCAAGGTGTAGAGGTGAAGGCCAGAACTATCGGGTTTTGTGTATGTGTCCCAGAGTCAAATCCTCTCCTCGGATTGACTCCCCTTTGCTCCTAGTAACCGGAGTTCCACACACTGAAAGGGTCCAACTCATATTTATTCTCCTCAATAAATAGTCATACAGCACAGACAGGTTGAGACCCATATACCACTTCAGTATTTGTGGAGAGTAGGCCAAGGCACAATTCTTCTAGATAGAGCTAACCACTGTAGTTTCACCAGTGGCAAATAGTCATTGCCACTGACTATATTGAACAGAACATGAATTACCTTCGCTATCGTAGACCCTATCAGGGGAAGGACATCCGTCCAAGACAGTTATCGGAGGCCTCTCCGTCACCAGCAATGCTGCTCTGGACTCTCCGGAGAAGTTCCGCTCACCGGCCTACTCGTCTCAGACAAGGGCACCCAAGGAGTTAGGGCCCCCTCGGTCTCCTCCACCCTTGCGGAACTCAGTCGAAGGTACTGAGCTCCAGGCTTCCGCCATAGTACCTCACCCCAGGCTAAAGGTGCCTGAGATGGACTCCATCTCCCGCTCCGGCCAGGTCAAGGGCACCTGGGCCCGGAACTCCGGAACGCCAGCACCCAAGCTGAAGGTGCCTGGGTGCGGCTGCGTCCTCCGACTCTGAACCCCAAGGTCAGGGCGTCCGCCCCTTTTATCTCCTCTCCCTTTGCGTCACAGCGGGTTCCCCGCCCTGCTGTACCAGCGCCAGGAAAGGACAAAAAGGGAAGCAGTCTTGCGGTGAGTGTTCAACTTCAGCCAGGGCGACAGCGCCACCTGCAGCCCGCAAGGAACCTCACACCACCAGAGTCCTCCAAGAACCATAAAAGGATCCCAGATTCCCTAACAATCAATGCATCTGGGTGTCATGGATATGCAGTAGTGTTTGTCTGTCAGCTTACCTTCCTTCCCATGTGTTCATCTTAGAGGCCTGAACCCTTTCACCTGGCTTCCTTTATAATCTCCTCCCAGCCTGACTCCACCCCAGGCCCTATCACAGAACACTATATTAACCTGTGCACTGCAAGCCTGCTTTGCTGATCAACGTGTTTGTTAGGCATTGTGTGTTTGGGTTCCTGCCTGCCGTGTGCTACGTCTGTCTCTCTGTTACGTTATTGGCTTGTCCCCGACTATCCCTGTCTGCTCGTGACCCTTGACCTTTGGCTTGTCTTTCGTTATCCTTGTCTGCTTGTGGCCCTTGACTTTCAGCTTGTTATTCGTTACTCTTATATCTCGTGCTGCTGCTTCCCCTCTTGTCCCCTTATCCTACGGGGCGTGAGCTAGGAGACTCTAGGGGCCGCGACCTGGACCCAGCCTGCAGCATAACATCCTCACCACTAGAGGCTCTGGAGAAGACCTGCTGGGTCTTAGACTCCGCGCCCTGGGGAATCTTGGCTCTAGCTTCCCATAGGATCCCGGTTGTGCTCCTCTGGTCCCGCTTTCCACAACCACCCAGTTTCCTATCCGCAGCAGTCAGCCATAGGGTTCACTACCTTGCGGTGCACTCCTGTCCCCCTACGGTGTGCATCTGTCACCTGGCCACAGGTGACCTGACAGTTTGATCAGCCATGAACCCGGCTGACATCCCGCTCCCCGCGGATGATCCATTGCAGGGCATAGTTTGCAGACTTGAAACCCAGGAATCGAATCAGACTCAGGTGATGCGATTCCTCCAGGATCTGGCTTCTCGCTTCGAGCAGCTTCAGGCCTCCTTGGGAACCCTGAATCCGCAACCTCAAATACAACCAGCACCTATTGCACCAGTCGCAGCCACACACTCATTACAACTGCCAGCTCCGTCCTGTTTCTCTGGGGACTCCAAGGCTTGCAGGGGGTTCCTTAGCCAATGCACGATTCATTTTGAGCTCCAGCCCCAAAACTTCCTGTCTGATCGGGCTAAGGTAGCCTATATCATTTCCCTCCTCTCTGGTGAAGCTTTAGCCTGGGCAGCCCCTCTGTGGGAACTGAATGATCCAGTGGTTTCTAGCCTGTCTGGCTTCTTGAAACTTTTTCGGAATATCTTCGAAGAACCGGCTCGTGTCTCTTCAGCGGCCAGCGCCCTTTTACGTCTCCGCCAAGAGTCTGCTTCTGTGGGACAGTATGCCCTTCATTTCCGCATACTGTCGGCTGAGTTGAGCTGGAACAATGAGGCCTTAGTCGCAACCTTTTTGCATGGCCTGTCTGATAGAGTGAAGGATGAATTAGCAGGAAGAACCATCCCCACTGATCTGGCCGGCGTTATCTCCTTGTGTAACCAGATCGATATTCGCTTTCAGGAGAGGACCTTAGAAAAGCAACGCCAGCACTCCTTGGTTCTTAGTCAGCCTGAGCTCCCCTCTCTTCGACCCGTAGAGCATCTCCTACCAGCTGAGGAACCCATGCAGCTGGGTCGGACCAGGCTATCCCCCGAGGAACGTGCTAGGCGCAGAACTCTTGGTCTGTGTCTTTACTGTGGGGGCAAAGGTCATTTTCGTGACACTTGCTCTCTTTGTCCAGAAAAACGTTCGGGTCCACTTCATCTGGAAAGTAGAGTATTGGACCCAGAAATATCACCTTCCCCTTCTCGTCTTCTGCTTTCTGTGTTCCTTCTTGTTGGTGCTTCTTCTCATTCGGTCTCAGCATATCTGGATTCCGGAGCCGCTGGTAATTTCATGGACTGGAAAATCGCATCGTCCATGAGACCTACTCTTTTGCCCCTCACCACGCCATTGGTGGTCTTAGCGATTGATGGTACTGTTCTCCCAGGGGGACCTATCCGCTTCCAGACCCTCCCTGTTAAGATGTTGGTAGGGACACTCCACCAGGAGTGGATATCCTTCCTTATCTTACCCAAGGCCTCAACGCCTATAATTTTGGGTCTCCCATGGTTACAGCTCCATTCTCCTCATGTGGACTGGACTACTGGACAGATCCTGGCTTGGGGTCCCTCCTGTTCCTCGTCCTGCCTACCCAAGGTTGCCCCCTGTGAACCTGAGCCGGTCATTCATTCCAGGTTGCATAACCATTTACATTTCTCTGTCCCTAACCACCCTTGGACGCACAGCCAGGCTAGCTTGTCTACAAGTCCTGCAGTCGCTACGTCTTGCGATGCGATTCAGGTAGTCGCTACACCTGACTCAGCTATTCACTCTGCCTCTGTACTAGTTATGCCAGTCCAGCCCATGCCCAGTGAGCCTCCTACTTTTTCTGGTTCAGGACATTCTGCTTGTCCTTCAGCTATTCAGCTTGACTCTGGCGACATGTCACCTTCTAACCAACCTGACTTCAGGGTTCCACTGACATCTGCCCAGTCTGATGGTCCTGTGCAAGATGACCAGTCCCCCTTTAAGGGTCTAGGGGACCCTCCTCAGATTCCTGTTGATCCTCTCATGCCCTTGCTTATTCCTAGAGAGCCTTTGGTCCTCAATAGATCTTCTTGTCATCTCCCTACCTCGTTTTCGGTCTCTGAGGATAATCTTAAGTACGAGGTTAGACAAGTTCTGGATTCTCGGCTCTGCAGAGGCATTCTTCAGTACCTTGTGCATTGGAGAGGTTTTGGTCCTGAGGAGGTGTCTTGGATCGCTGCATCTGATGTCGCTGCACCTCATCTGTTGAGGAGGTTTCATCAGAGATTTCCCTTTAAGCCTGGGCCCAGGCGGGGGAGGGCCCATAAGAGGGAGGGTACTGTCATGGATATGCAGTAGTGTTTGTCTGTCAGCTTACCTTCCTTCCCATGTGTTCATCTTAGAGGCCTGAACCCTTTCACCTGGCTTCCTTTATAATCTCCTCCCAGCCTGACTCCACCCAGGCCCTATCACAGAACACTATATTAACCTGTGCACTGCAAGCCTGCTTTGCTGATCAACGTGTTTGTTAGGCATTGTGTGTTTGGGTTCCTGCCTGCCGTGTGCTACGTCTGTCTCTCTGTTACGTTATTGGCTTGTCCCCGACTATCCCTGTCTGCTCGTGACCCTTGACCTTTGGCTTGTCTTTCGTTATCCTTGTCTGCTTGTGGCCCTTGACTTTCAGCGTGTTATTCGTTACTCTTATATCTTGTGCTGCTGCTTCCCCTCTTGTCCCCTTATCCTACGGGGCGTGAGCTAGGAGACTCTAGGGGCCGCGACCTGGACCCAGCCTGCAGCATAACATCCTCACCACTAGAGGCTCTGGAGAAGACCTGCTGGGTCTTAGACTCCGCGCCCTGGGGAATCTTGGCTCTAGCTTCCCATAGGATCCCGGTTGTGCTCCTCTGGTCCCGCTTTCCACAACCACCCAGTTTCCTATCCGCAGCAGTCAGCCATAGGGTTCACTACCTTGCGGTGCACTCCTGTCCCCCTACGGTGTGCATCTGTCACCTGGCCACAGGTGACCTGACACTGGGTTACACTACCACCAAGATGCCTCCCCTAAAATCAAACACCCGCTACACTCTCCCCCTGGTAGATTGACACTGGTCCCCAGTGTCTGGTGCAAACCCATATCTCCCAAGGAGTGGTGACATAAGTTTGACCCAGAGACCAAACTACACATTAAAACCAAACTCAACAATTTAGTCATGAATTGTGCCAGGACCTAAAATGGGAAAGGGAAACAGGAATATAAAACAATAAACTTGGTATCAAAAAAACTTTAAATAACTTTACACATTGACATTCCCCCCTTACTATCTAAGGACAACCCCATTCTCAGCAGCCTTGATAGAGGAAATCTCCTGCAGAGGGAAAAAAAACAAAGAAACACACATCCTAGCATAATGTATGTATTTTTCTTGGAAGGAATGGGTCTATCCGTAGAGAAACCCATTCTCTCCAATAGTGTAGTGCAAAGTGTAAAATGAACAATCGTTGCGCAACACCGCCACCTGGTGGCAATGCCGCGGTAAAGGCACTTGTCATATCCAGATGAACTTCTGCTTCTCTGTGCTGTGACACTACGCTGGCTAAACCCCAAAGTCACTGATTTCTTTTTTTCCTTGATGGGAGGAGAAGGAGGAAGAACAAAAATAACAACAGCTCCCATTTCTCCAAAGAGTAAAACATCCCAAAAGAAAAATTAGAGCACAGTCCTTGTCTCTGGTAGCAACAAGAGAAAAAAAAAATGGAAAGGAGTCTCTTTCTCCTACAAAAGAACTTGGGATCTGGCAAAAACAAAGGCTTTAAGTGCTGGTCAAAGCCTCCACATGGTACTCAATGTTCCCTCCATCCTTTCGACAAATTACCACCTTGTCTGCATGGATGTGCCTTTCCACCATCCACTCCGCCTTACAGTCCTTGAACTTTCTGGTGACTGTAGGTGAGCATGAGAGGTATCGGCGTGCATGAGGTACTTTCAGCTTAGTCCAGACAAAATCATTGTACCACCGCTGCCAAAAAACTTCTACCTCGTAGATCAATTCTCGGGGTAGATACGGGGATTCCCACCCATATTCTCTGGCAACTTTCTGGCAAAAGAGACGCTGCAGCCTTGCCAGAGATGGCATTGTGGCACGGTCTCCCACTCCAGGTAAAACAATGGACTCCGGATGGCGAGGTCCATTCACCACCTCTGTAGATTTGGGCCTAGGAGCCCGCAGTGATGCCCGTTGCACTCCCGCAACAGGAGCAGGTGAAACACTTGATGGTTCAAGAAGTGGGATCACGGACAGGGAACCAGATTCCTCCCTAGGCTCCGAAGCCTCCACCCGGGATGTACTATCCCCAATGGACATAGGTGGGTCCCTTAAGACATGGGACGCGGTTAGCTTCATCTTGTCCCATCCCTTCTTGTGGAAGATCTCATCTATCTCCCCATCATCACCGGCATCTGATAGCGACTCTAGGTCGGAGGTGTCATAACACTCTGCAGGCAGGTAATTCCCCGTAGACATGGAATCACCCCCCTCGATGGGCTCCACCGACTCTGGGCGCCCGACACCTCCAACCACACACACTGTCCTGACCCCTGGCTCACCTGGGCCTTTTGAAGAACAAGGACGTCCAGGACTCTTCCCTCCAGATCCATCCAGGCCAGGCAAGCGACGGGGCAAAGCTCTTCCACGACCACAGGATGCCATCACCAGGCCAACTTTCCTCTTCGGCGGTGGGAGCAGGGAGCTTGTGGTGACCGAGGCAGCATCCTCGGATTTCTCTCTCTTTGTCTCCGCTTGGGCTGTCACATCGCCCTGGTCAGCGCGCACAGGAAACGCATAGGCATAGATCTCTCCCTCCGGAGTGGCAGTCCCTGTGAGGTAGTTGAGGTGGAAGGCGCAAGGCCTTTCTGTGGATGGCTCCACCTTGAAGAGGAACTCTTTGCAGACCTCACATCGCCCGAACGGCTTCAACTGGACCACCAGTCCCGAACAGCCGGGACAGATCACACCGAGGGCCTCTATGTCTCTGCAGGTATACAGAGCCAACCGCCCCCAGGGCCTTAGTCTTATTCCTGTATCCATAATCTGGGCAGCAAACAAAGTCATCTCCGTGATGGAAGAAGCAGAAATCCACGGGGTACTTGAAGTCATCCTGACTGTTTGCTGCTCCAATGCGCACTGACCCCTTCGCGCCGGAATCTCCACGTGTGTCCTTCCACATGGCCAGACTCCTCCCACACTCTGCATTTGTTCGCGGGCTTCCTCCTCCGCCCGCCCACGAACTGCGCAGCTATGGTTTGCCTCGTGGCGCGTTGGCCAATATGGCCGACCTACTCGGAACTCCTCCGGGCAGCAAAGTTCAAATTCAGACACCATACACATCCCGGACACGATGCCCCCACGCGCAGCATTGCTGGTGACGGAGAGGCCTCCGGTAAGTGTCTTGGACAGATGTCCTTCCCCTGATAGGAGCTACGATAGCGAAGGGAATTTATGTTCTGTTCAATATAGTCAGTGGCAATGACTATTCGCCACTGGTGACACTACAGTGGTTAGCTCTATCTAGAAGAATTTTGCCTTGGCCTACTCCCCACAAATACTGAAGTGGTATATGGGTCTCAACCTGTCTGTGCTGTATGACTATTTATTGAGGAGAATAAATATGAGTTGGACCCTTTCAGTGTGTGGAACTCTGGTTACTAGGAGCAAAGGGGAGTCAATCCGAGGAGAGGATTTGACTCTGGGACACATACACAAAACCCGATAGTTCTAGCCTTCACCTCTACACCTTGGAGGACATGGGCCGTGGTGTATCTCATCCCTCCCCCCAGTGTTAACCATCTCCCGCTCCGGCCAGGTCAAGGGCACCTGGGCCCAGGAACTCCTCTCCCTTTGCGTCACAGTGGGTTCCCCGCCCGCTGTACCAGCACCAGGAAAGGACAAAAAGGGAAGCAGTCTTGCGGTGAGTGTTCAACTCCAGCCAGGGCGACAGCGCCACATGCAGGCCGCAAGGAACCTCACACCACCAGAGTCCTCCAAGAACCATAAAAGGATCACAGATTCCCTAACAATCAATGCATCTGGGTTACACTACCACCCAGATGCCTCCCCTAAGATCAAACACCCGCTACATATATATATACACATATACAGTATCTCACAAAAGTGAGTAAACCCCTCACATTTTTGTAAATATTTTATTATAACTTTTCATGTGACAACACTAAAGAAATTACACTTTGTTACAATGTAAAGTAGTGAGTGTACAGCTTGTATTACCACATTTACTAAGCTCTGGACATAATTCCCTTGAAAATGGCAACCTTCAGTCTATTGGCCTTTAATAAATCATCCCCTTCATGTGTTCAATAACGCCAAAATAAAGGATTTTTTTGCAACTGGATAGTCTGTGTCTTTGGTTGTTTTACATTATTGTAAAGTGTATATCTATGTATGGCCTAGAGGTTGGCAGGCATAGAAAACAGAGTGGAGTTCCCAATGGAGTCCTTTAGAGATGATATTAAAAGGCTCTATTTCATTTACCTTAGCAAGCATGCATAAACTAAAACATCAGTTTGGGTGGAGATGACTTTTAATACCCACAACACTTCAGCTTCCACTTTTTTTCAATGCCAAGTTCCCAATTACATTAAAATTCTCCTTCAAATATTTCATTTTATTAAAAGGGGCTCCTCAGTAGGGATGAGCTTCGAACATCGGCTGTTCGATCGTTCGACGAAGATCGAACGATTTGGGCCGTTCGCGCCAAATTCGAGTGACGTGAACGGCCCACAATGCACTACGCCATCGCAGTGTCATCCAGGCGCTGTGATTGGCCAAGCATGCACTGTGACCCCGCATGCTTGGCCAATCACAGCGCCGGCAGCGAGGAGAGCAATGATTGGCCACAGGCAGGATGCCTGTGGCCAATTATTGCTGAGGGTGTTTAGTACACGCCCCACACTATAAAAGGCCGCCAGCACGGCGGCCTAGTGTAGTGTGTTCCGGAGCAGGGAAAGAGAAGCATAGGCAGGGACAGTGACATTTATTTTTTCTTGCTTAACCTGGATTCCTTTAGTTTAGGGAAAGAGAAGGATAGGTAGGGAGAGTGTCAGTGTGTTTTACTGTGCGAATCCTTGTTTCTAGGGACAGGGAAGGACAGTGAGGGAATTCTCCTTGTGCTATAGTGTGCTTTAAAAAAACATTTTTTCTAGGGACAGAAAACTATAGGTAGGGAGAGTGTCAGTGTGTTTTACTGTGCGAATCCTTGTTTCTAGGGACAGGGAAGGACAGTGAGGGAAATTCTCCTTGTGCTATAGTGTGCTTTAAAAAAACATTTTTTCTAGGGACAGAAAACTATAGGTAGGGAGAGTGTCAGTGTGTTTTACTGTGCGAATCCTTGTTTCTAGGGACAGGGAAGGACAGTGAGGGAAATTCTCCTTGTGCTATAGTGTGCTTTAAAAAAACATTTTTTCTAGGGACAGAAAACTATAGGTAGGGAGAGTGTCAGTGTGTTTTACTGTGCGAATCCTTGTTTCTAGGGACAGGGAAGGACAGTGAGGGAAATTCTCCTTGTGCTATAGTGTGCTTTAAAAAAACATTTTTTCTAGGGACAGAAAACTATAGGTAGGGAGAGTGTCAGTGTGTTTTACTGTGCGAATCCTTGTTTCTAGGGACAGGGAAGGACAGTGAGGGAAATTCTGCTTGTGCTATAGTGTGCTTTAAAAAAACATTTTTTCTAGGGACAGAAAACTATAGGTAGGAAGAGTGTCAGTTTCTTTCACTGTGATAATCCTTGTTTCTAGGGACAGGGAAGGACAGTGAGGGAAATTCTCCTTGTGCTATAGTGTGCTTTAAAAAAACATTTTTTCTAGGGACAGAAAACTATAGGTAGGAAGAGTGTCAGTTTCTTTCACTGTGATAATCCTTGTTTCTAGGGACAGGGAAGGACAGTGAGGGAAATTCTCCTTGTGCTATAGTGTGCTTTAAAAAAATATTTTTTCTAGGGACAGAAAACTATAGGTAGGAAGAGTGTCAGTTTCTTTCACTGTGATAATCCTTGTTTCTAGGGACAGGGAAGGACAGTGAGGGAAATTCTCCTTGTGCTATAGTGTGCTTTAAAAAAACATTTTTTCTAGGGACAGAAAACTCTAGGTAGGAAGAGTGTCAGTTTCTTTCACTGTGATAATCCTTGTTTCTAGGGACAGGGAAGGACAGTGAGGGAAATTCTCCTTGTGCTATAGTGTGCTTTAAAAAAACATTTTTTCTAGGGACAGAAAACTATAGGTAGGGAGAGTGTCAGTGTGTTTTACTGTGTGAATCCTTGTTTCTAGGGACAGGGAAGGACAGTGAGGGAAATTCTCCTTGTGCTATAGTGTGCTTTAAAAAAAAAAAAATTCTAGGGACAGAAAACTATAGGTAGGAAGAGTGTCAGTTTCTTTCACTGTGATAATCCTTGTTTCTAGGGACAGGGAAGGACAGTGAGGGAAATTCTCCTTGTGCTATAGTGTGCTTTAAAAAAACATTTTTTCTAGGGACAGAAAACTATAGGTAGGAAGAGTGTCAGTTTCTTTCACTGTGATAATCCTTGTTTCTAGGGACAGGGAAGGACAGTGAGGGAAATTCTCCTTGTGCTATAGTGTGCTTTAAAAAAACATTTTTTCTAGGGACAGAAAACTATAGGTAGGAAGAGTGTCAGTTTCTTTCACTGTGATAATCCTTGTTTCTAGGGACAGGGAAGGACAGTGAGGGAAATTCTCCTTGTGCTATAGTGTGCTTTAAAAAAAAAAATTCTAGGGACAGAAAACTATAGGTAGGAAGAGTGTCAGTTTCTTTCACTGTGATAATCCTTGTTTCTAGGGACAGGGAAGGACAGTGAGGGAAATTCTCCTTGTGCTATAGTGTGCTTTAAAAAAACATTTTTTCTAGGGACAGAAAACTCTAGGTAGGAAGAGTGTCAGTTTCTTTCACTGTGATAATCCTTGTTTCTAGGGACAGGGAAGGACAGTGAGGGAAATTCTCCTTGTGCTATAGTGTGCTTTAAAAAAACATTTTTCTAGGGACAGAAAACTATAGGTAGGAAGAGTGTCAGTTTCTTTCACTGTGATAATCCTTGTTTCTAGGGACAGGGAAGGACAGTGAGGGAAATTCTCCTTGTGCTATAGTGTGCTTTAAAAAAACATTTTTTCTAGGGACAGAAAACTATAGGTAGGGAGAGTGTCAGTGTGTTTTACTGTGCGAATCCTTGTTTCTAGGGACAGGGAAGGACAGTGAGGGAAATTCTCCTTGTGCTATAGTGTGCTTTAAAAAAACATTTTTTCTAGGGACAGAAAACTATAGGTAGGAAGAGTGTCAGTTTCTTTCACTGTGATAATCCTTGTTTCTAGGGACAGGGAAGGACAGTGAGGGAAATTCTCCTTGTGCTATAGTGTGCTTTAAAAAAACATTTTTTCTAGGGACAGAAAACTATAGGTAGGGAGAGTGTCAGTGTGTTTTACTGTGCGAATCCTTGTTTCTAGGGACAGGGAAGGACAGTGAGGGAAATTCTCCTTGTGCTATAGTGTGCTTTAAAAAAACATTTTTTCTAGGGACAGAAAACTATAGGTAGGAAGAGTGTCAGTTTCTTTCACTGTGATAATCCTTGTTTCTAGGGACAGGGAAGGACAGTGAGGGAAATTCTCCTTGTGCTATAGTGTGCTTTAAAAAAACATTTTTTCTAGGGACAGAAAACTATAGGTAGGAAGAGTGTCAGTTTCTTTCACTGTGATAATCCTTGTTTCTAGGGACAGGGAAGGACAGTGAGGGAAATTCTCCTTGTGCTATAGTGTGCTTTAAAAAAACATTTTTTCTAGGGACAGAAAACTATAGGTAGGAAGAGTGTCAGTTTCTTTCACTGTGATAATCCTTGTTTCTAGGGACAGGGAAGGACAGTGAGGGAAATTCTCCTTGTGCTATAGTGTGCTAAAGCATTCCTCATCAACCATCTTTGAAATCCTTGTTTTTTGGACAGTCAGGGAAATTGTCGTTGTGCTATTCTGTGCAAAAGCAATCATCCTCAACCATATTTAGAAATCCTTAAGTAAAGGGACAGAGAAGGACACCTGAAGGTAGCCCGTATTGCTTTTTTCCCATCTCCCTGCAGGCCATCTATTAGAATGTCTGGAAGGCAAACAAGGAGAGGCAGACAGTCAGGAGGCAATAAAAGAGGGCAAGCAGGCTCTGTGTCTGGGGGCAACAGTGCTGGTCGTGGACGCGGTGCATTGTCATCAGCACATGGCCATGGGACACGCTTGTCCTTCTTTTCGGCAGCTGGACATGTTGAGCCACATCATGCCGAAGACTTGGTAGAGTGGATGACCAAGCCCTCCTCCTCCTCCTCATCCTCTCTCACCCAGGCTCAGGGTACTGGCAAAGCAGCTGCCAAAGCGTCCTCTTCCCTGGTATCAATGTCAGACTCATCATCAGTCACTCCTTCCCTAGACCCACCATGTCCTCCTCCTGAGGAGTCCCCCGAACTGTTTGAGCACAGTGTTGGGTACATGCTCCCGGAGGTTGCCCAGCGTTTCGAAGGGTCTGATGATGAAACCCAGCTACAGGAAGGCAGTAGCGTGAGAGCAGACAGAGGGGATGCTCAAGAAGGACACCAATCTGGCAGTCATGTTCCAGCAGCTGCAGCATACTGCCAGATTGGCTCCAGTGATGAGGAGGGAGGGGATGATGAGGTCACTGACTCCACGTGGGTGCCTAATAGGAGAGAGGAGGAGGAGGAGGAGGATGAGGAGGAGGCACATCTCCAACGAGGCAGGATGCCCTTTGGTGGCCAGCGTAAGGGCAGTACACCGACGGAATCACACCGCAGAGCTCCGCCTGTGCAGGGCGCTGCCTCTGCCCGTCATTCAAAAAGTTCTTTGGTGTGGGCCTTTTTTGAGGCTAGTGCATCAGATCGCACAGCTGCTGTTTGCAACATATGTCTCAAGCGTATATCGCGTGGCCAAAACATCAGCCGCTTGGGTACCACATGCCTGACCAGACATATGTTGACCTGCCATGCAGCTCGTTGGCAAGCCTACCTCAAAGACCCACACCAAAGAACAAAGCGGACCTCTCCTTGCACCGCATCAGCTGGGATCTCCAACCCCACTATAACTTCAGTCCTCTCTGAAACATGCACTGAGAGGAATGAAGGTGTAGAATTAGGTGTGTCACAGCCAAGTACTTGCGGCCACTCTGCTAGCAGTACACCGACGTCCAATTCTAGCAGGCAAATTTCCCTGCCCCAGCTGCTGGACCGTCGAAAGAAGTTCACTCCCAGCCATCCACATGCCCAGCGGTTGAATGCTAGCTTGGCTAAATTGCTAGCGCTTCAACTGCTGCCTTTTCAGTTGGTAGACTCGGCCCCCTTCCGTGAGTTTGTGCAATGTGCGGTTCCTCAGTGGCAGGTTCCCAAACGCCACTTTTTCTCACGGAAGGCTATTCCGGCTCTCTACCGGCATGTGGAAGGCAATGTCTTGGCCTCGCTGGACAGGGCGGTCAGCGGTAAGGTGCATATTACCGCTGACTCATGGTCCAGCAGGCATGGACAGGGACGTTACCTTTCTTTCACGGCCCATTGGGTCACTCTTTTGGCAGCTGGGAAGGATGCAGGACAAGGTGCAGTAGTGTTGGAGGTTGTTCCACCGCCACGCCTCCAAAATGCTACTACTGGTTGTGACACACCTCTCTCCTCCACCCCCTCCTCTTCTTCTTCCTCCATGGCCTCTTCCTGTGGTTTGTCCTCGGAACCAGCGGTGCTCCGTAGGCGTTCAAGGGGCTACGCAAGTACGCAGGCAAAAAGATGCCATGCCGTGCTTGCGCTGGTGTGTTTGGGGGACAGAAGCCACACTGGGGCAGAGGTCCTGTCTGCTCTGCAGGGGCAGGCCGAGAGGTGGTTGACGCCACGCCAGCTTAAGCCAGGAATGGTGGTTTGCGACAATGGCACCAACCTCCTCTCCGCCCTCCGACAGGGACAACTGACCCATTTGCGCTGTGTGGCTCACGTCCTTAACCTGGTGGTGCAGCGGTTCTTGGGCAGGTACCCGGGCTTACAGGATGTCCTGAGGCAGGCCAGGAAAGTCTGTGTGCATTTCCGCAGATCTTAAAATGCCAGTGCTCGCCTGGCTGAGCTGCAAAAGGAGTTGAACCTGCCCAAGAACCGCCTTATATGTGACATGCCCACCAGGTGGAACTCAACGTTGGCCATGCTGCAGCGGCTGCACACGCAGCAGAGGGCCATCAATGAGTACCTGTGCGACTACGGCACCAGGACAGGGTCAGGGGAGCTTGTTTTTTTTTCTCCACGCCAGTGGGGCATGATCAGGGATGCATGCACTGTCCTGGCACCATTTGAGGAGGCCACGAGGATGGTGAGCAGTGACAGTGCATGCATCAGTGACACTGTACCTCTTGTCCACCTGTTGGAGCACACGCTGCGTGGAATAATGGACAGGGCACTTGAGGCAGAACAGAGGCAGGAAGAGGAGGACTTCCTTGCCTCTCAAGGCCCCCTTTACCCAGACAGTGTTCCTTCTGTCCCACCCATCGCACAGGAAGAGGAGGAGGAGGAGGAGGAGGATTGTGTCAGCATGGAGGTGGAGGCTGGCACTCAGCATCATCAGCAGCAGTCTTTTAGGGATGATTTACAGTCCCAAGAAACCAGTGGACTTGTACGTGGCTGGGAGGAGGTGGCTGCGGATCATGTCGTCCTTAGTGACCCAGAGGACTCCGGAGCGAATGCCTCAGCAAACCTACGCTGCATGGCCTCCCTGATCCTGCAAAGTCTGCGGAAGGATCCTCGTATTCTTCGGATCAAGGAGAGGGACCATTACTGGCTGGCCACTCTCCTTGATCCACGGTACAAGGGTAAGGTTGCGGACCTTATGTTACCGTCGCAGAGGGAGCAGAGGATGAGACAACTCCGGGAGGCCTTGCAGAAAGGTCTGTGCAACGCGTTCCCAGAGACTGGGAGGTTACAAACTCCTGGTCCTGGACAACGAGTTGCTGAGGCTTCGGCCAGTCAAAGAAGGAGCGGTGGGGAAGGTGGCCGTCTGACCGATGCGTTCAGACAATTCTTTAGTCCGCAGCCCCAAAGTATGATCGGTTCCAGCAACCATCGCCAGCGTCTGATAAACATGGTGCAGGAATATCTAGGGGCAAGGTCAGACTTGGACACCTTCCCCACCGAAAATCCTCTGGCTTACTGGGTCTTGAGGATGGATCACTGGCCAGAGCTTGCACAGTATGCAATTGAGCTACTGGCCTGTCCTGCATCCAGCGTTCTTTCGGAACGCACATTCAGTGCTGCTGGAGGATTTGTCACGGATCACAGGGTGCGCCTGTCCACCGACTCGGTTGATCGACTGACTTTCATCAAGATGAACCAGTCTTGGATCACCACCAGCTACCACACACCTGATGCTGATATAACAGACTAATTGATTTTAACATGTCACATCCCTTCAAGACTGATGCTGATGCTGAGTGCCTGTGCTGTTATGTTGACTGGCTATCCTCCTCCTCCGAGTCCTCAATGATACGATTGATGATGATAGCTTGGAAGATCATTTTTGTTTATGGGTGCCGCCACCAGTGGCTAAGGCCCAATTTTTCAGCCCCTGTTTTACAGGGGCGTGTAATTACAATTTTTTTAGCAATAATTTGCCATAGGGCTCATTGCTGTGCTCCAAGTACAGTATCTGTGAGGGGTTAGAGTGTTGTGGCACCAGTGCCTAAGGCCCAATTTTTCAGCCCCTGTTTAACAGGGGCGTGTCATTACAATTTTTGAAGCAATACTTTGCAACAGGGCTCATTGCTGTGCTCCAAGTACAGTATCTGTGAGGGGTTGTAGTGTTGTGCCACCAGTGCCTAAGGCCCAATTTTTCAGCGCCTGTTCAACAGGGGCATGCAATTACAATTCTTGATCTAATAATTCACAGCAGGGCCCATTGCTGCACCCACCAAGAGTAACTCTGAGGGCTTACAGTGTTGTGGCAACGCCACCACCACCACCACCACGAAAGGCCCAATTTTTCAGCCCCTGTTCAAAAGGGGCATGTAATTACAATTCTTGATCTAATAATTCACAGCAGGGCCCATTCCTGCACCCACCAAGAGTAACTCTGAGGGCTTACAGTGTTGTGGCAACGCCACCACCACCACCACCACGAAAGGCCCAATTTTTCAGCCCCTGTTCAAAAGGGGCATGTAATTACAATTCTTGATCTAATAATTCACAGCAGGGCCCATTCCTGCACCCACCAAGAGTAACTCTGAGGGCTTACAGTGTTGTGGCAACGCCACCACCACCACCACCACGAAAGGCCCAATTTTTCAGCCCCTGTTCAAAAGGGGCATGTAATTACAATTCTTGATCTAATAATTCACAGCAGGGCCCATTCCTGCACCCACCAAGAGTAACTCTGAGGGCTTACAGTGTTGTGGCAACACCACCACCACCACCACGAAAGGCCCAATTTTTCAGCCCCTGTTCAACAGGGGCATGCAATTACAATTCTTGATCTAATAATTCACAGCAGGGCCCATTGCTGCACCCACCAAGAGTAACTGTCCTGGCTTACAGTGTTGTGGCACCAGCACCACCATCAAAGGCCCAATTTTTACTACCACTGTTCAACAATTATATGTAATTAAAATTCCTGATATAATAGTTGACAGCAGGGCGTTCCAGCACCAACCAAGAGTAACTGTGAGTGCTTACAGTGTTGTGCCAACACCAACAACTAAGGGGCCTATTTCTGCAGAGTATATACGGCAGGTCCCTACTTTCAAACATCCAACTTACAAACGACTCCTACTTGCAAACGCAAGAAGACAACAGGAAGTGAGAGGAAATCTACCCCTTGGAAGGAAAATTCTCTCCTGTAAGAATTAATATGGGAGAAAGGTGTCTCCTCTGTACTGATGCTTTATCACCAATCCTTGTTTCAAGAAAAACACCACATTTCAAAAACAGTTGTCATTGGGACGGAAAGTGAGGTGAAATGTTCTGAACAGGGGCACAGACAGCAAAACAAATTTTACAGGGGTGATAACCCTTTGCTATGTTTTCCAAAAAGTTTAAAAATAGATTTTTGGGCTGGAGCTACACTTAAACAATGTACCTGTTCAAAATTACAAACAGATTCTACATAAGAACAAACCTACAGTCCCTGTCTTGTATGCACCGCCTGTATACGGCTGTTCAGAGTATATAGGGCCTTTTTTATTTTATGTGCGGGGTTCCCCTTAATATCCATACAAGACCCAAAGGGGCTGGTAATGGGCTGGGGTAGGGGGGGGGGGGGTCATGGGGTAGCTATGCCATTTTTCTTAAAGATTTTCATCCATATTACCGGGACCAGACATTACATTAAAGCCGCAAGCAGTTTTAAATGCCTTTTTTTTCCTTTAGAAGTGTCATTTTGTGCAGGGACAGTTCTAAACACGGGAAACACGTGGCACTTCACAGGCATACTTTAGACACCCCCCAGGTACGATATTTAAAGGAATATTTGACTTTTTTTTTTTTCACTTTATGCATCATTAAAATGACTGCTCCCGAAAAACGACCGTTTTTAAAACTTCTTTTTGCATTGATACATGTCCCCTGGTGCACAACCCGGGTTCCCAAACCCTTTTTAGGACAATAACATGCATAATAGTTGTTATAATTAGCACTTTAGAATTCGAACGTTCGCATCCATTGTATTTAATAGGGTTCTAATGTTCGTACGAACTTTCGGTCCGTTCGCGGGTTCTGGCGCGAACCGAACCCGGGGGTGTTCGGCTCATCACTACTCCTCAGCCCAGACATTTTATATGGAGGGCCTGTGGTGTCTGGCATGTTACTATTATTCATCCCCATGCTGCCATTTTCAGGATCATTTGTTTTTAAATATGGTGCCAAAGACCCTGGCTCTAGCAAATGCCTAGCTCTTCTATGGGTGCATTGTGGATTTCTTCTGATACAGTGTTGGCAGAATGATTTGAGACAGACTTGAAAATGAAAAATTTGGCTGCAGAAATGTAGAATGGCACAGTATGGGGGTTTGAAAGAACAACAATACCCAAAACGCTTGATTTAAAAATGTAAATATAATATTGTAGCTTATTCAATATAATATTGTAATCCCTTTTATAATACATACCTACAACAGGCAGCATAGAACAATTTGAAGGTGCCATACGTCACTACTGCAGCAAGTGATAGTTTAAAAGCTATTTTAGTTAGCTGGCTGAGACACTTAATAAATGTTTGTTACAAAAGAGAAAGGTTTGAATCCACATAAGTGGAAATATTTAACCATAGCAAAATATTACTTGTTTGTTCTGAAGACTTAAATCTGGAAGTGGAATATTTAAAATTGTTCAAGGTGTCCGTTTATGAAACTGTGAACAGGGGTGATCCCAAGGATCGCCACTGATCACAGTCCATAAACAGTTTATGAAACAGAGATAATCGGGGGAGAAGTGTTTGAACGTGTTCTCCCGCCGATGATCTCCGCACAGTGAGAATTCTGATTGACTGACACAGAAACGGCCAGTTTATGAAGCTGGGATCTGAGCGCTTCACTGGCAATCTGAGTCAGAATTCACCTCCCAGACTCACCAGCTCAGAGGTGGAGAATCGGAAAGCGAAGCCGGAATCTGGGGGGATCTGAGGCAGAAGGAGGAAGATTTTTAACTTCTTTCTACCTCGTTCAGACCCCCCAAGACTGTAACCATGTCCCCCTGTCATATTTATGTGTATACACATTATATATATATATATATTGTGACAGCAGGAAGGTAAAGTCACCTGGTTGCATCCAGGGGGGTAAATATATTTCGCCCAGATTCAGGCTTTACGCCGACTTATACAACTAGGTGGAGAGTTGTATAAGCCCAGCTGAGGCTAGTGGGCTCATGGATGACTCATACCTCTAGAGAGAGTGTGGGGCGTCGTGCAGACAGGGAGTTGATGAGACCAGCTGAAGCTTGTCAGCTCATTTAGGCCTCTATAAGAACTCCCAGCTTCATTAGATGTTAGCTCATGCCTGGACCCAGACCTGTGTGGACTGTCTAGGGAGAGTGAACCCCTGTGCGGTGAGACAAAGCCTGTGTGGCTATTTGCTTGGACATTTAAAACCAGGGACTTAGGGACTAGGACAGCACTAGGCTGATCCCAGTTGTTAGTTAGGAAACCTGTATGTTTAGTCAGAGGTCAAGTTGACCAGGATTTATTTTGTTTATGTTTCTTTTTCTTTGCTGTGTTTTGTCACTGTAAATAGAAAATAAACCGCACCTTTTTGATTTTGAAAACCACAACCTCCGTTTGCTGGGCCTGTTTTTGTGTGGGGAGCCCATCTCGGGGGTCACACACACCCGCTGCCGAGCTAACCCCCTCACAGTTGGTGGAGAATGCGGGCAGTTTTTTTTAAGCCAGCATGGAGGAGATACTGAAGCAGCTGGCTCTAGCAAATGCCAATCAACAGCAGACAAATGCAGGTTTGCAAAAGAGCCTTGCAGCTCAACAACAGAACTTCGCAGCCCAGCAGCAAGCTCATCAACAGAGCCTTGCAGCCCAGCAGCAAGCTCATCAACAGAGCCTTGCAGCCCAGCAGCAGACAAACGTAACTTTGCAACAGAGTCTGGAGGCTCAGCAACAAGCCCAGCAGCAATCTGAGGCCCGCTTCATAGACCTGCTGCAGAAGCAAGAGCAGAGACTACAACAACAGATGGAAGCAGTAATGCAGCAACGTCCGCAGACCAGTGAGGAAAGCCGTCCCACTAATACCGCGTCCTTTGGGGTGAGTCGTTTATTGACAAAAATGACTGGAGAGGATGATCCAGAGGTATTTTTGACCACATTTGAAAGGACCGCTGAAAGAGAAAAGTGGCCTGAGGAGCAGTGGGCTGGACTGGTGGCTCCTCTGTTAACTGGTGAATCGCAGAAAGCTTACTATGACCTAGAGCCTAACCAAGCAAAAGACTATGTGATGCTAAAAGCTGAAATATTGGCAAGGCTGGGTGTCACCCAGGCTGTCCGGGCTCAGCGTGTGCATAACTGGACTTTCCAGCTTGGAAAACCCCCCAGGTCTCAAATGTATGATCTCATTCACCTGAGCAGAAAGTGGCTACAGCCAGAGACTTTGTCCGCACCAAAGATTGTGGAACGTGTTGTAATGGATCGGTTTTTGAGAGCTCTTCCTACTGCCATCCAAAAGTGGGTAAGCCATGGAGACCCAGAGACGGCCGATGGTCTTGTGGATCGTGTGGAGAAAATAGATGGCGAGTTAGTGAACCCAGATAATACCTGCACTTACCCATACTTCAGCGTAGAGAAGGACCTACTGTATCGGGTGGCAAAAAGGGCAGAAGAAACCGTTGAGCAGCTTGTGGTGCCCAAACCTTACAGGAAGTTGGTGTTGGAGTTGGCCCATGGGCACATTCTTGGAGGTCATCTGGGGACAGAGAAAACCCGAGAGAGGGTATTACAGAGATTCTATTGGCCGGGGGTGATGAAGGACATAGAAAATTATTGTTCCTCCTGCCCTGTGTGTCAGAGGTCGGCCCCGATGCCACATTTCCGTAGCCCGCTGGTCCCTCTACCCATCATTGAGGTCCCGTTTGAGAGGATCGCCATGGATTTGGTAGGTCCTATAATCAAGTCCGCTAGGGGGCACCAGTACATATTAGTTATAATGGACTATGCCACCCGTTATCCAGAAGCGATCCCTCTCCGAAATACCTCGGCCAAAACCATAGCCAAAGAGCTATCTCTTGTGTTTAGCCGGGTGGGTATTTGTAAAGAACTGCTTACGGACCAAGGTACACCCTTTATGTCCCGGGTTATGAAGGAGCTGTGTAAATTGTTCAAAGTGACGCAATTACGTACATCTGTGTATCACCCCCAAACCGATGGGCTGGTTGAAAGATTCAACAAAACCCTAAAACAAATGTTGAAGAAAGTGGTGGATAGAGATGGAAAGGATTGGGACTGTCTACTTCCTTATCTGATGTTTGCTATTAGGGAGGTGCCCCAATCCTCTACGGGATTCTCCCCCTTTGAGTTACTGTATGGGAGACACCCAAGAGGGCTGTTGGATATTGCCAAGGAAACTTGGGAAAGTGAGAGTTCTCCCCACAGGAGTGTGATTGAGCATGTCGCCCTGATGCAAGACCGAATTGCACAGGTAATGCCCATCGTGAAGGAACATTTGGCCCAAGCGCAGTTAGCACAGCAGAGAGTGTACAACCGTGGAGCCAAGACCCGTACCTTTTCCCCGGGGGATAGGATACTGGTACTTGTCCCTACGGTTGAAAGTAAATTCCTTGCCAAATGGCAAGGCCCCTACGAGATAATGGAAAAAGTGAGCGAAGTGAATTACAAGGTCAGACAACCAGGAAGGCGAAAGCCCGAACAGATCTATCACGTTAATCTGTTGAAAGCCTGGAGGGATAGAGAGTCCCTAGTCGCAGACACTTGGTCACCAGCTCAAACTGGTTGCGTGATTCCTGAGGTTGGAATAGCAGCCACGTTGTCACAACCCCAACAACAGGAGGTTAAGGAGTTTGTGCTTCGCAACAAGGAGGTATTCTCTGAGCTGCCGGGACAAACATCTGGGGTAGAGCATGACATCATTACCCCGCCCGGTGAAAGGGTGAAGTTAAAACCCTATCGGATCCCAGAGGCCCGACGGGAGGCAATACGGGAGGAAGTACAGAAAATGCTGAACTTAGGGGTGATAGAGGAGTCCCAAAGTGATTGGTCTAGTCCCATTGTGTTGGTGCCTAAACCGGATGGGAGCTGGCGATTTTGTAACGATTTTCGTCAGTTGAACAAAGTTACAAAATTTGACACCTACCCCATGCCACGTATAGATGAGTTGATCGACCGCCTGGGAACAGCCCAAAACATGACGACTCTTGACCTCACAAAAGGGTATTGGCAAATCCCCCTGGCCAAGTCGGCCAAAGAGAAAACCGCATTTGTAACCCCAGACGGGGCGTTCCAATATAAAAGAATGCCGTTCGGGTTACAGAATGCGCCGGCCACATTCCAGCGGAAAATGGACCAGATGCTGAGGCCCCATCGGAAGTATGCTGCGGCTTACCTGGATGACGTAATTGTCCATAGCACAGATTGGGCCTCACATCTGCCAAAAGTGCAAGCAGTCCTGGACTCTGTTCGGGAAGCGGGGTTTACGGCTAACCCCAAGAAGTGTACCATTGGGCAGGAGGAGGCCAAATATCTTGGGTACACCATTGGGAGGGGAGTAATAAAACCCCAACTCAACAAAGTCGAGGCCATCCAGAGTTGGCCACGTCCCAACAGCAAGAAGCAGGTACGAGCCTTTCTGGGAATCGCTGGGTATTATCGGCGATTCATTCCCCACTTTGCTTCTAAGGCTGTGCCCCTAACCAACCTGACGAAGGGGAAAGGGTCGGTCATGATTAAATGGACCCCCGAGGCTGAGGCAGCATTCCAATTCTTGAAACAAGCCTTATGTAGCCAGCCAGTGTTGTACTCACCCGACTTCTCTAAAGACTTTGTCGTACAAAGTGATGCGTCAGATGTGGGGTTAGGAGCAGTATTGTCCCAGGTCTGGAACGGGGAAGAGCACCCAGTCATTTACCTCAGCAGGAAGTTGAAGTCCCATGAGGTAAATTACGCCACCGTTGAAAAGGAGTGTTTAGCGGTGAAGTGGGCTCTAGATTCCCTTCGGTACTACCTGCTAGGTAGGCACTTTGACATGGTTACGGATCACGCTCCGTTAAAGTGGATGGCTCAAAACAAGGAAACAAATAGAAGAGTGAATAGGTGGTTCCTGACCCTCCAGGAATTCAACTTCACAGTAAAGCATCGCCCTGGCGTTCAAATGGGGAATGTGGATGCTTTGTCTCGAGTACATGAATGCCTGATTGCTGGTGTTCCAACCCCGAGGTTAAAACAAGAGGGGGGGGGTATGTGACAGCAGGAAGGTAAAGTCACCTGGTTGCATCCAGGGGGGTAAATATATTTCGCCCAGATTCAGGCTTTACGCCGACTTATACAACTAGGTGGAGAGTTGTATAAGCCCAGCTGAGGCTAGTGGGCTCATGGATGACTCATACCTCTAGAGAGAGTGTGGGGCGTCGTGCAGACAGGGAGTTGATGAGACCAGCTGAAGCTTGTCAGCTCATTTAGGCCTCTATAAGAACTCCCAGCTTCATTAGATGTTAGCTCATGCCTGGACCCAGACCTGTGTGGACTGTCTAGGGAGAGTGAACCCCTGTGCGGTGAGACAAAGCCTGTGTGGCTATTTGCTTGGACATTTAAAACCAGGGACTAGGGATGAGCTTCGTGTTCGAGTCGAACATACGTTCGACTCGAACATCGGCTGTTCGATCGTTCGACGAAGATCGAACGATTTGGGCCGTTCGCGCCAAATTCGAGTGACGCGAACGGCCCACAATGCACTACGCCATCGCAGTGTCATCCAGGCGCTGTGATTGGCCAAGCATGCACTGTGACCCCGCATGCTTGGCCAATCACAGCGCCGGCAGCGAGGAGAGCAATGATTGGCCACAGGCAGGATGCCTGTGGCCAATTATTGCTGAGGGTGTTTAGTACACGCCCCACACTATAAAAGGCCGCCAGCACGGCGGCCTAGTGTAGTGTGTTCCGGAGCAGGGATAGAGCAGCATAGGCAGGGACAGTGACTGTTATTTCTTTCTTGCTTAACCTGGATTCCTTTAGTTTAGGGAAAGAGAAGGATAGGTAGGGAGAGTGTCAGTGTGTTTTGTGCTTGTGCTATAGTGTGCTTAAAAAAAACATTTATTCTAGGGACAGAAAACTGTAGGTAGGGACAGTGTCAGTTTCTTTCACTCTGCAAGTCCTTGTTTCCAGGGACCTGGAAGGACAGTGAGTGAATTGTCCTTGTGCTATATTGTGCTTAAAAAAACATTTATTCTAGGGACAGAAAACTGTAGGTAGGGAGAGTGTCAGTTTCTTTCACTCTGCAAGTCCTTGTTTCCAGGGACCTGTAAGGACAGTGAGTGAATTGTCCTTGTGCTATATTGTGCTTAAAAAAAACATTTATTCTAGGGACAGAAAACTGTAGGTAGGGAGAGTGTCAGTTTATTTCACTCTGCAAGTCCTTGTTTCCAGGGACCTGTAAGGACAGTGAGTGAATTGTCCTTGTGCTATATTGTGATTAAAAAAAACATTTTTTCTAGGGACAGAAAACTGTAGGTAGGGAGAGTGTTTTTTTTCTTTCACTCTGCAAGTCCTTGTTTCCAGGGACCTGTAAGGACAGTGAGTGAATTGTCCTTGTGCTATATTGTGATTAAAAAAAACATTTTTTCTAGGGACAGAAAACTGTAGGTAGGGAGAGTGTTTTTTTTCTTTCACTCTGCAAGTCCTTGTTTCCAGGGACCTGTAAGGACAGTGAGTGAATTGTCCTTGTGCTATAGTGTGCTTAAAAAAAACATTTATTCTAGGGACAGAAAACTGTAGGTAGGGAGAGTGTCAGTTTATTTCACTCTGCAAGTCCTTGTTTCCAGGGACCTGGAAGGACAGTGAGTGAATTGTCCTTGTGCTATATTGTGATTAAAAAAAACATTTTTTCTAGGGACAGAAAACTGTAGGTAGGGAGAGTGTTTTTTTTCTTTCACTCTGCAAGTCCTTGTTTCCAGGGACCTGTAAGGACAGTGAGTGAATTGTCCTTGTGCTATATTGTGCTTAAAAAAAACATTTATTCTAGGGACAGAAAACTGTAGGTAGGGAGAGTGTCAGTTTATTTCACTCTGCAAGTCCTTGTTTCCAGGGACCTGGAAGGACAGTGAGTGAATTGTCCTTGTGCTATATTGTGATTAAAAAAAACATTTTTTCTAGGGACAGAAAACTGTAGGTAGGGAGAGTGTTTTTTTTCTTTCACTCTGCAAGTCCTTGTTTCCAGGGACCTGGAAGGACAGTGAGTGAATTCTCCTTGTGCTATATTGTGCTTAAAAAAAACATTTATTCTAGGGACAGAAAACTGTAGGTAGGGAGAGTGTCAGTTTATTTCACTCTGCAAGTCCTTGTTTCCAGGGACCTGTAAGGACAGTGAGTGAATTGTCCTTGTGCTATATTGTGATTAAAAAAAACATTTTTTCTAGGGACAGAAAACTGTAGGTAGGGAGAGTGTTTTTTTTCTTTCACTCTGCAAGTCCTTGTTTCCAGGGACCTGTAAGGACAGTGAGTGAATTGTCCTTGTGCTATATTGTGCTTAAAAAAAACATTTATTCTAGGGACAGAAAACTGTAGGTAGGGAGAGTGTCAGTTTATTTCACTCTGCAAGTCCTTGTTTCCAGGGACCTGGAAGGACAGTGAGTGAATTCTCCTTGTGCTATATTGTGCTTAAAAAAAACATTTTTTCTAGGGACAGAAAACTGTAGGTAGGGAGAGTGTTTTTTTTCTTTCACTCTGCAAGTCCTTGTTTCCAGGGACCTGTAAGGACAGTGAGTGAATTGTCCTTGTGCTATATTGTGCTTAAAAAAACATTTATTCTAGGGACAGAAAACTGTAGGTAGGGAGAGTGTCAGTTTATTTCACTCTGCAAGTCCTTGTTTCCAGGGACCTGGAAGGACAGTGAGTGAATTGTCCTTGTGCTATATTGTGATTAAAACAAAACATTTTTTCTAGGGACAGAAAACTGTAGGTAGGGAGAGTGTTTTTTTTCTTTCACTCTGCAAGTCCTTGTTTCCAGGGACCTGTAAGGACAGTGAGTGAATTGTCCTTGTGCTATATTGTGCTTAAAAAAAACATTTATTCTAGGGACAGAAAACTGTAGGTAGGGAGAGTGTCAGTTTATTTCACTCTGCAAGTCCTTGTTTCCAGGGACCTGTAAGGACAGTGAGTGAATTGTCCTTGTGCTATATTGTGATTAAAAAAAACATTTTTTCTAGGGACAGAAAACTGTAGGTAGGGAGAGTGTTTTTTTTCTTTCACTCTGCAAGTCCTTGTTTCCAGGGACCTGTAAGGACAGTGAGTGAATTGTCCTTGTGCTATATTGTGATTAAAAAAAACATTTTTTCTAGGGACAGAAAACTGTAGGTAGGGAGAGTGTTTTTTTTCTTTCACTCTGCAAGTCCTTGTTTCCAGGGACCTGTAAGGACAGTGAGTGAATTGTCCTTGTGCTATAGTGTGCTTAAAAAAAACATTTATTCTAGGGACAGAAAACTGTAGGTAGGGACAGTGTCAGTTTCTTTCACTCTGCAAGTCCTTGTTTCCAGGGACCTGGAAGGACAGTGAGTGAATTGTCCTTGTGCTATATTGTGATTAAAAAAAACATTTTTTCTAGGGACAGAAAACTGTAGGTAGGGAGAGTGTTTTTTTTCTTTCACTCTGCAAGTCCTTGTTTCCAGGGACCTGTAAGGACAGTGAGTGAATTGTCCTTGTGCTATATTGTGATTAAAAAAAACATTTTTTCTAGGGACAGAAAACTGTAGGTAGGGAGAGTGTTTTTTTTCTTTCACTCTGCAAGTCCTTGTTTCCAGGGACCTGTAAGGACAGTGAGTGAATTGTCCTTGTGCTATATTGTGCTTAAAAAAAACATTTATTCTAGGGACAGAAAACTGTAGGTAGGGAGAGTGTCAGTTTATTTCACTCTGCAAGTCCTTGTTTCCAGGGACCTGGAAGGACAGTGAGTGAATTGTCCTTGTGCTATATTGTGATTAAAAAAAACATTTTTTCTAGGGACAGAAAACTGTAGGTAGGGAGAGTGTTTTTTTTCTTTCACTCTGCAAGTCCTTGTTTCCAGGGACCTGTAAGGACAGTGAGTGAATTGTCCTTGTGCTATAGTGTGCTTAAAAAAAACATTTATTCTAGGGACAGAAAACTGTAGGTAGGGACAGTGTCAGTTTCTTTCACTCTGCAAGTCCTTGTTTCCAGGGACCTGGAAGGACAGTGAGTGAATTGTCCTTGTGCTATATTGTGATTAAAAAAAACATTTTTTCTAGGGACAGAAAACTGTAGGTAGGGAGAGTGTTTTTTTTCTTTCACTCTGCAAGTCCTTGTTTCCAGGGACCTGTAAGGACAGTGAGTGAATTGTCCTTGTGCTATATTGTGATTAAAAAAAACATTTTTTCTAGGGACAGAAAACTGTAGGTAGGGAGAGTGTTTTTTTTCTTTCACTCTGCAAGTCCTTGTTTCCAGGGACCTGTAAGGACAGTGAGTGAATTGTCCTTGTGCTATATTGTGCTTAAAAAAAACATTTATTCTAGGGACAGAAAACTGTAGGTAGGGAGAGTGTCAGTTTATTTCACTCTGCAAGTCCTTGTTTCCAGGGACCTGGAAGGACAGTGAGTGAATTGTCCTTGTGCTATATTGTGATTAAAAAAAACATTTTTTCTAGGGACAGAAAACTGTAGGTAGGGAGAGTGTTTTTTTTCTTTCACTCTGCAAGTCCTTGTTTCCAGGGACCTGTAAGGACAGTGAGTGAATTGTCCTTGTGCTATATTGTGCTTAAAAAAAACATTTATTCTAGGGACAGAAAACTGTAGGTAGGGAGAGTGTCAGTTTATTTCACTCTGCAAGTCCTTGTTTCCAGGGACCTGGAAGGACAGTGAGTGAATTCTCCTTGTGCTATATTGTGCTTAAAAAAAACATTTATTCTAGGGACAGAAAACTGTAGGTAGGGAGAGTGTCAGTTTATTTCACTCTGCAAGTCCTTGTTTCCAGGGACCTGTAAGGACAGTGAGTGAATTGTCCTTGTGCTATATTGTGCTTAAAAAAAATATTTTTTCTAGGGACAGAAAACTGTAGGTAGGGAGAGTGTCAGTTTCTTTCACTGTGAAAGTCCTTGTTTCAAGGGACAGAGAAGGACACCTGAAGGTAGCCCTTATTGCTTTTTTCCCATCTCCCTGCAGGCCATCTATTAGAATGTCTGGAAGGCAAACAAGGAGAGGCAGACAGTCAGGAGGCAATAAAAGAGGGCAAGCAGGCTCTGTGTCTGGGGGCAACAGTGCTGGTCGTGGACGCGGTGCATTGTCATCAGCACATGGCCATGGGACACGCTTGTCCTTCTTTTCGGCAGCTGGACATGTTGAGCCACATCATGCCGAAGACTTGGTAGAGTGGATGACCAAGCCCTCCTCCTCCTCCTCATCCTCTCTCACCCAGGCTCAGGGTACTGGAAAAGCAGCTGCCAAAGCGTCGTCTTCCCTGGTATCAATGTCAGACAAATCATCAGTCACTCCTTCCCTAGACCCACCATGTCCTCCTCCTGAGGAGTCCCCCGAACTGTTTCAGCACAGTGTTGGGTACATGCTCCAGGAGGATGCCCAGCGTTTCGAAGGGTCTGATGATGAAACCCAGCTAGAGGAAGGCAGTAGCGTGAGAGCAGACAGAGGGGATGCTCAAGAAGGACACCAATCTGGCAGTCATGTTCCAGCAGCTGCAGCATACTGCCAGATTGGCTCCAGTGATGAGGAGGGAGGGGATGATGAGGTCACTGACTCCACGTGGGTGCCTAATAGGAGAGAGGAGGAGGAGGAGGATGAGGAGGAGGCACATCTCCAACGAGGCAGGATGCCCTTTGGTGGCCAGCGTAAGGGCAGTACACCGACGGAATCACACCGCAGAGCTCCGCCTGTGCAGGGCGCTGCCTCTGCCCGTCATTCAAAAAGTTCTTTGGTGTGGGCCTTTTTTGAGGCTAGTGCATCAGATCGCACAGCTGCTGTTTGCAACATATGTCTCAAGCGTATATCGCGTGGCCAAAACATCAGCCGCTTGGGTACCACATGCCTGACCAGACATATGTTGACCTGCCATGCAGCTCGTTGGCAAGCCTACCTCAAAGACCCACACCAAAGAACAAAGCGGACCTCTCCTTGCACCGCATCAGCTGGGATCTCCAACCCCACTATAACTTCAGTCCTCTCTGAAACATGCACTGAGAGGAATGAAGGTGTAGAATTAGGTGTGTCACAGCCAAGTACTTGCGCCCACTCTGCTAGCAGTACACCGACGTCCGATTCTAGCAGGCAAATTTCCCTGCCCCAGCTGCTGGACCGTCGAAAGAAGTTCACTCCCAGCCATCCACATGCCCAGCGGTTGAATGCTAGCTTGGCTAAATTGCTAGCGCTTCAACTGCTGCCTTTTCAGTTGGTAGACTCGGCCCCCTTCCGTGAGTTTGTGCAATGTGCAGTTCCTCAGTGGCAGGTTCCCAAACGCCACTTTTTCTCACGGAAGGCTATTCCGGCTCTCTACCGGCATGTGGAAGGCAATGTCTTGGCCTCGCTGGACAGGGCGGTCAGCGGTAAGGTGCATATTACCGCTGACTCATGGTCCAGCAGGCATGGACAGGGACGTTACCTTTCTTTCACGGCCCATTGGGTCACTCTTTTGGCAGCTGGGAAGGATTCAGGACAAGGTGCAGTAGTGTTGGAGGTTGTCCCACCGCCACGCCTCCAAAATGCTACTACTGGTTGTGACACACCTCTCTCCTCCACCCCCTCCTCTTCTTCTTCCTCCATGGCCTCTTCCTGTGGTTTGTCCTATGAACCAGCGGTGCTCCGTAGCCGTTCACGGGGCTACGCAAGTACGCAGGCAAAAAGATGCCATGCCGTGCTTGCGCTGGTGTGTTTGGGGGACAGAAGCCACACTGGGGCAGAGGTCCTGTCTGCTCTGCAGGGCCAGGCCGAGAGGTGGTTGACGCCACGCCAGCTTAAGCCAGGAATGGTGGTTTGCGACAATGGCACCAACCTCCTCTCCGCCCTCCGACAGGGACAACTGACCCATGTGCCCTGTGTGGCTCACGTCCTTAACCTGGTGGTGCAGCGCTTCTTGGGCAGGTACCCGGGCTTACAGGATGTCCTGAGGCAGGCCAGGAAAGTCTGTGTGCATTTCCGCAGATCTTATAATGCCAGTGCTCGCCTGGCTGAGCTGCAAAAGGAGTTGAACCTGCCCAAGAACCGCCTTATATGTGACATGCCCACCAGGTGGAACTCAACGTTGGCCATGCTGCAGCGGCTGCACACGCAGCAGAGGGCCATCAATGAGTACCTGTGCGACTACGGCACCAGGACAGGGTCAGGGGAGCTTGGTTTTTTTTCTCCACGCCAGTGGGGCATGATCAGGGATGCATGCACTGTCCTGGCACCATTTGAGGAGGCCACGAGGATGGTGAGCAGTGACAGTGCATGCATCAGTGACACTGTACCTCTTGTCCACCTGTTGGAGCACACGCTGCGTGGAATAATGGACAGGGCACTTGAGGCAGAACAGAGGCAGGAAGAGGAGGACTTCCTTGCCTCTCAAGGCCCCCTTTACCCAGACAGTGTTCCTTCTGTCCCACCCATCGCACAGGAAGAGGAGGAGGAGGAGGAGGAGGAGGAGGAGGATTGTGTCAGCATGGAGGTGGAGGCTGGCACTCAGCATCATCAGCAGCAGTCTTTTAGGGATGATTTACAGTCCCAAGAAACCAGTGGACTTGTACGTGGCTGGGAGGAGGTGGCTGCGGATCATGTCGTCCTTAGTGACCCAGAGGACTCCGGAGCGAATGCCTCAGCAAACCTACGCTGCATGGCCTCCCTGATCCTGCAAAGTCTGCGGAAGGATCCTCGTATTCTTCGGATCAAGGAGAGGGACCATTACTGGCTGGCCACTCTCCTTGATCCACGGTACAAGGGTAAGGTTGCGGACCTTATGTTACCGTCGCAGAGGGAGCAGAGGATGAGACAACTCCGGGAGGCCTTGCAGAAAGGTCTGTGCAACGCGTTCCCAGAGACTGGGAGGTTGCAAACTCCTGGTCCTGGACAACGAGTTGCTGAGGCTTCGGCCAGTCAAAGAAGGAGCGGTGGGGAAGGTGGCCGTCTGACCGATGCGTTCAGACAATTCTTTAGTCCGCAGCCCCAAAGTATGATCGGTTCCAGCAACCATCGCCAGCGTCTGATAAACATGGTGCAGGAATATCTAGGGGCAAGGTCAGACTTGGACACCTTCCCCACCGAAAATCCTCTGGCTTACTGGGTCTTGAGGATGGATCACTGGCCAGAGCTTGCACAGTATGCAATTGAGCTACTGGCCTGTCCTGCATCCAGCGTTCTTTCGGAACGCACATTCAGTGCTGCTGGAGGATTTGTCACGGATCACAGGGTGCGCCTGTCCACCGACTCGGTTGATCGACTGACTTTCATCAAGATGAACCAGTCTTGGATCACCACCAGCTACCACACACCTGATGCTGATATAACAGACTAATTGATTTTAACATGTCACATCCCTTCAAGACTGATGCTGATGCTGAGTGCCTGTGCTGTTATGTTGACTGGCTATCCTCCTCCTCCGAGTCCTCAATGATACGATTGATGATGATAGCTTGTAAGATCATTTTTGTTTATGGGTGCCGCCACCAGTGCCTAACGCCCAATTTTTCAGCCCCTGTTTAACAGGGGCGTGTAATTACAATTTTTGAAGCAATACTTTGCAACAGGGCTCATTGCTGTGCTCCAAGTACAGTATCTGTGAGGAGTTGCAGTGTTGTGCCACCAGTGCCTAAGGCCCAATTTTTCAGCCCCTGTTTAACAGGGGCGTGTCATTACAATTTTTGAAGCAATACTTTGCAACAGGGCTCATTGGTGTGCTCCAAGTACAGTATCTGTGAGGAGTTGCAGTGTTGTGCCACCAGTGCCTAAGGCCCAATTTTTCAGCCCCTGTTTAACAGGGGCGTGTCATTACAATTTTTGAAGCAATACTTTGCAACAGGGCTCATTGCTGTGCTCCAAGTACAGTATCTGTGAGGGGTTGCAGTGTTGTGCCACCAGTGCCTAAGGCCCAATTTTTCAGCCCCTGTTCAACAGGGGCATGTAATTACAATTCTTGATCTAATAATTCACAGCAGGGCCCATTGCTGCACCCACCAAGAGTAACTGTCAGGGCTTACAGTGTTGTGGCACCAGCACCACCATCAAAGGCCCAATTTTTACTACCACTGTTCAACAATTATATGTAATTAAAATTCCTGATATAATAGTTGACAGCAGGGCGTTCCAGCACCAACCAAGAGTAACTGTGAGTGCTTACAGTGTTGTGCCAACACCAACAACTAAGGGGCCTATTTCTGCAGAGTATATACGGCAGGTCCCTACTTTCAAACATCCAACTTACAAACGACTCCTACTTGCAAACGCAAGAAGACAACAGGAAGTGAGAGGAAATCTACCACTAGGAAGGAAAATTCTCTCCTGTAAGAATAAATATGGGAGAAAGGTGTCTCCTCTGTACTGATGCTTTATCAGCAATCCTTGTTTCAAGAAAAAGACCACATTTCAAAAAGAGTTGTCATTGGGACGGAAAGTGAGGTGAAATGTTCTGAACAGGGGCACAGACAGCAAAACAAATGTTACAGGGGTGATAACCCTTACCTATGTTTTCCAAAAAGTTTAAAAATAGATGTTTGGTCTGGAGCTACACTTCAACAATGTACCTGTTCAAAATTACAAACAGACTCTACATAAGAACAAACCTACAGTCCCTGTCTTGTATGCACCGCCTGTATAGGGCTGTTCAGAGTATATAGGGCCTTTTTTATTTTATGTGCGGGGTTCCCCTTAATATCCATACAAGACCCAAAGGGGCTGGTAATGGGCTGGGGTAGGGGGGGGGTCATGGGGTAGCTATGCCATTTTTCTTAAAGAATTTCATCCATATTACCGGGACCAGACATTACATTAAAGCCGCAAGCAGTTTTAAATGGCTTTTTTTTCCTTTAGAAGTGTCATTTTGTGCAGGGACAGTTCTAAACACGGGAAACACGTGGCACTTCACAGGCATACTTTAGACACCCCCCAGGTACGATATTTAAAGGAATATTTGACTTTTTTTTTTTCACTTTATGCATCATTAAAATGACTGCTCCCGAAAAACGACCGTTTTTAAAACTTCTTTTTGCATTGATACATGTCCCCTGGTGCAGAACCCGGGTTCCCAAACCCTTTTTAGGACAATAACATGCATAATAGTTGTTATAATTAGCACTTTAGAATTCGAACGTTCGCATCCATTGTATTTAATAGGGTTCTAATGTTCGTTCGAACTATCGGTCCGTTCGCGGGTTCTGGTGCGAACCGAACCCGGGGGTGTTCGGCTCATCACTACCAGGGACTTAGGGACTAGGACAGCACTAGGCTGATCCCAGTTGTTAGTTAGGAAACCTGTATGTTTAGTCAGAGGTCAAGTTGACCAGGATTTATTTTGTTTATGTTTCTTTTTCTTTGCTGTGTTTTGTCACTGTAAATAGAAAATAAACCGCACCTTTTTGATTTTGAAAACCACAACCTCCGTTTGCTGGGCCTGTTTTTGTGTGGGGAGCCCATCTCGGGGGTCACACACACCCGCTGCCGAGCTAACCCCCTCACAATATATATATATATGTGTATATGTATTTATTTAAATGTGTGTGTATATACATGTATATATAATGTGTGTGTATGTATACATACAGTGGAGCCTTGGATTACAAGCATAATCCGTTCTAGGAGAATTCTCGTATTCCAATGCACTCGCATATCAAATCGAGTTTCCCCATAGAAGTCAATGGAAACAAAAATAATTTGTTCTGCATTGACTTCTATGGCATGCAATACCGCATGTGGCCAGAGGTGGGGGGCGTCAGAGAGCATCGGTAATACTCGGAAAGGCTCGGGGACAGCTCGGCTGAACTTGGAAAACCTTGGACAGGCTTGGGAACAGAGTATTTCTGTGTTTTTCCAGGATTTCCAAACGGCTCCGCTCGGCTCTGACGCCCCCGCACCTCAGGCCAAAAGCGGTACTGCACACCGCTGTGGCTTGAATCCTGCTCGTTTTGTGAGACAACCCTCGCAAACTGAGTCAGAATTAAAAAAAAAATAGGTGCTCGTATTGCGAATTGCGAAACGCTCAATAACCACGTTACTCGCAATAAGAGGTTTCACTGTATATATATTATGTAGGGGGACTCGTTATTTTATTAACATTAACAACGCTGTCTGTCCGTGTACTGAGCAGTGATCATTTACTAATCTCTGTGTGACAGATCTAGCCAGGACAGAGGCTTTTGGAGAGGACTGAATGCTAGCCTCCTGCCTGTCGATTATGGGCCAGGGCCTCAAGACAGGAATGCGGATGGGTTATCCCGGCAGACAGACCTGAAACCTTAAGACTACTTTTCCAACATCCTTGAGTTGACCCGTTCGGGGTCCCACTGTGGCTGTTGGACTATTTCCCAGGAGGGAGTATTGTCATGAACCTTTGAATACTGAAGTATTTCTCCTTTGAATCTATTACACAGTGGGGGGTCTTCTGCCCTGGCTTAAGGCTAACCCCCCCTCCAGACGGCTCCATGGTCTGGAAGAAAAGCATTGTTCTGTGTTTGACTGTTTGTTTATGTACTTTAATTACCCCCTGTGGCTTCTGTGTCAATACACATCTCAGTTCTCCTATTCATGCTATCGGACCAATCCCTGCTGACCCTGTTTCAAGTCCTCATTTGCATGGCCAAGAGAACCTAATTGAAAACTACAATGTACTTTACAATTGACCAATAGGAAAGTGGTTGTTGGGGGCAGGGTGTTCAAAACTGCTGTATAAGAGTGTGTGTGTGCATCCAATAAAATGAGATTCCTGTTTGAACTTACATACAGCCTGCCTGGTGTTTGTTCTGAACTATCACAAATGGATTACAATGTAACATAACTGTAGTTTGAATCCTGGAGCATCGGATGACCGAACCATCAGACGTTGCGATCTGCAATATGATCCAATAGTAGCAGAGGAGTGTCGGGAGAGTGGAACCGAGCAAGAAAGGGACTCGTTACATTGGTTGGCAGCGGTGGGATTTGCTCTCCAGTTACTGGGACACTCCAAACCACCACAGTGAATGACCAGCTATGCAGCCTGCAGGAAAGCCACGCTGAAAGACTTACTTGAGAGCCGAGATGGACCAGAGGGACGGTGATGCAGGACCCCGGTCAGTTGAAGATTTGTTTCAGCAACGAGTTCGAGAGCGCTTGGCATTATATGGTGCTAACCCATCAGAGACCGCCATACAGGAAGCCTTTAGAGGCATCCAGCTGCAGGATGAGCGACAAGAGAAAAAACTACAGCGACAAAAGAGAGAACTAGAGCGACAAAAGAGAGAACTAGAGCGACAAAAGAGAGAGCTAGAGCGGCAACATGAGGCGAGAATGGCGGAAATACGGCAATCGGAGACAACACCTAAAGAAGAAGCAGCACCAACTGAAAGGAGAGGAGAGATACAGATACCAGCCGACATGGAAAAGGAATTCAGAAGGAGGTTGCGAGAGATGCAGATACAGCATAGAGGACCAGTATCAGAGGAGGTCCTGCTGGGATGGTCTGATTCAATCCGCTGCAAACTCTGGAAGAAAGCGCTAGCTCTCGAGCAGCAACACCAGGGAAAAGTTCTCCCCTCCATCCATGTAACGTACTGGTCGCAGTATGAAGTACGAATGCTGTTATTGGGGGAACAACCGAAGCAGGAGTGGACAGCTGAGTTAAGCAGGCTGATCCGGGCAGAGATGCGGTTGGATGAGAGCTACAGAGCCCTCCGGTGGTATGTAGCCCAAGAGGGCCCGTGGTCAGCGGATGACAGCCCCACGGAAGGCTTTGACTATAATGGCCGGGGATTGTTGTAGTGGAGGCTGTCCGAGGACCCTGACTTTGGGAGTGATCGGGAGTGGCGTTTGGAGGAAATAATGGAGCACAGAGAGCAAAGACTGAATGTCTCGGAAGGGCACTGGGCACAGGAAGATTTGGAGTTTCTGGCCGTTCAGGAATGGGAGCTGGAAATTGCCTACAAACAGCTGCTAGACTCTGCTCAGCAGCAGGGTGGGGCTCCCTTTGCCTGGGACTATCAGGAATTACCAGTTGACAACTATGAAATCCTGGCTGAAGAATCGGCAGTGGAAAATCTGGAGATTGCCATCCCTAAAGCCGAAGTGGATGATATGGAGTTCCAGGGAGCTAGCCTGGCTGAAGAATCGGCAGTGGAAAATCTGAAGATTGCCACTCCTAAAGCCGAAGTGGATGATATGGAGTTCCAGGGAGCTAGCCTGGCTGAAGAATTGGCAGTGGAAAATCTGAAGATTGTCATCCCTAAAGCCGAAGTGGATAATATGGAGTTCCAGGGAGCTAGGGCAGTTAGCTCATCTCCCCAGCCACAGATTACAGAAGGTATGGACTTAAGGGACTGTTCAGAGGATGTTATGGATTATGCATCGCCTGCTCAAGTACTGGCAGCAGGACAGAGTACTGCAGACCCCTGCTCTACACCCGTGGCAGTTTTGGAGGCCCGAGGTGAGAAGGTGATGGTTCCTCTTTCCCAGTGGATTTCAGAGATGCAGGGGGGAGAAGCAGCCCTTTTCCCTCCCCAACAGTTAGCCAGAGCAGATGGTGTGGAGTCCCCAGCAGAAGTGCTGGCAACAGGGCAGAGTGCTAGCAACCTCTGCCCAGCACCGGAAACAACTGTGGAGTTTCAGGGAGCCGGGGCAGTTGGCCCCTCTCTCCAGCAACAAGCTGAGGTGGTAAAGCTTTTACCCCCAGCTGAATCACTGGCAGCAAGGCAGAATGCTACTGGCCTCTGCACACAACTGCAACTTGAGCGGAGATCAGTGGATGGGACTGCGGTCTCCACGCACAGCAACCCAGCAGAAGAGCTGGCAACAGAGCAGAATGCCGCGGGCCTCTGCTCTCAACTAACAGAAGAGGGAGTTCCTGTGGTTGTGGATGGGACTTCGGTCTTCACTGACACAACCCCAGAAAATGGTGTGACACTGAGACAGGAGGATGTCAGCCTTGCTTTGCAAGCACTAGGGGATTTTCACCTACCACAAGGGGATGGGAATTCAGTCTTCACTTGTATACCCCAGGAATGCTGGGCAGTTGGCCCAGATCCCCAACAGCATAACGGACTGAGCCCGGTCACCCTGTCTTCTCTCCAGCAGCTGAAAGGACTCCAGGGAGAAGGGCCAGTCCAGGCCTCTCCCCAGCGGCGGATATGTTCTCTGAGAGAGGCAGAGGTTGGCTGGGTGAGTAATGCTCTGTTTGGAGCAATTTGTTTGGGGTACTGTGTGGATACTGGCATTGGGGGAATAGAACTATGGACTAACTTCGAAGTCAACCCGTCTGGGGTCTCCTCCTATGTTAGTCTCCTGCCGAAAGGGGAGATGTGTGACAGATCTAGCCGGGACAGAGGCTTTTGGAGAGGACTGAATGCTAGCCTCCTGCCTTCCGATTATGGGCCAGGGCCTCAAGACAGGAATGCGGATGGGTTATCCCGGCAGACAGACCTGAAACCTTAAGACTACTTTTCCAACATCCTTGAGTTGACCCGTTCGGGGTCCCACTGTGGCTGTTGGACTATTTCCCAGGAGGGAGTATTGTCATGAACCTTTGAATACTGAAGTATTTATTCTTTGAATCTATTACACAGTGGGGGGTCTTCTGCCCTGGCTTAAGGCTAACCCCCCCTCCAGACGGCTCCATGGTCTGGAAGAAAAGCTTTGTTCTGTGTTTGACTGTTTGTTTATGTACTTTAATTACCCCCTGGGGCTTCTGTGTCAATACACATCTCAGTTCTCCTATTCATGCTATCGGACCATTCCCTGCTGACCCTGTTTCAAGTCCTCATTTGCATGGCCAAGAGAACCTAATTGAAAACTACAATGTACTTTACAATTGACCAATAGGAAAGTGGTTGTTGGGGGCAGGGTGTTCAAAACTGCTGTATAAGAGTGTGTGTGTGCATCCAATAAAATGAGATTCCTGTTTGAACTTACATACAGCCTGCCTGGTGTTTGTTCTGAACTATCACAAATGGATTACAATGCCACATAGCTGTAGTTTGAATCCTGGAGCATCGGATGACTGAACCATCAGACGTTGCGATCTGAAATATGATCCAATAGTAGCAGAGGAGTGTCGGGAGAGTGGAACCGAGCGAGCAAAGGGGCTTGTTACACTCTGTTTCTGTGAATTTCTTGTACTGTAATCTCGTAGAGTCTCACGAGATTCCAGTATCAGGGGCCGTTCTCCAGTGTTGGAAGCGTTGGTAGATGAAGCAGTGTATATATTTACGGACACCCAAGTTTGATATTTTCCCATATTGAACCAGATCTAAATCAGTACGTTGGGTCCTAATGTCTCCATTTCAAAGATGTCCAATTTGAATGTTCAGCCAGTAATACCAAGAATTACTAATATTAATGATGATGGTTTTCCATGCCAGCTATCTATTACAAAAATATTATAATATACAGTACATAAAGCCAAAACATATACAATTTCAACTGTTCATTTATTTTTAATAAAAAATATCATATTATAAATATAATAATAATAAGCAGGAGAGCAATGACAACAACAATTTTCTACAGTGCTCTCTGATACAATGAGAAAATATCAGATGGCGTACATATGTGACATCGAGAATTGATCCAAACACCGGAGGGTAGAACAGATCTGCGTCTCTGTGGAGATACACCACTTCAATTTAGGCTTTTTGCAAAACGTCAGTGATATGATGTACTGGTTGCTAAGGAACACTAAGTCATAATGATGTGACATTAATTAATGCCATTTCTTGACTGAAATATTTGTAAACACATAACCATTATATATAACAGAAAAGAAGCTTACATTTCATGCTATAAAACGAGGATGTTTTGATATCACTGCTGATCACATGCAACCAAACCGTCTTTTAAAAAGCCGTGTTTAGAAATTCCACACAACATATGTAAGGACACATATTGTATTACTTGTGTGCTAAACTAAAATGCCAGATTGTCAGTATGCAAGGCTTTTAAAAGTTGTAGTTGATGCAAATAAAACATGACAAATGTGAGACAACTCACATTAATGCGTCGTTTTTTTTATAATTTTTTTCCTACTGTCAGTTAAGAAATTCACAGTAATGGCTGATATTCATGCCTCAACTTAAAGCCAAATTCTAGCTTTTTGTATAAAAAAATAAATACATTTGTTCATCAGTTAAAACTAAAATACTCACACATTTTCTCTCCAGTGCTGTCCCTCCTTTCGTCCACTAGATGCATCTTTTCTTCGAATGAACCCCAATGTCATTCAGCTTGCTTCCTGTGTGCTTAGGGTGTCATAGACACACCTTCTGGTGTGTCTTCACTGCCTTGGGCTCACAGTACATTCTACAGAACAGTGTTCACACACCACTACATGAGCCCCCTTCAATGCAGTGGTAATGATTGTTCACCCGAAAAAACTGGACAAGAAGAGGAAGTACCTTGCTTATTATGTGACTGGCTGGAAGATACTTGAGATTAAGGTATTAATACTGAATATTTTTAAATATGTAGCGCTGGTCCCAAATTGGTCCACGCTATGTTAAATTTAGGGGGTGTTCTGAGCTAATAGTTGGGCTCAGACTTACTGATTTCTATTCTGCTTCTGCTCTGGTTGTGATACTGCCTGGCAGTTATATTCCCTGTTTGCCTGTAGGTGGCACTGCCACCGCTGGTCCATGTTGGAATACAGGAGTATCACAGCAGTATTGGGTGTTCTTTCTCGGCAGCCATGCGGTGGGCGTGGTTGGCCCGCTGTGCATGCTGGGAAGGGGTACATAAGGGGAAGACACCATTGGTTCTGAGTCCTTCTGGTGCGCCTCGTGGCCCTCATGGCACAGGGTGCGTGTGAGTGTTCTAGCCCCGGCACCTTCAGCCCGAGGCTACATCTCTGCTCGCCAGGCCTAGCTCTGCTGATTTGGGCCTACATTTCTGAGGGGTATCCCAAGCTGTCCATCCATGGGAAAGAAGCTCTTGAAGAGGGAGCCAGGGAAGGACCTACCCCAGAGGAGACTGGCAAGGCGCCGATGTCTCGGGGGAGGCCTGGAAACTCGTTCAAGGAGGGATACACTCAAAAGTTCTATTATTGCTTGTCGGGAGGTTTGGGACATTTAAAATCCTGTGGCAGAGGATTCCCGGACGCATCCTAAAGCTCATCAGGTCTGTGGCAGAGACCCAAATTCATCAGGTCTGTGGCAGAGACCCAAGTTCATCAGGTCTGTGGCAGAGACCTTCATTCATCTACAACAGTTTATGGCAGAAACTGTCTAAAGTTTGATCACTGCATCATTCCGGCTGCTAGGACCGTGAGAGGGAACTATCCGGCTGAGCAATACCCACTCAGGCTTGAGTGGCGACGTTTGTAAATTCTTTGTGCCTCTGGTGCCGCGTGCCTGAACCTTCCCCTATACTTCTATACTTGGCTACAGATTACTAGATGGTAGCTAAATATTTTCCTGTTAGTTTGAGGCCTGTATTGATTGGTCCAAACCCTGGCTGCCATTCATCATCTTGGTTAGAGTAAAGCAAATTAATTTGCTAGAAATGCTGTGAAAGTTTAGGAGATATTTATAGTATTATTATAGGCTTACCTGTAGGTACAAGGGTAAAGAATGGGTTTACATCCACTTTAACTGTAACAGTGTAGAATTTGTGGGTTCTTTTGCTAACTAGCTAGAACATTTTTGTTAATGTAGCGCCCTTTCACTTTTTAAGTGTGTTAGGTGTCTAAATTTAGGGGCTAGTCTGAGCTATTAGCCAGGCTCAGACCATTCTCATTGCTAGGTATTGCTTCTGCCTATGTGATGCTGCCTGGTGTATGGTTCCCTGCGGCCTGTGGGTGGCGCTGTCACATCGGGTCAGGGTTGAGCCAGGGGTTGTATTACTACGCCTTGGGGTGTCCTCTCTCGGCAGCGGTACAGTGGGCATGGTTAACCTGCTGTGCATGCCGGGAGAGGGTACTTAACGGGCAGACGCTATAGTGGGGGGTCGGTTCCTGTGGTCCCCCGTCAGGGTCGGAGAAGCAGGAGTAGACACGTACCCCACCTCCGGTGGCCCTCATGGCAAGGGGTACGTGTGGATGTGATCGGGCCCAGGCACCTTTAGCTTGGGGCCTGCAACTTTGCAACTGGGACTAGCACCTTTAGCTAGGGCCTATCCCCCAAGAGAAGAGTCCCAGGATACCCAGGGAAGGGTACCCGCTCTGACCAAGAGGAAGCCAGGGGAGGATCGGTCCCATTGAGGAGATGAGTAATGGAAGATTGCTGTCTCGGGAGAGGCCTGAGGAAACTAACCTATAGAGTGCCCATTGGCATCATCCTGTTCTTAAAGTCTACAGAGGTTAGAGGATTTCTAACACCCGTCCCAGGAGGGGATAGGGTGGCGGAACTGTTCGAGCTCCACACCGGCTGCTAGGGCTGTGAGAGAGAACTATCCGGGTGAGCCAAGCCCACTTGGGATCGAGTGGCGACGAGATTGCTTGTTGTGCCTAGATCTATTCTTCATAATATTTCTTCTTTCATCCACCTGTCTATATCTACTACGCAGCAAATAGAAAATAAACTCTCTGTTGTAGTTAAAGTACTTGTGGACATTGTTTTCTTTGGTGAAGAAACAGAGACTTGATTCCATATTCTGGGGGAGAGAACCAGTGGAAAGGGTAATTCGCTGAAAGACCCAAAATTTATGAACACCGCTTAACTTCTTCAAACGGGAGGGTACGGGCACATAGCACGGTGTGCCTTGACTCGCAAGTGAGCCAGGCGAGGAAAAAGGTTTGTGTGCTACATTAATATAACAAAGAGTCAAACAGCAGCCATTTACAATAAGTACTCATTTCCGGAGAATAGTTAACACCCTGCTGCATGTTCATTGTGTCTGGGTTACATAACGTAATTACACATGGGCTGCTAAAGGGGTGTCACCACATGCTGACAGTAAAAATTCAGAATTCAGAATTAACTCTCTGCACACCACTATACTCCCTTATATATTTCTTGCACAAAAACTGAATTTTCCAACTTCGCCAACTGTCTCAAAATGATCATCATTGGGCAGTCTCTACTCCCAGTGTGCAAAACTACAAATACCGGTACGTACTTGCTGACAGCATATTTTATTGGACATAAAGGGGGAGATTTAGTAAACTGGTGTGCACAGAATTTGGTGCAGCTGTACATAGTCATCTAATCAGTTTCTAGTTTTTTTGTCAAAGTTTAATTAAACAAGCTAAAGTTAGAAGCTAATTGGTTAGTATGCACAACAGCGCCAGATTATGTGTGCACCAGGTTTTGAAAATCTCCCCCCTTGTGTCAATATGGGGCAAACAGGCACAGGTCTGGTCATTGACCTGTACTATGCAATGTAAGATAGAAGAATGAAGATACACCCTTGCTCAAATTCTAAAGTTTTATATATTGTGACAGCAGGAAGGTAAAGTCACCTGGTTGCATCCAGGGGGGTAGATATATTTCGCCCAGATTCAGGCTTTACGCCGACTTATACAACTAGGTGGAGAGTTGTATAAGGCTAGTGGGCTCATGGATGACTCATACCTCTAGGGAGAGTGTGGGGCGTCGTGCAGACAGAGATGAGGAGACCAGCTGAAGCTTGTCAGCTCATTTAGGCCTCTATAAGAACTCCCAGCTTCATTAGATGTTAGCTCATGCCTGGAACCAGACCTGTGTGGACTGTCTAGGGAGAGTGAACCCCTGTGCGGTGAGGCAAAGCCTGTGTGGCTATTTGTTTGGACTTTTACTAAACCAGGGACTTAGGGACTAGGACAGCACTAGGCTGATCCCAGTTGTTAGTTAGGAAACCTGTATGTTTAGTCAGAGGTCAACTTGACCAGGATTTATTTTGGTTATGTTTCTTTTGCTTTGCTGTGTTTTGTCACTGTAAATAGAAAATAAACCGCACCTTTTTTGATTTTGAAAACCACAACCTCCGTTTGCTGGGCCTGTTTTGTGTGGGGAGCCCATCCCGGGGGTCACACACACCCGCTGCCGAGCTAACCCCCTCACAGTTGGTGGAGAACCAGTGGCAGTTTTTTTTAAGCCAGCATGGAGGAGATACTGAAGCAGCTGGCTCTAGCAAATGCCAATCAACAGCAGACAAATGCAGGTTTGCAAAGGAGCCTTGCAGCCCAGCAGCAGACAAACGCAACTTTGCAACAGAGTCTGGAGGCTCAGCAACGAGCCCAGCAGCAATCTGAGGCCCGCTTCATAGACCTGTTGCAGAAGCAAGAGCAGAGACTACAACAACAGATGGAAGCAGTAATGCAGCAACGTCCGCAGACCAGTGAGGAAAGCCGTCCCACTAATACCGCGTCCTTTGGGGTGAGTCGTTTATTGACAAAAATGACTGGAGAGGATGATCCAGAGGTATTTTTGACCACATTTGAAAGGACCGCTGAAAGAGAAAAGTGGCCTGAGGAGCAGTGGGCTGGACTGGTGGCTCCTCTGTTAACTGGTGAATCGCAGAAAGCTTACTATGACCTAGAGCCTAACCAAGCAAAAGACTATGTGATGCTAAAAGCTGAAATATTGGCAAGGCTGGGTGTCACCCAGGCTGTCCGGGCTCAGCGTGTGCATAACTGGACTTTCCAGCTTGGAAAACCCCCCAGGTCTCAAATGTATGATCTCATTCACCTGAGCAGAAAGTGGCTACAGCCAGAGACTTTGTCCGCACCAAAGATTGTGGAACGTGTTGTAATGGATCGGTTTTTGAGAGCTCTTCCTACTGCCATCCAAAAGTGGGTAAGCCATGGAGACCCAGAGACGGCCGATGGTCTTGTGGATCGTGTGGAGAAATACTTGGCTACAGAGAACCTGACGGCCTCTTCCAGAGACACTCGGACTTTCCACCCTAAGACCAGACCATCCCCAGGGGCGGATAAGAGGATTCCAAGGGGTGAGGATGGAGAGAGTGAGAGGGTGGGAGCTCTACCCCAAGTTTGGCGAGAACAGCCTGGGAAATCAGCGGCTCAAGAGGCGGCAAGAAGGATCGTTTGCTACCGCTGCCGGCAAGCGGGACATATTGCAGCCAATTGCCCGGTTGTGGAGGAACCCATGCAGTGTGACTTTCTGACGGGCAGACGTCAGTCGCTGTGTGCGACAGTCGCATGCACTGCCATTCGAGGAACTGAGAAACATTTATGCAAAATGTGTGTTAATGGTAGAAATGTTGTGGTATTGCTGGATTCAGGTAGCCTTGTGACCCTGATAAAGGCTGAGTTAGTTAAAACAGAGGTCTCTGGGAATAGCAAGGTAGCTGTTATTTGTGTGCATGGGGACACCCGAGAGTATCCAGTGACTACAGTGTGTTTCGAGACCCCCAAAGGTACCCTCTCTCATCCAGTGGGCTTAGTATCTCAGTTACCGCATGACGCCATTGTGGGAAGGGATTTTCTGAAGTTCTGGGAACTGTGGGATGATCCTGAGCCCCTCACTGGTGCCCCTATGTACCAGGAATGTGATAGCCAGAACTCCCCTGAGAGTGGTGAGGACTCTCCGGAATTTCCCTTATCAGTATTGGCAGGGGAGACTCAAGAAACTGGAGAGGAGCCCACCTCCTCAGACGAAAACCTACCGTCTGTGGAGTTTTCTGATCTTGAGGTTCACAGGGAAAACTTTGCCACAGAACAGTTGAAAGACCCCGCCCTAATAAAGGCACGGGAAAACGTAGTGAAAATAGATGGTGAGTTAGTGAACCCAGATAATACCTGCACTTACCCATACTTCAGCGTAGAGAAGGACCTACTGTATCGGGTGGCAAAAAGGGCAGAAGAAACCGTTGAGCAGCTTGTGGTGCCCAAACCTTACAGGAAGTTGGTGTTGGAGTTGGCCCATGGGCACATTCTTGGAGGTCATCTGGGGACAGAGAAAACCCGAGAGAGGGTATTACAGAGATTCTATTGGCCGGGGGTGATGAAGGACGTAGAAAATTATTGTTCCTCCTGCCCTGTGTGTCAGAGGTTGGCCCCGATGCCACATTTCCGTAGCCCGCTGGTCCCTCTACCCATCATTGAGGTCCCGTTTGAGAGGATCGCCATGGATTTGGTAGGTCCTATAATCAAGTCCGCTAGGGGACACCAGTACATATTAGTTATAATGGACTATGCCACCCGTTATCCAGAAGCGATCCCTCTCCGAAATACCTCGGCCAAAACCATAGCCAAAGAGCTATCTCTTGTTTTTAGCCGGGTGGGTATTTGTAAAGAACTGCTTACGGACCAAGGTACACCCTTTATGTCCCGGGTTATGAAAGAGCTGTGTAAATTGTTCAAAGTGACGCAATTGCGTACGTCTGTGTATCACCCCCAAACCGATGGGCTGGTTGAAAGATTCAACAAAACCCTAAAACAAATGTTGAAGAAAGTGGTGGATAGAGATGGAAAGGATTGGGACTGTTTACTTCCTTATTTGATGTTTGCTATTAGGGAGGTGCCCCAATCCTCTACGGGATTCTCCCCCTTTGAGTTACTGTATGGGAGACACCCAAGAGGGCTGTTGGATATTGCCAAGGAAACTTGGGAAAGTGAGAGTTCTCCCCACAGGAGTGTGATTGAGCATGTCGCCCTGATGCAAGATCGAATTGCACAGGTAATGCCCATCGTGAAGGAACATTTGGCCCAAGCGCAGTTGGCACAGCAGAGAGTGTACAACCGTGGAGCCAAGACCCGTACCTTTTCCCCGGGGGATAGGATATTGGTACTTGTCCCTACGGTTGAAAGTAAATTCCTTGCCAAATGGCAAGGCCCCTACGAGATAATGGAAAAAGTGAGCGAAGTGAATTACAAGGTCAGACAACCAGGAAGGCGAAAGCCCGAACAGATCTATCACGTTAATCTGTTGAAAGCCTGGAGGGATAGAGAGTCCCTAGTCGCAGACACTTGGTCACCAGCTCAAACTGGTTGTGTGATTCCTGAGGTTGGAATAGCAGCCACCTTGTCACAACCCCAACAACAGGAGGTTAAGGAGTTTGTGCTTCGCAACAAGGAGGTATTCTCTGAGCTGCCGGGACAAACATCTGGGGTAGAGCATGACATCATTACCCCGCCCGGTGAAAGGGTGAAGTTAAAACCCTATCGGATCCCAGAGGCTCGACGGGAGGCAATACGGGAGGAAGTACAGAAAATGCTGAACTTAGGGGTGATAGAGGAGTCCCAAAGTGATTGGTCTAGTCCCATCGTGTTGGTGCCTAAACCGGATGGGAGCTGGCGATTTTGTAACGATTTTCGTCAGTTGAACAAAGTTACAAAATTTGACACCTACCCCATGCCACGTATAGATGAGTTGATCGACCGGCTGGGAACAGCCCGATACATGACGACTCTTGACCTCACAAAAGGGTATTGGCAAATCCCCCTGGCCAAGTCGGCCAAAGAGAAAACCGCATTTGTAACCCCAGACGGGGCGTTCCAATATAAAAGAATGCCGTTCGGGTTACAGAATGCGCCGGCCACATTCCAGCGGAAAATGGACCAGATGCTGAGGCCCCATCGGAAGTATGCTGCGGCTTACCTGGATGACGTAATTGTCCATAGCACAGATTGGGCCTCACATCTGCCAAAAGTGCAAGCAGTCCTGGACTCTGTTCGGGAAGCGGGGTTTACGGCTAACCCCAAGAAGTGTACCATTGGGCAGGAGGAGGCCAAATATCTTGGGTACACCATTGGGAGGGGAGTAATAAAACCCCAACTCAACAAAGTCGAGGCCATCCAGAGTTGGCCACGTCCCAACAGCAAGAAGCAGGTACGAGCCTTTCTGGGAATCGCTGGGTATTATCGGCGATTCATTCCCCACTTTGCTTCTAAGGCTGTGCCCCTAACCAACCTGACGAAGGGGAAAGGGTCGGTCATGATTAAATGGACCCCCGAGGCTGAGGCAGCATTCCAATTCTTGAAACAAGCCTTATGTAGCCAGCCAGTGTTGTACTCACCCGACTTCTCTAAAGACTTTGTCGTACAAAGTGATGCGTCAGATGTGGGGTTAGGAGCAGTATTGTCCCAGGTCTGGAACGGGGAAGAGCACCCAGTCATTTACCTCAGCAGGAAGTTGAAGTCCCATGAGGTAAATTACGCCACCGTTGAAAAGGAGTGTTTAGCGGTGAAGTGGGCTCTAGATTCCCTTCGGTACTACCTGCTAGGTAGGCACTTTGACATGGTTACGGATCACGCTCCGTTAAAGTGGATGGCTCAAAACAAGGAAACAAATAGAAGAGTGAATAGGTGGTTCCTGGCCCTCCAGGAATTCAACTTCACAGTAAAGCATCGCCCTGGCGTTCAAATGGGGAATGTGGATGCTTTGTCTCGAGTACATGAATGCCTGATTGCTGGTGTTCCAACCCCGAGGTTAAAACAAGAGGGGGGGGTATGTGACAGCAGGAAGGTAAAGTCACCTGGTTGCATCCAGGGGGGTAGATATATTTCGCCCAGATTCAGGCTTTACGCCGACTTATACAACTAGGTGGAGAGTTGTATAAGGCTAGTGGGCTCATGGATGACTCATACCTCTAGGGAGAGTGTGGGGCGTCATACAGACAGGGAGTTGATGAGGCCAGCTGAAGCTTGTCAGCTCATTTAGGCCTCTATAAGAACTCCCAGCTTCATTAGATGTTAGCTCATGCCTGGAACCAGACCTGTGTGGACTGTCTAGGGAGAGTGAACCCCTGTGCGGTGAGGCAAAGCCTGTGTGGCTATTTGTTTGGACTTTTACTAAACCAGGGACTTAGGGACTAGGACAGCACTAGGCTGATCCCAGTTGTTAGTTAGGAAACCTGTATGTTTAGTCAGAGGTCAACTTGACCAGGATTTATTTTGGTTATGTTTCTTTTGCTTTGCTGTGTTTTGTCACTGTAAATAGAAAATAAACCGCACCTTTTTTGATTTTGAAAACCACAACCTCCGTTTGCTGGGCCTGTTTTGTGTGGGGAGCCCATCCCGGGGGTCACACACACCCGCTGCCGAGCTAACCCCCTCACAATATATATATATATATATATATATATATAAACACAGGAGGTGCTGAAGGGGTGTGACCACATGACACTAAAGCCAGGTTCACATCTACCCATGTCCGCTTTTGTTTGTTTTTAGTGCATTTTTTCATCTGTTGTAGTAGCATTTACATAATTTTTTATTATTTTATTGGACAGCATGGTGCGTGAAACTGCACAGAAAAAAAGACATGCCTCATTTGCCAAACTGCACCGCACTGCACTGTATAGATCTGATCAGCCTCACTGAACAACATTGCTTCTTATGGCACATCAATTGTTTTGCTTTATAACACACGCATTAAAACACAAGGGTGTGAACTGGGCCTAAAAATTCTTAATTGACACTCTGCACTTACATATTAAAAATGTTTTTGAGTTATATAATGATTTGAATGTTCAAACTGAGAAAAAAAAAAGCATTTAGTAATAAATATCTGCATGGTCTGCGGTGGGTAATAGTGCTCAACGTTTAAATGTTATTGTTATAAGTTAAAAGTTTATGTTAAAATCTTTTTCATTAAAGTAAAAGAACTCTACGTTAAAGTATAATTAAAGTGTAAGTAAACCCTACCAATGAATTGTTCTTATTTTCTCCCTTTTGGTCTGTTAAAGAGGAAGTAACACACACAAGAGTAAAATCAGTCTGTATGTGCAGTAAATCATGCTTGTTATACTCACCTTGGAACCTAAGGGGTTAATCCTCTGCATTGTGTAAAAAGGCTGTTGGATCCTGTCTTCTCTGATCCTCCCCTTCTTCCACTGTCCCCAGCCCATCTCCTTATAGAACAGAGCCTTGGGGGGCACTCTGCACATGCTCAGTTTGGTGTTTTTTCTTGGAAAAGTGCATGTGATCAGCACACGGCCAATCAGCACTGTCCAGACAGAGGGTCAGGGGTCTCGCAGCCTCATAGGACAGTCATAGAATGAAAACTCCTTTTACAAGCTTTAACCAGTGCTCTGCTGGGCACTGATAGAAATCACAAGACTGCTCTAACTGTTGATGAGAAAAGGTTTTTAGCGGTTTAGTTTTACTAAAATAATTGCATTTCCATGTTCTGTTTACTGTGGGAGACCAGATATAGAGAATGCAGGGTCCTGGGTTTAGTAACACTTTAAATATACAATTGCAAACATTTTGTTTTATACATTTGATAAGGGAAAAAAACTGTTGATCCTGCCAGAAGTCCAATGAGTCTATAAACTCCTGTAGTCGGTCTATAATGATATACTGGAATCCCATGAATTGCTATCAGTCCTGCCAGAGAGGACCATAGAACACATCCTCCCTATGTTATGGAGATGAGGCAGGGGGAGTTGTTCTAAAACCTTAACACACTAAGGCTGGGTTCACACTGGTACGACACGACAGTCCTACAACTTTCATCCTACTTTGCTCTGCGGCATCAGTCCTACATTGATCCTACATTGGTCCGACATCCATCCACTTTCATGAACAGGATACTACTTTGATCCGACTTTGTGCTAGTCTGACTTGTCCTTTGACCAATCAAAACAATCCCAGTGTGAGATAAATTCCTTTTACTGCTGCTGTAATCACCATGTTGGATGTCAAAAGTCGGATGGTTAGGACAAGGATCCTACTTTGATCCGACTTCAATGATAGTCAATGGGCTGAAGTCGGATCAAAGTCGGACCAAAGTAGTACAGGGAGCATTTTCAAAGTTGGACCGACTTGTGTCGGACCAGTTAAGACGGCTCCCATAGGGAAACATTGATTTTCACACGTCATGCGACATGAGCTCCCAATGTCGGAGCGTTTGTCGGACCAGTGTGAACCCAGCCTAAGGGGTTTATTTAGTAAAGGCAAATAGACTGTGCACTTTGCAAAGTGAAGTTGCGCTCTGCAAGTGCAGTTGCTCCAGAGCTTAGTAAATTACGTAAAGGAATATTCAAAAAACAGCATTTTTGCTTGCACATGACTGGATCTTCAAAGTCAGTAGAGCTTCTGCTCATTTACTAAACTCTGTAGCAACTGCTCTTGCAGAGTGCAACTTCACTTTGCAGAGTGCACAGTCTTTTTGCCTTTAGTAAATCAACCCCTTTGTGTACTAGGGTAACAATGCTGTTCCTCTGTAGATGCAGTACAATGAGTGACTACTGTCACCCTAGGACTGGAAGTGTTAACGGCAGGATCGCTAGGTGGAAAAAAAGGTAAAAAAGCCTGAAAAAAGAAAGCTAAGTGTAGCGCCCTGCTCCTGTTGACCAGGCGCTTGCATGTAAATTTAGTGGGTTATCTGTTCTGTATATAGTTCAGATTTAATATTATGGCTAAATTAGCCTCTGCTCCAACATTGGCTGTGTCGTGTGCAGTTCCACACTGTTGCCTGTAGGTGTTGTTGTCACCACCGGCCAGTGATGGAAGGACGACAGGCTAAGGTGTATTGGGTGTCTCTTTCCCCAGAAGCAGCCCAGTAGGAGTGGTCTCCCCGCTGTGCATTCTGGGAGGGGATACTTAAGGGGCAGACGCCATCTTTTCGCTCTCTCACCTCATGGCCTGCCTGGCCTAAGGTATGTGACAACTCCTCTTCTGGCCTCGGGGCCCTGCTGGCTCGAGGCTACATGACTGCAAGTGGGGGCCTACTGGATCAGAGGTGGTCCTGTGCTGTCTGTCCTGCGGGAAGAAGCCGAGCAATTGAAAGATCCGGGGAGGACTCATCTTGGAGAGGACCGAGCGCAATGCTGGTATCTCAAGAAGTGCCTGGTGACTCAATTGGAGGAAGCATCCTAACCGATCTACCTCACAGTACTGCCGGATGGCTTAAAGGAACTTTGGTACTGTGTAGCTGTATTCGCTATTAATATCCTGTGGCAGAGGATTGTTCAACTGATACTGAATCCTGTGGCAGAGGATTGTTCAACTATTATCGTTCTCATCAAGTCTGTGGCAGAGACTTTTGTTCCGTGCATCATCCCGGCTGCTAGGCTAGTGAGAGAGGCCTATCCGGGTGAGCAAGATCCGTTGACTAAAGTGTACTTGTCCCTGGGATCTCAAGTTTCTCAGTGATCTGCACCAGGTATCTGAACCTTCCCCCAACCCTCCATCCCTCTACTGCTCAAGTTGTTCAATAAAAAGCATTGGAAAAATAACTAAGTGACTGTGCATACATCTGTGGGCACAAGGGCCAGTATAGACTCTAAGTTTCTAACCTAGTGAACTGTGTTTAGGGGTAACGGCAAAGACCCAAAAATATAACCAGCTCCTACGGGGGTAGTGCTACATAAGGAAGTCACCACATCTAAGGTCTTGCAAAGGTTTATTGTTTAATAGCCACAGTGGGAGATTCGTACATCCACACATTATACATGGAGGACTTGCGTATTATTTTTTTACAGTTACATACGGGATTGGTGTTCACTAAATGGGTTTGCGTTTTTTTCCCCATACTTTTGCAATAGTGTGTGTAGCTACATAGTTCACTAGTTATGCCTCTGCAATGGATTATTTAGAGGTTATTTATTTAACAAAGCTTCCCATGGGGTCATTTTGAGGGGTGACCCGATATTATTGTAGTATATTGGTGTAGCGGGTGTAAAATTTAGAGGGGTGTATCTGGACCATAGATGGCCCAGATACATTGATTTTTAGGGATTTATGGACACTTTGGAGTGTGGGAGGTATGAATGGTGTCATGTTCCCTGCGGTCCCTAGGTGGTGCTGTCACCTGAGACCGGGGTTGAACTGCCATTCTAGAGCCGTGCCCTTTGTGTCTTCTCGCGGCAGTAGTACGGCGGGGCGCGGAACCCGCTGTGCCTGCTGGGAGAGGATATAAGGGGGCGGACATCTTGCGCACGAGGTCCATTCCCCAGGCACCTTCGGCCTAGGGGCTGCTGAGATTCGTCTGTGCCCAGGCGCCCTTGGCCTGGGTATAAAAATGGCAGAAAAACAACAAACAATCCTGCGCACGAGATGACCATCGACCATTCAATAGTCTACAACGAAAGCACTGGCCTTGCTGCCCTTCGTGGATAGGGGTGTCCTAGTAGCAAATGAAAAAAAGGGGAAAAAACAAGGGTGCACCCGCCTGGAGTGATATCGTTTAGGAAAATTTATTTAAAATGAAAGCAATGAAAAGGTACTCACAAAACTAGTACAAAAGTTCGCATTGTACAAACAGTGCCTTGGAAGCTGCAGCATGTGAACCCAAACCACACTTCAACCGATCAAGGAGACCGTGATGGGGCGCACTATCGGCTGACGCGTTTCGAAGTATAAAACTTCTTTATCAAAGCCATGCCCTTGGCCTGGGCGCGTGGAGTCGAGTTCCATCCCAGGCACCTTCTGCCTGGGGTGAGGTACTTTACAAGGAGGCCTGGGGCCCAGTACCTTCGACTGGGTCCCGCGAGGGTGAAGCATTCCTAAGGTGCCCCCGGTATTGGGTGCCTGAATCCAGGGCGTAAGGGACAGGAGAGGTGACCTCCCCGAAGATCCTTGGCTGGTGACGGTGGAGGCCTCTGGTGACCGTCCGGATGGATGTCTTCCCCTGACAGTGGTCGTTTGTCCTAAAGGAGGTATTTCATGTTCTTATGGTCTGTGGCAGAGACCCATCTTCATCAGGTCAGTGGCAGGCCTCACCCAAGGCCTGTGGCAGAGGCCTCAACGTTCACCCAAGTCAGTGGCAGGGACCAAATTCACAGTCGGTGGCAGCGACTGTGCGCCAAGCCTGTTTGCACTAAACGGAACAGGAGAAACTCTATTCATTAAGTTGTGCCTGGACCTACTCCTTCCCACACCCTGTCTGTTCTTTTAAAGTTCAACCAGCCTACCTATTGATCAAAGCAATAAAACAGAGTTGGACTTTTATTGGTGTGGAACTCGTGTTACTGGAAGCTAAGTGTCCCTGTCAGTGACAGTGGCAATCATCCTCCATAGGAGAAGCTGAGGCTCCAGCCTAAAATGCAGACCCGAAGGTAAACGGTTATCTCATAGCTCTGCATACTATATCAGAGAGCCGAGCTGGTGGTGTGCATCTTCCCCCCTTCTCCCAGATACCCCTAGACGAGTAATACAGCCATAAAGAGGGGGGAGAAGGTGGGGGAAGACCACTACACGTGGGGGCTCCAAGTCCGGGATTTGTGTTTATGTAATGGAGCCGAAGCTATCGGAGTTTGAACTTTGCTGCCCAGAAGAGTTCCGAGTAGGTCGGCCATATTGGCCACACCCTCCCTGCACAGTTTGTGGGGGTGACATGGAGAAAGCCCGTGAACTAGTGCGTCAAAGGGGAGGAGTCCGGCCATGTGAAGAGGTACACGTGGGGACTTTGGCACCTGTTATGCAGTGCGCAATGGAGCAGCAATCAGTCACCATGTTCAGCAATGCCTCGTGGGTTCCAGTCTCAAATACTACGAGGATGACTTCAACTGCTGCTCCGATCACAGATACGGGGATTCGGCTCAAGCCCCGGTGACGATTCACCTTCTACACCTGCAAGGATGTTGAGGCCCTGGGTATGATTTGTCCCGGATGTTCGGGACTGGTGGTACAGTTGAAGCCTTTCGGGCGCTGTGAGGCCTGCGGGGAGTTCACATTTGAGGTGGAGCAATCCATAGAGAGACCCCGGGTCTTCCACCTCAGCCCTACATCAGGCGCCGCCACTCAGGAAGGAGAAGTCAATGCTTCGACAGCCATCCCTACGCGCACTGTGGAGACCTCCGTGGAGGTCGCGAGCAAAGAGATGGAGAATGCAAAATCCGGAGATGCTGCTTCGGTCACCACAGTTTCCCTACTCCCAGCGCCAACAAGGAAGGTCGGTCTCGTGAGAGCTTCCAGCGGCCGAGATGGAGGACAACCCCTGCGCTTGCCTGGCCCAGATGGATCCGGTAGGAAGAGTCCTGGACACCCCCTCACAAGTTTGGGTCGAGGTAAGCCAGGGAACGGGACTTGGTGTTGGGTTGGAGGTGCTGGAGATTCACAGCCTCTGGAGTCCGTGGGTGGGAATGATTCCGTGCTCACTGGGAACTACCTGCCCGCGGAGGAGTGTGACACCTCTGACCTGGAGTCGGTCTCCGATGTGGGGGACGATGTCGTCATAGACAAATTATTTGCTGAGAAGGGCTGGGACAAGATGCCTCTCTCCTCATCTCGTAGAGCCAGGGATCCACCTATGTCCACAGGGGATAGTACACCCCGGGTGGAGGCACCAGCGCCTGAGGAGGGACCCCGTCCCCTGTCTGCCTTTCAGTCCCCGGTGCCTCCTGCATCTATCACCGGGGACAAGAGACTGTCGCTGCGGGCGCCTATGGCCAAATCAGAGGTGGTCAAGGCACCTCGCCATCCGGACTCTATCGTTCTGCCGGGTGAGGGAGACCGCTCTACCATGCCTCCCTTGTCTAGGCTACAACATTTGTTCTGCCAGAAAGTTGCCAACGAGTATGAGTGGGACCGGAGAGGTGACCTCCCCGAAGATCCAGTGCAGCATTGGCTGGTGACGGTGGAGGACTCTGGTGACCATCCGGATGGATGTATTCCCCTGACAGGGGTCGTTTGTCCTAAAGGAGGTATTTTTTATGTTCTTATGGTCTGTGGCAGAGATCCATCTTCATCAGGTCAGTGGCAGGCCTCACCCAAGGCCTGTGGCAGAGGCCTCAATGTTCACCCAGGTCAGTGGCAGGGACCAAATTCACAGTCGCCAAGCCTGTTTGCACTAAACGGAACAGGAGAAACTCTATTCATTAAGTTGTGCCTGGACCTACTCCTTCCCACACCCTGTCTGTTCTTTTAAAGTTCAACCAGCTTACCTATTGATCAAAGCAATAAAACAGAGTTGAACTTTTATTGGTGTGGAACTCGTGTTACTGGAAGCTAAGTGTCCCTGTCAGTGACAGTGGCAATCATCCTCCATAGGAGAAGCTGAGGCTCCGGCCTAAAACGCAGACCCGAAGGTAAACGGTTAGCTCATATCTCTGCATACTATATCAGAGAGCCGAGCTGGTGGTGTGCATCTTCCCCCTTCTCCCAGATACCCCTAGACAAGTAATACAGCCATAAAGAGAGGGGAGAAGGTGGGGGAAGACCGCTACATTGGTATGTATGAGCCGAAAGTTACTAGCTACTGGACAGCTCCACCATATTTCTGGACACCCACTGAAATTATTTGAAGGGTATCTCAGAGATGTTTAGGGATGTAATGCCGCGTACACACGATCACTTTTCTCTTGGACGAGAAAAACGGCCGTGTGTAGGCTTTCCAGCATTTTTCCCGAAGAGAAAAACGTCAAGAATCACGAAGAGAAAAATTAGAACATTAGAACATTGCGTATTGCGTCATTTTTTTCCACGGCAGTTTTCCCATAGGGAAACACTGCTAGGGAGCCTACACACGGCCGGTTTTCTCGACCAAGAGAAAACCTGTCATGAAAACCGGCCGTGTGTAGGGGACCAAGCCGGTCCTCGTTTTTCCCCGTTGGGTTTTACGGTGGTGTTTTCACCGCCGTGAAACTCGATCGTGTGTACACGGCATGAGCATTTGGATATGGCAATCCATATCTCTTCCCAATCTTTCCAAACCTCTGTAGAAAGGTTCAGACCATCCTCTCTTTCTCAAATAGAATCTTGCATAGAAGCAGAAGAAAAGGTGGAGGAAATGGTTAAAGCATAGATAGAAGAGCTTAAGTGAGCCGATTGAGGGCCGATTTTGCAAATAATTTCCAATAGGCTTAGGTATTACATAGTAGGAACTTGACATTGTTTTTTATCAGCTAATATGCAAAGATTTCTATTGAATAATCTTTTTATGGAATTTGTTATAGTATAACTAACTACCTTTTAACAGTACCCTAATGACTAAGCTTCTTGTCAAGTGAAAAGTGTTTGTACCTCAGATGGATTTTTCTGTGCTTTGAATGGATTAATAAATGGTGTGGAGCCTGCAGCAGAATAATTTCCTTTGGCCTACAGTGATCAATTGGAGTTTTCTATATCAACCCATCCACAGGTGCATTAGATTGAATTACACACCAATAATCGGTGAATTGTGTGGATTCATAATTTCTGTCAGTCTGAGACACTGGGGGGATATATTTATTTAAAAAAAAAAAATCATAGCAATTTGCTTAGTGAAAGCACATGTATGTTATTTTTGAAGAGGGCAAAGAAACAAATGTTATTAAAGCAGAGGTTAGGCCGAAATATTTTTTATTCGTTAAAAATACCCCTAGTATAGTCTGGGCTCGTGCATTTACATTAAGGTATCCTGTAAACTGTCCAGTTTTGTGCTTGTGCAGCATGTATAACTTATTTTATTCTGGCCCTGTACAGCGCGGCCATCTGCAGTGTGGGCATCTGAAACGGCAGTGTCCCTCTTCCGGGATTCCGTGCCCAGACTCAGCCTCTTTGGCCCCTGATTGGAGGAGATGCAGCCTCCTATACACACATACAGCACCATGCACGGCCGCCCCCCGCCCCCTCTCCCCTCACCAAGCACAGACCTAGGCCCCTCCCTTAGCAGTGGCAGCACCGCTCTATCTCCCCCTCCCTCTCTCCTTTCCTACAGCTGAGCAGAGCAGCCTAGGGGCATGTCAGTATTGGGGGCGGGGCTGGAGGCAGTGCTCTCAGGGATGTCACGAGGCAGCTTGCACTCTGCTCAGTCAGCGCTCGGTTTTAAAATGTTCTTTGACCCATGAAAATCATCTGCACATGCACAGTGTAGACGTCACGTCAGCTGTTTGTGACGTGGCTGGCGATGCCCCCCATTGACTCCTGGAATTGATAACACTCATCTCTCAGGAGCCAATGCAAAGCCGGAAATGACGTACATCGCCACGGCGACATAAGGAGGAAGAGCACAGATATTTCATATTATTTATGACATAAATAAGGTAAAGGAACCGACAAAAAAAAAATGCCAATTAGTTTTTAGCATGCACACAAGTGCTGCATGGTGGCAAGTCTAAAATGTGTGTGGAACTCCGCTTTAAAGTGGATGTAAACCTGATTCATGAAATTTGAGCTGGTCACATATATCTATAGTGTTTTCTTATCTCTCTCTCTCCAAACACTGTGTTCTGTGGCTTTCTCCTGCTCCGTAGCTCTGTTATCAGCCGAAAAACCTCTGACAAGTTCTCCGAAACAGGAGATAAAAGCAGCCTGAAATTTGTGTCTTGGGAGGTTGCTATAAATAGATTAGCAGACAGCTTGCCTTCTCATAGCAGAGCTCTGCACATTCCTTCCTTCCTTTGCCAATGTGGAGTGGGGGTGTGTGCCTTTCCTCCAATCAGCTGTCTTAGTTGTATGCCCAGACTTCACACTCAGTGCTGAACAGGAAGAGAAAATCTCTAACACGATGTTCACTTTCTAAAGGATATATAAAGCTGAAGACAGCAGATATACATGTAAAACTTATGTAGGAGGATTTGTTTCATCTCTGTATCATATGAAGCTGTTCACTTCACTGGGTATAAGTGAGGGTTTACATCCACTTTAAGCTATTTCCCGTGCTGGTCAAATGTTTTTATTGATTTACAGAAGATAGCCCTAGATACCGCTAAATATAATAGGAATTGCCTATGATAATTAGCGCCATCTAGTGGCCAAATGTGATATTTGCCCAGTTTAAATCTTTTAAAAAAACATATTTGACCAGCACAGGAAATAGCCCAACAATATAATTTTTTTCCCATCCGCACAGATCAAAGGTACATGTGCTTTCACTGGGCAAAATTCTGTGCAACTTAAAATAAACCCACTAGTCTATGTGAGATTTTTTCTTTTTTTTTTATCAATTGTTTTTTTTTAAAAGTTCAATCCCCCACATACAGAAAACCAAAGAAAGAGGCAAGGCATTTAAAAAAAAAGAGTCAGCTGACATCTTGATATGTAGAAATAAACAAGGTAAATTGTAGTACCAGATATCAGTATTACACATTACACCTTGCAGAAACAACAGTAGATTTAATATTGTTGTGTATTTATCCTTTAATTAATCCATGTAAATTGAAAATGACTGTATATATGTAGCTGACACAAGGAGATACATTATCCCTGATAATATAGTAATAGGTACGGACTGTGTTTTGTTTTTTCAGGATATGTTGAGTGAGTCTCCATCTTTTCCATTTAAGAGAGCTTTTGTGGTATTTTTTTGGTGATTATTTTCTCTGAAATGTTTTATATTGGGACAAGGGACGATAGAGAATATAGCAGACTAATGAGTGGTAGTGGTACCTTAAACTGAAGGGTCGGATAATATTTAAAGGCTTTAATACATGTATAACCACACCAAACGCAACATAATCTTATTAAGTCCACCCACCAATTTTTTTTTCATCACCTTTAGATTTCTATTAATCAGTGTGGTCATTTGGATCCTATTTGACTCGAAAATGACTTCAGCTGAAACCAAATGGGCTAGGATGTGGGAAATGCTTTATAGAAGTAGGTTCCAGAGAAACCATTGAATGCTGGGGATTTGATTTTATTAGCCACATTTCATTGAAGCAAAGGTGTCCTCAAGGTTGAATGGTAAATTAATGACATCAGCCTGTGCCGATACGATAAAAACTCATTCATTTAATCAGAAGAGATACTGATTTCAAGTTGCAGATAGCATATGGTGTTGTATAATCTGGATTATTTATACACCCGGGGGCAATCTGAAAGGATGAAGTGTGAATCTGTAAATTTGCACTGAAAAATCTGTGTGTCAACATTGTATGTTATTTATTAATACAATGAAGACACTTCATATATAGCCACTGAAAGTGTGATTCTTTAGTATGTCCTCAAATTATTCCATGTGTAGTCCTTATCCCTAGAGAAGTCACTGAGAATGGACAGGTTCTCCCAAGTAGTACAGAGGCTGCCAGTCACACACAAGCTCAGTCTCATGCACACCGACAATAAAGGCTCAGTCTAGGAGATGTCTTTTTAGGATGTATTACTGAAGAACTTTAGCAGGAGAGGGGTTTAGGGTCACAGGATACTCTAAAACAATGAGAAGCAACAATAGGAGGACAACCTTCAGCTCTTTTGGAGGTAGCAGGGAATGGCCAGTATATCTAGGACCCTACAGCAGCAGTCTATGTAGCAACCTCTAGCACTTAGCTCACTTCTGGCACTTCCACAACTAATAGTCCCCAGCAAGGTGTTTACTTACAGCATCCCAGGAGCTGTCTGCCACCCAGCATCCTTAGTGAGGGAGATAACCTGATCCCTCCCTCAGATCAGGACTACAGTGCAGTGCCCTTCAAAATTTTTTTATAATTTGGCAATCTTCCCGGGCCCTCAGCCCAGAAGCTGCAGAGACCTAGACTGCAGTTTTTTACTTAGTGCAGCAGCCCCAAGAGAACCACATCCCTCTCTAGAAGAAAAAATAACATTCTGTTTAGGCCTACTGCATATTTATAACCTCCCCAGCCACCTTCTGGATGCCTCCTTCCAGGGATTGGCTGGGGCATTAAAAATTAAAGCTATCATTTGAATTGCCCGGCCCTATGCTCTGGAAACTTCTTTAAGAGGCAATTGAGAGTAATGAAACTCTCAGTGCAGAAAAACCCTGTCCAGACCAACACATACAATAGAGCCAAAAACGAACTAGAGGTATTGTTTCTGAGACAGATGTATTCATAGTAACTTCATTTATACTGTATACACTTTCTATCTTTCATTCAAGAAACTATTTGTGTGTGTTTTACATCTTGGCTAGCTTTACCAATTAGCCTCCCATAATGGATATATTGGCTTCACAACATATATTAGCAGAGGTATCCCCAGGGCAATTCATTTTAAAGCATTTTAACAGGCATCTAATAGGTAAAGTTGATCCAGGGAATATCCGATTGCCTCTTGGGGGGATCAGGAAGGAAGTTTTTCCCCTGCTGTAGCAAATTGAAGCATGCTTTGCTGGGATTTTTTGCCTTCTTCTGGATCAACTGTGGGCATAGGATTGTGTATATGGGATTGCATGATTTGTTTTTTGTTTTTTATTGTTTGAACTAGATGGACTTGTGTCTTTTTTCAACCTGACTATCTATGCAAATATGTCTTTTTTCAACCTGACTATCTATGCAAATATGTATTTTTTTGCAATTTTTTTATTAAATGGATTTTTCTTTAAATCTCTACCAAGCTGACCTCAAACTTCATGACATACTTCATGACAGATAATGTAACCAATATCTGTAAAAGATACTCCTTAAATGAGCATCACTTAAAGGACTGGGTCATATAGGGGTTCCCCTAGGGAGGGATAATGAGACCTTCTCCACATGCAATTGTTATTTCACAGAGATCACCATACTTGGTGTCCTAGGTATTCGTATTCCTAATTGCTTTGAATTAAATAGAAGAAAAGGTATTGACCACATATGTATTGCTGTCAGCAGCATCCCAAGAGGCATTGCAGCATGTCTCAGCAGGTAATCAAGCAGCAGATGCTCCACTAGTTTTTCATAACTCTTGCCAGATTCTCGGAAATTATTCTTACCTGATTTGGTCAATTTACTGACATCTCCATAACTATGGGTACCCCAGCCAACCAACCTCAGGAAACAGTGCTCAGATTAGTTAGATATTTTTAGTAGTTTTAATTATAACACTCCCAGATATTATGTAGTGCTGAAATTAAGTGTTTTCTGAGTCAGATAAAAGTGGGAACAGCTTCAATAGTGATGCAACTGCACATGCCACATGTCACAATGTCATTGATAAGAGATCTGTCTGTCTATAGTCAGTCTTCAGATGGCAATTGCTACAGCAATTTTTTTTTTTTTTACAGGGCTGCCTAAGCTTCTAAATTAATGGTATTAGATAATGGACTCTAAAGGACTGTTGACAAAGAGATTACAGTTATTCAAGACAGTCCTTTTTTTGCATAGCTTAATATCCTTTTGCAGGTTGTTCACTGACACATTTTGTAAATTAATTCCATTGATTTAAACTACAGTAGCCTCTAATGATTATCCTCAAGCTCCAGCTACTTTCAGGATGACTGACCTAATTAAAATGCCAAAGTAAATCAACTAGCACAACTTGTTTTCTAATTTAGGGAAGAAGTTGGTTAAAAAAAAATGGCCTTATAAGTGGCCTTATATAAAGAGTAGTCCTAGGCAACAAGAGAAGGCAGTAAATGATATTCCAAGGCTATAAAACAAAAATTTTAACTGCGCTAAAATCAGAATTCCACCCTACCCGCCCCTGGTACCTTTGACCGTAGCTTGTCCCCATTTGAAGAATACTGTATTGAGTGAGGTCCACTTTCCCATACCCTCTTGACAATGTATTCCTTACTGGTTTCACCCCCGGAGGACTTGCAGTTGCCCTTCTTGCAAAAATGGAAATCGGACCTGGGTAGAACTTTTTTGAACATGCAATGCACCAATATAACATACTTTGCCTTAAAATCTTAAATTTGCACATGCAAGAAACAAACTTCAAGATTTTTTCCCAGTGGTACCTGACCTTCTCCATAGATGCTTCCCGAACACTTTTGACTGATGCTGGCACTGTCAGGAAGAATGTGGGGCGTTGCTACACATTTTATGGTCTTGCTCTAAAATAGAGGGTTTTTGGAAAGAGGTCCAGAAGATTACCCAAACATTAACTGATTATAAGATCCCTGAAGATTTGGCCTTCTTCTTGTCGCACGTTTCCAAAATTCCTGCCAAGATTTACAAGTCATCTATTCTTCGCCATCTTCTGAATGCGACCAAATCTTGTATCGTCCTTACCTGGAAATAGACACAACCTTCTTCAGTAGGGCTGTGGCTCAGGAAGGGGGAGAAGCTGAACCGGATGGAAGACCTGGTTCTGACAGCCCAGCAGAAACAAGAGACATGTTTATCTATTCAGAGGAAGGAAGGGCTCTCATTAATGTGGCTCCCACTAGTTAATTGAATTTACGTATCATGTCCCCTAACTTCTTTGTCATTTTCTTCTTTTATCTATGTAAAATCTGGCAGTTCTCTGACCCATGAGGGTTTCCCCCTGGGGTTGCTGCACTTTAGGATCCCTAAATGGGGCCTTCTCTTAAAGTTTCCGGATTTCTTTTTTTTTAACCCCTGGGGTCTCGCACTCTATGCCCTTTGCTGAGACAAATTAACTTTTTTGTTTTCCTATTGATATATCCCTGTAACCTTGTTGTACAGATTTGGTCCAATTGTTGTTTCTTTGAGATTGTGTCTATTGTTCTGATGTTTTGTTACCAGTATCTCTGCTATGTATATTTCCATGGAAACTGCCTTGCTTTCTTAATTAAAAAATGTGAAAAAAAAAATCTGAATTCCACAGTATGTACAATTTACATAAATTTTAATTCTTTGCAATCTACTCTAACCAGATATCAGTAAGCTCCTCATATGTGACCTACTTTCTGAGCTCTGATTGTAAAGCATGTGTGTGCCATACCTGAGAGATCCCCTTTGGAAGCTGACAATCACTGTAGTAGGTTCATTGGCTTCTCGGTCCTGTGCCAACCAACTTCCCTTCTGAACACAGTTGGCTTTCAGGGAACATTTTACATTCTTTCAATAAATACAAAGCATTTTGTGATTGGACAAGGTGGAGAGGCGGGGTGGGATCTCCACTTTGTCCAATCAGAGAATATTTTGCATTAATTGAGAAAATGCAAAGTGTTCTCTGAATGGCACCTGTGCCAAGATAGCGACCTCCTGTGTTCAGTTGGCAGCAGGGCAAACGCTTGGCACAGGACGCGGAAGCTAGCAGCAATCACTGTAGTAGTAGGCAGCTTCCATAGGGACGCTACAGATATTGTACATACATACTTACATTGGTCCAAGCTGGCCAATATCTGAGAAACGGCTTTAATTCTAGCATTTCAGTACATCTGTCTTTCTGTTTGTTAGAGACAGCAAGAAACTTCATATGGATGTGTTTGGGAATATCTCTTCTGCCTTACAAACAGGTAAGTGAAATGAGTTCTCAGATCACCAGCTTACTGATAAAATGGATTAGAGTGGATGAAATTCAACATCGCCGATCAGATAACCTTTATTCCCTGTCTGCAACTCCCAATTTTGACTGGAGTGTAACTTTAAAAAAAGGAAAGGTTTAATGCTGTATCTTGGCCACCAAACAGGTTTGAATTGTGAGGGAAAATATAGAACTCTTACTTTAAGGTAAGCCATAATGGTTTTGGCCAATTTTATTTTTTAAACTAATAACTGGAATCTAGTTTTTCTAAATAGAGTAAAGCAGAAGCAGTTTACTTTCTCTCTTTCTCTCACTTTTATACAGCGATGTCTTAGTGCAGAACTAAACGTTATCTAAGCACCACAAACAGAAAACGCTATTTAATACATTTTTAATATTGAAAGCAAACTCTCCCATCCATCCATGTTTCCATGGAAAGGAGACACACCAATTTCACTTTCAGGCCCCATTCACATCTAATGTAGTGGGAGCGCACTTTTTTGGCATGTTTTTCATGTGACACACATAGAGCAGCCCATTGATTTCAATGAGCTGCCCTATGCACGACAATCGTGGCAAATTAGCTCATGGGGCATTTTGTTGTGTTGCAGTTTGCACATTTTTTTACTGAGCATTTTGCTATAGTTGCCGCATGTTTTTGAATGTGGCAAAATGCGCGTTTGGTTCTGCGTTTGTGGTGTCATTAGGAATTAATGGCACCAAAAACCCAACTAGTTCATTTTAGGTGTATAAAGGAGGCCATACACTATACAAACTGCTTTTACAATACAATCTCCTTTAGATTAATCAAAAATATAGAATAGGAGGACACACCTGTCAATCCAATCACTCTGTAGCCAGTCAGGCAGTATTTTGCACTACATTGTTGGTGGTGGATCTAAAAGAGATTGTGCAATCAGATTGTATAGTGTACAGTGAGTCTTACAGAATTTCAGGGACACACTTTTCCTGTTTTCAATACTACAGCTCTGCTCCACATAGGCTATTATTGGATCACTCAGCTCCTGCACACTCTGCCCAATCAACAATCTATTTAAGAAGAAGATAAGGTACAAAATGATCAGTAGGGGAAGACATTGGCTGTGTACACAGGGAGAAAAGTGCTTACAGACAATGATTGCATTCTAAAAGCATGTAACTGCAGAGATTGGTGGGAGCAATCACCTGGAGGGGGAGGGCAGGTGCAGGGTGTGTTTTAATGAGGTCAGCTGCTGAAGTATTTCTTCACACTACTAACAGTTTTCCCATCCTAAAGGATGTATACCAGAAAGTAATAGAGAAGTTTTCTATAGGAGAAACTGATGACTGATGTATTGCCTGCCCTAGAATATAGAGAAAGCTTTTTCTTTTCTGCAACAGAGGTACATTAATGGTATATTGGCATATAGGTAAGCTGGATTTTAGAAAAAAGGTGATCTTAGCCTTTAGTATTCTTTACAACGGCTGGTTCACATCTGTGTGGTGCATTTTTTAGTACATTGCATTTTAGGTGTGTTTTACATATGTTTTAGGCTTGCCGCTATTGAACTCTATAGAATGTGCTTTTTGATGAAAAGATGCAAAATGCTGATTTTTTTTTTTTTGACAGCACCTAAAATGCACATAAACTTCACAGATGTGAACGGAGCCTTAATTAAATAAGAAGTACAGAATTCCCGCTCAGTACTTCAATTTTTCTTTTTGGTATTGTTAGAAATCAAATCCTCAGTCCATCCTATTTTCTTTTATTGGTGAACTGGTGATCTGAGATCTCCAGCAGTAGATGCAGGGGAGAGATTCTCAAACACTTGCAGACGTTGTGCTACCTTTCACATACAGAAAGCTTGTATGTGTAAAAACATGCCAGTATTGTGAAGTCCTTCCCAGCCACCAAACCTGTACTGGAAGTGTAAATATAACTGGAAGAACAAGAAGCAAAGTGGAAATGATAATAAATAGGTTTATGAAACTATGCTCCCAGTGATCATAGGAGGTGCAATTTGAATTCAGTATGATGTATATTTCAGAGGACTCACATAAAGGTAAACTGAGTAAAAATACTGATATCAGTATAGTTACAGTGCCTGTTGGATTGTATAAATAGCTCACTGGTTAATTTTGTTAAATGTATTCTGTAATTTACTCAATACTCAACATAACAATAAATAAATAAATAATAAATGAATATTTCATTGCTAACTTCTCCTGCTAGTTTATGCTGACAGCACTGCATACAGGACGAATAAGGAGAAAAGATAACCTTGTGATGCCTCTCACTGCTCACCAACATTTATTCAAGTCAAGCATGGCTAGCTTCATTTAGAAATGCTAGAACACAAGCATTGTGGGAGTAGTATACAATGGGGAAAATAATTACTTGATCCCCTGCAGATTTTGTAAGTTTGCCCAATTACAAAGAAATTAAGGGTCTATAATTTTTATCATAGGTGTATTTTAAATGATAGGGACAGAATATTAACCAAAAATCCAGAAAAAAAACACATTATACAAATGTTATAAATTGAGTTGCAGTCCAGTGAGTAAAATAAGTATTTGATCCCCAAGCAAAACATGACTTTGTACTTGGTGGAGAAACCCTTGTTGCCAAGCACAGAGGTAAGACATTTCTTGTAGTTGGTTACCAGGTTTGCACACATCTCAGGAGGGATTTTGGTCCACTCCTCTTTACAAATCTTCTCCAAATTCTTAAGGTTTCTTGGCTGATGCTTGGCAACTTAAAGTTTCAGCTCCCTCAATACATTTTCTATAGGATTAAGGTCTGGAGACTGGCTAGGCCACTTCAGGAACTCAATGTGCTTCTTCTTGAGCCACTCCTTTGTTGCCTTGGCGGCATGTTTTAAGTCATTGTCATGCTGGAAGACCCATCCACAACCCATCTTCAGTGTTCTGGCTGAGGGAAGAAGGTTTTCTTTTTTTTTTCTTTTTTCTCATTTCTTTATTAGTCTTTTTCTCATACAATTACATACTTTTCAATACAAAAACATTAAAATTGCATACATACACATAAAACATTTATATGGTCTCAACTTTCCCCCTGCCTTAAAAAAAAAAAAAGGAAGAAGTTTTTCATCCAAGATTTGAAAATACATGACCCCCGTCTATTGGCCCCCCAATGCAGAAAAGTCGGCCTGTACCTTTAGCATAGAAACAGCCCCAAAGCATAATGTTTATTCCTCAGTGCTTGACTGTAGGGATGGTGTTCTTCGGGTCACAGTCAGCATTTTTCTTCCTCCAAACACAGCGAGTCAAGTTAATGCCAAAGAGCTAAATTTTGGTGTCATCTGACCACAGAGCTTTCTCCCAATTCTTCTCTGAATCATTTATATGTCATTGGCAAGCTTCAGCCTTCCTGAGGAGGGGGGCCTCACGGGCGCTACAGAATTTAAATCCATGATGAAATATTGTATTACCAATGGTTTGTTTGGTGACTGTGGTCCCAACTGTTTTGAGATCATTCACAAGCTCCTCCTGTGTAGTTCTGGGCTGCTCCCTCACTTTTCTCATGATCATCCTTACACCATGAGGCAAAATCTTGCACAGAGCTCCAGACTGAGGTTAATTGATGGTTATTTTGTATTTCTTCCACTTGCAAATAATCGCTCCAACAGTTGTCTCCTTCTTACCAAGCTTCTTGCTACTGATCTTGTAGCCAATTCCAGCCTTGTGCAGGTCTACAATATTGTGGTCTTTTGACTGCTCTTTGGACTTGCCCATGATGGTGAGGTTTGAATGGAAGAAAGAGATTTTTTGGGCAGGTGTCTTTTATATGTAGCACCCTCTAGTGTAATAGAAGTGGTAGTGATTTTTGTTAGTGTACGTAAATTCCAAGCCTGGCTGGCAGCCAGGCCTATTTTTTTTGGTCTGGGTTGGGAGTGACTCAGGCAGAGCTAGGTGACTCACAGGCAGCATCACCAAGACCTCCCACTTCTTTACTGAATGTTCTAGAATCTTCTGGAAAGGAAGGAGGAGAGGAGAGGTGGAGCTGCCTGGGGTATTCTGAGGAGCCCTGACCAATCCCCAACTTGGATTGGCAGGGGGCAGGCCTCCTTAAATACCCAGGGTCAGCCCCCTGCTGGGAAGAAGTTGTTCGGGGTGGAAGCTGGAGATGGAGTGCTAGGCCGTCGTGGCTCCCCAGTCTGGGGGGGGGTGACCTTGGACCTGGGCTCGGGTGTGGACAGGGCCCTCTGAGAACATTTGGAGGTGTCCTGGACAGGAGGCATGGGGAGCAATGAGAAGACTGCAGGAGGAAGCACTGCTAGGCAAGTCTCCAGGGAGGAACAACAGGTCGCAGCCAAGAGGGCTGGTGGGTGACACACAGTCAGGAGGACTGGGAGGCACGCCTGAGAGGACTGGGAGATTTCATGTCTGGGATGGGTGCAGAGCCAGTGGAGTTGACTGTGGTGGCACGGCAGTGGAGAGAGGCAGCTGCAGCCAGAAGGGCTGGCAAGGCCTGAAGATGTGGTACTGGGCTTAGTAGCCACGTGGATAGCTAGCACTGGATCTACCTATCTTTTGCTATACCATAGGTGTCCGCGGTCCCTGCCTGTAAAGGGCATCTGCTTTGGGCCTGGCTAAGCCAGTGTCAGACCTATCTATCAGTGCTAGGTTGTATATACCAGAGGTGTATATAGTTGGTCCCATATAGAGAGTGAAAACAATAAGTGGGAGTAATATACAAGTAATATACAAGAGAGTGAGAGCAGAAAGTGGCTGTAGTATACGAGAGAGAGAGATAGAGAGAGAGCAGCAAGTGGAAGTAGTATACGAGAGAGAGAGAGAGAGAGAGAGATGCATGTGTGAGTAGTATACAAGAGAGAGAGAGCAGCAAGTGGGAGTAGTATACAAGAGAGAGACAGAGGGCAGCAAGTGAGAGTAATATACAAGAGACATAGAGAGAGCAGCATGTGAGAGTAGTATACAAGAGAGAGAGAGAGAGAGAGGTCAGCAAGTGGGAGTAGTATATAAGAGAGAGAGAGACGCATGTGGGAGTAGTATGCAAGAGAGAGAGCAGCAAGTGGGAGTAGTATACAAGAGAGAGAGAGAGAGGGCAGCAAGTGTGAGTAGTATACAAGAGCGAGCAGCATGTGGGAGTAGTATACGAGAGAGAGAGAGATAGACAGCAACAAGTGGGAGTAGTATACGAGAGAGAGAGAGAGCAGCATGTGGGAGTAGTATGCAAGAGAGAGAGAGAGAGAGAGAGCAGCATGTGGGAGTAGTATACAAGAGAGAGAGAGAGCAGCATGTGGGAGTAGTATACAAGAGAGAGAGCAGCATGTGGGAGTAGTATACGAGAGAGAGAGAGAGAGAGAGCAGCATGTGGGAGTAGTATACAAGAGAGAGAGAGAGAGCAGCATGTAGGAGTAGTATACGAGAGAGAGAGAGAGAGAGAGAGCAGCATGTGGGAGTAGTATACAAGAGAGAGAGAGAGCAGCATGTAGGAGTAGTATACGAGAGAGAGAGAGAGAGAGAGCAGCATGTGGGAGTAGTATACAAGAGAGAGAGAGAGCAGCATGTGGGAGTAGTATACGAGAGAGAGAGAGAGAGAGAGTAGCATGTGGGAGTAGTATACAAGAGAGAGAGAGAGCAGCATGTAGGAGTAGTATACGAGAGAGAGAGAGAGAGAGAGAGAGAGCAGCATGTGGGAGTAGTATACAAGAGAGAGAGAGAGCAGCATGTGGGAGTAGTATACAAGATAGAGAGAGAGAGAGAGCAGCATGTGGGAGTAGTATACAAGAGAGAGAGAGAGAGAGATTGAGAGAGAGAGAGAGAGAGAGCAACAAGTGGGAGTAGTATACAAGAGAGAGAGAGAGCAGCATGTGGGAGTAGTATACAAGAGAGAGAGAGAGCAGCATGTGGGAGTAGTATACGAGAGAGAGAGAGAGAGAGAGAGAGCAGCATGTGGGAGTAGTATACAAGAGAGAGAGAGAGCAGCATGTAGGAGTAGTATACGAGAGAGAGAGAGAGAGAGAGAGAGAGAGCAGCATGTGGGAGTAGTATACAAGAGAGAGAGAGAGCAGCATGTGGGAGTAGTATACAAGATAGAGAGAGAGAGAGAGCAGCATGTGGGAGTAGTATACAAGAGAGAGAGAGAGAGAGATTGAGAGAGAGAGAGAGAGAGAGAGAGAGAGAGAGCAACAAGTGGGAGTAGTATACAAGAGAGAGAGAGAGCAGCATGTGGGAGTAGTATACAAGAGAGAGAGAGAGCAGCATGTGGGAGTAGTATACAAGAGAGAGAGAGAGAGCAGCATGTGGGAGTAGTATACAAGAGAGAGAGAGAGAGATTGAGAGAGAGAGAGAGAGAGAGAGAGAGAGAGCAACAAGTGGGAGTAGTATACAAGAGAGAGAGAGCAGCATGTGGGAGTATTATAAGAGAAAGATAGAAATATGCGGGAATGGTATACTAAAGAAAAACGTAGAAGTTGTATATGGGAGAGAGAGAGAAGCAATTGGGGGAATTGTATGAGAGAGTAAAGCAAGTAGGGTTGGTATAGACAAGAGAAGCAAATGAGTATATGATATAAGAATGAAGCAATTGGGAGAGAAATATGAGAGAGGGAGAATCCAATGGGAATTGTATTAAAGAGAGTAATGCCCCGTACACACAACCGTTTTTCATGACGAGAAAAACGACGAGGTGAAAAACGACGAGAAAAATTAGAGCATGTTCCAATTTTTTCATGCCCATTTTTCACGTCGTGAAAAATGCTCTGAAGCCCACACACGATCATTGAGATCCATTTGAGCTGGTAAGCTGATCTGATATTAGAGGTGGAGGATCTCTGTCTTTACCATTACTGTACTTTTTTCTTGGGTGTTTAAGAGTGTGGAGTCACGATTAACTACCTGCACGAGAGAGCTGCTTGCTACAGTACCATTGTGGAACGTTCATATACGTTTTCTCTTGTTTTTCATCATCATCATATTGTGGACATTGTATGGAAGATCCCAGACTGTCACATAACACGTCATATATTTTTTCATTGGACAATTTTGGTCATTGTTCACATCACTGTATTTATTTGGTATTGGTTCATTCCATTGAGGTAGCATCTTTCACATTTTAGGTGTTGTCAGTTTTGCAGCGCAACTGCATTTTTCTTATTATTTGTCCTTGTGTGTATCCACATTCACAGTTGCAGCAGCAGTTAGTCATATATATTTAGTTTAATTATTCACTTCAGACATGCACAGTAGTTTCCTTTGCTATGATCATTTTTAATGACCATTTTAAAAAATTGAATTTTTCTCGTCATTAAAAACGGTCGTGTGTACGCGGCATGAGAGACAAGTCTGAGTGGTATATGAGAGAAACAGCTGGGAGTGGTAGATACAAATCAAGGTAGATACCTGAACCAAGACTGCTTCTGGACTTTTCAGATTAGAAATATATGTGGTGAAAGTATTTGAGAGTGCTCATATTACTATGGGTACCAGATATAGCTCAGCTTAAAAAACTTGGTCCTGGTCTAAAGGTAGATCAGTTTTTTATGGCAAAGTGCATTATACACAGTACAAAATATTGCCAATGGCTTTGCATGTTTTACTATTGGTGTGTGTGTCCTAGATGCATAGACTTGACCAAAACCGTTACACTGTAAGTGCCCTTGTGGTCTCCCCTATGAACAATTTACTGAACTGAAGCTGAACCTGGAAGTTACTCCTTAATGCAGGAAACATTTTATAATATTCTATGGTAAATAATAGATGATATGGGCTTTTAACCTCCATAATGGTGCTGCTGTTGCTATGCTCAGTAGTCCTTTCTAATTCCATGATATCATTATTTTTTGACTGTTTTATATTTGTAGGTGTTTAATATAATTAAGTCTCCAGATAAACTCTTTAATCCACTTAATTTTGTTAGATTAGAGTGTCTATAATTCTTATATACAGTATCTCACAAAAGTGAGTACACCCCTTACATTTTTGTAAATATGTAATTATATATTTTCATGTAATAACGCTACAATGTAAAGTAGTGAATGTACAGCTTGTATAACATGTAAATTTGCTGTCCCCTTAAAATAACTCAACACACAGCCATTAATATTTAAACCGCTGGCAACAAAAGTGAGTATGCCCCTAAGTGAAAATGTTCAAATTGGGCCTAATTAGCCATTTTCCCTCCCGGTGTCATGTGACTCGTTAGGTCTCAGGTGTGAATGGGGAGCAGGAGTGTTAATTTTGGTTGTTATCGCTCTCACTCTCTCATACTGGTCACTGGAAGTTCAACACAGCACTGCATGGCAAAGAACTCTTTGAGGATCTGAAAAAAAAGAATTGTTGCTCTACATAAAGATGGCCTGGGCTATAAGAAGATTGCCAAGACCCTGAAACTCAGCTGCAGCACGGTGGCCAAGACCATACAGCGGTTTAACAGGACAGGTTCCACTCAGAACAGGCCTTGCTATGGTCTACCAAAGAAGTTGAGTGCACGTGCTCAGCATCATATCCAGAGATTGTCTTTGGGAAATAGACGTATGAGTGCTGTTAGCATTGCTGCAGAGGTTGAAGGGGTGGGGGGGTCAGCCTGTCAGTGCTCAGACCATACGCTGCACTCTGCATCAAATTGGTCTGCATGGCTTCTTCTAAAGATGATGCACAAGAAAGCCCGCAAACAGTTTGACAAGCAGACTAAGGGCATGGATTACTGAAACCATGTCCTGTGGTCTGATGAGACCAAGATGAACTTATTTGGTTCAGATGGTGTCAACCAAGTGTGGTGGCAACCAGGTGAGGAGTACAAAGACAAGTGTGTCTTGCCTACAGTCAAGCATGATGGTGGGAGTGTCATGGTCTGGGGCTGCATGGGTGCTGCCGGCACTGGGGAGCGACAGTTCATTGAGGGAACCATGAGCGCCAACATGTACTGTGACATACTGAAGCAGAGCATGATCCCCTCCCTTCAGAGACTGGGCCGCAGGGGAGTATTCCAACATGATAATGACCCCAAATACACCTCCAAGATGACTACTGCCTTGCTAAAGAAGCTGAGGGTAAAGGCGATGGACTGACCAAGCATGTCTCCAGACCTAAACCCTATTGAGCATCTGTGGGGCATCCTCAAATGGAAGGTGGAGGAGCACAAGGTCTCTAACATCCACCAGCTCTGTGATGTCGTCATGGAGGAGTGGAAGAGGACCCCAGTGGCAACCTGTGAAGCTCTGGTGAACTCCATAGCTAAGAGGGTTAAGGCAGTGCTGGCAAATAATGGTGGCCACACAAAATATTGACACTTTGGGACCAATCTGGACATTTTCACTTAGGGGTGTACTCACTTTTGTTGCCAGCAGTTTAGACATTAATGGCTGTGTGTTGAGTTATTTTGAGGCGACAGCAAATTGGCACTGTTATACAAGCTGTACACTCACTACTTTATATTGTAGCAAAGTGTAATTTCTTCAGTGTTGTCACATGAAAAGATATAATAAAACATTTACAAAAATGTGAGGGGTGTACTCACTTTTGTGAGATACTGTACATTTAACTGGCATATCAGTGTTTTTCAACCTTTTTTATTTATGGCCCCCTTTAATCCTCTTTAAAATTATGCAAATCTGAAGACACTCCAGTCTAAAATGGGGTCCCTTCATCATATCAGAAGCCCCCCTTTCACATCTGAGTCAGCCCACCCTTCACATCCGAGTCAGCCCCCCCTTTCACATCAGAGTCCTCAGCCCCCCATTTTCACATCAGAGTGGTCTGTCTGCACCACAGAAATGCATGATGATGTGCAAAAAAAAGGGACGCAGCGCCACACCCTTGCCGAGGCCAAAAGCATCCCAGGGTGCTGTATCACTGCTTTATATATACCGTATATACTCGAGTATAAGCCGACTCGAGTATAAGCTGAGGTACCTAATGTTGCCCAAAAAAACTGGGAAACCTCACTGACCCGAGTATAAGCCGATGCCCCACTGTTCCCTAGCTCGCTGTTCCCTGTAAATAGAAATTTTTACATTGTAATTATTACCTGTAAAGAAGTTGCGGCTGCGGCGTCCATCGTTCGAATTCCGCGGCGTCCATCGTTCGAATTTCGCGGTCTCTTCCTGTTCCTTACTTGATAGGCGAGTCTCAGCAGACACTCTCCGCCTATCACGATCATTCTCTCATCCTTAGTTTTCCCAGCAGACACTGTGTTGGGTATTCCGCCAATCACAGACGTCTGCTGGAAAACTGAGGATGAGAGAACGTTCGTGATAGGCGGAGAGTGTCTGCTGAGACTCGCCTATCAAGGAAGGAACAGGAAGAGACCGCAGAATTTTGAACGATGGACGCCGCGGAATTTGAACAATGGACGCCACAGCCGCAACTTCTTTACAGGTAATATTTACAATGTAAAAATTTATATGACTCGAGTATAAGCCGAGGGGGGACTTTCAGCCCCAAAAAAAGGGCTGAAAATCTCGGCTTATACTCGAGTATATACGGTACTGTATATAATAAAGTACAAAGCTTTGTTTGAAAGACCAGCCAAGGTCAGAGATGTGTGGATAATGTACAGTCTGCCTTCCCTCTGAAGATTACGGGGTTGATTTACTTAGGAAGAATATAGGCTGTTCAATTAGCAAAATAATTTTTCACTTTGCAAGGGAATTTTTTCTTAGCTTGGTGGTTGAGGCGAAGTTCTGCTGACTTCAATCATCCAATCACATGCAAAAAAAAAAACAACAATTTTTTTTTTAGAGATCATTGGAAGTGATTGGGTTTTCTTTGCAAAGTGAATTTCCACCACAATCACTAAGCTAAGTGAAAATCCCCTTGCAATGTAAAAAGTCGAAATCCTTTTAATATATGAATCTGTATATATTTTCACATGTGCGTGACTTAATTATTGCTGGTTCATGTCTGTAAGGCTTTGTATAAGCTTGCCTGCCACATAAATATCATTATTGGTAAGTGTTAGTAAAATGAATGTAGACAAGCATTATTAACTATATCAATTCTCACTGTATGCTTGGGGGTAAGGGGCAATCGAAAATTCTGTATTTATCTAGAAAGCTGTCATTGAAAGGGGAAAATGTCCAGCATTAATTTCTAAAATTGTTCTGAATTTGTGGCCAAATCTTTTTTTTTTCTGCCAGTAAAATTTTCTTATGTCAGTGCCTTGTAACTTAAAATGTTTTACTTATTGACATCCTCCATAGGGCTTTCTGTGAGTGGCAGATGTCAGCTGTGCACTTTATTGTAGTCTAGGAGACTAGGAGTAAACAGACAAAATAGTTCAACTACAACCAAGCAACCGTGTGTGCAGGTAAACAGAAAAGGCGTATTTACAGTATCTTACGAAGAATGCGGGCCCCGTGTCCTTTAACCAGTGTTGACCAATCATTTGCTTGTTGGTAAATGGTATGGAGGCATCAAGAGGTCAGCGGGGGAGAGTTTTTTTTCTACTAAAACAGCTTGAGCTTGTATGGTAGAAAACAAAATACATAGAGAAAAAAAATACACTTTAGGCCCCATTCACACTTCGTGTAGCAAGAACTCACATTCCCGCTTGCGATTTTGTGTGATCGATTTTAACGCGATTCTGTGTGTCAAGCATAGGGCAGCCCATTTACTTCAATGGGCTGCCCTATGCCCATTTGTCAGTCAAAAGAAGCTCCTGTTCCTTTTTGGGGGACAAGCTTCACACGATTTTAAAAGTCGCGTTTTGCCACGATTGCAGTGCTATTCAGTCCCGAGACAATCACAGCAAAATCTTACTGTGTTTGACATGCCACACGATTTGGAACCATGGTGAGAATCGCACCAATTCTGCCTGCGATTCCAAATCGCCAAGTGTGAATGGAGCCTGAAAGTAAAACTGAAGGCAATCTTTTTTTAGTTTTGGAAAGAGTGTAGAGGGATTTGAACCCCTGTCAGTTTCTTCTAGCTTTACCCATTAGGGAAATTCACCCTTTCTATTTGTCATGTTTCTAATTAGCACCAAGAATGAAAGTGGGACCAGGACCAGGACGGTAATATAGGGGAAAATCTTCCAGTGGGGACACTAGTTCTAGTGACACCCAGAGATTCCCTCTTACTTCCTTTTTTTGGCTATAGGACAGGAAGTGAAGGGAAATCTCCCCAATTGCAAAAAACAAAACTGACAAGGGCTATAATCTTCCATTACGCTATCTAAAATGAAGGAAAAACAAATTTGACCTCAGTTCTACTTCACTTTAGCTTTTAGCAGTGTGCATAGGCGTGCACAAGGGGTGTGCAAGGCACGCCTGGGCACACCCAAATCCTGCGCTGGACAACCCATCAATCGCGATCTACCCGTCGATCATGGGCAGGTGACAGGTAACCCGCAATCTTTCCTTGTCGACCCCCAGAACCTGGACAGGGGGAGAAATTTATTGGAACAGATCTGTATTTTGCTCCTGCAGCATGTGAAAGTAGGCTTCTCCTCCTCTCCCTCTTGCCAACATTCAGCTGACACAAGCGGAAAATACAGCAGATCGGTACCAGAATATGCCACCCCTTTTGCTCCTGCCCCTGTTCCTCTTCTTTCTGTTGCCCAGGTCCCCCTGTGTGCTCCCCCGATTGTTTCAGGATGGAGAGCAGAGAAAAGGCCAGTAAATATGTAACACACACATACGTGCTGGAGCGTTGAGATGCACACCCTAATGCAATAGGCTCCACACACCTATGGCAGTGTGCTAAAATTGTACTCAATTTAGAAAAAGAAAACAGCTGTAGAGTACAGACTGTGAAAGTAGGCAAAATGGTAACCATGCAGTGTAGTCTGAATACATTTCTAATGAAAAAATTGTTAAAATGATACGGATTAACATCCGTGTAGATATGTAAACACCTTCCAATAAAAAAAGCAGAAATACATGTACATACAATAAAAAAAACAATCCCAGTGGTTATCCAGGGAAAAGGGGGGGGGGGGTTCAATAGATTATCTCATGTTGAACGAGATGTGACATAAATACTGATATCCAATGAAATGATAACAGCTGTGTACTATGAAAACTGCAATCCAGTGGGATTTTATTTATTTTTTATTATTGTTTGTACATGTATTTGTGCTTTTTGTATTGGAAGGTATTTACATATTTACACGGATGTTATTCCGTATCATTTTAACCATTTTTTCATTAAAATGTATTCAGACTACACTGCATGGTCACCTTTTTGCCTACTTTCACAGTCTGTACTCTACAGCTATTTTCTTTTTCTAAATTGGCTTCAGCTTAGGCATAGATCACATCTAATTTGCGAGTCAGCGAGTAATCAATTCCTCATATTATGGGGTAATTATTCACAGTTAAAATTTTACTCAGTTTAGGAATTTACTGACAGAATAGCAGATTGCTAATCATAAGAGCAATTTCAGACAACAACTAAAATGATTCACTGAACTGCTAATGCTATCCAGGAAGCCTTGCCTTGTGATATACTTTACTTGACCACTTAAACCTCTGTGCTGTATACTCTTCATCCCCCAGAACTACAACGGTTGCAGAACACAGTGCTTCCAGGTGTTCTGGGAAATAATGTCAGAATGAACATGGCATTAACAGATGAGTGTGATCCAAGGAGGCTAAGTTCACCTTTTTTTTTCTTCTAAATTCCAGCTCCCCTATATGCACCAATACAGCATTCATGTACTTCTTTTGCAAAAATATCAAAGCTTTCCATAAAATCTACAGACACGTACCTTACTGTCCTACATCCATGATTCCAAACGTATCTATTGCTTCTGTCTTATGTCCTTACAGACTTTAGGTCATGACACAGGAAGGGGTTGACCAGCTGACCTCATTAGCATGCACCCTGCATCATCCACCCTCCCACTCCCAGCTGCACATTTTTAAATGAAATGTAATCAATCAGAGACCACCCTTTTCACTAAATACACAATGAGATTGCATAGTGTATGGCCATCTTTATACAAGTACATAGAAGGGAGTGGACAGAAACACTCAGCTGTCAAACCCCATTCACATCTCTGCATAGCGAGAACTCGCATTCCCACGTGCGTTTTTTTTTAGCGAGGGGAGGAGGCGTTTTGGAGCATTTTCACTCCTCACACATAGGGCAGCCCATCCACTTGAATGGGCAGCCCTACACACAGCAATCACCCCAAAGAAGCTTCAGAATATTTTTTAGAGCGGTGCTTGGTGCATTTTTTACTGCAATTTTTGGTGCCGCACATTTCTGAAATGCAAGGAAACGCACAGATGTGAATAGAGCCTCATTGTTCTTGTGTTATCGCACCAATTTCACTTTCAGGACCCATTTACATCTAGTATAGTGGGAGCGCACATTGCGTGTCTTGTTTTTCCTGTGACACGCATAGGGCAAACTGCTGATTTAAATGGGCTGTGCTATATGTGGCTTATGGGACATGTTGGCGTTTTGTGGGTTGCGTGTTTTTTACTGTGCGTTTTGCAGCATTTGCCATTCGTTTTTTCACATGGCAAAATGTGTTTTTGCTTCTGTGTTTGGTGTGTTGTTAACACTTAATGGCACTGAAAGAGCACCTAGTAATTTTAGGTCTATAAAGGTGGCCATACACTATACAATCTGATTGCACAATCTCTTTAGATCTGCTATCAACTATGTAGTGCAAGGGCCTGCCTGATTTGATACAGAGTGGTTGGCTAGATAGGTGTTTCCTCCTATTATATACATTTGGTAAATCTAAAGGAGATTGTACAGTGTATGTCCACCTTTATACACCTAAAATCACTAGTTGCACTTTCAGTGCCATTTATTGGTAACGGCACACCAAACACAGAAGCAAACACATTTTGCCATTTAAAAAAACGAGTGGCAAATGCTGCAAAGCGCACAGTAAAAAACACGCAACCCACAATACGCCAACATGTCCCATAAGCAACATATAGCACAGTCCATTTAAATCAACGGGCTTCCCTATGCGTGTCACAGGAAAAACAAGCCACAAAACGTTCACTCCCACTATGCTAGATGTGAATGGATCCTGAAAGTGAAATTGGTGCAATAACACAAGAACAATGAGGCTCCATTCACATCTGTGCATTTCCTTGCATTTCAGAAATGCGCTGCACCAAAAATCGCAGTAAAAAACGCATCAAGCTCTGCTCTAAACATAAGTTCTGAAGCTTCTTTGGGGCAATTGCTGCGTGTAGGGAAGCCCATTCAGGTGGATGGGCTGCCCTATGTGTGATAAGTGAAAATGCTCCAAAACACCTCCCTACCTCGCAAAAAAAAAAACCGCATGCGGGAATGCGAGTTCCTGCTATGCAGAGATGTGAATGGGGCTTGACAGATGAGTGTTTCTGTCCACTCCCTTCTATGTACTTGTATAAAGATGGCCATAAACTATGCAATCTGATTGTGTATTTAGTGAGAACTGATTGATTGCATTTCATTTAAAAAATGTGAAGCTGGGAGTGGGTGAGTGGACGATGCAGGGTGTGTGCTAATGAGGTCAGCTGGTCATGACCTAAAGTCTGTAAGGAAGACCGACAGAAGCAATAGATACGTTTTGAATCATGGATGTAGGACAGTAAGGTAAGTAAGTGTCTGTAGATTTTATGGAAAGCTTTGATATTTTTGCAAAACAAGTACGTGAATGCTATACTTTATTAGTGCATAGTGCAGCTGGAATTTAGAAGTAAAAAAAAGTTGAACCTTTCAATTAGAATGTATTTTTAGGCCCCTTTCACGTGAGGCAGAATCCATCCAAGCGGATCTGCCTGCTCAGCGGGGAATTTCTTTGCTGAGCAGGTGGATGACAGGTCTGTGTCCTTCGTTATGCAGAGTTGAAAAAAACACTGTCCATTTTTCTCTATGGTGCGGGCAGATGGAAACGGATTGCCTGTCCATTTCCATCCCATTGTTATCCAATTTGATCCGCCAGATGGATGGCCAAAGTATCCCCATCCATCTGTTTTTAGCAGGTCGGATCAGATGCCAGCAGGTGACAGCGAACACATGTCCGCTGACATCCGCCACCCCATAGAGAACAATAGGTGGTCCGATCAAGTCCACCTGAAAAACGGACAGGCAGACCCGATTGGTCTGCTGGTGTGAAAGGGGCCTTATAGTATTAGTTCCTGATCTGCAAATCCTGCAAAGATCTGCAAGTGCTGTTGCGCTCTGCAAGAGCATTTGCTCCAGAGCTTAGTAAATGCAGGGAAGCTCTTCTAACTTTCATCATCCAATCATGTGCAAGCAAAAATGCTGTTTGTTTTATTTTCCTTGCATTTAATTGGGTATTTTTTGCTCAGTGAAGTTTCACCTCAATTACAAAGCTCTGGTGCAAATGCCCTTGCAGAGTGCACAGTTTGACTTTAGTAAATCCACCCATTTAGGTGCAATGTGTAAAACAAACAGGAAAAAACACTTTCCTCTACATCAGCCATGTACATTGCAAGGAATGGACTGTGTTTCCTGACACCGACAGAAGTGAGGCTCCAGTTGACATCTGACCTGGATCTGCTGGCAGCTGAAAGAAGTTTTACAAGGCTCGTGACTTATATATATGTGGTTAAGTACCTTTCATAAGTGATCTTGCTCGGGGTATGTGATAAAGAGGAGGAGTGATATGATGTTAAAATAAAAGTTTTTAGGACTGTCAGAATACAATAGCTGCAGCAGGAAATGCACCTATCCTTGTTAGGCTGGCCATACATTATGCAATTTTCCTTCATATTTACCAAAACCATATGTAGCACTACCCCCTGTAGGAGCTGCTGGTTTAAAGTTTTGGGCCTACCGTTACCTTTTCTGTTCACCGCACTCGTGTCAGGGATCCTTCTTGAAGAGCTTTTATAAATGTTCACACCAACACTTGGATACGTTTTCTTCAAGGCTTTATTTTATCAGTTCCAACAGAGGGATAGAGGGATAGGGGAGTTTCAGGTACTTTACTTTGTGGATCACGGGCACAATCTCAGATCCAGAGGACAAACAGTTTCACGCTGGATTCAGCAACCACCGGATAGGCCTACTCTCACTGGCCTAGCAACTGATGCAAAGCTCGCTTAAAGTCTCTGCCACAGACTTGATGAGTGCCGTCGCGTCGTTGCACAACCTTCCGCCACAAGATCGTGTAACAACACTGACACTTTGCAAAAAGTTCCTTCAGAAGTACAATGCTCATGGTGCCAGAATCTTTCAGCCGTCCGGCAGCACCGTGAGGCAAACTGGCCAGGATGTGTCCTTCAATTGAGTCCCCAATTGTTCCGCTTCTTTCCGCAGGCAAGACCGCGTAGGACCATCCCTGGACTAGTAGGCCCCAGCAACTCCTGGTCCTACTTCTCAGTTGCAGAGCCTCAGGCCATCATGCCCCGATGCCAAAAATGGCTCGCACATCCCTGAGGCCTGGAGGGCCCTTAGGTCAAGATCCGACGACGACCCCTGGCAACGAACCCCGAAAGAGCAGTCTCTGCCTCTTAAGTACCCCCTCCCAGAATGCACAGCTGGTTGACCACGCCCCCTGAGCCACTTCTGGGAAAGGAATACCCAATACACCCAGCCTGCTGCCTTTCCAAACCTGACCCGTGGTGACAGCGACACCTACTGTCAGGTGGAAAACGCGCAGCCCAGCTAGACTTAAACAGAGCCAGTAATTTAAATAATTCTTTCTGAGCTGAACTACAGCTCAGATAACTAAATTTAACATATAGCGTCTACCCAACAGGAGTAGGGCGCTACACATATAATATGATGTCAAATCTAAACAATTTCAATTTGTATGCAATCAGGCAGGCCTTTGCACTACATAGTTGAAGGTAAATCTAAAGGGAATGGCATAAGAAAATGGTATAATATATAGCCAGCTTTAAAGTGTATGGTCCTCTAGGTGACCATACACTATACAATATGATTGTACAACATATGTATGTAGCGCCCTCCTCACTCCCCTCGGCCTAGGCCCGCCTAGAGGACCGACACGAACCACCGCCCGCAGGCTGAAGGTGCCTGGGACTCGACCCCGTGACAAAGATGGCCGGCCCATTTATACCCTCTCCCGGCAAGCATGGCGGGTTCCCCGCCCCACCATACCGCTGCCGAGGGAGGACAAAAAAGAGGCACGGCACACAGCAATGATTCAACCCCAGCCCAGGGCGACAGCGCCACCTGCTGGGCTGCAGGGAATTACACATCACTGATGTCTCTGCCAAGTTCAAATTACACCCGGGAAAGTACATACCTGCTACATGTACAATCTCCTTTAGACTCAAAGCACAAAACTATGTAATGTTAAGACAAACCCAAACTATTCATTGCATTTTTACCAAATCAGGCCCTTGCACTACATAGTTGATGGTGGAGCTTGTACACAGTCACATTGTATAGTGTATAGTCACCCCTAGAGCATCTTACACTATAGCAAGGATAGATGAATCTCCCGCTGTTACTATTGTATTCTGACAGTCAAAGCTAGCAGCTGTTAGAGTACTTGAACAGCAGTTGCATCTGATTGGATGAGCATCTGTTTGGCTGAACATTTTCCATTCGACTCAGTTTTTAAATCAAAATGTCTCGGGCAGGAGGGTAGAGACAGGGCAACCCACTGAGCAAATTTCAGTCAGTTCATAAGCAACCATAAGAAACTTGCCTAGTGCAAGGACAGATTTATTATAAAGGGGGCCTCCAGATTCTGCAATAAATCCACCCATTTAACTCCCATCTCCAGATTGGGCCACGGGAAGTGGGCAAGAGGCCCTTGACTGTCAACTCGGTGACAAGGGTACTTTGCAAATTAGCGGAAGGTACCCCCTCCCATTATGGAAAGGCATGCGGCAAAAAATGTCCCTTATTGCAGTGCACAGCTCTCAATACCCTTAATTCAACAATAGCTTGTCATTTAGCATTGCAACTAAGCAGAAAAATAAGAAGATTAATTTTCCATAGATGGAGTTTAGCTCTACCCTTGGGTTTTATGTACTTGCTGGGTTCACCGAATCTCCTGCAAACCGAACTCGGGCAGATTTAGTCATCCCTACTGAGCACATTGCACTTGTAGCTAACCAGTGGATATATTACCTGGGAGATCTCATCCTCTTGCTTTTGTCCTTAGTTTACCACCTCTCACAGAGATCTATGTTTAATTTTATTGCAATGATCCTATAATTATAACTGACAGACTCTCCCACCAAGCCGTCACTTGTAGCTATTGCATTGGCAATGTCTTTCCCAATGTCTTTGTAACAAGGTAAGGACTTGAAAAAAATCACCAAAATTGTACTTCAGGCGAAACTCCATTTTATTTTCCAAAAAATCCCCACCAGGTTATCTTTGCCCATTGTATGAATTTGGGTGAATTTTGATGATACAAACCTTGTTCTGAATGTAGCGCCTTGGGGTTTAGTCGGGGAGCTCCTCGCCAAATTCCTTGTCAGGAGTGGCTACTGTAGTTAATTACTATGGATCCATTGATTTTTCCCTAACTTTGGCCTGATTGTACTTTCCTCTTCTACCAACAGGTGGCCGGGCACTTGGAGGTATTAGATTGAGAAGGACAACTAAAGGTCAGGTTATGGGTATATGGGTTATCTCAGCCAATAGGCAGGGATTTTGTTGAATCCCTTGGCCTGCTGGGAGAGGCTATATATTTGAGTGAGGTCAGGTGATCCGGTGTTCTTGTGTGCCACCCAGACCGCCGTCTGTGTGGACGTGTGTTGTCTGCCCCGGCTGCTAGGCTGGAGATTGGGCCTATCCCAGGGGCATCAGGCTGCCAGGCTGTGTGAGGGCCTATCCAGAACTAAGAGGGCAGCGCAGGGTTGGGACTGTGGCTTGCAGTCCAACCAAAAGTGACGGTTCTGCCGGCCAGAGAATCTGTCAGTGGTCAGATGTAGAAGGGAAGCTGTCACCACAAAGGGACAAATCACCTTTTACCAGGGACCACAGTAAGTAACTGAAGCAAGTACCGGAGCAGTATTCTCACCGAACGGGCACTGTGGAGAATCGGGAAACTTCAAGTCAGGGACCCAAACAGCGGAGGTGATGCTTGCAGAGCAGCCTTGTGTCTCAAGCTAGGGATCGAGCCAGTCAGCAGGGGTGAAGTTTGAAGGTATCTGAAGTGCCAAGCTAGGGACCCAGCAGGGAAGCATGGGTGATGCTTGAGGGAGATACCAACGCAAAAGCCTTGGGGAGCTCACGGGATTCAGAGTTAGTGAATCAGAGGGTCCAGTGAGAGACCAGGAGCTCAAGGGGCTGAAGAACTACAAGGAGAAATTGTAGTACAGCTGAAAGACCTGTTCTTTGAGTTGGGAACTGTTTAAGTACTGTTGCCATAGGAGACAGCAATCCTGCACGTGCAGAAGTGGTGGGGCCTTTCCCTGTACGGCTGTTCTCCTATTGAAGTCTCGGAGTCTGCCCTTTGAAATTGCAACTACCTAAGGGTGTCCTGGCCCTAACCCTCTTTCCCCTACAAAATATAAAAAGGACTGTCAAAGAAATAAAACCTCTTTTACATCCAAGAAGTGTCTGGTGCCCAATGACTTTTACCACCTTTGCACCCACTATGCCTCACAACCCACCTCTTATTGAAGGATGTCAGCTATCTTTGGCCTTGAAGGTTCCCATTAGACTAGAAGAGGTCAGAGATACTGCTACATGAAGATAAGGAGACAGTGCCAGTAAACTAGCTGAAAGTAAATGGGAGAGTCCGCCTGCAATAATCACATGATTAGTCCAATTGTTGTCAGACATTTCAAGCCACACTATTTCTTTTGGTGTGCAACACCTCTACTCAAGTTTATGACAGGTTTGCATTACAATTATGCAGTTCTGTCTTACAAGTGTAGCCCCCCTTTACTTTTCAGGGGTGCTATGCGCCTAAATTCAGGGGTTGGTCTGAGCTGGTAGCCAGGCTCAGACCACTTTGATTGTTAGGCATTTGCTTCTGCCTATGTGATGCTGCCTGGTGTATGGTTCCCTGTGGCCTGTAGGTGGCACTGCCATATCGGGTCAGGGTTGAATCATGGGTGACATCGGTACGCCTTAGGGTGTCCTCTCTCGGCAGCAGTACATTGGGCGCGGTCAACCTGCTGTGCATGCCGGGAGAGGGTACATAACGGGCGGCAGACGCCATCTTTCGGGGAAGTGGAGTGGAGTGAAGGAGGAGAGTGTGAGAGAGACACGTATCCCACCTTCGGTGGACCTCATGGCCAGGGGTGCGTGTGGGTGTGATCAGTCCCAGGCACCTTTAGCCTGGGGCTGCAACTCTACCAGTAGGCCCAGCATCTTTAGCTAGGGCCTACCCCCGAAAGAAGAGTCCCAGGGTGCCCGGGAGAGGGTGACCCATTCTAGACGAGAGGGAACCAGGAGTTTTGGTGAAAGGAGTCGCCACCTTGGATGAGGCCTGGTTACCTACTAGAGGGATTCAAAGATCCGCCACAGGCCTTGTGACGTGCTTCAGTTGCACCTTGTTCTACTGTTGCAAGCGCCGGGAAGTTCAGGACTTGGAACTGTTCCTGATCGTATCCCAAGGAAACTTAAGTGAATATTCGAGCATCACTCCGTCTGCTAGGACTGTGAGAGAGGACTATCCGGGTGAGCTAAACCCACTCAGGATCGAGTGGTGACAATTCTACTAGTTTGTGCCTGGACCTAATCCCCCAAGTTTGCTATTCTTTCTCTCATCAACTTCTTCCTGTCTACTAAGCAGTAATAGAAAATAAACTCATCGTTAGAGTTAAAGTGGTGTGGACATTGGCCTTCTTGGGAAGAAATAGAGACTTGTCCCTATACTCTGGGGATGAGAACCAGTGGAAAGAGGTAACTCGCTGTAGAACCCAAAATGGTGAACACCGCCTGACCTCTAATACAGAGGACACGGGCTTGTGGCATGGTGTGCCTTACTCTGCAAGTGGAGCCAAGCGGAGAAAGGGGGGTCTGTGTGCTACACAAGATAAAATAACTTATGTGATACTCTTATTACAAATATGAACCCAAAAAAAAAATGCAAGAGTTGTAAAAAATGAATTTAAAAAGCATTCTAATAGTGTACATTTGGGCTACTGAAAAAGGGAAAATGACCAACCTGCTGTGGATCACTGTTGGATTGGTGAACCCTACGACCCTGTCCCCATTTAAAAAAAAAAAGAAAGAGAAAGAAAAGGAACCTGCAATAAAAGAAGATACATTTTTACCTCTCTGGCAGGTGATCTTTACTTCATTGCAGCTGCCTGAGGCTGGGTTCACACTAGTGCGACATGACATCAGTCCTACTTTGGATCCGATTTTGCCCTGCGACATGAAGCCGACATATGTCCGACTTTCAATGAACGGGGATCCGACTTGGATCCCAGCCAATATTAGGCACTGTGTTTGGTATGAATCTTGAGGGGGAACTCCAGGCCAAATTTTAAATAAAAAACCGGCATGGGTTCCCCCTCCAGAGGCATACCAGGCCCTTGGGTCTGGTCTGGATTTGAAGGGGCGCCCCTACGCCGAAAAAACGGCGTGGGGGTCCCCCCCAAAATCCAAACCAGACCCTTATCCGAGCACACAACCTGGCCGGCCGCAGGGGAAGAGGGGGGGGATGAGAGACGGCCCCCCCTCCCTCCTGAACCATACCAGGCCGCATGCCCTCAACATGGGGGGTTTGGTGCTCTGGGGCAGGGGGGCGACCTGCGGCCCCCCCACCCCAGAGCACCCTGCCCCCATGTTGATGAGGACAGGGCCTCTTCCCGACAACCCTGGCCGTTGGTTGTCGGGGTCTGCGGGTGGGGGGCTTATCGGAATCCGGGAGCCCCCTTTAATAAAGGGGCCCCTGGATCCCGGCCCCCCCACCCTATGTGAATGAGTATGGGGTACATCGTACCCCTACCCATTCACCTGGTGGAAAAAAATTGCAATAAAAAAACCACACAGCTTTTTAAAGTATTTTATTGCACAGCTCCGGGGGTCTTCTTCCGACTTCGGGGGTCTCCGGTGTCGTCGCCGCGCTCTCCGGTTCTTTCTTCTGCCGGGCCTCCGCTAACTTCTTTTTAGCTCTTTTGCTAACGGAGGCCCGGTCTTCTCCGTCGTCTCGTCCGGCTCTCCGTTGTCCTTCTGCCGGCCCCTCCACTAACTTCTTTAGCTCTTTTGCTAGTGGAGGAGCCGGTCTTCCCGTCGTCGGCATCTTCTTCCCTCTTCTCCTTCTCGGATGTTGACGCGTCGCTTCCTCCCGCTGTAATACTGGCTCTCCGCTCCGCTCCGCATTAATATAGGCTTCTCATGACGTCACAGTCACATGTTCCGGGGCACATGGCCCCGGAGCATGTGACTGTGACGTCATGGGAACATGTGACTGTGACGTCATGGGAAGCCTATATTAATGCGGAGCGGAGCGGAGAGCCAGTATTACAGCGGGAGGAAGCGACGCGTCAACATCCGAGAAGGAGAAGAGGGAAGAAGACGCCGACGGCGACGACGGAAAGACCGGCTCCTCCACTAGCAAAAGAGCTAAAGAAGTTAGTGGAGGGGCCGGCAGAAGGACAACGGAGAGCCGGACGAGACGACGGAGAAGACCGGGCCTCCGTTAGCAAAAGAGCTAAAAAGAAGTTAGCGGAGGCCCGGCGGAAGAAAGAACCGGAGAGCGGGAGAAGAAGAAGGCGACGGAGAAGACCGGGCCTCCGCTAGCAAAAGAGCTAAAAAGAAGTTAGCGGAGGCCCGGCAGAAGAAAGAACCGGAGAGCGCGGCGACGACACCGGAGACCCCCGAAGTCGGAAGAAGACCCCCGGAGCTGTGCAATAAAATACTTTAAAAAGCTGTGTGGTTTATTTATTGCAATTTTTTTCCACCAGGTGAATGGGTAGGGGTACGATGTACCCCATACTCATTCACATAGGGTGGGGGGGCCGGGATCCAGGGGCCCCCTTATTAAAGGGGGCTCCCGGATTCCGATAAGCCCCCCACCCGCAGACCCCGACAACCAACGGCCAGGGTTGTCGGGAAGAGGCCCTGTCCTCATCAACATGGGGGCAGGGTGCTCTGGGGTGGGGGGGCCGCAGGTCGCCCCCCTGCCCCAGAGCACCAAACCCCCCATGTTGAGGGCATGCGGCCTGGTACGGTTCAGGAGGGAGGGGGGGCCGCTCTCTCGTCCCCCCCTCTTCCCCTGCGGCCAGCCAGGTTGTGTGCTCGGCAGTGGCGGCTGGTGCTCAAATTTTTTGGCGGCCCCAAACAAACAGAAAAAAAAAAATCATCAATTGCCGCCACTGTGCCCATTAAACGCAGCCACTGTGCCCAAACACCACTAGTTTGTCCCCAAATGCAGCCAGTTTCCCCCCCCATATGCAGCCAGTTTCCCCCCCATATGCAGCCAGTTCCCCCCCCCCATATGCAGCCAGTTTCCCCCCCATATGCAGCCAGTTTCCCCCCCCATATGCAGCCAGTTCCCCCCCCCATATGCAGCCAGTTTCCCCCCCCATATGCAGCCAGTTTCCCCCCCCCCATGCAGCCAGTTTCCCCCCCCATATGCAGCCAGTTTCCCCCCCCCCCCATATGCAGCCAGTTTCCCCCCCCCATATGCAGCCAGTTTCCCCCCCCCCATATGCAGCCAGTTTCCCCCCCCCATATGCAGCCAGTTTCCCCCCCATATGCAGCCAGTTTCCCACCCCCATATGCAGCCAGTTTCCCCCCCCATATGCAGCCAGTTTCCCCCCCCCCATATGCAGCCAGTTTCCCCCCCCCATATGCAGCCAGTTTCCCCCCCCCATATGCAGCCAGTTTCCCCCCCCCATATGCAGCCAGTTTCCCCCCCATATGCAGCCAGTTCCCCCCCCCCATATGCAGCCAGTTTCCCCCCCCATATGCAGCCAGTTTCCCCCCCCCATATGCAGCCAGTTCCCCCCCCCGATATGCAGCCAGTTTCCCCCCCCCATATGCAGCCAGTTTCCCCCCCCATATGCAGCCAGTTTCCCCCCCCATATGCAGCCAGTTTCCCCCCCCCCCATATGCAGCCAGTTTCCCCCCCCCCCCATATGCAGCCAGTTTCCCCCCCCCATATGCAGCCAGTTTCCCCCCCCATATGCAGCCAGTTTCCCCCCCCCCCATATGCAGCCAGTTTCCCCCCCATATGCAGCCAGTTTCCCCCCCATATGCAGCCAGTTTCCCCCCCCATATGCAGCCAGTTTCCCCCCCCATATGCAGCCAGTTTCCCCCCCCATATGCAGCCAGTTTCTCCCCCCATATGCAGCCAGTTTCCCCCCCCATTATGCAGCCAGTTTCTCCCCCATAATGCAGCCAGTTTCTCCCCCATAATGCAGCCAGTTTCTCCCCTATATGCAGCCAGTTTCTCCCCTATATGCAGCCAGTTTCTCCCCTATATGCAGCCAGTTTCTCCCCTATATGCAGCCAGTTTCTCCCCTATATGCAGCCAGTTTCTCCCCTATATGCAGCCAGTTTCTCCCCCATATGCAGCCAGTTTCTCCCCCATATGCAGCCAGTTTCTCCCCTATATATAGCCAGTTTCTCCCCTATATATAGCCAGTTTCTCCCCTATATATAGCCAGTTTCTCCCCTATATATAGCCAGTTTCTCCCCCATAATGCAGCCAGTTTCTCCCCCATAATGCAGCCAGTTTCTCCCCCATAATGCAGCCAGTTTCTCCCCCATAATGCAGCCAGTTTCTCCCCCATAATGCAGCCAGTTTCTCCCCCAATATACAGCCAGTTCCTCCCCCATAATGCAGCCAGTTCCTCCCCCAATATGCAGCCAGTTCCTCCCCCAATATGCAGCCAGTTCCTCCCCCAATATGCAGCCAGTTCCTCCCCCAATATGCAGCCAGTTCCTCCCCCAATATGCAGCCAGTTCCTCCCCCAATGTCCTCGATGTCTTCTCCCGCCCTTGATGTCGCTTCAGCCAATCAGGTTACCGGTAACCAGACCCGGTGAACCTGATTGGCCAGGGAACGCACCCCTGTGCGTCCTCTCATTAGGTATTTAGAAGCCGATTACAGCCCTCAGGCTGTAGTCGGGAAGCCTATCAGAGCCTGCTGGCTCTGATAGGCACTTCTAAAGGCCAATCAGACGCTGTGACTCAGATGGCCGGCGCTCAAGGGGCCGGCCATCTGAACAGTGGGCGGCAGCAATACATAGGTTCATGCAATGCATGAACCTATGTATTGTTGTGGTGAGTGACGGCCGGGCGCAGAAGCGAGCGGTAGCGGCGCTTCTGCGCCCACTATGGTCGCGCCGCCATGTGTAAAAAAAAAAAAAAAGACATTAAAAAAAACCTCTTAAAGGGCCCGTTTTTTTTTTTTCTTTTTTTAAATTTTTTTTTTTTTTGGTGACCACAGGAGGGGGGCGGCGCCCGGGCGCCCCCTATGGACGGGCCGCCACTGGTGCTCGGATAAGGGTCTGGTTTGGATTTTGGGGGGGACCCCACGCTGTTTTTTTGGCGTAGGGGCGCCCCTTCAAATCCAGACCAGACCCAAGGGCCTGGTATGCCTCTGGAGGGGGAACCCATGCCGGTTTTTTATTTAAAATTTGGCCTGGAGTTCCCCCTCAAGAGCAGTACAGCACAAGTCGCATGCCAAAGTCGGATCATGCAAGACTGCGGTCCGACTTTGATCCGACTTCAATGATAGTCAATGGGCTGAAGTCGGATCAAAGTCGGACCAAAGTAGTACAGGGAGCATTCTCAAAGTCGGACCGACATGTGTCGGACCAGTTAAGACGGCTCCCATAGAGAAACATTGATTTTCACACGTCATGCGACATGAGCTCCCAATGTCAGAGCGTTTGTCACCCCAGTGTGAACCAGGCCTAAGGCCCCTTTCACACAGACTTTCCGATCAGGTCCACCTGTCAGTTTTTCAGGTGGACCTGATTGAACCCTCCATTCACTCTTATGGAGCGGCGGATGTCAACCGTGACATATCCACTGACATCTGCCGCGCTCTGATCCAATCCTGTCCATGAAATCCAGACGGGTGGAGACTAGAGTTGCAACCTCATCCCTTTAAACCCGAACACAAATGAATTACACAGATTCTAAGGCTAATTTAATGCAGATGAAGCACCAAGAGAGTTTAATTACCACCTTAATCAGCCACAGAACCTGTGTAATTAATATGTGTTCGGGTTTAAAGGGATGAGGCGGCAACCCTAGTGGAGACCCTATTTTCCATCCTTCTGGCGGATCAGATGGGATCAGACGAAAATGGACAGGCGGTCCGTTTGCATCTGATCTTCCCATAGAGGAGAGCGGGCTCTGACAGGTCCATCTCTGCACAGTGAGTGGAGACAGACCTGTAATCCACCTGCTCAGCGGGGATCAGTGGATCAATTCCCTGCTAAGCAAAGCAGAGCCCGGCGGGCGGACCACCCTTGTGAAAGGACACTGAGAATTTTCTGCAACCAGCACTTCCAGGTGTGTTGGATATCTGGAATACTGTGGTTCAGTCTGTTGACTTCTATGTTCTGGAGTGATGTAAAGGCTAGTGGAAGGAAATACAGAGTGTAGAGGCATACAAATAAAGTCTGATGACAGGTTAACTTAAAGGACATTGATAAATAGTAGTTTATGCATATTTTGTATAAGTATTTTACTAATATCTTCAATTATAATCAAATACATGTATGACACTAAAGCTGGCCATACATGTATCGACAAGGCTGGGACCAGCTGAGTTCCGATCCATGTATGGCCACTGTGGTAAACAGAAGTCGCTCTGCTGATTGACTTCTGTTCAACCATCCTGTTGGGAAATTTCCACTCCATCAGCACCGCAGGCTATAGACTCCATCGCTGATCTGTATATTCTGATGGTGGGGAAGTCTCTGTGCAGCCAGAATACAAAGACACAGTAGGGAGGATGACCCAATTCCCCCATCCACACATTCGAGGTGGATGAGTAAATTGGGCCATTTTTTTTTTTCAACCCCCTGGTTGAATAAAAAAATTGAGCCCAGGATTATTATTTCTTTAGCAATACCTTATCATAACATGGCAATCTCCCTTCCTGGCCATTTACCACCAGTTTCCTTGTAAAATACTAATGGAGAATATTATTTTATTTATGGCTTTCAATGTAGAAGTTCCCTATTTTATTTTGTTCATCTGAAGTCTGTCTATGACATAATGCATTGTGAGCGGTCTATATTTTTTTTTTTCTGTTTCATCTTTTCACACAAGAAAACGAAAATGACCCCATTGGGCTGTCTCCAGATAAAAAAGAATACTCGTTCAGTGATAAAAGGCAAGATAGTCCATAAGCCTGTAATTACCGAAGAGATTTATGTATAATGCACAGTCAACTAATTCTGACACTTGTGGTCTAAAGTATTTTTGTGACCATCTGGGCAATGCACTCAAAGAATGACGTGTTTTTGACAACTTTTAAGTTAATTAGTAAAAACTTTTATATTGCTTTTACAAAGAAACCTTTAGTTCTGTATTTATTTTTCTAATATTGCTCTTAATCTTATTAGGTATATTTTTAGGTTAATATTACAAAATAGAGTATTACTACCAATGTCTATAAACTAGTTGTTGTGTTAAGTTCATGTACTATAAATCATCAACTGTCATAATTTCCCAAAGATTTGGTAGCTTTTATAGTGTAGTGATTTCTGTTCAATGTTCATGGCAACCTGTGTGTATTTTCAAAGACTTTTTATACAGTCAAATGTGAAATTATAAAAACAATTCTCCTATAGAGTTCCTGATTAACAGTAGACAAAATCATTAGAGGATCCCCATATACATTTGATGGAGGCACAGGCAGAAGTCTATAATCCTGGCTATTCAATTTCTTAACAGTTTTTGTGACCAGAGATTACTGATGTCCTTTTCTTAAAAGGGCAATATGCATTTAAAAAAAAAAAAGTGTACTGGCCCTTTAAAAAATCATTATGTGCACACTGCACCTAGCTGATGATGTCACCATTCAGTTTCCATTGCTTTAACCGTTACCACTGTAAGACTAGGGTGGCAAGAAATGTAATATGGCCCCCAACTTTACCAACTCGAAGTTAGCTCCTGGTTCTTCAACCCTTCCAGCTTAATTAATCTTATGAGGCTGGGTCACACCAAAGGCTGTGCCATGACTTTGGACCTGGAGAGTGCTCTGCAGCTAACACAGTACACAAAGGTCTAGAAAGCACTACAATGATAAACCCAGTGCCCCAAAGTCACACTCCAAGTTAGTCATGCCACAACCAGAGGCCTACTCACTGCGTGACATTTACTTTTCCCTATCTGTTGAACACTGTAATGCCAACATCATAGTCTGCCTCATGCCATCCCCTATCAAAAACCAGACAGCTCAAAATGGCTGTTTTACTCTTATTGAGCCACACATTGATTTGAACGATCTCATCTTCCGGTTTTACAGACAACTTTGTAAAAACAAGGATCAATCTTTTTTATTTATCTATCTTTCAGGGCTGGACCACCTATTGCTGCCTATTTGGTAAACTTTGTGAAAGTGTCCAGTCAAATGTTTGCTGTGTATACCTATCCATAGTCCTAAAACAATCTTTTCATATTCTGGTAGATGCCATGTTACTAGAAACCAGCAGACCTCCGCAAATATTGCTGGCCAAATGACCTGGGAAAGAGGGCATGTGATTAGCTCTTTGGTTTTTCTGAACTGTGTCTTAATGTGAACTATCACTAGTAATGTTTGCCCCATAGGTGTGCGCAGCCTATTGCATTAGGGTGTGCACCCCAAAGCTCCAACACATATGCATTTAAAATATTTACCGGCCTCTCTTTACCGCTCTCCATCCTGAAACAATGGGATGAAGGGGGAGCAAGGGAGCACATGGGGGACCCGGGCAACAGAAGGAAGAGTAACAGGAAAGGGAGGGGGGCATATATTAGTACTAATCCCCTATATTTTCCTCCTGTAGCAGCTGAATGTTGACAAAAGGGAGGAGGAGAAGCCTACATTCAGCTGCTGCAGGAGGAAAATACAGATAGGTTCCACTAAATTCCACCCCCCGCCACCACTCCTGTCCAGGTTCTGAGGGTCGGCAAGGAAGGATTGCGGTTTACCTGTCACCTGCCCACCATTGACACTGGTTGCCAATCCCAGGATTAGGGTGTGCCCAGGCACACCTGGCACACCCCTTGCGCACGCCTATGGTTTTCCCCCTCCTTGCACTTCATACAACGCACACACACACACACACACACACGCATTCTTTTGCAAAGATTCTTCAAAGTAAAGATCATCCTGCATGTCTGACCACCCTCCTATATCTGGGTATAGATCAGCTATTTAGTCTGACAGCTATTTCTGCACATTTAATTTTGTCACCACTATCTGCTGCACACTTTTCATCTTGACCCACCTATAGACACCAAATGTCTTTTCAGAGCAGTATTAAACCCAAAAGCAAACATTTTTTCTATTGGAGCTTACCAATTCTTATGCCTCGTACACACGACCGGTTTTCCCGTCGGAAAAAAAAAAACAATGTTTTTTTTCCGACGGAATTCCTCTCAAGCCTGCCTTGCATACACATGGTCACACAAAAGTCTGGTGAACTTTTGACTGCCAAGAACGCCGTGACATAAAAGACTACGACGAACCGACAAAATGAAGTTCTATGCTTTTTTTCCGGCAGTTTTCCCGTACGAAAAACTGTGATGGAGCATACACACGGTCAGAATTCCCGGCCAAAAGCTCTCATCACAGTTTTTCCGACGGGAAAACCGGTCGCGTGTACGAGGCATCAGATGTGGTGGATGTATTCATTTTTCTTTTTCATGCTTTCTTTCTTCTCTTTTCATATGGTGATCCAGCCATCATGTCTGCTGTGTTTCAAAAGCACAAGCTCTCCAGGAAAATGTATCAGTTTATATGAATGAAACCATTTAACACTAAAAGGGGTATTTACAATTGTAGCAGGTGTACGCTTTTCTGTGTGTTTCGAGCTGGCAGAGACACCGGTGGTGTGCGGTTCCCTGCGGCCCAGCCGGTGGCGCTGTCGCCTTGGGCTGGGGTTGGGTCATTGCTGTGTGCCGGGCTCCCTTTTTGTCCTCCCTCGGCAGCAGTATGGTGGGGCACCTGCCGTGCTTGCTGGGAGAGGGTGTGGGGGTACCGGCCGTCTTTGTCGTGGGGTCGAGTCCCGGGCACCTTCAGCCTGTGGGCGGTGGTTCGTGTCGGTCCTCTAGACGGCCTAGGCCTAGAGGACGTCCGGAGGTCGTGTTCCATCCCAGGCACCTTTAGCCTGGGGTGAGGTACTCGGATGGAGGTCTGGAGCTCAGTGCCCAACACTGAGTTCCGTGAGGGAAGGAGATCCTAGGGGACCCTGGGAGTGGGTACCCAAAACGGGGGGCCTAATGGACCGGTGGGAGATACTTGCTTGAAGACCTGGTGCAGCATATTGCCGGTGACAGGTGAGCCTTCCATCGGAGACCGCCTGGAAGGAAATCCCCATTCGCTCGGAGACCGCAACCCACTTTCAGGAAGGAAAGTGGAGAGTTCATTGTGTCTGGGCTTACTCGCATCCACACCCCCCTTGTCTGTTCTGTTCGTTGAGGGAGTCCAACTGTCTGTGCATTACTCTGTTATTAGAAGAATAAAGGAGTGTTGGACTTTAGTGGTGTGGGGCTCATTTACTGGCAGACACTGTTCGAGAAAACCAGGAGGAGGTCTCCAGATGCAGAACACCGACCCGAAGGTAAAAGAGGATTGTCTCTCACTGCACATACTCTGCAGGGGGACTTGGCGTGGTGACCCCGCACTCTTTCCTTCAGAGTACCCCTAGACGAGTGCCAGAGCAAGAAGAGTAGAGAGGAGAGGGTGGAGGCCGCTACACAATGATAAGTGTAGCGCTACCCCCAGTTAAGAGAGCCGCTGATATTGATTTGGGCCCTGCAGTGCACCGCTGTCAACCCCCGGCAATCGGCTCTAACCTCCCGTGGCACAGCTGGTGATAGAGAGATAGGACCGCGTGATCGCAACTGTTGGTGACGCAGTCCTATAACAAACATACACAGAATATACTTTAAAACTCCTATTAAAGTAAGCGGAACTGACACCAAATGTACTTTACCCAGATATTTTACTGAGGCTAATGGGCAAGTAATAAACAGTATAACAAGTTGCAGATCCCTGCAATAAACAGTAATAAAGATAAACAGAGTAATCAGAATAATTAAGTATTGCTATGCAACTCTAGCGCTGCCCTTTTACAGCTACTTCCCCTCATGGGTAGACTAACACCCAGCAATGTCTACCTATGCAGTCAGGCCTGACTGATCTAAATGGAAGTTCAGTGAAACAATATTCGCTAGCAATCTCTCGGTGGTGCACTTGAAGAACAACTTTTAATCCCAACGAATAGTAAAGATAAAGTATCTGTCTTTAAACAGCTCTCACCACCTGGACAAGTCCAAGTCCCTTTCCTCCATCGATTCGTCTAGGAACAGGAATCCACCGACATCCAAGTCTTCAATCCTTCTGGTGTACTGCAGCAAGGAGGATTAGATGTCTCTAAGGCTCTGCTAGGCTGGCAGAGGGCTCTTTGGAAAGGAGCACACGGCCCGGGCTTCAGGCCTTGTGCACACAGCAGTTCAGCACAGACATCCTCTTGCTAGGAGAGGGGGGTCCAAAGAGAGCGACCAAAACTCCGCCTCCCCTTTATAAAGTCTGCCCCAGCAGTCTCTGTTCTGGAGCAATGCATCCTGGGTGCTGCAAGATGTACTGGGAGATGTAGTATCTTTCTCTCCTCTGCTTTCACTTCCAGTAATGTCTCTTTACTTCCTCCCGACTCACCTCTCACCTGGAACTTCTTGTCTCTCTGTCTTAAAGGGGAACACCCCGCTACACACTCCCCCCACTTAAACTCTTTGGTCCCCAAAGATAAACTTCAACAAATACCGTTTACCATTTTGGACAATGTCGAGCATGATGTTGGCATAGGGAATTCCCACCAAAACTTTGGGATGGAACTCTCTTGCCCACAGGTCACACTACCATGAGTGGCCTGCCTAACTGTGCCAGAGAGTGAGCTGGGGTTGCCCTCCACCAAATGGACGGTGGAAGGATCAGGTTGTTCAACACTTCTCCTAGCCGTTACAACAGTGTCGTCTGAGCTCGTCCCCATTTGGGGGTAAGTTAGTTTCTTGGGAGGCCTGATGACTCTGCGAGCCCTCTGCTCTCTTGGTGCTTCTGACTCTGGCACCACAGGCTCTTCTTCAGGAGTAAGTTCAGGTAACATTGCTGGTTCTGGAACCTCTGATTCAGAAGTCGACTGACGTATGGAATCTCTAGAGTCCTCCTCTGCGCAAGTGTCAGGAACATCTTCCCAGTAATCAGCTGAGGGACTGAAGGGTATGAATTCAGTAGCCTCCGGATTCAGCGTTGCATCTGGGGTATCCCCTCCATTTGGGAGATCTATGGCGGACGTTCCCAGAGTCGAGGGAGGCCACAGCCAGTCCAGTTCTCCACCTTCATCTGTACTCAATTGGGAGGCCTCCCCATCTTTGGCTCGAGAGGTCTGGGACCGAGTGTTCGGCCTAGGAATATCCAGGATAGAGGCCGGTTCAGGGGAGTCTCTCACGGGAGGTATTCTGACTGCCTCAGCAAGTGGGAGCAGGTGGTTCCGATGCCACGTCTTCAGTGGACCCACCTTTCCTTCTGGCTTTAGTTTGTAGACAGGCAAACCGGGCAACTTCTTACAGACAACATAGGGCTCAGATCTCCACCTGTCGGCAAGCTTGTGTTTTCCAGGGACCCCCAGATTGCGTAGCAGTACTCGGTCCCCGGGCTGCAGATCTTGCACTCGAACCTTCAGATCGAAATTTCTCTTGTTGCGGGCCCCCCTTTGATCCGAAGCCGCCTGGGCTTGTTCATAGGCCACCTGCAAGCTACGTCTAAGTCTGTCCACGTATCCCTTGTGGGATGTAGCTGAGGTATTGTCTATAGAAGTGCCAAAGGCCAGGTCCACAGGTAGCTTTGCTTCTCTCCCAAACATAAGTCGATAAGGGGAGTAGCCAGTGGCGTCACTTGTGGTACAGTTATAGGCATGTACTAGGGCTGATATGTGCTGACTCCAGTGTTGCTTCTTCTCTGTTTCTAAGGTTCCCAACATGTTGAGCAGGGTCCGGTTAAATCTCTCCGGCTGAGCATCTCCTTGTGGGTGGTAAGGCGTGGTTCTGGTCTTCTTTATTCCTAATGAATCCAAAAGTCTTCGGATCAACCGACTCTCAAAGTCCCTTCCTTGATCTGAGTGGAGTCTCTGTGGTAGTCCGTAATGGACAAAATACTTCTCCATAAGTATCTTGGCCACGGTGGATGCCTTCTGGTCTTTGGTTGGGAAAGCTTGAGCATAGCGGGTGAAATGGTCGGTTATTACCAGAACATTCCCCAATCCACTCAGGTCGGGTTCGAGGCAGAGAAAGTCAATGCATACCAGATCCATTGGGCCTTGACTCTGTAAGTGGCCCATTGGGGCAGCTTGATGGGGTAGGGTCTTTCTCTGAATGCATCGTGCACAGGAATGGCAATACTCCTCTACTTCTGCCCTCATGCAGGGCCAATAGAACCGATTTCTGACAAGCTGGAAGGTCCTTTCTGCCCCTAGGTGACCATTATGGTCATGCAGGGCAATTAGTACAGTCTCTCGGTGCTTCTCTGGAAGAAATAACTGCCACTTATCTTCTGAGTCATCAGAGGGGCCCCTTCGGTAGACAACTCCCTGATGTACCTGTAGCCTGTCCAATTCCTTCCTCAACAGGCGAGCCTCCTTTGAGGGGTGATGTAGGAATTTGTTGGGATCCTGATTCTCCAGGGCTTCGAGGACCAATCTCCCCATGGGGTCTTCCAATTGGTCACACCTCAACTCCTTCTTGGACAGTCTCGGTAGGTTGTCTTCCTCCAGTTGAGTTACCCCACAATAGTGTTTGGGGACTCCTACCATGGTAACCCCTATTTCTTCTGCTCTGGAGCCTCCTCTGGCTTGGAATTCAGCCCCTTGACAAAGGGCCCACACCCCGTCCGGTGCCACTTGGGTCCAATCTTCCCAGTCATTTGTCGTGGCATGAGACCTCCGGGACAGGGCATCTGCATCCCTATTTCCGGCTCCTGGTCTGTACTTCAGACTGAAGTTGAATCCAGACAATGCGGCCAACCACCTGTGTCCGGTGGCATCTAGTTTCGCGGTGGTGAAGAGGTAGGTCAGGGGGTTGTTGTCTGTCTTCACAGTAAACTCTGCCCCATACAAGTAGTCTTTTAGCTTGTCTACTACCGCCCATTTGAGGGCCAGGAATTCCAGCTTATGAGTGGGGTAATTATTTTCTGAGGGGGTCAGGCTCCTGCTCACATAGGCCACTGGTCGCAGTTGTCCTTCATGTTCTTGGTAGAGTACACCACCTAGACCCTCATGGCTGGCATCCACATGTAATTCATAAGGTCTGGTAGGGTCGGCGTAGGCCAGGACTGGGGCAGTGGTTAAGCTCCTCTTCAGAGCATGAAAGGCCTCTTCACACCTTGGGTTCCACTGATCTTGAACTGACTCACCAGGCCTCCTGGGCCCTGAGTCATCCTCTTCCCCTTCTGCCTTTAGCAATTCATTCAACGGGCGGGCAATCCGAGCAAACCCCTCCACAAACCTCCTATAATAGGAGCAGAACCCCAGGAAGGATCTGAGCTCTGTTACTGTGGTGGGTCGTGGCCAGGAAGTGACTGCTTCCAACTTCTCAGGATCTGTGGCCACCCCTTCTTCAGACACTATGTGCCCCAGATAGTTCACAGAAGACTGGTAGAACCGACACTTCTCGGGGGAAAGCTTAAGTCCCTCTTCGCTGAGTCTTCTCAATACTTTCTCCAACCTGGCTTCATGTTCTTCCAAGGTTCTTCCAAAGACAATGACATCGTCCAAGTACACAAGGACTTCTATAAGATTCATGTCTCCAACAGTCTTCTCCATAAGGCGTTGAAAGGTAGCAGGAGCTCCAGACAGACCCTGAGGCATCCTATTGAATTCGAAGAATCCCACCGGGGTTATGAAGGCTGTCTTCTCCCTGTCTTCTGGGTGCATAGGGATTTGATAGTACCCACTCTTGAGGTCCATCACACTGAACCATTTGGCTCCAGACAAACTTTGTAGGGCATCTTCTATCCTTGGCGTGGTGTATTGGTCAGGGATGGTTCTCCTGTTGAGAGTCCTGTAATCGATACAAAGCCTCAACGACCCATTCTTCTTTCTGACCACCACGATTGGGGAGGCATAGGGACTTCTAGACTCCCGGATCACACCAGTCTTCTTTAGTTCTACAAGTTGTTCCCTCAGATCCTCCAGATCTGCCAGGGGGACCCGCCTGACCCTCTCTCGGAAGGGCTTATCTTCTTGGAGGCGGATCCGATGGGTGGCACTTCTTGCACACCCCACATCGAATTCATCTTCGGAAAAGATCTTCTCCCACCTGGTCAGCTGGGCCTTGGCTCTTTCTTTCCAAGCCCTGGGTAGGTTCGGGTTTTCCACGGACAGTTTCTCCCAAACATCTCCTCCGTCACCCGTCCCCTTGACTTCGGACCAAGTGACCGGGGCAGCAGGGCTCACCTGACCAAGCAACACTCTGGCAGGGATCTCCATGGGTCCTCCCGTAGTGTTCCTAACACTCACCGGAACTCTGCCATGGGCCTTCTTCAGGGCCTTGAACGGAATCACTTCTGGTATCACTTCCAGGCCTGAGGACTCTTCCCTTGGGTCTGATTCCAGCATGACAAAGGGGCCAGGTTGTTCCCACGAAAGCTTCACAGTGGCCCTAAGACAGGTTACTTCTCCGGGCTGTAGCACTACTCCTTCTCTGCCAAGTCTCCACACCTTCCCTATCCCCTCTCCCGGGGTCTTCTGCTCTAAGACCAGTCGTTGGTAGGCCGTCTTTAGCATGGGATGGATTTTGGTGGCTGAATGGTTTCTCTCTTTCACTAGAGGGGTCAGGAGTCTCCTGACTAGATCCGTGTTTGTCCCAATGATCAGGGAAATCTTGCTGGCTCCAGGCGGCCGGGGACACACAACTGCCAGGGTGTCAAACACTTCAGCTTTCCCAGCCACGGATGGGTCGAAAGTCATCTTTATGGGCAGGTACCCATCATAAGGGAAACTCTGGGTTCCAAGTCCCCATATCTCCAGCTCTTCTATCTTCTGGATAGGCAGATGACTCAAGTGCCTATCATAGAAGTCCCGGTATAGTAAAGTCACCTGTGCTCCGGTGTCCAAAAGAGCTTTAGTATAGACTCCTTCCACTTGAATGGGCACAGTAGGAGACGGGCCCACCAGTTCCTTTGGGTATGGCCGGACTGGGGTCACCTCTTTTTTTTGGCTTTCGACCCTTGCCCTGCTCCTTTTGGACTTTAATTTTTCCTGAGCCTGGCATGCATTGACTTTCTCCCTCTCAATGGGGGCACAAACCCACTGAGGGATGTTATTGTTCCTTTTAGCTGGATGTTCCTTCTTTGGGGTGCTGTACTTCCACTGAGGGGTTTTGTCTCCTCCATTCTTGGCCTTTTTTTTTAGTTTGGAGCGCACTGAAGATGATGGGCACCCGGTTGACTCCTTCACCGGGGCCCTTTGGAGTTTCCCGCCGGCTTGCAATTATCTGTTCTCTTCTTCTTTGGGCTGGAGCATACGTTAGCAAAGTGGCCACTCCCTCCGCAGTTATAGCAAATCACCTCTTCTCGGTCCTGTAGGGAGGCCGGTGCTGAGGTGTTCGGGAACAACTCCTTTCTTGGGCTTGGTTTCTCTCGTCTTCTCTGATCTTTCTCCATCAAAGAGGTCAGCATCTCCAACACTTGGGCCATTTGCGATTTCAGAGTGTCAACCTCCGCATCTCTTTCTGGGCTCTTGACCGAATGGACCAACACTGGTACAGGTGTGACATTCGCCTTGGCCACCTGCTGATCTTCCTGCAGCGCCTCTTCGTCCCTAATAATTTTTATTAGATCAGAGTAGGTTAGTGACATTCCTCCTCCTGAGGTTTTCAGGTGCAGCCAGACCGGGTCTGAGTGCCGCGCTCCCCTCATGATCTGCTTCATGCGTGCTTCATCTGCATCTTTGGGCAGCATTCCCTTCTTCAGTACAATCTTGCATAACTGCCTGTTCAGCCTTCTAACATATTCTGACAGTTTCTCATTCGGCTGCTGGAGAGTGTGTTCCATTTGATAAATCATCTCTGACACCTTCTCCAGCTGACCAAACTCTTCCTGCAGCATGGCCAGGCAATCTTGAGCTGTACAGTTTTCATTTCCAAACCGGAAGCTCTTCACCGCTTCTGCCGCGGCACCTTTCAGACTTTCTAAGACTCGCTGTCTCTTCTGTGCCTCAGGCACCTCCCATGCTTCTACTGCCTGCAATGCCTGTTCCACCCAAGTGTCAAAATCTTCCTCCCCCGCAGGGACGGGGAGCTTCCCTGAGAAGGTGCTAAGCTTCCGGTAACCGGCCTCCACATGCACCGTACTGCTTTTCTGGCACTTAATTACAAGGTCTCCTAGAGCATTCAACAATTCAGGCCCTATAGCGGCCAGCGGTGATCCCGGGCTTAATAGTTCCTTAAGCTTTTCTGCTTTAGGGGATAGTGGTGGAGATAATTGTGGGAGTGATGGCTTTGGTGTCTGAAACCATTCTTCCTTCACTGGCAGCGTATGTATCAAGTGATAGATCTGATTATCTATGGCTTGTATACTCTGACTTTTAAAATGCTCTGGGATTTCGTTTTTCCATTCTACCAGTGCGTATGTAAACGAGATCACTGGATCTGGCCTAAAATCCATCACCCATGCTTTGTGGCTCGGAGACAGTAACAATACGAGCTGTTTTATCTCCTCTTCCTTCCATCTTTCCCCCGGGAGTACAATGACTACCGCCGCGGTTGGATCGGCGCCAATCGCTGCGCACCACTGTGACATTGCCAGCGGGTCCATGCTGGTACTTCTGACCGGCTTGATTGCAGCGTGCAACGTACAAGGATCCCGGACTCGAGCCCCCACGTGTAGCGCTACCCCCAGTTAAGAGAGCCGCTGATATTGATTTGGGCCCTGCAGTGCACCGCTGTCAACCCCCGGCAATCGGCTCTAACCTCCCGTGGCACAGCTGGTGATAGAGAGATAGGACCGCGTGATCGCAACTGTTGGTGACGCAGTCCTATAACAAACATACACAGAATATACTTTAAAACTCCTATTAAAGTAAGCGGAACTGACACCAAATGTACTTTACCCAGATATTTTACTGAGGCTAATGGGCAAGTAATAAACAACAGTATAACAAGTTGCAGATCCCTGCAATAAACAGTAATAAAGATAAACAGAGTAATCAGAATAATTAAGTATTGCTATGCAACTCTAGCGCTGCCCTTTTACAGCTACTTCCCCTCATGGGTAGACTAACACCCAGCAATGTCTACCTATGCAGTCAGGCCTGACTGATCTAAATGGAAGTTCAGTGAAACAATATTCGCTAGCAATCTCTCGGTGGTGCACTTGAAGAACAACTTTGTAATCCCAACGAATAGTAAAGATAAAGTATCTGTCTTTAAACAGCTCTCACCACCTGGACAAGTCCAAGTCCCTTTCCTCCATCGATTCGTCTAGGAACAGGAATCCACCGACATCCAAGTCTTCAATCCTTCTGGTGTACTGCAGCAAGGAGGATTAGATGTCTCTAAGGCTCTGCTAGGCTGGCAGAGGGCTCTTTGGAAAGGAGCACACGGCCCAGGCTTCAGGCCTTGTGCACACAGCAGTTCAGCACAGACATCCTCTTGCTAGGAGAGGGGGGTCCAAAGAGAGCGACCAAAACTCCGCCTCCCCTTTATAAAGTCTGCCCCAGCAGTCTCTGTTCTGGAGCAATGCATCCTGGGTGCTGCAAGATGTACTGGGAGATGTAGTATCTTTCTCTCCTCTGCTTTCACTTCCAGTAATGTCTCTTTACTTCCTCCCGACTCACCTCTCACCTGGAACTTCTTGTCTCTCTGTCTTAAAGGGGAACACCCCGCTACATAAGCTTTTATTTATTCATGTAAAACCTTTATCCTAGAAGCGGAAAACAATTATTGCTGTAACTGACTATAAAGTAAGAACTGGAGTTTGGCTTTAATTTGCTAATGTATTTAAAATTAAATCTTGTAATACATTTAACCCCCCCCCCCCCCCCAATTGACAATGTCGCTGCTTGCTGTGCCTTCTTGTCTCATTCATCCAGAGTGGTGTATCACTAATACAGGAGGTGTGTTACTGGCCAGATCACCAGTGGAAAACAGAGGGGGAAAAAAACAAAGAAAGGAAAACTGATGCAGCCCCCTCGTTAAGGTTGGGTTCACACCTATGCAAATTGGATGCAACTTACACCACATCCAATTCGCAAGACATTTCAAAATGCATTCATTTGAATGAGGCTGGTTCACATATCTGCGGTGCATTTGCACTCCGCATTGCCCAAAAAATGTGTGCGTTTTCTAGGCAGTGCGGTTCGGCTCAGGTGCGAATTCAGGCCCATTATCTTCTATGGGCACGCATCTGATTCGCAGATGTGTTCTGTTGTGAACAGGATAAAATCCTGACCTGATACTGATGTAAACCTGACCCGATACTGATGCAATCCTGACCTGATCCTGATCAAAAACTGACGTGAAATGCTGAACTGATTTTCTCTTCGCAGGGAGAACGGAGCTGGAATTTGTACCGGCCTGGTGTGAACCCAGCCTTAATGATTGGTAAGCTGCAATATAACACATTTCTGATTTTGGGTTTAATACCGCTTAAACCTAATTTGGACTTCTACCTAGTAACATCACAGGCATGCTGGGGCAAGCCTGTATTTGCGTTTGATGTATAGTCCAACAGATGTATCATTCAGCCCAGTAGAAAAGACACTGGCATGATCCACCTGCTTGGATGGAGGACCCACGGCTGTTCGGAGAAAGTGACCAGTCATCTTAAAACATTTGCCATGCTAAAACTTACCTCATCAAAAATAGGTCTAGAGAGATTTCTGTACTCAACCTTTTCATCTTAATTTACATGTGCAGATCATGCTTTTTCCAAGGATACATTTCATAAAACAGGCACATCATCTATACAGTATACCCTGCACAGCATCTGCCCCAATTCTGTGCAGCAACTGCACTGAGCTGCATAGTGTACTCTAAAATGGTGTAATCAGCTCTCACATCTTGTGATAAATATATGTAGCGGTACCCCCGTAGGCTAAGCTGCTGGTTTAGTTGTGGGTCTTTGCATGTTACCTTGCTGACCCAAGTGTTCGGCTCAGGGGTTCTCCTTGAAGAGTCTGTCCATAAGAAATGTCTGCACCAACAGAGTCTCTTTCAAAGGTTTTATTTTAATAAACGCTCCAACAGAGGGGATAGAGGAATGGGGAGGACTCAGGTATCTTACTTGTCAATCACGGAGACTTCCTAGGCAGTGCTGTATTATGGCCTAGGCTGACAAGGCCCAGGCCTAGGGCGGCACTTTGCGGGGGGCGGCCGAAAAGCGCCCCCCTCCTCCCGCACGGAGAGCCGCACAGCTGAATCCTGGAGCTCAGTGCCATGACAAGTTTCGGCACTGAGCTCCAGTAATTGGTCACTCTAGCTGGATGCGCTGCCGCGGTCACCCGGGACATCTGCCGCCCGGGGTCCCACAGCATCGATCAGCTGTACAGAGCAGCCGTCCCTCTCTCTCTCCACATCGCACAGTCAGTCTCCGGCTCCTCCCCCCCTTTCGGCTCAATGTTCCTGTGTACACAGCCAGGAGGAGGAGCCGAGGAGAGACACAACTTCAGTCAGTGAGAGAGCTGAGAGCCGTGCTGCTGGTATGTGAGACAACTTGTGAGAGAGGACACAGGCAGGCAGATAAGAGGTGAACTGAAGTGATGGGAGGGGAGAGGGGGGTATTGGGGATATGTGCTGGGGAGTGATTTGAGAGGAAAGAAGATATGTGCTAGTGGGGGGGTCTGATCCCCCCCCACTAGCACATATCTTCTTTCCTCTCAAATCACTCCCCAGCACATATCCCCAATACCCCCCTCTCCCCCCAAATTAAAAGATGCTCTGCCCCTCCCCACCCTGTCCTCATCCCAGCCTGTCCCTCTGTCCTCATCCCAGCCTGTCCTTCTGTCCTCATCCCAGCCTGTCCTTCTGTCCTCATCCCAGCCTGTCCTTCTGTCCTCATCCCACCCTGTCCTTCTGTCCTCATCCCACCCTGTCCTTCTGTCCTCATCCCACCCTGTCCTTCTGTCCTCATCCCACCCTGTCCCTCTGTCCTCATTCCACCCTGTCCCTCTGTCCTCATTCCACCCTGTCCCTCTGTCCTCATTCCACCCTGTCCCTCTGTCCTCATTCCACCCTGTCCCTCTGTCCTCATCCCACCCTGTCCCTCTGTCCTCATCCCACCCTGTCCCTCTGTCCTCATCCCACTCTGTCCCTCTGTCCTCATCCCACTCTGTCCCTCTGTCCTCATCCCACCCTGTTCCTCTGTCCTCATCCCACCCTGTTCCTCTGTCGTCATCCCACCCTGTTCCTCTGTCCTCATCCCACCCTGTTCCTCTGTCCTCATCCCACCCTGTTCCTCTGTCCTCATCCCACCCTGTTCCTCTGTCCTCATCCCACCCTGTCCCTCTGTCCTCATCCCACCCTGTCCCTCTGTCCTCATCCCACCCTGTCCCTCTGTCCTCATCCCCCTCTGTCCTCATCCCACCATGTCCCTCTGTCCTCATCCCACTCTGTCCTCATCCCACTCTGTCCCTCTGTCCTCATCCCACCCTGTCACTTTCTCCTCCTCCCATGAAAATGACAGGGCGGGTCTTAAAAGGGAAGGGGTGCGTCATATATAAAGTAGGGGGTGTGCGAGTTCCATCAGGCCTAGGGCAGCACAAAACCTAAATACACCACTGTTCCTAGGTCCAGAGGAGCGACTGTCTCCACGCTGGACTCAGCCACCACCAGATAGGCCCAATCTCACTGGCCTAGCAGCCGGTGCGAAGCTCAATCAATAAAATAGTCTCTGCCACAGACTTGGTATAGGAATTTGTTCAATAGAATAGTCTCTGCCACAGACTTGCATAACCCCTCTATGGGTTAGCTCCCTCAGAAAGAACACAGCTCTCAGTGCCCGAATCTTTCAGCCGCACCGGCAGCACTGTGAGGTAGATTTTAGGATCCGGGTGCATCCTCCAATTGAGTCCTCAATTGCTCGGTCCCTTCCATCAGGCAAGGCGACACAGGATCATCCCTGGATCCGTAGGTCCCAGCAACTCCTGGGCCTACATCTCAGTTACGAGGTCTCGGGCCAACGTGGCCCCGAGGCGGGAACTGCCAACACATCCCTAAGGCCAGAAGGGCCCTCAGGTGAGGATCGAAGAAGATGACCTCCAGCTCTCCTCCACCCTAATGGTGTCTGTCACTAAAATACCCTCTCCCAGCATGCACAGCGGGTTCACCACGCCCCCTGGGCTGCTGCTGGGAAAGGGGTATCCAATACGTCCAGCCTGTTGCCTTTCCAACCCTGACCAGCGGTGACAGCGATACCCACCGGTGGGGGGGGGGGAATCATGCAACTAACCGAACTGAAACAGTGCCACAATTTAAATAACAATCTCTCTGGGCTAAACTAATGCCCAGACAACTAAATTTCAACATATAGCGCCCACTCATTGGGAGCAGGGCACTACATATACATCTGTATTAAAAATAAAAAAGCAATGCTCAAAAAGTACTTGCTTTGCATTGTGCCCTGAACAATAAAAATAACTGAGAACTTAATAAGCCAGCAATGGTGACTCACTCCTCTTCAGGATCCACATCACTCCTTTGTTGTTACATTCTGCAGTACTGTGTGATCTGGCTGAAAGCAAAAGGAAATGTTTTCTGTGGAAATCATGTGCATTCATATACAATACAAAGGCATTCCCTTACAAAAAAAGCATATTAAACTATAATCAGATAATAGATTAAAAAAAAAGTGGAGAATTTGAAACGCCATTTGTTTTTCGAAGAAAGATACTACAGTATATTCTTTCTATGCACTTTCCCTGAGGCTGGATTCACTTTGTTCTGTGGGCAATGGAGTGCGCATGGTAACATGAACATGTAGGTGTCAATGGGCCCATACAGTTTCCCTTTCTCATTCACATTAAACTGCAGGACATGGATGTGAACCAGCCATATAAGAGACAAAAGTATTTCTGCTTGAAATGTATTTTCATGTAGCAAGAGGCATGAGTTTTGCTGCATAAAAATGCACAAGTGTAAAACGGCCATCGTCTTTCCCTTAGGCACTTTTTACATTCTTAAGCTTCTGCTGCTCAGTGTGTCCCACTTATTAGATTGCAGCACATCTAAGGGAAAAATGATTGCAGAGCAGCTCTGTTGGGAAATAATACTGGGAACTTACAGAATTCTTCTCTCAATATGATAATGACAGTATCCAGTATCTAATTTCAATGAAACCCTTATACACCTCAGTATTCAAATGCAGTCATTGTAACCTAACCAGCGTGCTTTACCCAACTTCCCTATGTTTGCGTCAAAAAATGTATATTTTATGGATGATCTTATCTACAAAAAGATTCTTTTTTTCATTTGAGTGTATTCAAAAAGCTCTAGTCTAATTTAAAAGAAAAAAATCGAAATCTTTACCCTAGCAGTAAGATTTTTGTTAAATTTCTTCCAATAAGAAAGTCGCTACTATGAAGTACCCGTGACAACTTTTAGGCAGGTGTTGGGCTGCAGTACATCTGTTGGCCTGAAGGTGACACTGTGCCATTTCTTCAGGCTGGTATGAGACTATAGGAGACTAAACTGTCCTGCTGTTGGCTCCAGGCAGCCATCTTGCAGAGGACAGCATCTCAAAGAGAAATATGGCCAAAGCTTTTTTGGCCATACCTCTCTTCTGGGTAACAGGAGTGTACTTACAGAGCTGCTGCAGGCTCTGGAAGAATTCTTACAATAATTTCGGGATCCATTCAGGTGCCTGGCCTGCAGCTGGTTCAGCTGGATCAGCATCTCAGCACTAGGGATGAGCTCGGTGTTCGAGTCGAACATAGGTTCGACTCGAACATCGGCTGTTCGCGCGTTCGGCGAACAACGAACGATTTGGGCCGTTTGCGCCAAATTCAAGTGACGCGAACGGCCCACAATACACTGCGCCATCGCAGTGTAATCCCGGCGCTGTGATTGGCCAAGCATGCACTGTGACCCTGCATGCTTGGCCAATCACAGCGCCGGCAGCGAGGAGAGCAATGATTGGCCACAGGCAGGATGCCTGTGGCCAATTATAGCTGAGGGGGTTTAGTACACGCCCCACACTATAAAAGGCCGCCAGCGCGGCGGCCTTGTGTAGTGTGTTCCGGAGCAGGGAAAGTGAAGGATAGGCAGGGACAGTGTCATATCTATTCTTTGCTAAACCTTTTGTGTAGGGACAGAGAAGGATAGGCAGGGAGAGTGTCAGTGTCATATTCTTTGCTAAACCTTGTGTGTAGGGAGAGAGAAGGATAGGCAGGGAGAGTGTCAGTGTCATATACTTTGATAAACCTTGTGTGCAGGGAGAGAGAAGGATAGGCAGGGGACAGTGTCAGTGTCATTGTTGCTAAGCCTCCTGCACATTATACACCTGAAGTTAGCCCGTATTGCTGCTTTTTCCTGGTGTGTTGCACCAACAGGATTTTGCGGCACTTACAGCGGGCGGAGTGTGCCTCCTGACCATATTACACCTTAACTTAGCCTGTATTGCTGCTTTTTCCTGGTGTGTTACACAAACAGGATTTTGCGGCACTTACAGCGGGCGGAGTGTGCCTCCTGACCATATTACACCTTAACTTAGCCTGTATTGCTGCTTTTTCCTGGTGTGTTACACAAACAGGATTTTGCGGCACTTACAGCGGGCGGAGTGTGCCTCCTGACCATATTACACCTTAACTTAGCCTGTATTGCTGCTTTTTCCTGGTGTGTTACACAAACAGGATTTTGCGGCACTTACAGCGGGCGGAGTGTACCTCATGACAATATTACACCTTAACTTAGCCTGTATTGCTGCTTTTTCCTGGTGTGTTACACAAACAGGATTTTGCGGCACTTACAGCGGGCGGAGTGTGCCTCCTGACCATATTACACCTTAACTTAGCCTGTATTGCTGCTTTTGCCATTTCCCTGCAGGCCATTAGAATGTCTGGAAGGCAAACAAGGAGAGGCAGACAGTCAGGAGCCAAAAAAAGAGGGCAAGCAGGCTCTGTGTCTAGAGACAACAGTGCTGGTCGTGGACGCGGTGCATCGCCATCAGCACGCGGCCATGGGACACGCTTGTCCTTCTTTTCGGCAGCTGGACGTGTTGAGTCGCATCATGCCGAAGACTTGGTAGAGTGGATGACCAAGCCCTCCTCATCCTCCTCATCCTCTCTCACCCAGGCTCAGGGTACTGGCAAAGCAGCTGCCAAAGCGTCCTCTTCCCTCGTATCAATGTCATCATCAGTCACTCCTTCCCTAGACCAACCATGTCCTCCTGAGGAGTCCCCCGAACTGTTTGAGCACAGTGTTGGGTACATGCTCCAGGAGGATGCCCAGCGTTTCGAAGGGTCTGATGATGATACCCAGCTAGAGGAAGGCAGTAGCGTGAGAGCAGAGAAAGGGAATGCTCAAGAAGGACACCAATCTGGCAGTCATGTTCCAGCAGCTGCAGCATACTGCCAGATTGGCTCCAGTGATGAGGAGGGAGGGGATGATGAGGTCACTGACTCCACGTGGGTAATAGGAGAGAGGAGGAGGAGGAGGAGGAGGATGAGGAGGAGGCACATCTCCAACGAGGCAGGATGCCCTCGGGGGGCCAGCGTAAGGGCAGCACACCGACGGAATCACACCGCAGAGCTCCGCCTGTGCAGGGCGCTGCCTCTGCCCGTTATTCAAAAAGTTCTTTGGTGTGGGCCTTTTTTGAGTCAAGTGCATCAGATCGCACAGCTGCTGATTGCAACATATGTCTCAAGCGTATATCGCGTGGCCAAAACATCACCCGCTTGGGCACCACATGCTTGACCAGACATATGTTGACCTGCCATGCAGCTCGTTGGCAAGCCTACCTTAAAGACCGACACCAAAGAACAAAGCTGACCTCTACTTGCACCGCATCAGCTGGGATCTCCAACCCCACTATACCTTCAGTCCTCTCTGAAACCTGCTCTGAGAGGAATGAAGGTGTAGAATTAGGTGTGTCACAGCCAAGTACTTGCGGGCACTCTGCTAGCAGTACACCAACGTCCGATTCTAGCAGGCAAATTTCCCTGCCCCAGCTGCTGGACCGTCGAAAGAAGTTCACTCCCAGCCATCCACATGCCCAGCGGTTGAATGCTAGCTTGGCTAAATTGCTAGCGCTTCAACTGCTGCCTTTTCAGTTGGTAGACTCGGCCCCCTTCCGTCAGTTTGTGCAATGTGCGGTTCCTCAGTGGCAGGTTCCCAAACGCCACTTTTTCTCACGGAAGGCGATTCTGGCTCTCTACCGGCATGTGGAAGGCAATGTCTTGGCCTCGCTGGACAGGGCGGTCAGCGGTAAGGTGCATATTACCGCTGACTCATGGTCCAGCAGGCATTGACAGGGACGTTACCTTTCTTTCACGGCCCATTGGGTCACTCTTTTGGCAGCTGGGAAGGATGCAGGACAAGGTGCAGTAGTGTTGGAGGTTGTTCCACCGCCACGCCTCCAAAATGCTACTACTGGTTGTGACACACCTCTGTCCTCCACCCCCTCCTCTTCTTCTTCCTCTGTGGCCTCTTCCTGTGCTTTGTCCTCGGAACCAGCGGTGCTCCGTAGGCGTTCAAGGGGCTACGCAAGTACGCAGGCAAAAAGATGCCATGCCGTGCTTGCGCTGGTGTGTTTGGGGGACAGGAGCCACACTGGGGCAGAGGTTCTGTCTGCTCTGCAGGGGCAGGCCGAGAGGTGGTTGACGCCACGCCAGCTTAAGCCAGGAATGGTAGTTTGCGACAATGGCACCAACCTCCTCTCCGCTCTCCGACAGGGACAACTGACCCATGTGCCCTGTGTGGCTCACGTCCTTAACCTGGTGGTGCAGCGGTTCTTGGGCAGGTACCCGGGCTTACAGGATGTCCTGAGGCAGGCCAGGAAAGTCTGTGTGCATTTCCGCAGATCTTATAATGCCAGTGCTCGCCTGGCTGAGCTGCAAAAGGAGTTGAACCTGCCCAAGAACCGCCTTATATGTGACATGCCCACCAGGTGGAACTCAACGTTGGCCATGCTGCAGCGGCTGCACACGCAGCAGAGGGCCATCAATGAGTACCTGTGCGACTACGGCACCAGGACAGGGTCAGGGGAGCTCGGGTTTTTTTCACCACGCCAGTGGGGCATGATCAGGGATGCATGCACTGTCCTGGCACCATTTGAGGAGGCCACGAGGATGGTGAGCAGTGACAGTGCATGCATCAGTGACACTGTACCTCTTGTCCACCTGTTGGAACATACGCTGCGTGGAATAATGGACAGGGCACTTGAGGCAGAACAGAGGCAGGAAGAGGAGGACTTCCTTGCCTCTCAAGGCCCCCTTTACCCAGACAGTGTTCCTTCTGTCCCACCCATCGCACAGGAAGAAGAGGAGGAGGAGGAGGATTGTGTCAGCATGGAGGTGGAGCCTGACACTCAGCATTATCAGCAGCAGTCTTTTAGGGATGATTTACAGTCCCAAGAAACCAGTGGACTTGTACGTGGCTGGGAGGAGGTGGCTGCGGATCATGTCGTCCTTAGTGACCCAGAGGACTCCGGACTGAATGCCTCAGCTAACCTACGCTGCATGGCCTCCCTGATCCTGCAAAGTCTGCGGAAGGATCCTCGTATTCTTCGGATCAAGGAGAGGGACCATTACTGGCTGGCCACTCTCCTTGATCCACGGTACAAGGGTAAGGTTGCGGACCTTATCTTACCGTCGCAGAGGGAGCAGAGGATGAGACAACTCCGGGAGGCCTTGCAGAAAGGTCTGTGCAATGCGTTCCCAGAGACTGGGAGGTTACAAACTCCTGGTCCTGGACAACGAGTTGCTGAGGCTTCGGTCAGTCAAAGAAGGAGCGGTGGGGAAGGTGGCCGTTTGACCGAAGCGTTCAGACAATTCTTTAGTCCGCAGCCCCAAGGTATAATCGGTTCCAGCAACCATCGCCAGCGTCTGATATACATGGTGCAGGAATACCTAGGGGCAAGGTCAGACTTGGACACCCTCCCCACCGAAAATCCTCTGGCTTACTGGGTCTTGAGGATGGATCACTGGCCAGAGCTTGCACAGTATGCAATTGAGCTACTGGCCTGTCCTGCATCCAGCTTTCTTTCAGAACGCACATTCAGTGCTGCTGGAGGATTTGTCACGGATCACAGGGTGCGCCTGTCCACCGACTCTGTTGATCGACTGACCTTCATAAAGATGAACCAGTCTTGGATCACCACCAGCTACCAAACACCTGAAGCTGATATAACAGACTAATTTATTTTCAAATGTCACATCCCTTCAAGACTGATGCTGAGAGACTGTCCTGTTATGTTGACTGACTATCCTCCTCCTCCTCAATGATCCGATTGACGATGATAGCTTGGAAGAACATTTTTGTTTCTGGGTGCCGCCACCAGTGGCTAAGGCCCAATTTTTCAGCCCCTGTTTAACAGGGGTGTGTTATTACAATTTTTTATGCAATGCTTTGCAGCAGGGCTCATTCCTGCACTCCAACTAGAGTATCTGGGAGTGGTTGCAGTGTCGTGGCACCAGCACCAGTGGCTAAGGCCCAATTTTTCAGCCCCTGTTTAACAGGGGCATGTAATTACAATTTTTGATGCAATACTTTGCAACAGGGCTCATTGCTGTGCTCCAAGTACAGTATCTGTGAGGGGTTGCAGTGTTGTGGCACCAGTGCCTAAGGCTCAATTTTTCTGCCCCTGTTTAACAGGGGCATGTAATTACAATTCTTGATCTAATAATTCACAGCAGGGCCCATTCCTGCGCCCACCAAGACTAACTGTGAGGCCTTACAGTGTGTCAACACCACCACCACCACCAAAGGCCCAATTTTTCAGCGCCTGTTCAACAGGGGCATGCAATTACAATTCTTGATCTAATAATTCACAGCAGGGCCCATTCATGCGCCCACCAAGAGTAACTGTGAGGGCTTACAGTGTTGTGGCAACACCAAAATGTAAGGGGCAAATTTCAGCTGAGTATATACGGCAGGCCCCTACTTTCAAACATCCAACTTACAAACGACTCCTCCTTGCAAACGGAAGGATACAACAGGAAGTGAGAGGAAATCTACCCCTAGGAAGGCAAATTCTCTCCTGTAAGAGTTAATATGGGAAAAAAAGTGTCTCCTCTCCACTGATTCTTTATCACCAATTCTTGTTTCAATAAAAAACCCAAATTTTCAAAAAACATTTGTCATTAAGACGGAAAGTGAGGTGAACTGTTCTGTACAGGTGCACACTGCACAGACAGCAAAACAAATGTTACAGGGGTGATAACCCTTCCCTATGTTTTCCAAAAAGCTTAAAAATTGATTTTTTGGCTGGAGCTACACTTAAACAATGTACCTGTTTAAAATTACAAACAGATTCTACATAAGAACAAACCTACAGTCCCTGTCTTGTATGCACCGCCTGTATACGGCTGTTCAGAGTATATAGGGCCTTTTATATTTTGTGTGCGGGGTTCCCCTTAATATCCATACAAGACCCAAAGGGGCTGGTAATGGGCTGGGGTAGGGGGGGGGGGTGTGTGATGGGGTAGCTATGCCATTTTTCTTAAAGATTTTCATCCATATTACCGGGACCAGACATTACATTAAAGCCGCAAGCAGTTTTAAATGGCTTTTTTTCCTTTAGAAATGTAATTTTGTGCAGGGACAGTTCTGAACACGGGAAACACGTGGGACTTCACAGGCATACTTTAGACACCCCCCAGGTACGATATTTAAAGGAATATTTGACTCTTTTTTTTTTTTTTTTTTGTTCACTTTATGCATCATTAAAATGACTGCTCCAGAAAAACATCCGTTTTTAAAACTTCTTTTTGCATTGATACATGTCCCCTGGTGCAGAACCCGGGTTCCCAAACCCTTTTTAGGACAATAACATGCATAATAGTCGTTATAATTAGCACTTTAGATTTCGAACGTTCGCATCCATTGTATTTAATAGGGTTCTAAAGTTTGTGCGAACTTTCGGTCCGTTCGCGGGTTCTGGTGCGAACCGAACCCGGGGGTGTTCGGCTCATCACTACTCAGCACGCGGCTGAGTGCCTGGGCCAGCTGCTCCCAGCCCCCTCTCCAGCCTAGAGAAAAAATGATTACCGCTCCAGGTCGGTGTGTTTAGGTAACACCCTCCTCAAGGTGGAAGTTGCAGGTGCAAGCCCAGCAAGTAATAACGAGGAAAGAAAATCTGGACAGCCGCACTCCAATTCACGGGGGCTATTATCTCCAGAGATGCGGTGCCTCCATGGGGGGAAAAATTTTCACCCTCGTTAGCCAACCTATACATGGGGTGGTGGGAGAGGACGCGCATCTTTGAACATGATAGCCCCCCCCCCCGTGTGGACACTGCTTTCTATTGGTGTTACATTGATGACCTGTTGTTCATCGTATCGGACGATCAAGTTGACCTCAATGTTTGGCTTCATTATCTAAACGACAACAATCCCAATTTAAAGGTCACGGGACATTTGCATAAAGTCTTCATTGAGTTACTTGATGTAAAGTTGCCAGGTAGTAATGGTGCTATAACCACTGGATTATACAGAAAACCCACAGCCAGTAATGCATTACTAAGTGCTGACTTCCGGGACACACCGGTCGGCCAATTTCTGAGGCTGAAGCGCCTATCCAGTGATGATTTGGATTTTGTTAAGGAAGCAGAGGACATGTCCTATAGGTTTAACCACTTCCATACCGGGCCTATTCTGGCACTTCTCTCCTACATGTAAAAATCATCATTCTTTTGCTAGAAAATGATTCAGAACACCCAAACATTATATATGTTTTTTTAGCAGACACCCTAGGGAATAAAATTACAGTCATTGCAACTTTTTTTCTTGCACGGTATTTGCCCAATAATTTTTCAAACGCCTTTTTTTTGGGGGAAAAAAATGGTTTCATGAATTAAAAAAATAACAAAACAGTAAAGTTAGCCCAATTTTTTGCAAAAATATGAAAGTTGATGTTACGCAGAGTAAATAGAAAGCTAACATGTCACGCTTTAAAATTGCACACACTCATGGAATGGCGCCGAACTTCGGTACTTAAAAATCTCCATAGGCGACGCTTTAATTTTTTTTTACAGGTTACCAGGTTAGAGTTACAGAGGAGATCTAGTGCTAGAATTGTTGCACGCGCTCTAACTCACGCGGCGATACCTCACATATGTGGTTTGAACGGCGTTTACATATGTGGACGGGACTTGCTTGTACGTCCGCTTCTGATCGCGAGCTACCAGGGACAGGGGCGTTTTAATTTTTTTTTATTATTTCTTTTTTTATTTTACTTATTTTTTTTAATTTTTACACTTATTTTACTTTATTTATTTTTTTGATCACTTTTATTCCTATTACAAGGAATGTAAACATCCCTTGTAATAGGAATGTGTGTGACAGGTCCTCTTTATTGAGAGATGTGGGGTCAATAAGACCCCACATCTCTCCTCCAGGCTGGAAAGCATGAGATCGTGAAAAAAAATGCACTAATCTCATGTTTACTAGCCGCAATGGCGGCTTTGTTTACATCTGATGACCCGGGCGTGACATCATCACATCGCGTTCGGGCCTCCGACGGTCATAGAGATGACTAATGACCATCTGGTCACCAGTCATCTCTATGCTCGTCACGTGACCCACCACCGGCGCCAGACGATTCTCTCCGGGTCCCCGATAGCCCGGAGAAGCACCAGATGGCGGCGGGAGGGGGGTGTCCCCTCCCGCCGCCTATTAGAACGATCAAGCGGTGGAACCTTCGCTATGATCATTCTCATGGTGCACAGAATCGCCGGCACAACAAAAGGATATCTGAATGAAGCCTCTAGCTGCAGGCATCATTCAGATATCCCCCCTCAAACCCAGGACGTCATATGACGCCCACCCAGGATGGAAGATCCCATCTGTGGGCGTCATATTACTATGGCTGGGTATTGAAGTGGTTAAAGACAGAGGCTATCCCGAAGCAGTGTTAAATAGAGCTTATCGAGTTGCCAGTAAAGTTCCTAGGAACGAGTGGTTAGTAGAGAAGACCTCAAGGAATTATGTTGGTGGGAGATACTGTGACAGATACTCCTGTTTTTCCCATACCATATAACACTGAATTCAACAAGATTAAACATACAGTCAGATTTTGTCGAAGGGCATCCCACCCTAGCTAGATCCTTATCGCAGAGTCTATTCACCAGTGGTAAATCCGGCTCCAATTGGCTGCATTTTAAGGGTAACTTCAGATGCGGCGTGAGGGAATGCAATTATTGTAGACATATCAAAAGAAGTTCCTCTGTATGCTCAAGTGTCACTGGCAGAGACTTTGAGATCTCGTCATTCATTAATTGCAACACTAAATTCTTGGTATATGTCATCACATGTGAGCTATCCAATATTCAGTATGTAGGTCGAACCATACGCAGGATAAGATCTCGTCTTCACGATCATCTATGTGATATTGAGATTAACCGCTTGCCAACCAGCGCACGAAAATGTACGTCGGCTTATTGCAATTTTTTTTTTTACCAAAAATATGTAGAAGAATACACTGAGGAAGAAATTTGTTTTTTTATATATATTTTGGGGATATTTATTATAGCCAAAAGTTAAAAATATTGCTTTTTTTTTTTTGCTTTTTTTTCAAGATTGACGCTCATTTTTTTGTTTATAGCGCAAAAAATAAAAACCGCAGAGGTGATCAAATACCCCCAAAAGAAATCTCTATTTGTGGGGAAAAAAAAGAAGGTTCATTTTGTTTGGGTGCAACATCGCACGACTGCGCAATTGTCAGTTAAAGCGACACAGTGCCGTATCGTAAAAAGTGCTCTGGTCAGGAAGGGGATAAATCCTTCCGGGGCTGAAGTGGTTAACAAGTCTACTAACGTAGCTAAACACTGGAATCTAATTCACAACAAGGATATCTCTAGTCTGTCTATACAGGACATTGAGAGGATAGTGACACCAGTGGGTGACAGATTCAGAACACTGCAAACGCAAAGTGTTCTGGATCTTCACCCTTAATACTAGAATTCAGGCTGGGTAAACTTTGAGTGGGACGTTTCCTACTATTATGATTAGGCATACCCGGGTTTAAATTCCATCCCATCATCTATTTAATTATCTTTATTTAATTCCTTTACGTTTAATTTTATACTTTGATATTTCGTTTCTGATATATATTTTTAAGAGTGATATTACCTATTGCATAGTGTATGCGCTATTGTATAGCGTATCTCTATATGGCACGGTTACAGGGATCACTAATGGCATTTACACAGACATTACAATGGACAACATTGCCATGATGTGATAATGTGATGATCATGGGAACCATTAGTGGTTCTGAAGTACTATTACAATGGTTAGCATGTGTATGGCAAATTTACTGATGTACTGATCTACGAATTGGTGGGTTCAACAGTTCTTTGCTATATACATATGCATCTATTTGTCAATGACTCCAAAATCTATGTCGTTGTGGAGTCCAGGAATAGCTGATCCATAGATGAGTGTATATTCATTCATTAACTCATTGGTTAACTTAGTCGATGGAACCCATTATGCATATTTTTACTTTGATTATGCATGAGCCCAGTAATTTTCTTGATTGTTTTTTTTTTTTTATATCATGCGATCTTCCTTCATCGATCTCTCTTCCTCTGATCATAACTGGGGCCGGCTCCATGCAGTATTATTAAAGGTGTGGAATTATTATTCCATTATGTTGTTATATATACATATATTTTACAGGGCTTTACCCAGTATTGTGGTTTCTTTCTATGTGAGGTTTCTACGTTTTTTTCCTTTGTCCATTCAGGTCGCCTAGTCTTATCTTTTTATTATTCTTTACTAACCACCAGCTATATTGGGTTATTTATTATTAGACTTAATAAAAATACTTGTTGGGGCGATCAATAAATTGACATTTGTGCACATAGTTTTTGTGCATGTTTATATATATATATATATATATATATATATATTTCAGTTGAAATTTATGATTTTATATACTCACACATTTTTTCTTATTTTCATTATTCATTTTCATTATGTTTCTGCATTTAGATGTTAACTATTATATACACATATATATTTTTCCACACACTACATGTATTTTTAATATTTTTGAAAATAATGTTTTAAACTGTTTATATACAAGCACGTCTTTTTCCATGGCATAATACATGTTGGTTAGTTTAGGAGTTAATATATTATATTCTGTTTTGTTTTAACAACCATGCTCCTATTTGCCATATGTTTATGGTCCATCTCCATGTTTTTCCTGGTTATATGTGTGCCCTTTCCTGACCACACTTGTTTAGAATTCATTTATTACAATTGATCATGTAAACTATGTTACACCTATATATTTGTGGTAAAACTTTGTGGTCTTATAGAGCTATGATTAAGCACTGTTGAGTGTGTGAAACGCGTCAGTTATTCATCCTGTGCCCTGCTGCTGTCATGAACTTTTGTTACTTTTTACAATAAAGGCGTTTGAATTGGAGTGCGGCTGTCCAGATTTTCTTTCTCCTCTCCAGCCTAGCACTCTCATGAGTGCTTCAGGGGCAGAGCAAACTGCAGTAGCTGACAGTCACTACTCTCTGCTCAGAGAAGAGTGAGAACATAGGCGTGCGCACAGGGTGTGCCAGGTGTGCCCAGGCACACCCTAATCACCCAGTGCAGCACAATTTCCCACCATTGCCCTGGCTCCCTCCCCCCGCAGGGCCCCGGCTTCCCTCATCTCCTCTCCTGCCGACTGTTTCTGCGGGGATGTTTTAGGATGAGTGGGGGAAGGGGCCAGTAAACATGGACTTTACTGGCCCCTTCTCTTTCTAAGTGAACATTGTGCGTGATCAATAGTGTGTGTATTTGAGATTTGGGGTGCACACCCTAACGCAATAGGCTGCGCACACCTATGAGTGAGAACTGAGTGATCAGCAGTCATGTGATCGCTCTGTTCTCAATGTTAGAGCCAGCGGGGGACACCTGCAGTATAACACTCATGCTGCATTTGTTTTTTTAGAATCCCATACATCTTCTTTAAGCTGGCCATACTACCTGGCTCAATTATTTCTATCAGCCAAAGGGCTTAACAAAAATAAAAAACTGAACAGATTGGCCCATTAAGACAATTAAGGTGGATGGGAGTATCCTCCCCACTGTGTCAGTGTATTCTAAGGCCTCGTACACACGGCCGAAATTCTCGTTGAAAAAAACATGTCGTTTTTTTCTACGAGATTCTTGGACAAGAAACTTGTCCCGGCCGAGTGTACACACGCTTGTTTCAAAGAACCCGCGGTTCTTTGAAAGGAGCGTACGCGGTGACGTCATCGACTACGTCGAGCAAGCGCTCGTCACATTCGATGCCGTCGCCGCCATCTTGGTATACCCTACGTATGCCTAGGAAGCTACCGCGCATGCGTCAAATTCATTTCGAACATGCACGGGCTTCCGGGAGGACAGGTAAGTGTACACACACTCACTTTTCTCGTCGAGAAACATGCCGAGGAGAATCTCGACGAGAAAATAGAGAGCAGGTTCTCTATTTTCTCGTCGAGGTTTCTTGTCGGTTTTCTCGACGAGAAACCCGATAGCAGCGTACACACGACCGATTTACTCGGCAAGACCTCTCTGCCAGCAAGTTTCTTGCTGGTTCTTGCTGAGAAAATCGGTCGTGTGTATGAGGCCTCACAGTGGAGGACTCAGCTGGACTGTTCTGCTGTCAGAATACTTTTCCATTGTGCTGCAACACTGATCAAGCTAAAAGTTTCCATCATGTCTGTTTATGAGCAGTCGATCAGTAGATCAACTTCTCTCAAGCAGAACCAGCAATAGATGGATCAAAATTAATCTGGTTCCAGCTGAACCACCCGAATTTTGATCCATCTATTGCAAGCTTCATTGGTTGCTGAAATCTCGTGAGATTTGGGAAACCATCTTGACACTGAAGTGTTTACATAGCAGAGTCTGCATAATTCAGGGCCTCCACAATGTGAGGGTAGGTAAAGCGGGTTAGAGAGAGAGTAGTAGCAGTGATAGGGAGAGGTACCTGATGAGGAGGGTAATGCCCCGTACACACGATCGTTTTTCATGCCGTTAAAACTGCCATTTTTAAAAAATGGCCCTGAAAAATGATCGTGTGTATGCTCCAGAGCATTTTTAACGACGTGAAAAACGGCCATTAAAAATTCCGGACATGCTCTCTTTTTTCACGTCGTTTTTCATGTCGTTTTTTTAACGACGTGAAAAACGATAGTGTGTATGCTTTAACGACGTGAAAAAAAACGCGCATGCTCAGAATCAAGTATGAGACGGGAGCGCTCGTTCTGGTAAAACTAGCATTCGTAATGGAGATAGCACATTCATTACACAGTAACGGACTGAAAAGCGTGAATCGTCGCTCAACAAACTTTACTAACATGAAGGGTGGCGCCATTCGAACGGAACTTCCCCTTTATAGTGCCGTCGTACGTGTTGAACGTCACTGCGCTTTGCTTGATCGTTTTTTTTAATGATGGTGTGTACGCAAGGCAGGCTTGAGAGGAAACATGAAAAAAAAACGAGGAGAAAAACGTCGGTTTAAAAAATGACATTAAAAACGATCGTGTGTACGGGGCATAAGAGTTGGTTTCTCCTTTCATGATGTCTCCTCTGCCAGCTCACTTGAACTGTCTTTCGCCGGAAGCCAGATTACTGCAAGGACGTTGAAGATCGCAGGGTCACCCAGTAATCTTTTACCTCCTCTCAGGGAAATGCTCCTTAGGCATTCTGTGGTCTGTAAGCTCATGTTATGTCAATAATGAAAAAATGTCTTGTTGGGAAACATTGCTTGTTCTGCCTGAAGAATTGTAAGACCTACAACATGTGTAGGGTCAGTAGTGTTGTAAACTGCTTTATATCTGTGATCAAATTCTGCAATATAATCAACATTTAAATAAATATGTGTAGCACATCCCCTAAGGAGCCGCGGGTGAAATGGGATCCCCCACCCTGCACAGCCAGGCACACTGAATTTTCACAGTCTCCCAGAGTCAGACTTCTCCTATATGCAGTCTATATACACTCCTCACTTCCTCCAGCACTCTTGCTTGCAGAACTCAAGCTGGCACACTGTTTGTGAATCTGACAAAGCACTCAGTCAGATTATAGTAACAGCCCGTTGTAAGCAGGAGCCCAAGGCCCCTTTAAGTGAGTAGCAAAGAAAAAAAAATAGTGTCCAGCTTTCATCCCTGTGGCTGCTGATCCCAGCACCACCTATTCAGTCACTGGCAGCCTGCCTGGCTGCGGCTGCCCCTTTCTCTAGCCCTCCTGGCTAACTTCTTCACAGTCCTCCCAGACTGACACTTTCTCCACAGTCCTCCCAGACTGATCACTCTTTTTTTTTTTTAGGAGAACTCCTGGACGTGCTGACCTGCTTCCACTGTCCTCTCCTTGCTCCTGTGCCTCCAGGAAGGATTCCTCCATGAGTTGTAGAGGGTCACTCCAGCACCCAAGCCCCAGGCCCAAAGTTATACCCCCCTGACTAGGGGGAACCCTCAAGGGCCACCGACAGCCTCCTCAGTACTCCTTCTCCATCTTCCACCTTGCTGCCCCTGCTGGCATGACTCATGCCTATTTATAAATGCCAGCCTATTTGCTGGGGATTGGCTGGGACCCTCATAAATATGCTACATATTTATATATACACTGTAGTGCATTCCACCATGTATACATTTAATGGGTTCTCGCTATGTAGTACAGTGGCTGCCACTCACACAAGCAACAGTCCATTCACTCAGCTTCATTAAACAGTCTAGGGAATGTATTTTTAATTTTTTTTTGCTAAATAAATTTAACAGGAGAGGGGTGAGTGGGGTATGGGATACTCCAAAATGTTCAAGAACAATTGGCAGAGGACACTATTCCCTTGGTTAAAGTGCACAGTCTAGCTTTTACAGCTGGTTACCAGGAGGTAGTTTACAGAACAGTCTGTTTTTTCATTGCTGGGGACTAGTGGCGGCTGGTGTTTTTTTTTTTTTTTTTTGAGGGGGGGGCAGCAAACAACCACTCATCCCCATGAGCGGCAACCCCACCCACGCTGTTTGCAGGGCACTTACCCCATTGTGGAGGGTGGTGGGTGGCAGGCAGCATGGTGTAGCGGCTCCTCTCCAAGTCCTCTCCTCCATGGGGGCTTCCAGCTCCTCCCCTCTTCCTCCTAGGCATCCAATAGGATCACATGTCCTTTCAGCCAATCGGGTGACCAGTGTCAAAACCCACTTCCTGATTGGCTGGGAGGAGGATCAGTGTTACAACAGAGATTATTGATTTGCTGTTGTAACACACCTGGGTGGGCTTGGAGTGCACTCTCTGCGACCCGAGCCCACCCTATTAGAGCCTCTGGCTCTAATCGGTGCTTCAAAAAATCAGCCCCTCCGCATTGGAATCTATGCACTGGTATCCTGAAAGGACCAGGCGCATGGATAGGGGAGGCGGCGATGGACGGGGGCGGCGCCCGCGCGCCCTTTATAAATGGGCCGCCCCTGCTGGGGACCATGAGGTAGCTCCAAATTAGTTAAAGTCTCATAGCTGGGGGACCATGAGATGGCTCCAGAAAGGTTAAAGTTTCATAACCGGGGACCATGAGATATGTCTCTGCAGGGAAGTCAGCAAGGTTCTCTTGATAGAGAGGTCCAGTATTCAGTCCAGTGGTGATTCAGGGGCAAGCAGCCCCCTGAAGCTCACAGATCTATCCCACACAGTAAGTCAATCTGCTCAAGACTTCAGGCTATTTACCACTTCCCAGACAACTTTCTGGGCACACCTCCACAGGGATTGGCCAAGGCATAGTAAATATTCAGGCTGCTCATTTGAATTTTCTGCCCTAAGCTCTGGAAGCTTCTTCTAAAAGCAGGGGGAAACAATCAAACTCCTAGCCTTTGAAACCATTTTCAGACAAAGGCAAATGATCACTGCTGCTCTGATTACGGAGCAAGCCAAAAACTTAATTTCCCTAGCCTATACTAGGAGGGTGATACATTTCACTTGCTTGATGTTACATATTTCAATTATTGTTTTTTATACACAGAATAATAAATCCTCTCTCTCATGATCATCTGTCAGGAAATATTATCTGTATCTCTAACAAATTACTATTTGAAGAGGCTCAATTAGCCTTATACTGGCCAAATACCTTACAACCTGATTGCACACTCTTCTTTAGATCTGCCAACAACTTTGAAGTGTAAGGGCACGTCTGTTTTAATTCAGGTAGAATGGATTGGTTAAGTAGGTTCTCACATTATGTAGTTTTGGTATACCTAAAGAGGTTGTACAATGAGATTGTAACATGCATTATCAGATTTATAGGGAATCTGTT